>CM077676.1:135206246-136406246 GCA_039707655.1 Elymus sibiricus
CTTCAATTTGGTGTTAGAAGCTCTCTCCGGTGAGATCGATCGACTCCCAAAGCTGCCGTCCGCCGTAGAGGAAGTGGCCATTGACGTGGTGCTCTCCGACGACCCCTTCCACTTCTCACCGACGCGGGCTACCTCCCTGAGCACGCCGGTACTCCTCTCCCTCTTTGTTTCGTAGCAGTTCATCGCCGGCGATCGCCGCGAGTCAATGGCGCCGGCGAGCTCTTCTTTTTAATCCTGACAGGAGGGACCCCCTCGTCAGCCTCTGTTTTTTTTCGAACCGTTTTCTGAAGACGCCTTCGGGCAGGATACATTTTCTTCCTGGGTTGACGTATTTCGTCCGAAGCATTTTCTGTTTATTCAATCTAGCCCCTGGAAAATTTTCTGTTTCTAACAGATTAGTCCCTGGACTAAAACCTTCATAACTTTTAAACTAAAGATGATTTTTAGTTGATTCTTTTTCTGTCATCTTTATTTTTCTGTCTAGTTTTTTTTGTCATATTTATTTGAAAAATATTTGGAACAATTTTTAGGCACGCACGGTATTTACGTTAGTATTCGAATATTTGTATATCGTAGATACCGAAGGAGGAGACGCAGCCATCAACTTCGCCGAGTTAGACTCCGACTACTCCGAACCAGGCAAGCATGTTTGAACCTTTGATATGACGAGTGTTTTTTTCATGTTTGCTTGAGTGGTGTTTCTCATGGCATGTTCATATAAGCATTTGAAGAATGTTATAGTTCATGCATGATAATTTGCAAGTGAGCTACAAACTTGATGTGATCATGAAATATGAGACAACCTAGTCATGTGGTGACATGATAGGTTGTATGCTGGTATTGTTGGAGCATGCCGGTATTATCAAAGAAACTGTTTAACTCCAGTATTGACACAGATCGAGTCTTGTTTCCGTTCACCTTCTTTTTGTGCTGCCACATGTTTTCTGCAAAGAATACGGTTTAGTAAGTTGAAAACCTCTTTCCATGTACACACCAAATAGAGGGGCCGTGATGAGGGTTCCATGGCCCTGGATTAAAGCCCGTCATCCGGTCAGGGGGCATGGGTGTTTCCGGTTGGGACCGAGAGGGGGGCACCCCTTAGAGCGTGTGATATAAATTTGATCCCATGCTATTCGAGGTATTGGCCTCCCCGCCTTAAAGTTTTTCTTGAATGTTGCCTAGGGTGATACCTGGCATCGGGATGTGAAATGGGTGTGTACTGGTTAGTTGTGTTTTCTTCTAAAATACCGTAGACGGAACTAGTCCTTTGTGACTACCGAAATCCGTTGGCTGTGGGTAAAGAGTACAACCTCTGCAGAGTCAAAACTATTTGAGTAGCTGTGTCCACGGTCAAGGACGTTGGTTGACAGGTCAAGTGTCGGTCTCAGTGTCAGTCTCTGGAGAACTAATATGTTAAACGACAGAAGTAAACTTGGCTGAATATTATTCCTGTGGATTGACTAACCTGTTTATTATTGTGATGAGCCGAGTATTCCTTGGGATGGTGTTACCTCCTGGATTACTCGTATTTGAATGTTGAAATATAAGCCCTTTATGTGATGTCGCTCAGACGTCCGACTGTGGCATTCTTGTTATTTTCTTTTGATTATAAGCCCTTTGATGTCGCTCAGACGTCCGACTGTGGTATTCTTGTTATTTACTTTTGATATAAGCCCTTTATGTGATGTCGCTCAGACGTCCGACTGTGGCATTCTTGTTATTTACTTTTGATATAAGCCCTTTATGTGATGTTGCTCAGATGTCCGACTGTGGCATTCTTGTCATTTACTTTTGATATAAGCCCTTTCTGTGATGTCGCTCAGACATCCGACTGTGGCATTCTTGTTATTTACTTTTGATATAAGCCCTTTATGTGATGTCGCTCAGACGTCCGACTGTGGCATTCTTGTTATTTACTTTTGATATAAGCCCTTTCTGTGATGTCGCTCAGACGTCCGACTGTAGCATTCTTGTTATTTACTTTTGATATAAGCCCTTTATGTGATGTCGCTCAGACATCCGACTGTGGCACGCTCTGTTATTTATTTTTCAGTATAAGCCCTTTATGAGGTGTCGCCCTGACGCCCGACTGCGGCAGGTTTATTTATTCTTACCTTTCGAGGCGTCGCTTCAGACACCCGATCGGTCTTCTTCTATTTTGTTGGGATTTCGGGAGGACTACCGCCCGACATCCTTTTTATTTATCTTGCTGTGCAGATTTAATGCATGTGTGTGTGTTACTAATCTGCTCATGTGCATCATGTTTGCATTTGTTATATCTTATGTCCAAACTGTCTTGCGAGTACATTCAAAGTACTCACCTGGCTTGTTGATTTGGCCAGATGTTGACGAAGGCGATCTCATGGATGAAGAGTACGATAGCGAGTCCGACACTTAGAGGAGTCCCAGTCAGTCCCTTGCGATCCTGGAGTTTGCCACTTGTATTATATACGCTTCCGCTACCCAAATAAAATCGTCAAGCCTCACTCCGACACTTGATGAGCTGTATGATATTAGACTCATGTCACACATTTCACTGTGACATACCCAACACTCTTTTATTGCGAGTCAGTAGTTATGCCACCACATCCATTGTGACATATCCGCCTTTATGTGTAATATTGGCGTGCTTGTAATAAATTGTTGAGCGGCCTCAGCTCAACCCTGTATAATATTTAGTACTACTAGATTTCTGTTTCAAGGATTGTCTACTAGTAAGAAGGGTTTTCTGTACTGGTCTGACTGAAGGGGCGATTTTTCAATAAATGTTTTATTGGAAAACCGGTCCTGACAATCTTGGTACCAGAGCCAGGCTGACTGTAGGAAGCCACTAGGTGCGATCGCTAATCGGTTATTAGCGTAATAATATTGTTTAGCACTTTGCAAATTGTGGCAATTTTTCTGTTAGTCATCATAAATTTATGATTTGACTATCTGGAATTTTTATCTACTTTTGTAGATGGCTGGCGGCGACTGTGAGTCACAGGTGTTCGCCAATGTGCCCGAGGGGTTTATCACGCTCCTCGTATCCATCGCCAAGATCGCGATCGGGCCATCGACTCGTCCGGAGTTCACACTCTACCAGCACAAGCTCAGCGACAGCGTGTCTATGCACCAGGCCGCGGTGCAGTTTAAGGGAGGGCGTGCGGAAACACGCTACTTCCGATTTGTTGGGAGGGCATGCCTACAGAGAGGCATGCTATGCAGATGGCTTCCCGTGAGGCAATTGCACGTCTCCGGGATGCTCTTCCTTTGATGAAGGCTCGTCGCTACCGCTACCTCCCATGCCACGTGCCTTACACTTGTCACTATGCATTTGCTTGCACTAGGGGAGAAAGAGATGAGGCTATTGAGATGCTTGTTGAGTATCTCAAAGCTCTTGAGGCAGCTTTTGACAACCTCGTGGATGACTTTGTGGCTGCTCGTATGGACTCAGTTCAGGGCTGTGTCGCCAACAGGAGGGAGCTTCTCCATACAGCACCACCAATGTCATACATCTCGTCCGCATCATCTTATGTGCCTGCCATCTTAGCCACCGCGCGCCGCCTGCCTACCACTGAGGAGTTTGACCAAGTCATTGCTCCTACCCCAGTTAGTGCTGCACCACCTGCCCCACCCGCACCAGCTCCATAGCCCAGTACTCCGCGCTTAGAGACTATTCATGAGGAGGAGGTTGAGTCTCCAGCACCTCCGGGACTTACCCTCGGTAGGCCGAGGGAAGTTTTTACCATCTCCGACTGAGTGCGCCGAGCAGTGTTGTGATGTAGCAACTTGTATGATATGTTTATATGTATATAGGCTTGGTGAGAAGTAGTTTGTATGCGCATCATGTAGGAATTCGGAGAAGTGCACTAGCTTAAATAACATGTCAGGAGTGTGTACGCGCATCCTGAGTGATGTACTGTATAATTATGCTGCTTGTAAGATATGTATTGTGCGGTCCTTCTCCGTGCACAATCAAATATTTTCTTGAAAAATCTTGGAGTATTTTAAATTCTACCTTTGCAAAATTATTTATTTTGCCACTCAGATTTTTCTCATGTGTTCTGCGAAAAAAATACCCCAGAGTGGAAAATGCCTCGTCCCTGGACTCGTTCTATGCCAAATCCACCAGAAGAAAATCATGGTACCCAGACAGGCAACAATTTCACACAGGGATAGTCAAGTCAGCAAGACAGTGAAGCAGCATTTTCTCAAGTATGCCGCCTTTATGAGCAAAGCCAGCAGCAGCATCAAGAAATGATGAATCGTATTATCAATATGGGAAATCACCGCGAACCATACCAGCAGCATTCCAAATTATCTGAGCTACAAAAGACACGTACCCCAACTTTCTCTCACACCGACAAACCTCTTGAGGCCGATGATTGGCTTCGAGACATTCAGAGGAAATTAATTATTGCACAATGTTCAGATCGTGAGAAGGTACTTTATGCACCTCACTACCTCACTGGAGCAGCTGCATCATGGTGGGAAAATTTCCTACACATGCACCCCAATGAAAGCAACATCACCTGGGAGGAATTTAAGGAAAATTTTCGTGGGGCGCACATTCCCAAAAGTGTTATGAAGATCAAGAAAAGGGAGTTTGATGACCTCAAGCAGAGAGGCATGACAGTGACTGAGTACAACAGTCAGTTTACTCAATTATCTCGCTATGCCAATGAAGAACATATGACTGAGAATAAAAAGATGGAAATTTTTTTGGACGGTCTGGCACCAGCATTAAAATGCCAGCTGGTCGTTCACACCTTCCTAGATTTCAAGACACTTGTAGACAAGGCCATTACACTGGAAAATGAGCGCCGCAGCTTGGATGATATTCGCAAGCACAAAAGGGACAAGACTGCTCATTCTCGCAACAACAAGAACAGGAATGATTTCCAGAGAAATGGGATGAACAAATCCTCAACCAATGTTCCTCGCCCAAATAAAAATTTCCATGCAAGGGACAAGGAATTTATGTATCGCCCAGGCGTTACCTGCTTCGCCTGTGGAGAGGAAGGACATTATGCCAAGCAGTGCCCAAAGCCAAGAAACTCGGCTCCCAAGCCGAACAACAATGGAAATAATTCAGCTCCCAAGCGCAAGAACTTCAACCCCAATAACAACCACAGGAAGGGTCACGTGAACCATGTGACCAAGGATGGAGCACAGAATGCCCCAGACATCGTACTCGGTACATTCCCTGTCAACACAATACCTACCACGGTTTTATTTGATTCTGGAGCCTCTCACTCGTTCATTTCCAAGAAATTTTCTTTGCAACATGATTTTCCGATTCTCCCCCTGGAAAATTCTATGACTATCAAGTCCCTCGGGATTAAGCAAATCACTCAAAGTTACTCCCAAGGTATGGTTATTGAGATTGAAGGATTAAAGTTTTGGGCAAACCTTATTGTATTGGAAAATAAGGGATTGGATGTTATCCTAGGAATGGATTGGTTAACCACCAACAAGGGATTTATTGACTGCTTTAATCAGACAGTGATTCTCACTCATCATCACGGGAAGACAATAAGAATTGCAGCTCTAGAAAGACCAATATCACTTCAACCAAGATTGAACAAGGTGGATATTTCTGAAATGAGTAAAGTTCCGGTGGTCTGTGAATTTCCTGATGTGTTTCCAGAAGAACTACCAGGTATGCCACCAGACCGAGAGATAGAGTTCATCATTGAACTAGCACCTGGCACCAAGCCCATCTACAAGAAACCATACAGGATGGCACCATCCGAGTTGGTAGAATTAAAGAAGCAGATAAAAGAATTACTGGACAAAGGCTATATCAGGCCCAGCTCCTCACCTTGGGGTTCACCAGTATTATTTGCCAAGAAAAGAGATGGAACTCTGAGATTATGTGTGGACTATCGAGCCCTGAACATGATCACCATCAAAAACAAATATCCGATGCCACGGATAAATGATTTATTTGACCAGCTCGCACAAGCCAATGTTTTCTCAAAAATTGATTTGAGGTCAGGATATCATCAATTAAAGATACGGACAGAAGATATTCCTAAGACAACATTCACCTCCCGATACGGTTTATATGAATTTACAGTAATGCCGTTCGGACTGACAAATGCCCTTGCATATTTTGTGCATCTCATGAATAAGGTGTTTATGAAATATATGGACAAATTTGTTGTGGTGTTCATTGATGATATTTTGGTATATTCCAAGACACCAGAAGAACATGCTAAACATCTCAGAATTGTATTGGGAGAATTAAGGAAACATCAATTGTACGCCAAATTCAGCAAATGTGAATTCTGGTTAAAACAAGTTGGTTTTCTAGGCCACGTACTAACCCAAGAAGGTGTTGCCGTGGACCCAGAAAAGGTCAAGGCTGTACTTGAGTGGAAACAACCAGCCAACGTAACAGATATACGAAGCTTTCTGGGAATGGCTGGATATTATAGAAGATTTATTGAAGGATTTTCGACCATAGCAAAACCCATGACACAGTTACTCAAGAAGGATAAGAAATTTGAGTGGACTGAAGCCTGCGAGAAAAGTTTTCAAGAATTGAAGAAGAAACTAACAACAGCACCAGTATTAGTCGTGCCAGACATACACAAATTTTTTGAAGTATATTGCGACGCGTCCAGGAAAGGCCTCGGATGCGTACTAATGCAAGAAGGTAAAGTAGTCGCCTATGCCTCCAGGCAACTACGTCGGCATGAAGAAAATTATCCTACCCATGACTTGGAATTGGCAGCAGTTATACACGCACTCAAGGAGTGGCGGCATTTTCTGCTTGGAAATCGTTGTGAAATATATACGGACCATAAAAGTCTCAAATATATATATTCACACAGCCAGAACTCAATTTACGGCAACGACGTTGGTTGGAATTAGTGAAGGATTATGATGTTGGTATTCACTACCATCCAGGCAAGGCAAATGTCGTGGCAGATGCCCTCAGTCGAAACCCAAGCTCGAGCAGCGGCAGTATACAAAATTTAAGACCTGAGTTTCAACGTGAATTTGTAAAACTCAACATGGTTTTAGTCATAGAAGGCACTGTGGAAAATTTGGAAATTCAGCCCACCTTGATGGAGCAAATTAAAGAAGCTCAGCACGGACACCCCAGCATCGAAGGCATGAAAAGAAAAGTGAGTATGGGCAAGGTCTTGGAATTTGTCGTAGATGACAAGGGAATATTATGGTACGGAGACAGGCTATGCGTACCAAATATAGAGGACCTCAAACAACAAATTTTGGCCGAAGCCCACACCGCTCCATATTCCATCCACCCAGGAGGAACCAAAATGTACAAGGACATTCAGGAAAAATTTTGGTGGCACGGTATGAAAAGGGATATAGCTACATTCATTGCATGTTGTGATTCATGTCAGCGCATTAAAGCCGAACACCAAAAACCAGCAGGATTATTACAGCCAAACAGGATACCTGAATGGAAGTGGGACGAAATTGGGATGGATTTTATTGTCGGACTACCTCGGTCATGACACGGAAATGATGCCATATGGGTCATCACCGATAGGTTAACCAAAGTGGCACATTTTATTCCAGTAAAAACAACCCACACCACACAGAAACTTGCCAGACTTTATCTCGCCCGTATTGTTTGTTTGCATGGAGTTCCAAAGACTATAATATCCGATAGAGGCACTCAATTCGTATCTAGATTTTGGGATCATTTACAACAAGCCTTGGGAACTCAACTAGTATTCAGTACAGCATACCACCCCCAGACTGGAGGACGGACTGAACGTGTAAACCAAATTCTAGAGGACATGCTAAGAGCATGTGTCCTCACCTATGGAACCAGTTGGGAAGAAAGCTTGCCGTACGCCGAGTTCGCGTACAACAACAGTTACCAAGTCAGTCTACAAATGGCACCTTTTGAAGCCTTGTATGGGCGAAGATGCCGTACCCCCACTAAACTGGTCAGAGACAGGAGACAACCGTATCTTCGGCCCAGACATGCTCAAGGAAGCTGAGGAAAAAGTCAAATTAATCAGGGACTGACTCAAGACAGCCCAGAGCCGACAAAAGAGTTATTATGATCAAAAACACCATGAAGTCAGTTTTGAACCAGGTGAATACGTGTACCTACGAGTATCCCCTATGAGGGGCCTGCAAAGATTCAAAGTTAAAGGAAAATTGGCACCGCGATTTATTCGGCCTTTCAGGATAATTGCTAGAAGAGGCAGAGTAGCCTACCAGCTAGACCTACCCGAAGAACTGTCAGACGTCCATGATGTATTTCACATCTCACAATTGAGGAAGTGTGTGAGCAACCCAGAGAAGCATGTATCTCATGAGAGTATTGACGTTCAACCAGACCTCACATACCGGGAACGTCCAGTAAAAATATTGGAGGAGTCTGAAAGAAGGACCCGTCAGAATACAATCAAAATTTTCAAGGTTCAGAGGAGCAATCACACCGAAGATGATGCAACTTGGGAAAGAGAGGATTTTCTTCGGGCAGAGCACCCACACCTATTTGAGGATCAGCTGAAATCTCGGGGACGAGATTTTTCCTAAGGGGGTAGGTGTTGTAACACCCCAAGTTTTTTTGATTTGATTTTTTTTGCCAAAACTTTCTTTATTTGATTTAAAGAAGGTTATTTGAATTTTTCTAAAAGACTCTCCTTCTAAAAAAACTTTTGATGACAAATCTTCTATGAAACCTTTCTCAATTATGGTTTTGGTCTTGAGGGTTTTCAGCATGTGTTGATTCAACACAAATACTCTTGGGTTATTTTGCTATTTCTTTTATTAGAAGGAATTTCTATGATATTGGATTTATCCTTTCCTATTCAAAAATATTCCTTTGCCACTCTCTTGTCATAACCTTCATTGCAAATTTCTTTTCCTAAACCCTCCTCCCTACTTTGGATCAAGCCAAGCATCCAATTCCAGCAAGTTTCAACCTCTTTTAGTTTTTTATTCTATTTATTTCATCATCAAAACATTTTCTGTCATTTATTTGGACCCTTGGGATTTACAAAGGAAGTGTCAAATTCCTTTGAGCTTTGACCCCAAGAAAATTATCCTAGCTTCTCTTTAGTACCCTCAACCTATATCACCAAAGATCTGCTGGTCCACAGTTCAAAAATTTCAAATTTTGTTTACTGCAAATTTGGACCAGATTTGTTATTTTTGATGGAAACCATTCTTTCCCCTTTCCAAAAATTCTGCGAAAATTCAGGAAGCCTCTGGATGCATCAAGAGGCCACCCCTCCAAGTTTCAGCTCAAAAGAAATTTTCCACGTGCATCAATCATTTCATCGAGCAGCTAGCGTGCACTGTTTTCGTCAGGTTCAGTCAAAATTCAGAAATCTTCGGAAGACAGTGTCGTTTCCGTTTGGGTCCAGTGTCAATCTCGCCAGTGCTCGCGTTGGATCGTTGCTCACTGCACCTCCTGCTTATCCAGGGCACCGCACGGTCTCTTGGCTGGTTGTGGGCGTCGGTGGCGAGCTGTCGCGTCAGCTCCGGCGACTCCTGCGATGACAGTACCGCCCGTGGCGGCCAACAGAAGCCTCCTCTGCAGAACGCCATCCTCCAGCGCCGCCCAAACCACCAGCAAGCTACGCGTGGCCGTCCTCACCTCTGTGCGTGTTGCAGAACCGTCGACGTGGCCTGGAGCCAGAGAGCGCGCCCTCTGCCGCCGGTGCACGCCCGTGAAGCCATCCCGTTGAGGCTGTTGTTGCAAACCATCTTTGACCAAGCTTAGGCCAATAATGGAGCAGGTGGACCAACCAGGAGCTGATCAGCCACCGCAATCGCCTGCTAACCCGCTGCCTAGCCGTAATTGCTCGCCGGAGTAATCCTGCCTTCGGTAACCGCCTTGCCCGCCTATAAATAGGAGACCCCCGAGCCTCCCATCGACCCAACACCTCACCTCCTTTCCTCAGAACCACCCCATGCTCATCAGAGGGCCTCGGGAGGGCCTTCTTCCTCGGCTCCGGCCGCCCCGATCCGCTTCGGGCTCCAGCAAAATTCCCTCTGTTGAGTATGCCCCCGCAGCTCAAATTTGGTTAGTAGCCTTCTAGTCCACCCCCTCTTCTAACCCAAGCTTCAATTTGGTGTTAGGAGCTCTCTCCGGTGAGATCGATCGACTCCCAAAGCTGCCGTCCGCCATAGAGGAAGTGGCCGTCGACGTGGTGCTCTCCGACGACCCCTTCCACCTCTCACTGACGCGGGCCACCTCCCTAAGCACGCCGGTACTCCTCTGAGTTAGACTCCGACTACTCTGAACCAGGCAACTTCGCTGAGTTAGACTTCGACTACTCTGAACCAGGCAAGCATGTTTGAACCTTTGATATGACGAGTGTTTTTTTCATGTTTGCTTGAGTGGTGTTTCTCATGGCATGTTCATATAAGCATTTGAAGAATGTTATAGTTCATGCATGATAATTTGCAAGTGAGCTACAAACTGGATGTGATCATGAAATATGAGACAACCTAGTCTTGTGGTGACATGATAGGTTGTATGCTGGTATTGTTGGAGCATGCCGGTATTATCAAAGAAACTGTTTAACTCCAGTATTGACACAGATCGAGTCTTGTTTCCGTTCACCTTCTTTTTGTGCTGCCACATGTTTTCTGCAAAGAATACGGTTTAGTAAGTTTCAGTGCACTTTCGCGAGAGATCTTCTTCCGAGAGATCTTCCATTGCGGCAGGGATGATGTTGTCGGGGTTGATGTCACTGCTGCTATTGGGATCGGTAATCATCTTGTCGAGTGGATATTGTCTTTGTTCTTCTTGTCGCCGAGTAGATTGAAAATACTCGGCGTTCTTCCTCCCCAGCGGAGTCGCCAATTTGTGTTGGCAACGAAATCTGTCAACGCGCCAACACAGCGATGATCCTCGCACTTTCGCGGCGAGGGGCGGATGCTTTTCGAGCAAAGCAACAAAGAAGGTTCCTCAATTTCGGAGAGGAGAACGACTGCTTTTCGAGCAAAGCAGCAAAGGATAAACCTCGCCCTAGGGTTTCTAGGGTTTCGGCGATAAAGGCAGAAAACGAAAGTAAAAGTACGTAAAAGTAGATTGTATTGGTTGTAGATCGATTGTGTTGATGTTTTCAATCGGCCGTCACCCCCAACATATATAAAGGGCGGCTGGACTTCCCGTACAAGTAAAGGACTCATCTAAGCTTTCCTTACAAGAAAAGTATACCAAATCATGTCCTATACTTCTAAATCTTTCCTAAACTGAATTCAGCCCGAATCCGGCCCAATCTTCTGTCTTGGGCCATGTATATGACCTCCGATTAAGCTATAGCACCAAATTAGTATGCTTCGAACAACTCTTCTGTTGGTCGCTTTTCCATCCGAGGTCATCTAGATAATCCTTCGAGCCTGTCTTCATCTTCTGTTCGCCGGTAAGATCTCCACGCCGGCAAGCTCTCACACTGGCAAGCCCACACCGGCAAGCCTTCCATGCCGTCAAGCTTTTCACTTGGCTGGCAACCTTTCGCTCATCCTGCAAGCCTCCATGCCGGCAAGCTGTCCACGCCGGCAAGCTTCTCACGCCGGCAAGCACTCATCGTCATCTGAGATCGTCTTCATAGCGCCGTAGTGCATGCCTTGGTATGTTGTCCTCCAAGTTATCTCTCGAGCTATCACCTTCCCGGACTACCATCAGGGTATCTTGCCGGATCATCCCCTTGCCGGATCAGTTCCTGCCAGGTCATCTCTTGCTGGGCCGTCTCTTGCCGGGTCATCTCCTTTCCGGATCAGTTCCTGCCAGGTCATCTCTTGCCGGGCCGTCTCTTGCCAGGTCATCTCCTTGCCGGGCCGTCTCTTGATGGGTCATATCTCCTGCCGGGTCATTTTCCTGCCGGGTCGTCTCCTTGCCGGGTCATCTTCAACCTCTGTTTGGGTCTTTACTAAAATCGACAAGCACTCCACCGGCAAGCCTTTTTACGCCGTCAAGCTTTCTACACCGGCAAGCTTCTCGTGTTGGCAAGTTTTCCGTCGGCAAGCCTTTCTCAGCGGCAAGCTTCTACTCGAGCGGCAAGACTTCACCGGGAAGCCTTTCACGCCAGCAATATGAACTTCCACGTATAGAAGATCTTCCTGCTTGAGTCCACCTTCACTGTATTTTGCATCGTGCCAAAATCAGGCGTCAACACATGGCCCCCTGTTTTTTGGCAAAGCTTGCATGCCGAAAAATAACTTGCGCCATGTTTATACTAAGGGCGATAATCATATATCGCACATTGCCCAATTTAAGCTCCTTGCCACACACTCGGGTGGTATTTCTTCAGATATTTTCCATTTAGGGCTTTAGACAACTTCCCTCCTTGCAAAGATTGTACAAAATATGAATTACCAGGAACAATCTCTACAACTTTATATGGACCTTCCCAACTCGGCGACCACTTGCCGAATTTTCTATCTTTAGTTCCAATGGGTAAAATCGTTTTCCATACTAAATCTCCTATTTGAAACGATTTTTCCCTCACCCTTTTGTTATAAGCCTTGGCTATTCTCAATTTTTCTTTTTCAATCTCCCGCAAAGCTTTTAGTCTTTCTTCGGGAATATCATCTATTTTGTCTATCATCAAATCGGTGTACTCCACAGCCAACAAATCATTTTGTCTGGCTACCCTAAGAGCTTGCAATTTAACTTCCACGGGCAACACTGCCTCCTGGCCATACACTAGCTCAAAAGGTGATACTTTAGTAGCTCCATGCTTAGATATTCTATGAGCCCATAAAGCTTCCGAAAGCACTTCATGCCATCTTCTCGGATGCTCTTCAATCTTCTTCTTTATAAGTTTGATCAAAGTTTTATTGCTAGATTCGGTCTGTCCATTAGCTTGAGCATAATAAGGCGACATATTTAACAACTTAATTCCATAAGATTCGGGAAATTCCCGAAATTGATGGGACATAAAATAAGCACCTTGATCAGTAGTCAAAGTTTGAGGAATACCGAATCTATGAATAATATGCTCTAAAACAAATTTAATCACTTCTCTATGAGTCATATTTCTCAAAGGAATCGCTTCTGTCCACTTGGTGAAATAATCAGTAGCTACTAGGACGAAGCGATGTTGTTTAGAAGATGAAGGATGTATTTCTCCAATAAAATCCAATCCCCATCCTCTAAACGGCCACGGCTTGATTATGGGATTCAACATAGCTGCGGGTGCTAATTGTATATTGCCAAACTTCTGACAAGCCTGACAGCCTTTATAATAACGGAAGCAATCTTCCAACAAAGTCGGCCAATAAAAACCTGCTCTTTTTATCAACCATCGCATCTTATGATCCGAATGGTGTGTCCCACATATGCCTTCATGTACTTCGCCCATGGCTAGCCTAGATTGGTCAGAATCCAAACATTTCAACAGCAGCCCATCTACAGTTCGGCGATGTAACTCGTCGTTAAACAGAGTATACTTCAAAGCTTGCCGCCGAATTTTCCTATCTCTTGTTTGACTTGGCTCTTTTAAATGATTAATCAAAGGAACTCTCCAATCTACAGTTTCCGAATTATTGCCGGTGTCGGGCTTGCCGGGTTCGGTCTTGCCGGATTCGGACTTGCCGGGTTCGGCCTTGCCGAGTTCGGTCACTGGTGATAACTCTGTCATTTGTAACTTAGTCTCACCCTTTGCAGCAATCAACATCGGTCTTTCTAAGATGAAGAACTTTCCTCTACTGATATTATAACCGGATGCTTGTTGTGCCAAAGAATTAGCTCTAGAATTTTCCTCTCTAGGTATATGATGGATGGTGAATGTATCTAGAGATTCAATTATGTCTAAACATCGGTCTAAGTAACTATTTAGTAATCCATCAAAACACTGGAATTCGCCTCTAATTTGTTGCACTACCAGAAGCGAATCACCAAAAGCATCTACATCCTTAACACCCATATCCAGTAAATTTTGTAACCCAAACAAAAGAGCCTCATACTCAGCTTGGTTATTTCTGCAAGGATATTCTAAACGAACCGATGTCTCATACATAACATTATTAGGAGAAATCAGAACATTGCCGACGCCTTGTCCCTCTCTACAAACCGATCCATCAAAATAAAGCTTCCATGGGCATATGCTAACATAATTAATATCTTCTTCATCCTTAACCCTATGATCAACAATGAAGTCGGCTATAATTTGACCTTTCATAGCACGCAACGACTCATATGTCAAATCATACTCTATTAGTGCATAAGCCCATTTACCAATCCTACCACTAAGAATCGGCTTTTGCAACATGTATTTAACTACATCGGCTTGACAAGCTACTACACAAGTACTGGACAGCAAATAAGGTCGAAACTTGGCACATGCATAATATAAGGATAAGCATAACTTTTCAATAAACACGTACCGAGTTTCGGCGTCAATCAAATGACGACTTAAATATGCTATGATGTACTCCTTCCCGCCATCTTCTTGCGCCAACACCGCGCCGATCACTTTATCTTGTGCAGCAATGTATAATTTGAACAGCGCACCAGATTTGGGTGCACGCAATACCGGAGGATTCAACAAATATTTCTTTATGTTATTAAAAGCCTCCTGTTGTTTTGTCCCCCAGGTGAATTCGGTTTCATTCTTTAGCCGAAGTATTGGGGCAAATGATTCAATCTTCCCCGCCAAGTTGGATATGAATCGTCTCAAATAATTTATCTTCCCCAATAACTTTTGCACATCTCTTTTGCAAGTCGGCTGCTCTAGATTTTTAATTGCCTCCACTTTCTTAGGGTCAATCTCTATACCACCTTCATGAATAATAAACCCCAAGAATTTTCTAGCCGACACACCAAAAGCACATTTAAGTGGATTCATCTTTAACCCATACCGGCGCATTCTTTCAAAACCAAGTCGTAAATCGGCAAGATGATTTTCAAACCCATCCGATTTAACAACTATATCATCAATGTATATTTCTAATATAATGCCAAGAAGATCATGAAATATTAGATTCATGGCACGTTGATATGTAGCACCGGCATTTTTCAACCCAAAAATCATGACTACCCACTCAAACAAACCGACAAAGCCAGGGCACCGAAAAGCAGTCTTAGACATGTCCTTTTCGGCCATAAATATTTGATTATAACCAGCATTGCCATCTAAAAAACTGATTATTTTATGCCCCGAAGCATTATTAATAAGGATATCGGCAATAGGCATAGGATATTCATCTTTCGGAGTAGCCTTATTTAGGTCCCTAAAATCAACACATAATCTAATCTTGCCAGTGCCCTTCTTTTCAACAGGAACAATATCAGATACCCAATCTGCATATCTACATGGCCGAATAAACTTTGCTTTTATCAACCGATCAACTTCCTCTTTGATGCGGTCATACATATCAGGATTAAAATTCCTACGGGGTTGTTTATACGGCCTAAAACCAGGTTTGATAGGTAATCTATGTTCCACCAAATCTCTATTTAAGCCAGGCATCTCGGTATAGTTCAAAGCAAAGCAATCAACAAATTCTTTATGTAACTCAGTTACCTTGCTTTTCCGATCGGCCTCCAAGTTTGCATTGATGAATGTAGGTCTCGGAGCGCTTCCGTCACCAATGTCTATTTCTTCAAGTGGATCAGCCGATGAGAACCCGTGCCCAAGCTTGTCCATATCTTCAAATTCCTCAATAGTTTCATGCATATCGTTCTTGCCAGAACGGTACTCTTCTGTACGCTTTTGTAACCATTTAATGCTATCTTCTTTATTCATCATTTACATAGATAGATTATTAAGCCGAGCTACATCAGCCGGCTGTACGTTTACAGGCACAAAACCATCTCTACCTATACTAATGTAGTCATAGTTCGATAGATCTCTACCGGTCAAGCATTGCATTTCACCAAGCTGCCAATCAACTGGTGCTTCCGTCAAGGCTATGCAAGCAGAGTTGTCTGCTCCAATTACTTCCACATCATCATTTACCCACTGAATTAAGCATTGATGCAAAGTAGATGGGATGCAACAATTAGCACGGATCCAGTCACGCCCCAACAGAACATTATATCGGCCCTTGACATCAACTACAAAGAAAGCAGTCGGCAAGGTCTTGCTTCCGACCGTAAGTTCCATGGATATAACACCCTTGGCTTCAGATAGCTCTCCTGAGAACCCACTGAGCCCCATGTTGGTTTTCATAAGCTCGCTCTCCTTTCGGTTCAGCTTGGCAAACACCGAAAGAGGCATGATATTAACACCTGCGCCGCCATCGACAAGCATGCGCCCAATAGGCTTGCCATCAATATGTCCCCTAATGAATAACGGCTTCAAATGCTTATCGGGCTTCTCCGGTTTCTCAAACATAGCTTTACTCGGTCCAAGAATCAACTCGGCAACTTCAGATTCAGGCGCACGGAACTCGGCAGGTAATGCAAAAACCATGTTAATATCCATATCAGTGAATGCACTGTTGCCATCCTCCGAGTTGACGCCGTCAGCCTTGTCGTATGCCATGTCATCATCCGAGTATTTGTCATCATCTTTCAAATCGTGGGCAGTATCTTCCGAATAACTGGTGGCTGCATCAACCGAGCCTGCGGGAGCATCAACTGAGTTATCGGCAACTGCATCTCCCTCTTTCGCTACGCGCTTTTCTTTTGACGCCAGGCTTGCCGGGTTTGGGCTTGCCGGGGATAGGTTCACCGGGTCTACCGGCGCCAAGCTTGCCGGGCTTACCGAGCTTGCCGTGGTATGATTTCTGATAGGCTCCCATTGTACCTTTTGCTTTTCTTTCCACGCCATTCGGGGTATTATTGGTCTGTCTTTATTAAATAGCTCATCCCGCTTCTTCTCAGCTATCTCTTCTCTGATCTCCAACACTCGCAGCCGCTGCACTCGGCGTTTCTGAGTGTGATTCAGCCCTGTCGGACACCATCGAGGTTCCGGTTTAGTCCCTGGAGCGACAGACTTGCTGCCCCCTGAGTCATTTGGCCCGTTTTGACTGCCTTCTGAGAATCTCGGCAAAGAGCTTGCCGGGTGAAAAGCTTGCCGGGCAAAAAGCATGCCGGCAGACTTGCCGCCCACCGAGGAGCCCGGCCTGTACCGAGTAACAGGAACGTCTTTCCAATGCCGAGATACACTCCCTATTGCAAACTTCTGGCTTCCACTGGCAATAGGGTTCCCGCCTTGATTGAATGAGCCAAAAGTAACGGGTGGCTGGCCAGGAGATACACATGAACTGTTTTCTTTGATGAGTGGATCGATAATCACGCCAACCGATCCAGCTTCCCGAGTCACGCCGGAAGAGGCAGCGTGTGCATTGGCACCTTTCTTCTGAACCGAATTATCTTTCAACCCGGCAACGTCCTCTCTTCCTGAATTGTTTTCGGTAGCTCCAGCCGGTTGACCTTCTCCGAGTTCCTTTATGGGCTTGCGCACCCAAGTGAGCCCGCGACCAGTACTGTTTCCGCCATTCGCCTGGCGCACCGGCGACCAATTCCCTTGAATCGTGTCTTCATTGAACCGAGCTCTTTTTTGACGCACTGGCCCTCTGTACATAGCACTTGGCCGATTCCATTTTGGTTGAAAATAACCTGGCGGTCCCATAGGGTATGGTGCCCAAGGATTAAACCCCCATGGAGCACACGGAGGAAAGTATGGATGCATATGAGGTGGGCATCCCCAATAAGCCGGTTCCATTGGGAAACACGGCTGTTGCTCGCCTTGCCGGGTTGCCTTGCAGGTCATCTTGTCGGGTTGCCTTGCCGGGCAGTTTTCTGCCGGGCCATCTCTTGCCGGGTCATCCCTTGCCGGGCCATAACCCTGACCAAACCCAGAAGGAGATCTCGGACGCTTGACCCCTCCAAGCCGATTGAACACACTGCTGTTTCTACGTGAAGTGTATTTTTCTAACAGCATGTTAACAGTCGGCTTTGGTCATGGACCCTGCTTCTTCCTTCCATTGACCTTCCACACTCCAACCCCAGGATTCTTGGGTTTAATCATTCTTGGCGAAGCATTTTCATCAACAGTATTTTTCTCTTTGGCGGATTCGGCTTGATTCGACCGAATTAGCATCTTCTTGCCGTCAAACTCGATCACATTAATGGGGAAAGGATCACTATCGAGTTTCATCTTGGTATCCTCTGTGAATATCAATCGTCCTTCGTTAATGGCCGATTGCACCTGTCGACGAAAAATGTTACAATCATTAGTAGCATGTTAAAAAGAATGATGCCACTTACAGTAGGCTTTTCGTCCCAATTCTTTCGGAGATGGGATCACATGACCTCCTCTCAAGGTTATTTGTTTCCCTTGCAATAGCATGTCAAAGATCCTATCACACTTGCTAATATCAAAAGTATATTTAATCTCCTCTTCCTTAGCAGGCGTAGGTCTTAAAGCAGGACACACAAAAAGTTTGGACTTTGGCGTTTGGATCCATTCGGCTACACATATGTCCGATTCTTCAAAACTAGCCGAATCACTTCCACACTCTAAGGTGTTAGCAGGAATAACCTTATCTTTGTTTTTGTTGTCTCTAAACCGACTAGATTGCTTAACTTCCCTAGCTCGGTTTTCCTGTGCCAAAGCCTTTTGTAATACTTGGTTTACATCTAAAAATTCTTGCCCTTCTAGCTTATCTTTAATGTGAGCAAGCAAACCCGAAAAGGCTAGATCAGCCAAGTCCTTTTCGGCTATAGTTAAGCTGTAGCATCGGTTCTTTACATCCCTAAACCTTCTAATGTAATCATGCACCGGCTCATTATACTTCTGCCTAACCATAGTTAAGTCAGAAAGCCGAAGCTCAGTTTCACCGCTATAGAAGTACTCATGAAATCGTTGCTCTAATTGCACCCATGAAGAAATAGAATTAGGAGCAAGGGATGAAAACCAAGTAAATGCAGTGCCGGTTAAAGACAAAGGAAATAGTCTAACTTTATACATATTTGAATTACCAAACTCACTGCATTGTGCTAAGAATTGTGCTACATGTTCAACAGTAGATCTACCTCCTTCCCCGGTGAATTTAACAAAATCAGGGATCCTAACACCTCGAGGATAAGGAGTAGATTCAAAGTACTCAGGGTATGGTTTCCGATAGGTACGTGTTGTACCTTTTGGTGCTAAACCGTATTCGCTCAGTATGTCAATCAACTGATTCTTCCAAATATCATTAGATGATGGAGCACGTGTTTGTGTAACAGCAGCATGTGGTGAATGTTCTGGCATGGCTGTTTGAGCATGTGAAGTTTGCAACGGGGAATCATTAACATGCGAATCAAGTACCGGCCCATGTGGAATCCCGGTACTGGCAGCTGGCGGCATAGCCTCCGAATTGTTTACAATTCGGTGAGGGTTCGTACCGAATTGACTATAAACCGGCGGGTTTACACCGAATTGATTGTAACTCGGTGGTGAGTTTGCTCCGAGTTGATTGTAATTCGGTGGTGTGGTATACGCTACTGTTTGATAATAGGGTTGCTACAGATTTGAATTCAAAACCCTACTTCGGTTATTGCTGTCATAACTTTGTGCAACCGAAGTAGAAACAATAGGAGGAGCAACATTAGGAATAAAATTATGGGCCGAACTACTAGTGTGGTTTCGGCCACTTTGATCATTATTTAGAGCAACATGAATTTGATCTACGTTAGCACGTTCAACATGTTGCCCTAATGATTGAGCATGATGTGATGAAACAATTCCTAAATCTTTACTAAGTTGCTCTTTAAGCTCTTCAAACTTATCTGCCATAGATTTGGAAATTGTGTTCATGCTGGATCCAAATATGCTAGCTACAGACGCATCAATTAAATGAGCAATTTCTTCGGTTGATTGCTTTACCTCAGTGCCGAGTATATCTGGATTACTCGGCACAGCACTTGGCGTAGCCACTTTCTTAATGACGCCGTTCCGAGTCTTCTGGAATCCTGCCAGCATCATCTTCCTCTGCTCTTCAAGTGCACGTTCAATTTCCAGCCGATCTTCTTCCGAGAGATCTTCCATTGCGGCAGGGATGATGTTGTCGGGGTTGATGTCACTGCTGCTATTGGGATCGGTAATCATCTTGTCGAGTGGATATTGTCTTTGTTCTTCTTGTCGCCGAGTAGATTGAAAATACTCGGCGTTCTTCCTCCCCAGCGGAGTCGCCAATTTGTGTTGGCGACGAAATCTGTCAAGGCGCCAACATAGCGATGATCCTCGCACTTTCGCGGCGAGGGGCGGATGCTTTTCGAGCAAAGCAACAAAGAAGGTTCCTCAATTTCGGAGAGGAGAACGACTGCTTTTTGAGCAAAGCAGCAAAGGGTAAACCTCGCCCTAGGGTTTCTAGGGTTTCGGCGATAAAGGCAGAAAATGAAAGTAAAAGTACGTAAAAGTAGATTGTATTGGTTGTAGATCGATTGTGTTGATGTTTTCAATTGGCCGTCACCCCCAACATATATAAAGGGCGGCTGGACTTCCCGTACAAGTAAAGGACTCATCTAAGCTTTCCTTACAAGAAAAGTATACCAAATCATGTCCTATACTTCTAAATCTTTCCTAAACTGAATTCAGCCCGAATCCGGCCCAATCTTCTGTCTTGGGCCGTGTATATGACCTCCGATTAAGATATAGCACCAAATTAGTATGCTTCGAACAACTCTTCTGTTGGTCGCTTTTCCATCCGAGGTCATCTAGATAATCCTTCGAGCCTGTCTTCATCTTCTGTTCGCCGGTAAGATCTCCACGCCGGCAAGCTCTCACACTGGCAAGCCCACACCGGCAAGCGTTCCATGCCGTCAAGCTTTTCACTTGGCTGGCAACCTTTCGCTCATCCTGCAAGCCTCTATGCCGGCAAGCTGTCCACGCCGGCAAGCTTCTCACGCCGGCAAGCACTCATCGTCATCTGAGATCGTCTTCATAGCGCCGTAGTGCATGCCTTGGTATGCTGTCCTCCAAGTTATCTCTCGAGCTGTCACCTTCCCGGACTACCATCAGGGTATCTTGCCGGATCATCCCCTTGCCGGATCAGTTCCTGCCAGGTCATCTCTTGCCGGGCCGTCTCTTGCCGGGTCATCTCCTTGCCGGATCTATTCCTGCCAGGTCATCTCTTGCCGGGCGGTCTCTTGCCGGGTCATCTCCTTGCCGGGCCGTCTCTTGTTGGGTCATATCTCCTGCCGGGTCATTTTCCTGCCGGGTCGTCTCCTTGCCGGGTCATCTTCAACCTCTGTTTGGGTCTTTACTGAAATCGGCAAGCATTCCACCGGCAAGCCTTTTTACGCCGTCAAGCTTTCTACACCGGCAAGCTTCTCATGTTGGCAAGTTTTCCGTCGGCAAGCCTTTCTCAGCGGCAAGCTTCTACTCGAGCGGCAAGACTTCACCGGCAAACCTTTCACGCCAGCAATATGAACTTCCACGTATAGAAGATCTTCCTCCTTGAGTCCACCTTCATTGTATTTTGCATCGTGCTAAAATCAGGCGTCAACATGATGTCGCTCAGACGTCTGACTGTGGCATTCTTGTTATTTACTTTTGATATAAGCCCTTTCTGTGATGTCGCTCAGACGTCCGACTGTGGCATTCTTGTTATTTACTTTTGATATAAGCCCTTTATGTGATGTCACTCAGACGTCCGACTGTGGCACGCTCTATTATTTATTTTTCAGTATAAGCCCTTTATGAGGTGTCGCCCTGACGCCCGACTGCGGCAGGTTTATTTATTCTTACCTTTCGAGGCGTCGCTTCAGACACCCGATCGGTCTTCTTCTATTTTGTTGGGATTTCGGGAGGACTACCGCCCGACATCCTTTTTATTTATCTTGCTGTGCAGATTTAATGCCTATGTGTGTGTTACTAATATGCTCATGTGCATCATGTTTGCATTTGTTATATCTTATGTCCAAACTGTTTTGCGAGTACATTCAAAGTACTCACCTGGCTTGTTGATTTGGCCAGATGTTGACGAAGGCGATCTCATGGATGAAGAGAAAGATAGCGAGTCCGACGCTTAGAGGAGTCCCAGTCAGTCCCTTGCAATCCTGGAGTTTGCCACTTGTATTATATACGCTTCCGCTACCCAAATAAAATCGTCAAGCCTCACTCCGACGCTTGATGAGCTGTATGATATTAGAGTCATGTCACCCATTTCACTGTGACATACCTAACACTCTTTTATTGCGAGTCAGTAGTTATGCCACCACATCCATTGTGACATATCCGCCTTTATGTGTAATATTGGCGTGCTTGTAATAAATTGTTGAGCGGCCTCAGCTCAACCCTGTATAATATTTAGTACTACTGGATTTCTGTATCAAGGATTGTCTACCAGTAAGAAGGGTTTTCTGTACTGGTCTGACTGAAGGGGCGATTATTCAATAAATGTTTTATTGGAAAACCGGTCCTGACACTAACTCAATTATCTTGACATGCAACTATGCCACCTCATCATGCCACAATGCATGCCCCACTAAATTTAATTCTCTCAACATGCAACAATGTCACTGTGCATGAGAAAATACCCACCATAACATGCATCTTGCATGATATACAATTATTAAGTAAATTTTCTACAACTATATAATAATCAATTATTTTAAATTTTATATGTGCTTGAGTTTCAATTCTCATATTACTAATCAGAATACTAAAGTTTCATACCCTCAAATCTCATAGAAATTACTGCATCCAATTCCCGCTACAACGCGCGGGTATCATCTCTAGTATAACTAGTAAGCTTGTTGCACGTCTCAACATTGACTAAGTGAAATTCATAGGAGTAAAATTCATACCCGCAAAAAATATACAAGGAAAAAATGTGTATCCAGTGAAAGTTTAACTAGTTTATGCATATTGATAATGAAACATTACTCTTAATTCTTTAAATGTGTGATGATACATGAGTGATAGAGGGCTATGGATCTGGCACCATTTGTATAGGTGTAGGGTTTGCTATAGGAATAAACCATATCCTTTCTTTTCTCGCATGTTCCTTGTGATCTTGTTGCGGCCGTGGGGGTCGGGATAAACGTCACTGGAACTTCCTAGAAGGTCGAGTCTGAGGTGTATGGTTGTAGAAGGGGGTGGTAGTGCTCAAGGTATGATTCAACGAGGAAAGTGAAAGCATTAAGCAAATAAGAAAATATATTAGTAATAAAATTTTAAGAACCATTTCTAATTCTTAACCTTAATTAAAGTATGTCAACTAATATTAGTTTGGCGACCATAGTGTCACCAAAACATGCACAAACATTTACCAAAACCTATCTCTGGTGGACGAGCAAGTAACCCATTGTGTCGACAAATAGAATTACTGAATCCTCAACAAAAGGCAATCATAGGTATCCCAAATCCTCAACAAAATTAAAGTATTCATCTACCGTTGAAATAGTTAATTAGTACATTCAAAACAACATTGCAAAATATTTTCAAATATAACCTAAATGGCACATACACGAGGAACCATCAGAAAATACTCACCCATCCTTGTGTTATCGAACTTGAAACTATGAACTTGGTTGTCGCTTCACTAGAGAATGCATTAATGTACACAGCAGGTTACCTCCTCGAAAGTTTTAAAAAAGTGAAGCACTGACCATTATCAAATTCTTTTTGAATTATAAAATAACACAGAAAAGCACATACTTGTTTGCCACAGTGTGGTCACTCATGCATGGATGGATTTTTCTTTTGCTTTGTCCAGATGAGGGCTTCTTTCTCGTAGGATTTTATAATAGAAACAAGAGCATGTGACAGATCTGCTATTCAAAATGGTAAATTAATTTCCATGCAAATAGAATAATGTGAGTAAGGGTGAAAATAGAAGTGCACTACAATTTATTACCTTAAATGTCATATTTGGCGGATACTTCCACCTGGTTCCCAAAAATAGCAAATATGTGTAAAGAATAAGAAGGCCTTTCTTGCTACTTGAGTCAGTGAAAGATGAAGAAGAATGTCTTTACCTTGACAGGGTTTCAGAGAGAAGTACATTTCAATTTGGTTACCTACAAACAAAACTCATAGGCTATTCTGCATTCTTGGATAGAAAGATTAATGTTAGAACTTGGAGGGGCGTGTTCAAGTAGTAGTCTGAGAAATACAGAGTTTGGTAGTTGAGATGAACAGGTATGATTAAACATCCAAGTGTGCACCTTTGCACTGATGTGAGAATTTATATTGTAATCACCAAACAAAAGTGGAAAACAAGGTTAAGATTGAACATTACTGCTGCGAAGATGATGAATTGATGATGATGACTGATCTTCAATCCTTTCACTGTCAGAAAACATGTTTTTTTTGAACAATCACCGGGGGGGGGAGAGCATCCCCACCTGAATATATTACTCAAAAAGGCCAAGAGGCTGAAGGCACATCAGATAGTACAGCGGGAGGAGAGGAAAAGGCGGCAACACAAGGCGGCGTCTCTACTGACCGGGTCTTTGAAACGAAAGACCCAAAGCGTAAAGTCTATAATTACATTCTGTAAGGTGTCTGTAGCAGAGTGAGTCTCTGAGCGAAACGCCTGGGCATTACGAGAGTCCCAGAGTTTCAAAAGGATGGCGAGGGCGATGGTGGGCCAGAGGTTGATGTCGAGGCCATCCGGAGTGGCCGTGTCCCACAGGTGGCCGATGTCGAGCGGAGGGGTAAGCCCGAGAAGCTGCCACACCTGCACCGCCCTAGGGAAGGGGATGGCCAGGTGCGAGGCATTCTCGAAGTGATGCACACACCTCGGGCAAGAAGAGTCGGGGGTGGTTTTGTGAAGCAGATTCGCCTTGGTGTTCAGCCTGTCCCTGAAAAGCAGCCAAACAAAAATCTTGACCTTGTTCGTGGCCTTGGATCCCCAGATGCGGTCGGCGTGGAAGTCTGGCTCATCGGCGGAGGAGAGCAAGGAGTATCAGGGTGTTGTGTCTGCATTCGTATACTGTTGTTTTCCATCACAAAACATGTTGGAAAACAATAGTATACGAATGCAACCACAACACCCTGATATTCATCTAGAAATATGTGTTTTCTGCAAATTTATCTTCACCACTGTTGATTACTGGTACAAATATAATGAGCATGCACGAAGAGAATCAAAGTTGGGTTATACATTTATCTTATTATGTTTGATCGAGTAAATAGCATAAAACTATTACAATTCGGGTTAGGGTTTCAAAAAACTACCAACTTTTTAATTTTCGCTGATACCTACCAAAGTCGAGGTCGGCTGTTTCATAAAACCCAAATCGTTCGTTGCTAACATTTTAAACCAGTTTATGACAGGTCGGACCCGCTCCTAAACTATCCGTTTGTTTGACTGTTTTGTTTGAACGTTATCTTATATGTGGGACCCATGTGTAAGCTATCTCTTCTTCCTTCTATCTTTTATTCTCTCCCTCTGCTCCAGCCACAGGCATCGCTACTGGAGCAGCAGCATGGCCGGCAAGGCAAGGAGGAGCAGCGACGGCGACCAGAAACGAGCAGCACCAGGGCCAGCCAAGGAGCAGCACCGACGTGCGGCCGGCAGCAAGCAGTTGCAGGGCGACAAGAAAAGGACCAGCAACAGCGGCAGCCGGCAAGGAGCGCCGCCGGGCTGGGCAAGGCCATATGCGTGCCCGGGCTGGGCTACAACCTCTCCGGGCGCAGGAGCTTTCGCGCGGCCGTCATCAATGAAAAGGAGCAGCAGCAGCGACTACCTCGCCGGGCACAGGAGCTGCGCGCAGGTGTGCAAGATCCTTGGCATGGTCGATGCGTGGGCTGGCCCGTGCGCCGGACGCCTCCGCCACCATGGAGCCAGCAAGGAGCAGCAGCAGCATTCGGCTGCACGGCCCCTTCGGCCTGGCCCGCGACCTGGCCGCCGGCGCCGTTCCTCAGGGCGGGCGGGTGCGGCATCTCAGGGACCGATTGCTTTTCTTCAAAAACATATAGGGACCCGATTGTTTTTTAAAAAAACTTATAGGGGTTATTCTGTAAAAATTGAGGACATATATTTGTGAACTTACATGAGATTTTCTTTTATTGAAATATGAGGAAGAGACGCTGACATGTGGGACCCACATGTCAGTTAACGGTCAAACAATCAGTTATTTTACGTGCGGGCCCCAACTGTCATAATCATGATCAATTGTAAAACACTCGCCTATTTGGGTTTTTTGAAACAGACGACCTCGACTTTGGTAGGTATCAGCGAAAATTAAAAATTTGGTAGTTTTTTGAAACCCTGGCCTGAATTGTAGTAGTTTTATGCTATTTACTGTGTCTGATGATGACTGTCCATTGCTGCTAGGAAGATAATAGCACACATAAGTTGCTTATTGTTTTCAACATCGAGGATGCTTCGGAGGATAATTCAAGGAACTAAGAGGACGTGCCATACTCCGAGTACTCGTCAACCGTTGCCTTAACCGCTACAGCTCATGCGCTTACCCTTGCACAATGTTTCGAATTTCTTGTTGCCTGACCAACATCTTTGGGCTTGCCATCCTGAGCATTTGTAATGTTTATGTTGATTCTTTAATCCACTCTCCGATCTTCTGGCGAACTCATTGATCAGGGGAGTGGACGCTGGTGAACAAGTGTTCAGGGTTGAGCATGGTAAACCGTTTCGATCACCGTCAGGTTAGCAAATGTTTGGTGCACTGGGGAACTGGTGATCTGAAGATGGAGCTCTGGTCCGATGAGAGGCTAGTTTCGAAAGACACGCCGTTGAGGATCTGCCACCAATATGAGGTGACACAAACATGCCAAATCGAAACTCATTCCTAGGTACAGTATAATGTAACAACCACGCTTTCGAAACTTGTGTGTGCTCATGTTTAGTTCCTTGTGACTTGTATGTTAATAATGTCATGACTGCTACTGCATATCTCTGGGATTGTTGGCCTCATTATTATTTACGTTGTGCTTGAGAATGTTATGGGATGACAATTAACAGAAGCAAGGGTGAGAATCTCTCCAAGATCTACGGTTTACCTTGGCAAGCACGACCTTTTCACATGGACAGCTGCTATATGTGGTTGTATCGCGAGTCAGGTTTGAAAATATTCATCAAGGATGATCACTATGTGCCTACAAAGTACTACCTCCGTTCCACAATGTAAGACGCTTTTACAAGCTAAAATAACTTGCAGAAACATCTTATATTATGGGACGGAGGGATTACAAATGAGACAAGGAATATATTGCAGAAATATCTTATATTATGGGACAAAGGGAGTACAAATGAGACAAGGAATATAGTGTACAAAATGATCATCGATTCCTGTAGTCGCTGGTGAATTTTCCTTGCAAAGTAGTACTCCAGAAGCCAAGTGACGGTGTCCTGGACTAGGGTGTACTAACCTAGTCGGCCCAAGGTTCTCGGGCCGAGCTAGTGGGCCCTCATTCTCCTCGAGGTGGACTCTGGAAGCTACAGGCTGGGAACGTGATCAAGACTACATCTGCCGAAGACTTGAGGTACACTCCAAGACTTCTCCTACCGCCTCCCTGCGCGTCCCCTGGATACCGACTATGTAACCCTAGATACCCTACCTAGCGTGTATATAAGCCAAAGGGTTTAGCCCTAGAGGGGACTTCAACACAATTACATTCACCTAGCCCTAGAGGTAGAACACAACTTGCGATCTCGAGGTAGATCAAGCTTGTACTCGATACATCTCCATCAATATAAACAAGAGCAGGACGTAGGGTTTTACCTCCATCAAGAGGGCCCGAACCTGGGTAAACATCGTGTCCCTTGTTCCTGTTACCATCTGTCCGAGATCCACAGCTCGGGACCCCCTACCCCGAGGTCCGCCGGTTTTGACATCGACACTAGTGCTTTCATTGAGAGTTCCATTGTGAGATCAGCAAAGGATTGATGGCTCACCTCCAGACTAACTGCGGCACTAGCTATGGGAACGTATACGTCCCTGGCCAACTCTTCGTATTTGGTAGGATGATTTTCTGCGCCGACTCGGCGGGCCATCTGGCTCCGGTCGAGAACTACGCCCCGTATCAGATCGTGACCTTCGGAGGCTTGGAGTATACCGCGGATTCACGCGGCGAACTCGTTCTATCAAGCTGGACGCCTGGACTAATTGTGGGTTCATTAAACCTCGGAGGATCGACTCCGGAACCGAGCCCCCTCGAGGACATCGGATCAGGCTCCTCGGCACCGCAAGGCTGCACAGAAGAATCAATTACCCCCTCCGCGGCATCAAGCCCCGATGTTGACCTGGGTCCGGCTCCGGGCACCACATCGGATCTAACCGACCTTAGCGGGAGATCCGGAATCACCATCGTCCCCCTACAAGGCTAAAGACGCGTCAAGCGACCCGCCAGTCATACTTCAGGTCGATCCGGCCTATCGACATGCCATGAACCCTGAGGAGCTCTCTCACTTGAATGAGATGCTTGACCGTATCCAGAGCCTTTCAACCTCGGACGGTCAGACCTCGGTCTATGATAAGATCGGACTTAAAGCTGACAACCGGGAAATTTATATCCCACCCACCACCCACCTAGTCGCCACGATCGATGATTTAACCAACGTGTTAGACTTCGACGAGGCCACCGACATGGATGAAGATGTCGACGGCCCCGCAGAGACCTCTTCGCCGCTAACAAACACCGGCAGGTGGACCGCAACATCTACTTACGATGTATACATGGTTGACACTCCCAAATCCCCTTCAAGATGTCGGTGCAGACGCAGAAGGGGCACCAACGGGGACCCCAGCAGAAACAATGCCACCGCCGACAACGGCGACGCAGCAGCCGGCGATGCTGGCAATCCGGGAGACGACTTTCAAGCCTCTCCAGAACGGCATGCCAATCCCGAAGGAATTCCCGAGGACTTGGACCCCGACGACCTCTTTGAAGGGGCCGATGACAATTACATGCTGGAATCCGAGGAGGACGAGAGCCTTGGTACCGAAGACTATATAGTCCCCGAGGACCCCATCGCGCAAGAACGCTTTCGGCGGCGCCTTGTGGCCACCGCCCAAAGTATGAAATGGAAGCAGCAACAGCTGCAGGCCAACGAGGACGCCCTGAACGACAAGTGGGTCAAAATACTCTTGGCCGAGCAAGATCTCGAAGAACGACGCCGTAGTGCGCCCAAATCTTACCCGCGCAGACGTCTGCTACCCGAGTTCGATGAGGAATTGATCGATGACATGCTCTTGACACGTGGACGGGCAGACCAACCTGATCGACCCCCTAGAGGACGCGACAGGCCAGTACAGGAAAATTTCCATGCTCAAACGGCACCACGCCATCATGGCAAGGACCCCGTTGACTACTTAGACCCTCATGACGCTCGACGCCATATAGAGGCAAACCGGGCGCCACCTCGGTCCATTTACGGATCAAGAGGACGCGCCCCAGCGGGGCTCGATGGCTACGACGCCTGGTTGGACAGGATCGGCCGGGCCCGAGAACAGGCTTACACACGGCTATCCCCCGACGCCCGACGCGATACTGCTCGGTTCCGAGGCCCAGCTCACCCGATCTGCTTTACAGACAGGGTGATGGAACACCAGTTCCTGGATGGGTTTAAACCCATTAACATAGAATCATACGATGGCACGACGGACCTAGTGGTATGGATCGAAGATTTTCTTCTCCACATACACATGGCCAATGGAGATGACCTCCATGCCATCAAATATTTGCTGCTCAAGTTAAAGGGCCCGGCGAGGCATTGGCTGAACAGCCTACCCCCTCACTCCATCGGGAGCTGGGAAGCACTCGAAGACGCCTTTAGGGCAAATTTCTAGGGCACTTATGTCTGACCTCCGGACGCCGATGACCTCAACAGTGTCACCCAGCAACCCGGCGAGTCAGCCTGGAAGTTTTGGAATCGGTTCCTCACCAAAAAGGACCAGATCATAGACTGCTCTGACGCTGAGGCCATCGCATCATTCAAGAATAACATCCCAGATTAGTGGCTCGCCCACCAGCTCGGGCAGGATAAGCTGAGGACCATGGCAGCCCTTACCTCACTCATGACCCACTTTTGCGCGGGAGAAGACAGTTGGCTGGCCCATAGTACCCATAATGGTGAAGCGGGCACCTCGGAGACACACGATGCCAATGGAAAGCCTCGACGTAATAAAAATAAACGCAGGCATAAAAATGGCGGGAGCGACACAAAGGACGCCACAGTCAATGCAGGGTTCACCGGACCTAGATCCGGGCAGAAAAGGAAGCCTTCAAAGGGAACAAAGATGGACCCAGCCAGCTAGAAAAGATCCTCGATAGACCGTGCCAAATTCATGGCACCTAGGACAAGCTAGCAAACCACACTAATAGGAATTGCTGGGTCTTTAAGCAGGTTGGCAAGGTGGTGACGGAGGGTCAAAGCAAAATTCAACCTCGCAGCAAAGATGAGGATGAACCTCGGCGGCCCAATAACAGAGGCCAGAAGAAGTTTCCTAATGAGGTAACAGAAGTAAACATGATTTACGTTACCCACAAACCTAAAAAGGAGAGGAAGCGTGTACTTCGGGACATTTACGCATTGGAGCCCGTTGCCCCGAAATTCAATCAGTGGTCGGCTTACCCAATCACATTTGACAAGCATGACCATCCGACCAGCATCAGGCACGGAGGATCGGCCGCACTCGTCTTGGACCCGATCATCGTTGGTTTCCATCTGACGCGCGTCATGATGGATGGAGGTAGCAGCCTCAACCTAATCTACGCGGATATGGTCAGGAAGATGAGCATCGACTCATCTCGGATGAAGCCCAACGCCACCACTTTTAAAGGTGTCATCCCAGGTGTCGAGGCCCACTGCACTGGAATGGTGACACTGGAGGTGGTCTTCGGATCGCCCGAGAACTTCAGGAGCGAGGAATTGATCTTCGACATCGTCCCTTTCCGGAGCGGATACCACGCACTACTAGGGCGCACCGCATTCGCTCGTTTTAACGCATTCCCGCATTATGCATATCTAAAGCTAAAAATGCTGGGACCAAACGGTGTTATTACAGTCAATGGTAACACAGAACGCTCCCTCCGAACGGAGGAGCAGACCGCGGCTTTCGTAGCCGAGGTACATGCATCCGAGGAGGCAACCCATGTGAGTAAGCACACCCCGAGCTCATCAAAGCGAACGCAGGCCACGCAAGCCGACCTCGGTCAAGCATTCCCCCACCCCAAATAGGGGTACGGGCTCCTCGCGCACCTCCCCTGGAAGGGGCATTACGTCCCTAGGGTGCATAACTTTGCACTAAAAATTCCGTGGGCCACCGAGGAGCCAAAACAACGCAAACGTCGCCGCCGGTTCGACCGACCAGCGACATACTCCGGACTTCCGTACCGACAGGGTTCTGTAAAAGACCCAGCCAGGCATAGCACGTCCACATGGCTTTAACCATCCAACTGGCAGCTGCAGATCTCTTTAAAGGACTCGACCGATGACAGCATCAGGCACATGAACGGCCGAGGTTGCAGGCATCCCATATCAACTTTGCTCTCAACGAAGATGAGCTGGTCAACAGCATAGAGACGTAGACGTGCGGCAGGAAGCGGCCCGGGCTAATAAACCCGATGATAAATCCGTCCTGTTTGGATACGCTCCTTCTCTTTTCCTTTTTCTTGCATTGTATCTTATTTGTTCCTTTTGTTAAAGCTCGGCACGTACGGCTCGACCATATGTGATAAAGAAATTACACCCCTTAAAGGTCCTTAAGCATTTCCTTACAAGCACTGCCTTTGAGCCATAAGAATACTTTTATGATACAATTACTAATTCACAATGGGCTTTGCTTTTAATCTCATGCCCCAAATTACAAGTTCGAGGTACTCGGCATCTCGGACGTTGCGTTTTATGAATTAGTTTCGAACCTAGATTTTGGTCAATAGTTGGGTTGCCCGGCTCCTGTGCTTACCTCTTACGTTTCCGATCAATTCGGCTAAGAGTGTAAAGGGAGAACCACTGCGATAGTGCCGCCATCTTGCATGGCAGAGTGCCTCAGTGGAGAAAGCCAAAAACTAACTGTCTAGGTAAGCGTAAACTGGTCAGCCATCCGGTGACCACGTCAAGCAACGTGTCGTTAGCGATCACTCGTGTTAAACGAAGGGCTTATTTCTCGAATAAGCCGAAGTGGTTAGTGGCTTAAACCCTGGCTACACAGCCGACCACTCCACACACCGGGGGCTCATCATCGGCTCCCACAGTCAACCTCCTCTGACTAAGTGAAAGTTATAAAGCCATTATAGTCTGATTGCCTAGTTTCTATGCACACGGACCGCCCTCAGGAACCGAGACGTCGGCTAAGGGTCGCGACTGCCTAAGGAACACCCTCTGTATAATGTACACAGGGGTCGAAGCCAACGACTGGCCACTTTCAATTTAAAACGATCAAAAAAGGAGTCAAAAAATACAAACACATGACGGAACATAAAGCCGCATTCATTAAAACCAAAAGGGAGTTTTTTACATCCATCCACACTTCGGCATTTCGAAGCACTACCTAAAAATACAAAGTGTCCTTAGGACACTTGACCTCGGTAACTCGGGCCCCTTCTGCTACCTCGGCAAGGAACTGCTCCACGGTCCGATCCTTCCCTTTGGGGGCTTCCGCGGCCACGACCATTGCTTCAACGCGCCGAAAGTGCATCTTCACGCAAGCGTAGGCTCGCTGCGGCCCCTCCAGGCATGCGGAACGCTTCTAGCGAGCGACCTGCGGGACGACTTCTGGCAGCCGAGCCAAGAGCCCGAAGAAGCTGGTTGGCAGCACCTCCGTGGGCCATAGGTTGATGCAAAGGTCTTGGAGCGCCGATCTTGCCATACGGAGAAGCTCCATGAGCTCCTTCATCCGGTGATTCAACAGCTCTGGATGTGGCGACACCTGGAATTACTGGCAGAATGCCTTCTCCGCCTCGTGGCCTTCTTGTTCGCCGAAGTGGCGGCCGGCGTCTAGCGCGCTCTTCGGGAGATCCACGAAGACCTCTGCGGAGCGCCACAACTGGGTGAGCTCGACGAACCCCTCGCTGCCAAACACGCATTGAAGTAAAAATGGCTTAGCCGCAGCAATTTGCTCCACTTGCTAGAGCACTTCGCGGTAAGCCCTGGCCTGGGTCTGGAGCTCAGCATGCGTCAGGCGGAGCTTCTTGAGCTCCTCGTTTGTCTTCTTTTCCTTGACCTGAAGGGTATCGCATTCCTCGTACACGGCCTTCAGGGTCTCTTCGACCTCCAACACCCACGCCTGGTCCTTTCCCCTAGCCTCCTTCTCGGCGGCTAGGTCCGTCTCGGCCTTAGTGGCCGCAGTCTTCTGCTGCTGGACCTCCTGCCGAGCTTTCGTCAGCTCGGTCTTGAGCCCCTCAAACTCAGCCATGGCAGTTGCCATTCAAACAGTTCAGCATCAGCTTATAATCTCAAAAAACTATCTCTTCTCAAAGTAAATTTGACAACATCACAGATTTTTAGCTCACCTTGAGACTGCTCGATCTGCTTTTTCATCAGGTCGAGGTCCTCCTCGGACCTCTTGAGCTTCCGGTTCATCTCGGCAAGAACCTCGGAGATGGAGTCCGGAGCCAAAGTCGAGACCTGCAGACCCAACAATTCTGACTTAATCCCCTTTGCCGAGTTCAATCCTCTGGCCAGCACCTTTTTTCACAGGTCGGCCAGAGTCTTGGGGGCTACCAGTCTAACACTTTATTGGGCTCTGCTTTGACCCCAAAGCCAGCTTTCTCAAATTCTAGCTTTGGGCTCGGGGGCTACTGACTAGCTATGCCATACAAATGCTATGCCGTGGTCTAAACAAATAATGATTTTGGACAAAAACATGGATCTGTTAAAATTCCATACATAGAGGTTACTCTTAATAAAAATACAAAGGGATATACCTCGAACCTCGCGACGAGGCCCTTGAAGACCTCTTGCATTCCGGCCTCTGCGGACCGGAAGCCTTGTAGCGCCCCGCCGATCAGTGCGCGGTGCTCTTCCTTAATGAAGGAGCCCGTCAAGGCTACCTCCATCTCTTCGGTCCACCGCGGCAGCTCGCCCTGGGGCGGGAGGCGGGGGTGGTGGAACTTCAGAACCCAACACCGAGGTGCTGGGAACCGAGGCCTCCGGCCACAGTGGTGGCGCCGGAGTTGACTTCGGCTGGGCCGATGTTTGGCCCAGCCCTTCTTTGATGACCTCAGGGACTTTGTCCCTTTGGCCTTGATGGGTCGAGGTCTCAACCTCGGCCATGACGACTGATGTCTCGGCCCCCGTGGTGTTGACTGGAGGGGTCCAACCCTGATGTCACTTCCCCCAGCCTTTCGGAAGCTGGAGGGGAAGTGGCGGGATCGGGCGTCCTGCTTGCTGGCGGTAGCCCGCTCGAGGTGTCGCCGCTAAGGCGCACCTTCGGTGGACTAAAGAAAAAGACTTATATGAGCTTTATCTCGGAAAAAGGACTTGCTGAAAACCACATGTGGCGACGATTACATACCTCCGAGGCGCTGGCTTCTTCCTCCCCTGTTCGAGGAGGTCATTGTCCGACCCGTCGGAGAAGGTGATCTTCTCCGGCGGAGCCGCCCTGCCGGTGTGTTCGGTTGAGGTCTTGTGCGGCCTCTTGTGGTCCTTCAGCCGCCCTACGGCCTCGGCGTCCTTGGACGCCACCCTCTTTCCTTTGACGGAGGGATTCTCCTCCCTCGTGTCCTCCTCCACATTGTCCTCGTGAGTGGAGGAGGCGTGGGTCTCCTCGGACCGGGTGACCGAGGTCTCCCGTATCCAAAGACCCGCCTTGCCCTTCTGGGGCTTTGACCCCTTGGGGATCACCACATGCGGCCATACACAGAGGGGTCCTCTCCCCCTCGGGCAGCGGTGCTGGGCGCAACATCTGCTGCACCTTGGAGATCCACTTCTGCGAATATAAGACCAGTTGGTTAGTCGACGTCTGTCGCACTAAAAGAAACACAGAGTATAAACCTGTATATTGAAAGTTTACCTCGGGGGCGTTGTAGTCGGCTTCAAAGCCGAGGTCACGCCCTTCCGAAGGGAAGTCGTCCTCGGATTGCTTAAACAGCCGCGTCCACATTCCCGCCAAGGTGGAGCGGAAGAAGTGGTGAACGGGCCCTGCGTCCTCGGACTTGTGCTCCCACATCGGGGTTGCCCGAAGTTGGAGCGGGAGGATGCGACGGTGAAGCATGACGTTTACCACATCTGCTAGCTGGAGGTTTTTCTAATCAGACCACCACTGGATCTTCTTGATCAGCGCCTCCGCTTCCCCTGGCTTCCCCCAGGCGATGCCCTTCTTCTTCCAGGACATAAGCTTCTTCGGAGGCCCGGCCGAAAACGCCGGGACCTCGGCCTAGCCAGTGGCAAGCGGCTCTGTGATGTAAAACCACTCGTGCTGCCACTCTTTGACAGTCTGTATGAAGGTACCTTTGAACCAGCTGACCTTTTGGTTCTTGCTGATCATGGCACCTCCACACTCTGCGAGATCGGAGCCGCTGGACTTTGGCTTAACGCCAAAGATCTTCAGCCATAGGCTGAAGTGCGGCTCAACGCGGAGGAAAGCCTCACAGACCGTAATGAAGGAGGCGAGGTAGATGATTGAGTTGGGGGCTAAATGATGAAAATCTAGCCCATAGTAGAACATGACCCCGCGCACAAAAGGGTGCAGCAGGAATCCCAGACCTCTGACGAGGTAGGGAACGAAGACTACCCTCTCCCCTGGGTTGGGAGCGGGCACCTGAAGGTTGGGGTCCGGCGCTCGGGTGGTGACGTTGGTAGGGATGTACCCCGTGCCGTGCAGCTCCAGGATGGTGCCCTCCATGACGGAGGAACCGGCCCAGTGCCCCTTGAGGGTGGCGTCGGCCATTGCTGGGGAAGGAAGCTAGGGTGCGCTACACAGGAGGGGGTCGAGATTGGATCTGGGCGCTGGAGCTCGAGAGGCAGTAGGCAAGGGGAAATGAGAGCATGCACTTTCCGCCGCTATCTTTTTACTCTTATACAGGCTAGTGAAAGGCCAAGAGTCCCTTTGCCGCGCCGGTAAAATCGCCACTCCCCACAAAAGCTGACGTTGTGCGTATGGGGAGAAACAAAATCTTGATGATATCCCTAAGAAAACGGGCACGGTCTCCATTTTGATGGGATGCGCCAGTGGAAAGATTGCCTCGGGCCACGATTTGGGTGAGCAGTAACTGCTTGACCAGTCATGGGAAGTGCTACTTCAATAAAGTTGTCAGGCTATAAAACACTATTCACACCTACGCGGTTGGCCTTCGAGGTTAAGTAACCCCTCGTCTTCGGCCGAATTCGACTAGGTCATGGTCGGGGGATGCCACTCCATCGAGGAGTGGTCTGCAGCATCCTTTGAAGGGAAGGGACCTTGAATTATCAGAGAAGGAGAACTTGTCTGTCAAGCCAAGGACGTCGGGTCTGAGGTTATTCACATCAAGGAGGTCATCCTCGGCATAGAAGACCAGTTCGGGGGCTACTGACGGTGTCCTGGACTAGGGGGTAATAACCTAGTCGGCCCAAGGTTCTCGGGCCAAGCTATTGGGCCCTCATTCTCCTCGAGGTGGACTCCGGAAGCTACACGCTGGGAACGTGATCAAGACTACATCTGCCGAAGACTTGACATACACTCCAAGACTTCTCCTACCGCCTCCCTGCGCGTCCCCTAGATACCGACTATGTAACCCTAGATACCCTACCTGGCATGTATATAAGCCAATGGGTTTAGCCCGTAGAGGGGACTTCAATACAATTACATTCACCTAGCCCTAGAGGTAGAACACAACTTACGATCTCGAGGTAGATCAAGCTTGTACTCGATACTTCTCCATCAATATAAACAAGAGCAGGACGTAGGGTTTTACCTCCATCAAGAGGGCCCGAACTTGGGTAAACATCATCTCCCTTGTTCCTATTACCATCTGTCTGAGATCCACAGCTCGGGACCCCCTACCCCGAGGTCCGTCGGTTTTGACACCGACACCAAGTATAACCATCCTCAGCCTGTTTTTCATATCCTGTGATTCATTCTCTCTTTATTGATAACACTACAAAGGGGCTAGCAGCGTCTAGGGTAACAAGTTTAGATAAAAGGTGATGTTTCCATTTCCCCATCATAGGTATAACAACCCATTTTTTGGGAAATTTAAACTTTCAAATTAGTTTTGGTTGGGGTGCGCCTGCCTGGGCTGTAGTGCAACACCCAGGTGACACCTGAGGCCGAGAAAGGTATGATTTGCAGCAAAGAGATGCTAGACTTACGGACAGATTCCAATGGGATTAGACTTACGGAATCACGTGTAGATTAGACTTACAGAATCACGTGTAGAGTTATGCTTGGAGAAGATTAGGGAGGAAAGGTCCCACCAGCTAAAATTAGGGGGTTTGGTTGGTGAGAGAGGAGTCCGTAAAATCAATCCGTAGAAGCTTTTCGTAAGTGTAGCATTTTTGTTTGCAGCGTCCCCCTCCCCCTCTTCTTATAGCTCCCTCTGCCTCTTCTCCACTCTCGACCAGCGAGGTGGTACTAAATGAACGAAAGAACGGAGAGTCCCTGCTGTGCTTGGGCGACCAGCCGATGCGTCGTGCGATGCGTCACTTGTCCGATTGGGCTTCAAAAGAGGCCCGGTAAGAATACACAGCAGCATATGCTTCCGCGGCCACTATTATGGGTACGTTTTGTTTCCGCTGTTTGTTAACTCACTACTGTGACAATGTACGGTGCCATGAAGGATCATGCGGTCGCACTGGTGCTGGAAGACAACGCCGGCGACTACGCGGCCAAACTCCAGCACTACGTGCACGTGGTCGGCTACTTTGCATTCTGCAAGAGCGCCTCATCTGGTACGAGCACAACCCATCACTGCCAGGCTCCCACGTACATGACATTTACCCGGGTTGAAACGTGGACTCAAACCAGACCAAGAACTCTCCAACTAAACATTAACTCGAATTTGGATATCTTAAGGAAATGCATAACGATAATTCTGAGTATCTGGAGATCTTTCTGTCGACGATATAGGTGAAATCACCACAACCCAGCGATGTGAATGCACTGCCAAACACAGTCACACGTAGAGCCACCAACCACGGCAAAATCAAACTACGACGCCTATGCCATGAGCGCCCCTCCTCCCCGAAGCTCGATACCCAACCAACCCCTCCCCGCATGGACCATCCCAGTCTCACCGGCCACCCAGCGTCCATCTCTCTGCGGCCTTCCAGCCCCCCCTCCCGCCGCTGCCCCGCCTTTGAAGAGATTTTCCCTCGGTAGTCATCCCCGATGCTGATGGGCAGTTGCTCGATCTGGATGTAGTGCAGGCCAAATCTGCCTCGGTGCTGCCCTCCCCGTCAACGGGCGTGGGAATACAGGCTACCGAGTAGGTCGAGGAGGTTGTGGGATCGAGCAGATAGGATTAGAGGGGGGGGGTGAATAGACTCCTAACTAGCCAAAAGTGCAGTTTTTAATTTCTCTTGGAATTTAGGCAGATTTTGGCACAAGTTAAGATCACTCCAATACTTTCTACACATGCATATCTAGAGATTGAGCAGCGGAAATAGTAAAGCATGCAATAGTGCGGAAAGTAATGGGGTAGAGTATGGAAGATCAAACGCAATGAAGACACGGTGGATTTTTGGCGTGGTTCCGATAGGTGGTGCTATTGTACGTCCACGTTGATGGAGACATCAACCCACGAAGGGTAATGGCTGCGCGAGTCCACGGAGGGCTCCACCCACGAAGGGTCCACGAAGAAGCAACCTTGTCTATTCCACCATGGCTTACGTCCACGAAGGACTAGCCTCACTCGGGGTAGATCTTCACGAAGTAGGCGATCTCCTTGCCCTTACAAACTTCTTGGTTCAACTCCACATCTGGTTGGAGGCTCCCAAGTGACGCCTAACCAATCTAGGAGACACCACTCTCCAAAAGGGAATAGACGGTGTGTTGTTGATGAACTCCTTGCTCTTGTGCTTCAAATGATAGTCTTCCCAGCACTCAAACACTCCTCACAGATTTGGATATGGTGGAAGAAGGATTTGAGTGGAAAGCAACTTGGGAAAGGCTAGAGATCAAGGCTCAAATGGTAGGAATGGAATATCTTGATCTCAACACATGAGTAGGTGGTTCTCTCTCAGAAAATGTATGGTGGAAGTGTAGGCACGTTTTGATGGCTCTCCTTACTGAGAAGGATGTGGTGGAGGGGTATATATAGCCTCCACACAAAATCCAACCGTTACACACTTTTGACCCAACTCGGTGGCACCGAAACAGTCATCGCGGTAGCACCGAACTGTGTAAAAGATATGAACGTTAGGAATCTCGGTGGGACCGATATGAACAGCTCGGATGGACCGAAGTGCAATGGCTTAGGGCAATCCTCATCTCGGTGGCACTGATTGCATCAACTCGGTAGGACCGAAGTGAAGCAATAAGCCAACAGAGAGTTGGCAAGCCATCTCGGTGAGACCAATATGCATAACTCGGTGAGACCACAGTGAATGCAACCGATTACAGAGAGTTGGCAAGGCCATCTCGGTGGGACCGAGATCCATTTCGGTGGATCCGATTTGTTAGGGTTTGGCAGTGGCTAAGTCTTGGATGAACTCGGTGGGATCGGGTAGGAAATATCGGTGGGGCCGAGTTGGACTTTAGGTTTAGGACATATTTGGGTAGAGAGAGTGGTTGAGGGTTTAGGAATACTGTCACTAAGCACTTGAGCAAAAAGACCATTAAGCAACACCTCATCCCCTTTTAATAGTATTGGCTTACCTATGAACTCAATGTGATCTTGGATCACTAAACCAAAAATGTAGAGTCTTGATCTTTTGCCTATCCTTGTCCTTAGCATTTGAGGGGGTTCCACGTCCTCTAGTCCCTGCCACGCCATTGTTGAACTTGTCTGAAATTCACTAGATAAAAGCATTAGTCCAACAACATGTATGTTGGCATAAATTACCAAAACCACCAAGGGAGCAAATGTGCTTTCGATCTCCCCCTTTTTGGTAATTGATGACAACATACATCAAAGCTTGAAATACAGATATAGTAGAGGTATGTATTAAAGCTTTGAAGAAAACATGTAACATGTATGGATCCCATTTAACTCCCCCTGGAGAAGTGCATATAATATGATGATATCACATGGAAGATATACATGCATCATGTATCTTGGCGATATGCATCAGAGCAATATATATATAGCATTTAGGTATCACATGTCCATGATTGTCTTCTTGCAAACAAAATATACTTAGCAAGAGGTCAACCATGTACATGAGTGTGATGCATATACTTACCTTGAGGTTCTTGATCAAGTACCTGAAGAAATACACTTGAGAAAACAGGGTTAGATAACACAAGATAATTGCTTCAAGAAAGAAGACACAAGATCAACAAGAAACCAAGATTGGGATGACATGTAGAAGATAGTATCACTAGGTGAATACTTTCTTTGAAGCAGACATGTACCCAAAAGAAATAGTTGTCTCCCCTTAAAGAACTTCCTGTCCCCCTGAATCTGACATGGATATTGGGAGTAGGTAGGGTGAGAAAACTAGAACAACCGAAGAACAGACTAGTCATGTTTCTCCCCTCTTAGAAAATTGTAACATTCTCTCGTCTTCGTAAGGTGCATCTTTTGTAGTGATAAGCTTTGATGTATTCCTCTCTCCCCCTTTGACATCAATTTCCAAGAAGGGACTTCAAGGTCATTGATCAAGTGGGTTTGGTCCTTGAGAAACACAGCTAGCGAGTGAGTGGCTCTAGATGCAAGTAGAGGATAAGAATCATTGAGTGGAGCTGGAGCAGAAAAACTCAGGAGAAATTTGACAGAAAGTTCCTTAGGGCAGCCAAAATCAGTGACACCGAGTTGAAACAATTCGGTGGAACCGAGTTGGATGCAATGGAATATTTTGTCAACTCAGCTCACTAGACAAAGGAAATCTCACAAAGATTTGCAATGAATTAACTGCGAATCAAGCAAGAAAAGAAGCAAAGAAACATCTAGATGAAGTTTTTTTAAGGAAACACTCTAGCAAGAAGAAAACAAGCATAAGAAACACTAGAGAACTTCATCTAGATGGGTTGGTGACTAGGTCACCTATGTTAGAGTATATTGACTTAGGAGTCAAGTGAGAACACTTGATCATAGGTCATACTCATCGTTAAGCTCGAAATGGTGTTGCCATTTTTCCTTTAAGCATTTCAATGTATTCACATCTTGTTGAGGTGCTTAGTCTCATGTATTGGAGTTAAACTTCTCTAAGATGTGATGACTTACATTGGGATTTTTGTGATGTCCATCATGTAGTTGAACTTGATGTGGATGCTCATGAGTCGAAGTTGGAAGCGATCCTATCTTTTGTAGTTCATCTTCCTACATGGGTTAGATTTGCAAGGAACAACGTGTATATCCTAAATGACAAGAATGAAGCATAACTCAAATGTTGTCAAAGGATATGTTTAGGTTGTCTTGTTCCTTGTTCCTCCATCCATTGTTGATACTTGGGTTATACAAGATTGCTCAAGATAAGAGTGTGATGCAATCTTGTGACATGAAGCTGGTCCAAGTACCTACAAAAGGTTAGATACAATACAAGGGAGCAAAATATTCAAGATATAAGATGATCATGAAGGACATCATGGATTAGTCAAGAATGCTCGTGCCCTTGTATGCATCCACATGAACTTCTAGCTCACATTTGAAGCATCAATGATGTTCAACTCACTTCTCAAGTGACAAAACACTTTCTCATCAAGGGGTTTGGTAAAGATGTCCGCCAATTGTTTGTCGGTACGAACATGTTTAAGATCAATATCACCTTTCTCAACATGATCTCGAATAAAATGGTGACGAACCTCAATATGCTTAGTTCGAGAATGTTGCACGGGATTGTGTGCTATCTTAATAGCACTCTCATTGTCACAAAGTAATGGTACATGTCTCACATGCACACCATAGTCTTTAAGAGTTTGTGTCATCCATAGTAATTGAGCACAACATGATCCCGCGGCAATGTATTCTGCTTCGGCAGTAGATAGAGATACGTAATTTTGTTTCTTGGAGGACTAAGACACAAGAGATCTACCAAGAAATTGACATGTACCCGAGGTGGATTTTCTGTCAACCTTGTCTCCGGCATAGTCCGAATCGGAGTAGCCAACAAGATTGAAAGAAGATCCTTTGGGATACCATATGCCAAAGTTTGGTGTATGTATCAAGTATCTCACAATTCTTTTCACCGCCTTAAGGTGACACTCCTTTGGTGCCGCTTGGTATCGTGCACACATGCACACACTTAGCATAATGTCAGGGCGAGAGGCACATAGATATAGTAATGAACCAATCATAGATCGATAAACCTTTTGATCAACCGGTTTGCCATCCTTGGCCAAGTCAAGATGTCCACTCGTGGGCATAGGAGTTTTCATACCTTTACTCTCTTGCATGTTGAACTTCTTGAATAAGTCCTTGGTATACTTTGTTTGAGAGACAAAGGTACCTTCCCTAGTTTGCTTGATTTGCAAACCAAGAAAGAATTTGAGTTCACTCATTATAGACATCTCAAACTTCTCCGACATCAGCCTTCCAAACTTTTCACTAAAAGAGGGGTTAGTAGATCCAAAGATAATATCATCAACATAAATTTGGCATACAAATAATTCTCCATTAACCCTCTTAGTGAACAAGGTTGAATCAATCTTCCCAATTTCAAAACCTTTTCAAGAAGAAACTTTTTCAAGCATTTGTACCAAGCTCTAGGGGCTTGTTTAAGACCATAAAGAGCTTTACGAAGTTTGTATACATGATTAGGTTTCTTGGGATTCTCAAAGCCAGGAGGTTGTTTAACATATACTTCCTCCTCAATTTCACCATCTAAGAAGGCACTTTTAATATCCATTTGGTAAAGAGTGATATCATGGTGATTGGCATAAGCAAGTAAAATTTGAATGGATTCAAGTCTTGCAACGGGGGCATAGGTCTCACCATAGTCCATACGTTCGACTTGTGTGTAACCTTGTGCTACGAGATGAGCCTTGTTGCGTACAACTTGTCCATCTTCATCTTGCTTATTCCGAAACACCCATTTGGTTCCAATGATGTTTTGCTCTTCCTTGGGCTTCTCAACCAATGTCCACACTTGGTTCCTCTCAAAGTTGTGAAGCTCTTCATGCATTGCATTCACCCAATCGGGGTCCTTGAGAGCATCTTCCACCTTCAAAGGTTCAACACTAGAGATGAATGAGTAATGCTCACAAAAGTTAGCTAAACGAGATTTAGAGCGAGTGATTCTCCCGGTTTGGATATCTCCAAGTATTTGTTCGACGGGATGATCCTTGTCAATTCTTGCTCTAACTCGAGGTAGCTTTTTCTTGGGTTGTGGTGAGGCTTCCTCATCATCATCATCTTCTTCTTCTTCTTCGTTGAGGTTGTCGTTGTTCGCTTGTGGAGGTGGGGAAGGAGGTTGAGATGGATCATCTTGTTGCACTTCCTCATTCCCATCGTCTTGACGTGTTCCACTTGTGGATGCCTCCATATCAACTTGTCGTTCACCTTGATGTGATGTTGGGGCTTCCACTTGAATAGACGAGGTACTCTCCTTCACTTCCAAGGGCGAATCTTGCCAATGGGCAAGTCTTTAATTGCTTCCGATTGTTCTTGATCTCCTACATCAAGTGGCAATTGCTCGACTTGCGAGCCGTTAGTTTCATCAAACTTCACATCTACCGTCTCTTCAACTTTTCAAGTGAAGTTGTTGTAGACACGGTATGTGTGAGAGTTTGATCCATAACCGAGTAGGAAACCTTCATGAGATTTAGGACCAAATTTTGAACGACGATGCTTATCAAGAAAGTATCCAACTTGTGGTTTGTTACCGGTGAGCAGTTCATACGCCGTTTTACCAAGAAGCTTGTGAAGATAGAGTCGGTTTGTTGCATGACAAGCTGTTTCAACCGCTTCTGCCCAAAAATGTCTTGGCGTCTTGTATTCATCATGCATTGTTCTTGCCATCTCAATAAGTGTACGGTTCTTCCTCTCAACAACTCCATTTTGTTGAGGTGTGTACGTAGCCGAGAACTCATGTGAAATACCTTCCTCATCAAGAAAGGTGTCCACATTGGCGTTCTTGAACTCCGTTCCGTTGTCACTCCGAACCTTCTTGATCTTTAATTCAAATTGATTTTGAGCCTTTCTTGCGAAGTTCTTGAAGATCTTCTGTACCTGCGATTTGTCATCAAGAAAGAACACCCACGTAAATCTGGAAAAATCATCAACAATGACTAAACCGAAAGAGTTACCACCAAGACTCTTATAGGCGTTGGGACCAAACAGATCCATATGAAGTAGCTCGAGTGGTCTCCTCGTGGTCATTATGTTCTTTACGGGATGGCTTCCTCCAACCTGTTTTCCTGCTTGGCAAGCACTACAAAGTCGATCTTTGTCAAATATAACATTTTTTACTCCAAGAATGTGATCTCCTTTAACAAGTTTATCAAGGTTACGCATACCAACATGTCCAAGTCTTCTATGCCATAACCAACCTTTAGAAGATTTTGCAATTAAACATGTACGAGGTTGGGCTCTTTTAGTGAAATCAACAATGTAAAGATCACCTCTACGAATGCCGGTAAAGACCATATTATGATTATCTTGGCGAAACACTTGGCAATCTACTTTGGTAAATAGAACATTAAAACCAAAATCGGCTAGTCTAGATACGGAAAGAAGATTGTAACCAAGAGATTCAACAAGCATAACATTTTGTATGGAGCTATCATTAGATATGGCCACCTTACCAAGGCCAAGTACCTTACCCTTGGAGTTGTCTCCAAAAGTCACATACTTGCGTGGACCATCATTTTTAGTAAGCTCACGAAACATGTCTCTATCTCCGGTCATGTGATCGGTACATCCACTGTCAAGAATCCACTCTTTTCCTCCGGCCATATAATCTCAAAGATTTGCCATAAGACTGAGATTCCTCATGGTCTTCTCAAATTCAATGTCAAATTCTTCATCCTCATCATAATAGCCATGCTCAACATCATCATCATCATGCATTTGATCATTACCTAGGGCAATAGATTTATTAGTTTCATGATCATGACAATGTTCAAGTTTATGGATTCTAATAGTTTCCATGATAATGTTGCTAATAGTTCTAACATCTCCTTTGGCATGCATGAGATCATGAAGCTCAAACAAGCAATCATCAAACTTAGGATCACTAGGACTCATCTTGTGTAGAGCAACAGCCTTATGAAGAATCATATCAAGACTCTTTAAGGAATAGTCAGGATAACGCTTTTCTAAATCATGCCATAGAGTATAAGCACATGCAAAGTTTCGCATACAACCAAGCACAATCTTAGGTAATCCTCTAATGATAAGATTGACTGTTCTAAGATTACGAAGCATGTCAATTTCCTCTTCATGAGTAGGATGCAAGGGATCAATAGGGGGCACATAAGGATTATGAATATACTTGCTCAAGTTAAACTCATCAAAGATATCAAGCATTTCATCTCTCCAAAAGTTGTAATACTCCCCATTGAGAATAGGCACTCTACGTCTAATACTTCCGAACGTAGACATATCCATCTCCCTCCAATGGTGATGAAACCAAAGCAATGGAGACCAAAGCTCTGATACCAATTGTGGGATCGAGGAGATAGGTCTAGAGGGGGGGGTGAATAGACTCCTAACTAGCCAAAAGTGCAGTTTTTAATTTCTCTGGAATTTAGGCAGATTTTGGCACAAGTTAAGATCACTCCAATACTTTCTACACATGCATATCTAGAGATTAAGCAGCGGAAATAGTAAAGCATGCAATAGTGCAGAAAGCAATGGGGTAGAGTATGGAAGATCAAACGCAATGAATACACGGTGGATTTTTGGCATGGTTCCGATAGGTGGTGCTATCATACGTCCACGTTGATGGAGACTTCAACCCACGAAGGGTAACGGCTGCGCGAGTCCATGGAGGGCTCCACCCACGAAGGGTCCACGAAGAAGCAACCTTGTCTATTCCACCATGGCTTACGTCCACGAAGGACTAGCCTCACTCGAGGTAGATCTTCCCGAAGTAGGCGATCTCCTTGCCCTTACAAACTTCTTGGTTCAACTCCACATCTGGTTGGAGGCTCCCAAGTGACGCCTAACCAATCTAGGAGACACCACTCTCCAAAAGGTAATAGACGGTGTGTTGTTGATGAAATCCTTGCTCTTGTGCTTCAAATGACAGTCTTCCCAGCACTCAAACACTCCTCACAGATTTGGATATGGTGGAAGAAGGATTTGAGTGGAAAGCAACTTGGGAAAGCCTAGAGATCAAGGCTCAAATGGTAGGAATGGAATATCTTGATCTCAACACATGAGTAGGTGGTTCTCTCTCAGAAAATGTATGGTGGAAGTGTAGGCACGTTCTGATGGCTCTCCTTACTGAGAAGGATGTGGTGGAGGGGTATATATAGCCTCCACACAAAATCCAACCGTTACACACTTTTGACCCAACTCGGTGGCACCGAAACAGTCATCGCGGTAGCACCGAACTGTGTAAAAGATATGAACGTTAGGAATCTTGGTGGGACTGATATGAACAACTCGGATGGACCAAAGTGCAATGGCTTAGGGCAATCCTCATCTCGGTGGCACCGATTGCATCAACTCTGTAGGACCGAAGTGAAGCAATAAGGCAACAGAGAGTTGGCAAGCCATCTCGGTGAGACCGATATGCATAACTCGGTGAGACCGAAGTGAATGCAACCAATTACAGAGAGTTGGCAAGGCCATCTCGGTGTGACCGAGATCCATTTTGGTGGATCCAATTTGTTAGGGTTTGGCAGTGGCTAAGTCTTGGATGAACTCGGTGGGACCGGGTAGGAAATATCAGTGGGGCCGAGTCGGACTTTAGGTTTAGGACATATTTGGGTAGAGAGAGTGGTTGAGGGTTTAGGAATACTGTCACTAAGCACTTGAGCAAAAAGACCATGAAGCAACACCTCATCCCCTTTTAATAGTATTGGCTTTCCTATGGACTCAATGTGATCTTGGATCACTAAACCAAAAATGTAGAGTCTTAATCTTTTGCAAATCCTTGTCCCTAGCATTTTGAGGGGGTTCCACGTCCTCTAGTCCCTGCCACGCCATTGTTGAACTTGTCTGAAATTCACTAGATAAAAGCATTAGTCCAACAACATGTATGTTGGCATAAATTACCAAAACCACCAAGGGAGCAAATTTGCTTTCAGAGGTTCTAGAGATGCCGCCTGATCCTCGCTCTTGACACGTCGCTCTTGACCAAAATAAGAATATTACCTCCTTTTTATTAGTAGAAGGTATATTAAGGACAGTATAACCACACCTAATCCTTGCCCTCACAGCGATTTGCGTTTTCAGCCGTCCGTTTTCGCGATGTCAGATTTTGTGTCTAAGGTGATTTGTTCCATAATCTATTTAAACTGGCCTAGCTGTCCTGTGGGTTGCTGCTCCAGGGGCTGAAACAGAGGCCTCTGGTGCATTGGGCCGTCCGCGAGTGGCCAGCCCATTCCAGCGCTAACACTACTGGCTTGAGAGGCGTACGAGCGACCGCGTGTGGTCCATCCACTCGCGACCGTAAACCCTAATCCAATCCCGATCAAGGCGCAGTGGAGCGACTGCATTGAATCCATCCACTTCGGATTCGAGTAGAGAGGAGCGGCCGCTCCGGACGGTTCCATCCAGAGAAGACGGCCGGTGTGCGTCGGTCCATCCGAGGTGAGGGATTAGTTGCTCCCCGGCGAGGACCTCACGACGCTCGTCTCCGTCACCAATGACGAGGATTTTGAGCACCTCGTCATCGAGTACGACCGCCTCCACTTCCCCTCCGAGCCTGGATCGGGCGGCAGCGGACCTCGCACGTCGGGGCCACACCGAGGCTCAGGGTCTTGCTCTTTCCTGTCTAGGTGCCGTGGCCGAAGCAGGACTCGCCTCCTCCAGCAGTGCCCATGGCAGCTGCGCTCTCCTTTTCGGCCCCGATTCCATGTGCCGCCATGATGCTGGAAGCCTCCTTATCGCCATTGATCCGGACAAGGTTCACTACCCAGCTCTATGACCCTCCTCGATGCCCGTATGCTGGACTCTCTGTCCCAGCAACTGTTTCGTCTTTCGCCCCACCATCAGCTCTGCACACTTAACCGTTAGATTAGTTTTTAAAATTAGCCACTATTTATATAGTTTATCTGGGTTAATGCATCAAAGATATTTTGTTAAGGACATCCTAAATGTATACTGGTTGAAGGAAGGCATCTTGATTTCATAACTGGAAGTTATGTTCTATCATATGAAAATACACCCGAAAGACTACTGCATTTTGATCCAGGGAACAATGCTTTACAAGGTGAAATCATTAATCTTACTTTTTTATTTAGAGGCCATTTTCATTGCTGCCCCAACTTCTTAGCCTTAGAAACACAATTACAAATTGGCCAAAATGCAGCAAACACTACAAAAAAAAACACTTCCGTGATAATACGTGTTTGTCACAGTAGGTCACGTTTTCTGTCATGCATGTACATCCATGACGATTTTATGACAGAATGAAGATAGTCATACCTGTGCAGTCGTAGAAGTGTTCCATGACAATACTGAAATTATCATCACGGAAGTGTCCACTTCCATGATGATAAATGGCGCGTCATGGAAGTGTTTTCGTCAATGGTAACCGACACGTGGCATCCATCGTAACGGGTCGCCGTTAAGCTATCGGGTTCCGGTTTGGATCTGATAACCCGCTAACAGCCCGGACCAATGGGGATTTTCCACGTGTAAAATTCTCATTGGCCAGAGGAACCACGTGTCGACTCAGTGTTGGGAAAGATGTCATCCATTCAATGGACCAGAGGCGCCTATGATACGTCGACACATGGCATAGCCAAATAGTGGCCCATTTAGGTTAAAAAGGCTGGCCCAGTCAAAATTAGCAGGCCGACCCATTTATGGCCTACTTGTGCCTGGCCCATTTAGGGCCACGGCCCATATGAGTTGTGCCAATTCGGCCCGTCAACGGCCCGTTAACTATTTGAAACCATTGCAGCCCATCGTTAGTTCGAGCCCGTTAACTGCCCCCTATATACTTGGGCTCAATAGCGGCCCGAGATAATTTCGGCCTGTTAAAAGCCCATTCTAGGGATGGGACAATTTTCAGGACGTACGTCTTTTGGCCTTTTAGCGACCCATTCAAGTGTTGGGCCAATTTCCAGGCTGGTGTGTCTTTCAGCCTATTGACGGCCCATACAAGAGTTGGGCTATATACGGTCCGACCAGACTTTTGGCCTCTTAATGGCCCATGCTTTTCATGGTCCAATTCCAGCCCAGTGTGTCTTTCGGCCTGTTAACGGCCCACAACAGAGTTGGGCCATTTACAGTCTGACCTGACTTTTGGCCTCTTAGCGGCCCATGTCACCGGGGCACAATTCCAGCCCGACCTCACTATCGACCTGTTAAAGGCCCGTGTTGTTAATGGGCCCACTTATGGCCCGCTTGGATTTTGGCCTGTTAATGGCCCGACAGGGAATTGGGCCAAGCATTAACTGTAGTGTATTTTCGACATGCTAAGGCCCGTTGGCTCATTTTAATTATTGCGGCCCAATAGAGCTTTCGGACTGTTAACGGCCCGTTGACTGAAGATGCGGCACGGGACGGCTCACGAGCCCGCACGCTGCGCCGGGGCCCGGCGTGCTCGTCACACAGAGGAGGCGGCGGGGGGGGGGGGGGGGCGCCGTACGCCGGGTCCCCAGCACGAGACGGTGGAGGGCGGAGCGAGTGAGAAGGTGCCGGAGCGTCCCCGGCGACGTCGACGAGCTCGGTGATGCGACCAAGCTAGGTGTCGTAGTCGGCGTCATCAGGATGGTAGCGGAGCAGCTCGCTCGCCATGAGCAGCGCGGCCTGCGGGTTCGGTAGCCCACGGTTGGCGAGGGAGGAGGCCGTGGCGGTGTGGCCGTCCGCCCACACGGAGGGGTGCAGGGAGGAGGCCTGCTGCTCGCGAGCAGCGGGGTCGGTGGCGGCGGCAGCCTCGGCGTCGGGGCGGCGGCGATTGCCGCGGGCCACCGGCTCCGTCTGGGCCACGCGGCCAGCCCTGCGCTCAGCGCGCTCGCGACGTGCGTCCGCCATGGGACTGGTGGAGCTGAAGGTCGAGCAGAGGAACAGTAGCACACCCCTACCTAGCGCGCCAAATGTCGGAAGTGGGGCTCCGGGGACCCAAAGGGTTCGAACACTGGGGTGAGCTTGTTCTACTAATTCTTCCCCTACCACGGCAGTGCTACGACGAGACTACGGCGAGGGCACGCTAGCGTAGGACGGGCAAAGGCACAACGGTTTACCCAGGTTTGGGCCACCTTGCGGTGTAAGACCCTAGTCCTGCTTTGTGGTTGAGATTATCGTGGATGAGAGAGTTCTTGCGTACAAGGTTGAAGATGATGGATCCTCTCTTGCTACGGTGGCTGCACTACCCCTTTTATGCCGCCTTGGTCCTCTTCCCCCTCGAAACTTAGGCGGGAAGGGTTGCCACACTTGGCGGTTTTGAAAGGGGACAGGCGCCCAGGCTATCCTGACTAAAGGTGGTCTTCGCCTACCAAAGCATGATCCATGACGCGCCGGTGGGCTCGGTGATGACCTCCGCCCTGCGCGCCCACTGTCTTGGTCTTCCTTCACCGATCGGGCAACCTTTGGGGTTGCTTTGGGGAGTAGATAGCTGGCCCTGCTTCCCTAGCACAAAAGAGGAAACCATCTGCATCCGCGCCTGCTGGCGCGGCCTCTGCTGCTGCTCGTCGCTGCGTGCGTCACCCATGTGATGGGCTCCAGTCCGCGCGACACGCTGAACGGCCTTCTCCTCAAGCGCCTGTGGGAGGGGGCCTCGGAAGGCCACCTCGGGAAGCCGCCTCGTGAGGGGACTCGGGAAGCCGCCTCATGAGGGGACCGTGCGAGGCCGTTTATGGTGGTGCTGAGCATTGCCTGCTACTCCCTGAGGAGGGGGCCTCAGGAGGCTAGGGCCCCATGAGGGGTCATGGCGAGACACTTGGTGGCGACGGCCCGCCGGGCACACTCCAGGCGTCGCGCCCTGGGCCAAAGGCAGACGGGCCTGGATACCCCGGGTTCCATGGGCCCGACGGTAGCCCCCGGGCCCGCGGCACACACGTTCCCGCCTATGGAGGGGCGAAACGGCGCGGGCCCTAACCGCCTGCGGCCAGGCGCGACGCGTGGCGCACGATGTGACGGGCGACGCACCCACTTCCCCACGACGCCTCGGGAACTGCCGCGCTGACATAAATCTTGACGCCGGGGAAGGCGGAACGACGAGGGGAGTCCCGCGCCGAGATAAAAAAGGGGGGAAGGGAGAGGCGGAGCCCCTACTCATCTTCTCCTTCCTCCAGCTTCCTCGCTTCCTTGCTAGAACTGCCGAAGAGATGGCGAGAGGACGAGGGCGTGGCCGTGCCTCCGCTGCCGCATCGCAGGTCCCGCCCCGGGGGCGTGGTCGATCCTCGACGGCCGCCGCCGCCGGGCCCAATAGTCGCGGAAGGGGCGCCGCTCGCGGGCACGGCGGGCGAGGCGCACAAGGCCGAGGCGGCCACGTCGGAGCTGCTGCGCTTCCGCCCTAGGCGGGGAGCCACTCGGCGGAGGCGGCACGCGAGTTCATCGTGAACATGCACCGCAGCCCCTGCACCTGGCTCCGGCTCCCGGACTCCTTCGCGGCGGCGATGGCGGACCACGCACCCTTGGGCCTATGGGTGCAGGCCGACGGTTGCTGCAACGGCCCCTACTGGGTGGCGACGGAGCTTACCGCCTCGGGCTTCATGTTCCTGAGGCAGGAGTGGAAGTCGTTCGCCCTCGCCCGCGGCCTGAAGCGGGGGCACGTCCTCCAGTTCAAGTACGACAGGGCCGCCAAGCTCTTCGTGAAGATCTTCGGGCTCTTCGGTAGCCGCCTGGCGTGCTGTGCGGAGAGTGAGGACAGCTACAGCGGCTCCTCCAGCGAGGACGACTCCTCCAACGGTGTCGCCCCCTCCGGCGGGGGCGGAGGCGACGGTGGCTCCCCCCGCGTCAAGAGCGAGGACGAGGACTCCGACTAGGCGCGCGCGACGACGACTCCAGAGCCGGGACACCGTGCGCACGGTGATGGGGCCGCACTCGCCTAGGCCTTTCTTTCTTTTCGTTCTCCTGCATTGAACCGATGTAAACCCCGCGGGGGCGTGAAATAGTATCTTCTTGTGTTGAACTTAATAATTTTGCTCGCCTCAGTTCTCTACGCCGTCAGGACCCAGCCCCCGAGCGGGCCTCAGCCATCGCTGGTATGTCCGGTCGCGATGCCGGGACAAGGCCAGGAGGTGAGGGGCACCGTGAGCTAGTGAAGGCTCCTGAGGCGCGATGCTCAGGGAGCCCCCCTTTGGCGTGGAAGCGGCTTACGCAGAAGAAAAACGCCGGCACCCATGGAATCGGGAGGGGAGAGAGCTTGAGTGGTGGTAAGGGCGCCTCATGAGGCAGTCACACTTAGCTTTTGGCGGATAGCGGTGTCGGGTGAGCCACGGCTCATGAGGGGCTCACGCAGCTCGCGAGGCATGCTCGCGAGGCCCGGTGCTCGAAGCGTCTTCGCCTCACGAGGCCGGCTCGTGAGAGGCTGCCCGCGAGGCCTTCGCGCAGCTCGACTCCTGAAGGGCTGTATGTCGAAAAATCTCACGATAGGAGGAGCGTCACGCGCTTGCTAACTCACCCGTGGCCGTTGCGTGAGGAGATAAGGCACCAAGGACCTTGGTGAGGTGACGTGCGCGGGAGCAGGCCCGCAAGCCAGAGCTCAGTCGCATGGATTTGGCAGCGCTGCAGGGACGAACCCGAGCACAGGCACCGTGCCTAGCCCCCGCTCACGGAATTGGTCAGGGGAGGGGTCGCGAGCGTGAGGCGCTCTCGGGCGGCATCGAATTTATCATAGAGATTAGCAGGCAATTGAGTAGGTAATATAATTCATCAAAGTAAAAGTCAGTAAAATCCACTACATGACCAAAAGGATAAGGTTCTGGGAGCGAAGCTCGAGAGGCGCGGCGGGAAGGAGTGCGGGTCGCGCGGGGCGACGCGCCGGGTGCACCCGGCAGGACCGCACTGTAGTGACGTCAGACCACTCGGCGCGGCGCGCCAAGGGAGCCCGGTCCTTCGGAGCCAGGGGGCTCGCGAGGCGCTGGGAGCTCGTGAGGAACAGGAGGCTCATGAGGCCCTGGTGCGAAGGGCGCCAGCCTCTGGAAAGAGGCGCCGGCGTTCCTCAGCGCGAAGGGCATGCACGTGCCGCCGACGGTGGGACCGACGCCCTGACCGCCTCGCGGCAGCTGGAAGGGGTCACGACGGCACATGCACTCCTTGCCGCCCTTCTTGGGGACAACGACTAGGTTGGCGAGCCATTCGGGATGGTGCACCTCACGAACGACTCCGGCTTCTTGGAGCTTCTGAACTTCACTGACGATGAACTCTTGCTTCTCTGGCGCCTGGCGCCGTGCTTTCTGCTTGACCGGGTGTGCATTGGGGCACACCGCTAAGTGGTGCTCGATCACCTCCCTCGGCACACCGGACAAGTCGGATGCTTTCAAGGCAAAAACATCCAAGTTTGCCCGAAGGAAGGTGACGAGCGCGCTTTCCTATGCAGGAGGGAGGCCCGTGCCGACGGTCAAGGCGGGGCCGGAGCCGCTACCATCCACCGACACATTCTTTGTCTCGGCACGGTCCTGAGAAAACAACTGCTTCTTCTTCGCCGGCGCGGCCTCGGAAGGCTCGGCCGCATCCTCATCGGCTGGGTGCGCGACAGCGGCAGCCTTGTAGGCGTGCTCGAGGGTGCTGGCCGCGTCCTTTTCGTCGCAGGCGACGGTGATGATGCCGCTGCAGCCGGGCATCTTGAGGACGTTGTAGGCGTGATGAGTGGCCGCCATGAAGTTGGTGAGAGCTGGGTAGCCCAAGATGGCATTGTAGGGCATGCCGATGTGCGCCACGTCGAAGTCGATGAGCTCGGTGTGGTAGTTCTTGCGGGTGCCGAAGGTGACGGGGAGGCGCACCTGCCCCAGCGGAATGGTGGAGCCATCGGTCACTCCGGAGAAAGGCCTGGTCGGCATCAGCTGGTCGTAGGGAACCTGGAGCGTCTCGAAGGTTTCGATGGAGAGCACGTTGAGGCCGGCACCCCCGTCGATGAGGGTCTTGGTGACCACGACATTGCTAATGGTGGGAGTGCACAGCATGGGGAGCGCGCCTGTGGAGGCCGTGGACTTGGGATGGTCCTTGGAGTCGAAGGTGATGGCGTACTGCGACCACTTGGGGGGCCGCGTGACCTCAGGCCTCGGGAGGGCGGCGTACACCTCGCGAGAGAGTTGCTTGAAGTGGCGGATGGACGCGGGGGCTTGGGACCCGCCAAGGATGCAAGCGACCGCGCGAGGCTCCTGGTAGCCCCCAGCTCCCTCGTCAGGCCGGTTGACGTCGTTCCTCCGAGGTGGCAGAGGCGGCGGCGGGAGAGCGGCATTAGCCTGAGGATTCGCCTCACGAGGCTAGTCGTGCCAGCCCTGGCGGTAGTTGCTGTTATTGTTGCGGCTGTCCCAGCGGTTGCCGCTGCGGCCACCTCCGCGACCGGTGCCACGGCCGTTGCGGTCGTCTCGGCGGCTCTGGCGCTCGTCGCGGAGCAGCTTGAGCTCATGGCAGTGTTCGGTGCTATGGGAGCGGACATTGTGAAAGGCGCAGAGTGGCCGGTTGTCCTTCTTGGGTTCATCGAGGTCGCGGCCGCGCTTCTGCTCGGGCTCCGCCGCAAGCACGGTAGGGCCTTTGCGCTTGACGTCCTTGCTCTTGGCCTTGGTGCCGTCGATCGCCGCGTCGGGGTCGTTGTGGACGAAGAGGCGGCCTTCTTCAGCCTTGGCGCACTTGTCGGCGAGGTCGAGCAGCTCGAGCATGGAATCGAGCTCACCGTTGATGGTGAGCTTCTCGCGCATCTTGATGTCCGTGACTCCGATGGAGAACGCGGAGATGACGGCCGCGTCGGAAGCGCGCGGGATCTTGTTGCGCACCTAGCTAAAGCGCTGGATGTACTTGCAGAGGGTCTCGTCTGGGCGCTGTCGAACGCGCCGCAGGTCGTTGATGGTGAGGGAGCGGTCCTGTGTGCCCTTGAAGTTGGCGATGAACTGACTGCAGAGCTCAGCCCATGACGAGATGGAAGCCTCGGGGAGGTTCATGAGCCAGGAGTGCGGGCCGTCCTTGAGGGCCATGGGGAACCAGTTCGCCATGACCTTGTCGTCGCCGTTCACCGCCTCGACGCTCAGCGCGTAGAGCTGGAGGAACTCCGTGGGGTTGGGGGTGCCGTCGTAGCGCGGAGTCAGCTCAGGCTTGAACTTCGCGGGCCAGACCACGCGACGTAGCTCGCGGGTGAAGGCACGGCAGCCCACGCCGCTCGAGGGGACGCCGCCAGCGAGGGCGGCGTGGTTTTGATGCCCGGCCGCTGCAACGTCTTGAACGGCCTGGTCCTAGCGCTGGCACTGGCGCTCGAGGAGAACTCGCGCATCGGGTGGCGTGCGGCGGATGATCTGGAAGCTGGGCTCGCAGTGGTCCGGAGAAGACGCGCCGCGGGATGGCTCATGTCGTGGATTTGTCACGGCAAGATGTCTGGGTTAACGGACTTAGGTGTGAGACCGTCGCAACTATGTGGCGGCTTGAGAGGGGTTGGTCGGAATCGAGAGACGCGAGTTTACCCAGGTTCGGCCCCTCCGATGGAGGTAAAAGCCTACGTCCTGCTTTGTGTCTATATTGATGATGAGGGCGATCTCGATTACAAGGGTGCTGTCTTGCTACCTCTAATCTCGAGAGCCTCTAATCTGTCTATCTCTAATGACTTGAAGTTGTCAACTTGTCCCTCTTGGGGTGACCCGCCCCTCCTTATATAAGTTGAAGGGGAGGCTTACATGAAGAGTCCTACTAGGAGTAGGATTAGGACTAGTCTCTCTTGAATCCTAATTCGGGTCTTGTTTCCTTTATGAGGGAGTCTTTCCTTTCTCTCCTTGGGCCTTCTCTTGTGAGCCGCCCATCCTGGCCCATCCATGAGCCGCCTTGCGCCGGCTTGCTTGCTGGGCCTTGGGCCTTGTCACTTGTCTGACCCGCCTGCCGGGTTACCAATGAGCCGCCAAGCTTCGACCGGGTCACCAATGAATTGCCAAGTCCTGGCTGAGTCATACTTCCGGCCGGGTTATACCGCGGGGTATATCCCCGACATTAGCCCTCAGGTAAGCTTGAATTTATTCATGCTAAGCTCCTGAAATAAGAATAAATATGTTAAGTGCCCGGCTCGCTCCACCGGCCGGCTTAATGAAATAACTCCTTGAAAATCCGGGTTTCTTCTTCATATGAACGAGCCGTCTTCTCAATCGTCTTGCTTGTCAGTGTCCTTGGAAGTAAAATATTGGGAATACAACACCCATATGCCATTGAGTCAGCCTCCAATGCTCTTGGCTTTGATAAAATTGTTGGAGATAAGAAAACGACATGACATTGAGCCGGCTTCCATTGCTTTGATTGAGAATAAAAAATCGTCCATTGCATTAGACTCTGCCGGGTTATGATCTTTGGAAGATGCCGGGTCATGATTGTTGGTGATGCCGGGTCAAACAACTAGACTCCCGCTGACTTGATAAAAATATTGGGATGAAAATCCATCTGATGTAGAACCGGTCTTTCAATGCTTCAGTTAAAATAATAATCTGTTGAGCCGGTCTCACTCACAATTGACATCTTGAAAACTCTCTTCAATTTTTTGATATATCCATATTACCTGTAGCCTCCATGCTCCAAGTTTACCCATGATGACTTGGTGCTTTGCAATAATGTCTTTGATTGTGTAGCCCCCAAGTACCGGGTTGTCTTGCCTGCAGCAGCCTGGGACTTGTAACTGTCTTATACCTTATAAAGCTTCAGCTAGTGTAGCCCCCAAGGGCCGGGTCATCAGTATGTGATGGGCCGGGTCTTCAATTTGAACCTCATAGTCTGTTAAACAGCTGAACATTGTAGCCCCCAAGTGCCAGATCAGTAAGAAGTACTGGGCTGGGACTTAGAAAAATACAGAAAGGCCGGCTCATCTCCTTGAGATAATAGGGTCTTGTTGATAATGTCATGTTTTGAAAACCAGCTTGCATTAGCCCCCAAGTGCCGTGGTGCGTGCTTGCAGTGACATGGGACTTGCATACTTGATATCAACTAGACTTGAATAATGTAGCCCCCAAGTGCCGGGTTGCATGCCTGCGGCGACTCGGGACTATTCCTTCCCTTGCAGAATAAAATCTTATCCACTCTCCAGATGATGTTGCTGAAAGCCTTGCATATCAATGTTGAACCATGCTTCTTGCTGTAAGCTGGTATTTTTTGGGATGAAGGAATAATAGCCATTACTCTGAAGGGGCTTTGAAAACCTCAATCATCCAATGCTGGTTATGACAACCATAATGAAAATCCAGCCATGTTGGCTATTTGAGACTTGAATAATATAACCCGGTTTGAAAAACCGGTTCCTCCTATCTTGCCTTTCCTTATATCCTTATGTACTTATCTGTCTTATATTCTGCCCGTGACATCTTTCGTCACACTTAATGGCGGCTCAGATTAGGAGATAAGACCTGCAAAAAACAAGCAAGACAGAGTATGTTCTGCATTGTTGTGAGGGCGGCTTGAAAGAGCACGACCCGGAGATATTAAGTCTTTCATAGCCTTGCTTCTTCTTTCATAAACTTGCTCTGACCCGGTTTGGCAAACCAGCATGATATGTAAGTATGATGAAATATATGATGTAATGTATGATGGCATGCATGATGCAATGTATGATGTTCTTTGCTCTTACAGCAGGGCATGCTTATCCCTAGGGCCCAGAAGCCCCCAAGTCCGCCGTTTGAACCTTAACCAGTGCTCAGGGTCTCCTGGCGAGATTAACTGATAAGCGTTCGGCGGGTCACCTGTTGGAAAGGCCATCAAAAGAGGGGGTAAGTGTACAACTCGCTGCACCCCAATTTTGGAAAAGATCATCAAAAGAGGGGGTAAGTATTTAACTCGCTGCACCCCAATTTTGGAAAAGATCATCAAAAGAGGGGGTAAGTATTTAACTCGCTGCACCCCAATTTTGGAAAAGATCATCAAAAGAGGGAGTAAGTATTTAACTCGCTGCACCCCAATTTTGGAAAAGATCATCAAAAGAGGGGGTAAGTGTTTAACTCGCTGCACCCCAATTTTGGAAAAGATCATCAAAAGTGGGGGTAAGTATTTAACTCGCTGCACCCCAAATTTGGAAAAAATTATCAAAAGAGGAGGTAAGTACTCAACTCGCTGCACCCCAAATTTGGAAAAGCTCATCAAAAGAGGGGGTAAGTGTTTAACTCGCTGCACCCCAATTTTGGAAAAGATCATCAAAAGAGGGGGTAAGTATTTAACTCGCTGCACCCCAAATTTGGGAAAGATCAACAAAAGAGGGGGTAAGTGTATAACTCGCTGCACCCCAAATAACCTTGTTGATGGAGTCAACTTTTGTGTCCACGACCCGCCTTACAGTGGTTGAAGAGCCGATCAAGAGGGTTGAAGCTTAACCCGGTGGGTTGAAAAACCCCAAACGACCTTGTCGATGATATCAACTTGTGCACCGTCTTGTAAGCCGCCGTCAATGATGCTGTTTTTGCTGAAGAGCCGATCAGGAGGGTGAGCGAGCTAAACCCGGCGGGTTGGAAGCCCCCAAGTGACCATAATTGAGCGGGATACCCATTTTGAGACTGCATCTCATGGCGACCAGTCTTCCTTGGTAACCCTGATTTTTCGCCAGAAAGCAACAGCCCCCATGTCCGGGTTGTCTTCCTCGCAATGACCGGGGTTCTTGAATTTATGAAAACCGACCAAATCTGACGAGTCATGCCTGTGGCCCCCGAGTCTTAAGTTGACTCGAAGAGGCGACTTGAGAATCTCCACTGGAGGTTGACCGTGGCGGGTAATAGACGACCCTGTATGAATTGTTTCGATAATCCGGTCGACGGTTCGTCCCGGTTGGTTGTTGAAGTTAACCAAACTGTAGTGGCGGCGACTTGTGCGCCTGTCCATTTGGGCGGCTCGTATAGACAAACACTGCCCGATATGCTGATGTAGATCAGACCGCGGACGGCGTCTTGCGCGCGTTCGTTGGGCAGCTCATACAGGCGAGCACTGCACCGATATGTTGATGTAGATCAGACTGCGGGGCGGCGACTCATAAACGTCCGTTGGGCGGTTCAAGTGAGCAGGCACGGCACCGGCGTGTCGATGTATATGCAGAAGTCAGCCGCAGCGTTTGAAGACGGCGCGATCGTGAGAGACGGCCGTGGCGTTGTAAACCGGTGCGGTCGCGAGAGACGGCCGCGGCATTGTAATCCGGCGCGGGCGGTGAGTCGCCTGTGTAGTTGTAGGCCGGCGCAGACGCTTGAGGTGGCCGCGGCGTTTCTAAGCCGGTGCACGAGTCCGTTGAGTAACGCAACACGGACGACCACCTGTGCAGAATGACGTTGGCACGCCTCTATGTTCGCGGTATAATGTCACTTTGGCAATGAATATTTGTCCTGTGTAAAAAATATTACAAAGACAGAGTAATTGTTTCTTAGATGAAAAAATATACTAAAAATATATAGGAAAGATAGCACCTGGTATTTTTTGTCAGATGAACGTGGATACTGAGGATTAAAAACATATCAAATGTCTGATGTGGCCCTAGCACCATAGCCCATGTTCTGACTTTTCTTCCCATCAGCCCCTCTTATCTCTTCCTTCAGCCAACAGGGGCAGAACCGAGGCCAGCCATGACGAGCGGCTCGAAGCAGGCGGCGAAGGCAGGCAGAAGAGCAAGGCGGGTCATGGAGGTGACCCTCGGTGACAGAGGGTGCGGCAACAGCCAGTGGGGACCCGGCGCAGGTGGCCAGTGCGGCCGAGTCGTAGGGGGAAGGCGGAGCGGACGGAGAGGGCCGGCTCATCGCAACCGGCGCTGGCAGATGCGGCTGACGGCGAGGCGGCGCGGCTCAGGGCCACGGCAGAGGCGAGCCATGGCGGCGGTAGCACGAGGTGGGCCGCGGCAGAGGCGAGCCTCGGCGGCAGTAGCGCGAGGTTGGGGCGGCTCCTCGCGGGCCACGACAGAGATGGAGGTGAGGCGGCGCAGGGCGGTAGCTGAGGCGGAGGCGGCACAGGGCGGCAGCTGAGGTGGAGGCGGCGGTTCGAGGCCGGGGCAGCTCAGCGCGGCTCAACTGAGATGACATGAGGTCGGGGCGACTCGAAGACGGCGGCGCGAGGCCGATTTGACGCGCCGCGGCAGAGGCGAGTAACGACGACGGCAGCTTGGCGTGGCTCAGTGAAGCAGAGGAGACCGGCGGATGCGCCGAGCTCGGAAGTGACTCGAGGTCAGAGACGGTGGGTGAGGCGGCACGGCCGTGACTCGGCAGAGGCGACTCGGAGGCGTTGAGACGGCCGGTGAGTTGAGGTCACGGTCGTGGCGGCTCAGTTACGGCGAACGGAGCAGAGCTGGCAACACAAGCGTGTGGTGCAAGACAGAGCAAGCCGAACGCGCGGCGGCTCACGGCGGAGGCGAGCAGGCGAAGCCGGCCGAGGCGAGGTGAGGCCGCGGCGTCGGTTGGCCGACAGAGGTGGAGCGAGGTGGGGCCGGCGGCCGTGGGCAGGCGAGGCGACGGCTGTTGGCGGGGCAGAGCCGGCGGCCACGGTGGAGGAGAGGGCCGGCTTGGCCAGGCCACGGCGAGGCCACGGTTGAGGTGCTGACTCGAGGCCACAGCGGCGGAGGCCGAGTCCGTGCCTGTATCCGCTTCCGGGTCGTAGTTGACTTGGCTGCTTCACTTTGTTTTTTGATCCGACAGTGTGGCATAGCTTGGTAACTTCTTTTTGGTGCTTCTCCACGTGAGGTGTAACAACCCCTCGGAGACCGTGCCATCAACTAGTAGTGGCGCGTCATCATATTGTGCCCGTTCTGGCTAAAAAAGCCATCTGGGCACTGTTGGAGCAGTACTGCTTGATGCAAAGTAGTAGCAACAACGCTTGATTTATCGGGACTTGAAGCCAGATCGTGCGATAGTGGCGGCTCGGTGGATTTATCGGGACTCCACAACGTACGACCCATCGATGAACTCGGAGTTGATTTGTGTCTTTCTGTGCTGGCTCATATTCAACAGAAAAATTGTGAACTTCCCGATCCCTGGGAAGGATCCCTCCAAGAAATGAACACCACTGTGCGTGGCCCGACGGTGGGCGCCAACTATCGTGGATTTGTCACGGCAAGATGTCCGGGTTAACGGACTTAGGTGTGAGACCGTCGCAACTATGTGGCGGCTTGAGAGGGGTTGGTCGGAATCGAGAGACGCGAGTTTACCCAGGTTCGGCCCCTCCGATGGAGGTAAAAGCCTACGTCCTGCTTTGTGTCTATATTGATGATGTGGGCGATCTCGATTACAAGGGTGCTGTCTTGCTACCTATAATCTCGAGAGCCTCTAATCTGTCTATCTCTAATGACTTGAAGTTGTCAACTTGTCCCTCTTGGGGTGACCTGCCCGTCCTTATATAAGTTGAAGGGGCGGCTTACATGAAGAGTCCTACTAGGAGTAGGATTAGGACTAGTCTCTCTTGAATCCTAATCCGGGTCTTGTTTCCTTTATGAGGGAGTCTTTCCTTTCTCTCCTTGGGCCTTCTCTTGTGAGCCGCCCATCCTGGCCCGTCCATGAGCCGCCTTGCGCCGGCTTGCTTGCTGGGCCTTGGGCCTTGTCACTTGTCTGACCCGCCTGCCGGGTTACCAATGAGCCGCCAAGCTTCGACCGGGTCACCAGTGAATCGCCAAGTCCTGGCCGGGTCATACTTCCGGCCGGTTTATACCGCGGGGTATATACCCGACAGCTCACGAGCCTACGCGCTGCGCTGGGGCCCGGCATGCTCGTCACGCAGAGGAGGCAGCGGGGGGGCGCCGTAAGCCGGGTCCCCAGCACGAGACGGTGCAGGGTGGAGCGAGTGAGAAGGCGCCGGAGCGTCCCCGGCGTCGTTGACGAGCTCGGTGATGCGACCAAGCAGGCGTCGTAGCCGGCATCATCAGGACGGTAGCGGAGCAGCTCGCGCGCCATGAGCAGCGCGGCCTGCAGGTTCGGCGGCCCACGATTGGCGAGGGAGGAGGCCGTGGCGGTGTGGCCATCCGCCCGCACGGAGGGGTGCAGGGAGGACGCCTGCTGCTCGCGGGCAGCGGGGTCGGTGGCGGCGGCAGCCTCGGAGTCGGGGCGGCGGCGAGTGCCGCGGGCTACCGGCTCCGTCTGGGCCACGCGGCCAGCCCTGCGCTCAGCGCGCTCGCGACGTGCGTCCGCCATGGGACTGGTGGAGCTGAAGGTCGAGCAGAGGAACAGTAGCGCACCCCTACTTGTCGCGCCAAATGTCGGAAGTGGGGCTCCGGGGACCCAAAGGGTTCGAACACTGGGGTGAGCTTGTTCTACTACTTCTTCCCCTACCACGGCGAGGGCACGCTAGCGTAGGATGGGCAAAGGCACAGCGGTTTACCCAGGTTCGGGCCACCTTGCGGTGTAAGACCCTACTCCTGCTTTGTGGTTGAGATTATCGTGGATGAGAGAGTTCTTGCGTACAAGGTTGAAGATGATGGATCCTCTCTTGCTACGGTGGCTGCACTGCCCCTTTTATGCCGCCTTGGTCCGCTTCCCCCTCGAAACTTAGGCGGGAAGGGTGGCCACACTTGGCGGTTTTGAAAGGGGACAGGCGCCCAGGCTATCCTGACTAAAGGTGGTCTTCGCCTGCCAAAGCATGATCCATGACGCGCCGGTGGGCTCGGTGATGACCTCCGCCCTGCGCGCCCGCTGTCTTGGTCTTCCTTCACCGATCGGGCAACCTTTGGGGTTGCTTTGGGGAGTAGATAGCTGGCCCTGCTTCCCTAGCACAAAAGAGGAAACCATCTGCATCCGCGCCTGCTGGCGCGGCCTCTGCTGCTGCTCGTCGCCGCGTGCGTCACCCACGTGATGGGCTCCAGTCCGCGCGACACGCCGAACGGCCTTCTCCTCGAGCGCCTGTGGGAGGGGGCCTCGGAAGGCCACCTCGGGAAGCCGCCTCGTGAGGGGACTCGAGAAGCTGCCTCATGAGGGGACCGCGCGAGGCCGTTTATGGTGGTGCTGAGCGTTGCCTGCTACTCCCTGAGGAGGGGGCCTCAGGAGGCTAGGGCCCCATGAGGGGTCATGGTGAGACACTTGGTGGCAACGGCCCGCCGGGCACACTCCAGGTGTCGCGCCCTGGGCCAAAGGCAGACGGGCCTGGATACCCCGGGTTCCATGGGCCTGGATACCTGCACTAGATTTATTGGAGAGAAACAATGGGGTTGCCTTGCTGTCTTCAGAGTTTGTCTTCTTATCTTCAGCAGCCTGAAATAAATTAACACACTAGCATTGCTATCATTGGCCAGGTCAGATAATAGGAAAGCAACATTGACATAATGGATGTTTGGGCAACCAGACCACACCAGCCTACACCAAATTAACACAATATGGCACTGCTATCGTCAGCCAGGTAAGGTAATAGGAAAGCAACATTGACACAATGAATGATTGGGCAACCAGACCACATCACTACATTTCAGTAATGTGCAAGATATGAGATAGTACAAGCATGCGGCTCAGTATGCAAAACTACCAGGCAGTTTTCCTTACAAAAATCTACATTAGCGCCTTTAATTATACATTTTGCTACAAGTAAATTTAGATCAGATAATTGGTGTAGGGTACTGAAGGTTGGATTCACACCGATGCTACTTAACAAAATACATGCTGATGTAAAAATATAGTGATATACAGCAGGTACTTACATCAGCATTGGAGCATAGAGCATTCCCGCAAGATACTTTCCTTGAACACGATCCCCGTTTAGAACGTCTTCTATCCATTAAGCATATATTCACAAGAGAGATGCGTAAGAAACATGTAGAAAATATGATCTGAATGCTATAAAATTTCATGATGTGTGGATACACACACGCTTCTTAGAAAGGAGTTGACATATTTTTGCTGGACTGGAGCGGACTAGTTCTTTGGCCACTGGAATCTGGTTATTATCTGGAGGAGTTGGGTTTCTCTGTGCTGGAGCAGTATCTATGAACACTGGAGTTGGTTTACTATCTCCTTGAGTTTGTATCTTTTGCAAAGACCTTGTTTGTAGCCCTTCAGATTCTAACATAGCCGTCATCCACTTGCATGCCTTATATAGAAGAATGGTGCTTCAATTATAAAACATGCTACGGCAGAGAGATGGAATAAGTACTGAAGAATAGAAGGGCATGACATATTGACATGTATTCCCTCCATCCGGAAATAAATGGATGTGTCTAGGCGTTTTCAGTTCTAGATACATCCATTTTTATCCATTTATGTGACATGTAATCTGGACGGAGGGAGTATGATGTAAGAGCTAGGGATACGATAGGACAACAAAGTAAAAGAAACACTAGTTGAATGTAAAACTGTATGATAGCTGGAATAGGTACAGAAAAACAGGAAGGCAACATATGCGTGTATGATGGGGAAACTAAGATGGCATTGCAACAGAACAGTAGAACAACACTTCAATGTAAAAAAAACTGGGTATGGTAGACAGCTGGAGTACATACTGATGAATAACAATGTATGAGATATTCAGAAGGATGATGTCCAAACTAAGCAGATGGCATTGCGACAGAGTAGAATGACAGTACTTCAATTTGAAAACATGTTATCATGAATGGAATAGGTACTGAAAAACAGGAAGGCATGGCATATTTACATGTATGATCAGTAGGCTAAGCACATGGCATTGCAACAGAGTAGATGCACTACAGGACATTATATGCATGATGCTACCCATATCACAGGCCAAGTTAGATCAAGGACCTTGTGGGGTGAATAGGAATCATCATCTTTCTACAACTCTTCTGAAGAACTACATTTAACTGTTCCATCATATTGGATGTCATTGACGTCTAGTTTGTTGACCGTTACATTGCTCTGCGAGGTTCTTCTAGTGGATTTGTTCCGATATTCAACATCAGTGTGTGCAATAATATCTGACATGCATTGAAGACAACTAGTAGTGAGATTATGTAATGAGTGCCTGTAGGAGACGACTTAAATAGTAGGACTAGACTTAACTAGCAGCGACAGGTCTCAAAGACTAAAGAGAGAGCACAGATGATAGCTACAGAATATGTATTGTTTGTACTCGAGATTAACTAGATGGCACACAAAAGTATTAAAGAACAACATCATAGGTAATACTAGAAGGGGTATAATCACCAGCCTGTGGGATAGCATTGGCTGATGGATGATAACTATGGAACATCGTTAACTCCTGAACAAGTCTCTTATCTGAAATAAGACTCTTAAGAGATCAGCATGAATGTACAGTGACATGTGATAATCTATTTTCCATGCTTAGATGAATAACGAAGCCATAAATGTTGCACACAAGTAAGATGAGGGTACAACCTATCTTGCGGCCCTCCATAGGAGTGAGCATCATCTGCTGACTTGTCGATGGCGCTGCCGTTGTTGTGGCTGTCCATGTCGGGCAGGCACATTCGAGGCAAGGAACTCTTGAGTGGGGACTATAGCTTCCTTCTGGTGTATGCTTCCCTTGTTGGAGTAGCTCCGGTGAGAAGGAAGACGGTGTGGCTGAAGATGCAGAAAACACACAATGTTAAGAACGACACATATCTCTGATCTGAAGAAATACCCTAAGAGATCAACACTAAGGTACGAGACTTGTCACACATCAGTTGATTGAAAACTAAATTGGGGTCACACGCTTTTTTTGGTACTGTCCGATCTACGCCGGACGGCCGTCTTGTGCCTCCCGGCTGACACTGTTCAGGATCTTCCCCGAATAGCCAGCGACCACCGGCAGAGCAGCCTGCCTCCGCCATCCCCGGCCGCGATAGCTTCAACCATGACCCCGTCCCAGCCCCACCGCACTGCCCTGGTTGCGCCGCCCCCAGCCATACATCAAAGACTCGCCGTCATTCAGATCTGGAAGTAGCAGTACCGTGACCCCACGCAACCCTAAGATAGGCACCTAAGCACTGCTTCCGCGGCGAACCCACGCCCCCGCACCCCTACGATAGACACCGAGGCACTGCTGCCTCGGCCAACCGACAGCCTAGGAGCTCCGCCTCCTCAAGGGGTGCTGCTTCCGTCCATTGGGAATTGACTGACCCAGAATAAAAATTTAGGCGACTGACGCCTACATAAAGTGATTTAAGATGAGTGTATGACCTATCGTGCGGCCCGGTGAAGCAGGCAGCTCCAGCTGCCGAGTCGGTGAGGCCGACGGGGTTGTGGTGGCTCCTGGCGGCGGGAAAGCAGATATGTGGCGGCGATTGACAACTATGGGAGACGAGCGCCGGGGCGCTGGTCGCGTCCGAAGTTGGAGCCGCTCCGGCGCCATGCACAATGACGCGGTTGAATCTGCTCTGGTACGGTTCACGTAGTCATCATCGAGGTAGCTCCGGCAACACGGAGTAGGAGGCACACGGCCCAGTGCACGACGGCAAACAGAGAGCGGCTCTGGCATTGGGGAGGAGGGCCGCGATGAATTTGGTGCGGTGGGGGGGCATGGAGGAGGGGCTGAGGTTTCGCGGCTGGGGAGAAGTGATTTTGTGCCCACGATGTATGAATGGGGAATTGGCAGGGGGAACCATCTCTTACGGACGCATTTGTCTGCAATGCGGGGGAAGTTACAATTCTACCCCTGCTTTTTGGCTTTTGAGTTGTGTCTTGAGGGTCGGGGATAGTAGGGTAACTTTGCTTCTCCCAAATAGTGAGCGCCAACGATTTCGGGCGAGGAGGGCGTGCTTTGAAATAGTGGGCGCGAGCGATTTCGGCCGAGGAGAGGGTGTTTTGCCGCCCATGGTTTATGAATTATTTGGCGCCTGCCATTTCGGCCGAGGAGAGGGTGTTTTGCCGCCCATGGTTTATGAATTGTTCGGCGCCTGTCATTTCGGCCGAGGAGAGGGTGCGCTTCGATGAAGTTACAAACCTACCCTCGATATACAACATGCCAATTGATGCGGGTCCCAGATAGGCCATAATTTCGCGTCTTCCATTTATTTGCTCGAGTGAATTCCACCGAGCAGAGGTGTTTAGTGGTTCGTTCAAATTTTGGGAGAACAAGCATCTATCTATCACATACAATTTAATCTTGCAATTGACCGCCGAGAGATTGACAACCTCTCGTTTGCGTTGGGTGCAAGGATTTGTTGTTTGTGTGCAGGTGCTGCTAACGAGGTGTTGCGTCATTCTCCTACTGGTTCGATAACCTTGTTTTCATAACTGAGGAAAATACTTATCTCTACTGTGATGCATCATCCCTTCCTCTTCGGCTAAATACCAACGCAAGCTACAAGTAGCAGGAAGAATTTCTAGCGCCGTTGCCGGGGAGACATCATCAACATCTATCAAGTAGCTTTGCATAAACTCTCATCTCCTTGCATTTATTTTATTTGCCTTTGCCTCTCATTTTCATCTCCCCCACTTCTAAAAAGTTTTTACAAAAATACAAAAATATTTTTCCGTTTGCCTTTTTGCTTGTTTGCTATCTTTGCTTGTGTTGCCATGTGCCTTCTATTTGCTTGCATCTTCACTTGCTAAAAATCTATTGATATGGATCCTCATCCACTTGCTAATCTTTTCAAAAGACCCAATTATGATGAACCAATTGCTAGTGAGTTGAGTGCACTTGATTTCCTCTATGAAGTTCTGCTTGAAAATCATGAATCTGAAAATTGTGATGAAGTGCTGAAAGAAGAAATTTATAAAGTGATTCATGATAGCTCCTTCAATGAAAAGCATGATTGAAATAATGTTATTATAAATTCTATTAATTTCAATTGTGCTAATAATATGCAAAACTACGAGCTTGGGGATGATAATTTTGTTATATCCACTACTTATTGCAATGATCATGATTGGGGTGGTAATGCTTCTTATGATCTTGAAAATTTATTTATGCCTCATGATGAATATGCTATTGATCATAATGTTTGCAATAATATTGAAAGAGGGTTTGGAAGAGTGTCAACTCTAGGTAAAAATAATTCCACATATTTGGAGAGTGTTCAATCTTATGAATTTTTTGATAAAAGTGGGTTTGGAGAGGTCATGACTTTAGTTGATGTTAATCCCACTATTTTGGAAGACTATAAGAATTTTATGCATGTGGATCATGGAGAGAAAATTTTATATGATAGCTATATTGTTGAATTTGATTATGATCCTACATGTAATTATTCTGAGAGAGGAAAATATGGTTGTAGAAATTTTCATGTTACTAAATTACCTCTCGTTATGTTGAGATTGTTAATGTTTTATTCCTCTCCTTTGCATATGCTGGATATTTCTCGTCTTGATAATTTGTTTGCATATAAAATGCCTATGCATAGGAAGTATGTTAAACTTAAATTTGTTTGTGACATGTATTATGATGCTCTCTTTGTGCTTCAATTCTTATCTTTCATGTGAGCATCATTGAAATCTCAAAGCCTATCTTAATGGTTGTAAAGAAAGAGCTTCTTGGGTGGCAACCCAATGAATAAAATAAATTTTTACCTTTACCTACTGTTTTTGCGTGTTTACATAATTATAGTCTCTGTTATGATTGTGTTTTTATGTTTTAATTAGTGTTTGAGCCAAGTAATACCTTTAGGATGATTTGGAAGATAGTATAATTGATGCTGTTTGGAAAACAGAAAGTTTTGCCTCCAGTGATCGAATTTTGTTTCTGTACTGGAGCGTCAGAAAAATCTGAAATTGTTACACAGTATTGGTATATGAATTGCCCACGTTGTCCTAATGTTTCAGAATTTTTGGAGTTGCAGAATTATGGCTTTTAAATAGATTGCAACAGACTGTTCTGTTTTTGACAGATTCTATTTTTGCTGCACTACTTGCTTGTTTTGATGAATCTATGGATTGTATCGGGGGGCATAAGCCATGGTGAAGTTAGATTACAGTAGGTATAATGCAAAAATAAAATATGAATGTGTTTGCAACAGTACTTAGAGTAGTGATTTATTTTGTTATACTAACGGATCTCACGAAGGTTTTGTTGAGTTTTGTGTGATTGAAGTTTTCAAGTTTTGGGTGAGATCACGATGGATGAAGGAATAAGGAGTAGCAAAGGCCTAAGCTTGGGGATGCCCGAGGCACCCCAAGGTAATATTCAAGGAAGACTCAAGCGTCTAAACTTGGGGATGCCCCGGAATGCATCCCCTCTTTCTTCTACCAACCATCGGTAATTTTACTTGGAGCTATATTTTTATTCGTCACATGATATGTGTTTTGCTTGGAGCGTCTTGTATTATATGAGTCTTCGCTTTGTTTGCTTTTTAGTTTGTCACAATCATCCTTGCTGAACACACCTATCTTGAGAGAGCCACACGTTTATCATCATTTGTTAGAATACTCTATGTGCTTCACTTAAATTTTTTGAGCTAGGCAGTTGCTCTAGTGCTTCACTTAAATCTTTTTGAGCACGGCGGTGGCTATATTTTAAAGAAATGAATTCTCATGCTTCACTTATATTATTTTGAGAGTCGATTGAAATTTTGAAGAAATGAATTCTCATGCTTCACTTATATTATTTTGAGAGTCGATTGAAATTTTGAAGAAATGAATTCTCATGCTTCACTTATATTATTTTGAGAATTGATAAGATTAAAATTTTGAAGAAATATTTGCACTCTCATGCTTCACTTAAATCTTTTTGGGAGTTGATGATAGTAACGGTAATTTGCACAAGATATGAATTTGGTCCCAAAGTGATGAATATTCAAGAGGGATATAATAAAAACTTTCATATATATCATTGGATATGATAAGTGTGATTCCTTCCAATAGTTTTGCGATATGGAAATGATAATATGTGAGTCATGTTAGTGAGTAATTGTGATTTAGTAAAAATATTAGTGTTAAGGTTTGTGATTCCCTATGCATGCACATTAATTCAATAGTTATGCAATGAAATTATATCCTACTTATGGTGCATTATGCGGTGTTAGTTATGTTCAATGCATGTTTATGACCGTTTTCGTTTTTTGGTTGGTTGCTTCTCAATCTATTTGCTAGCCTTCATTTGTACTAAGCGGAAATACTTCTTGTGCATCCAAAATCCTTAAAACCAAGTTGTGCCAAATGAGTCCACTATATCTTCCTATATGCGGTATTTCAATGCTGTTCCAAGTAAATTTGCGTGTGCCAACTCTAATTTTCAAAATAATTTTTCCGTTTTGTGTGCCCGTACCGCTCATGAAGCGGCAGGGGTGGCCATTATTTTCCATGCTAGGTGTGTTATTCTCACGATGAGTGTTTATTCACTTGTCATTGCACGAGATGATGGTTGGTAATAGGAATGCCCAGTCCCACAATGAAATCAAAATTAATAACAACAAATTCCTTGGAAAGTGTTGATTTGGAGGGTACCCATGGATACGGCTAGCCATGGATTGTGAAAGAATGGTGGAAAGGAAATAAACTTTACTTTCTGTTTGGGAATCACCAATGTTGTGTCTAGCATGCAAAATATTGGGAATTCTCAGTCGTTTTCGTTGTCAGGAAAAGCATGCCTCTCAAAATATTTTTATCTCTTTAATTTCAGCTTTGAGCTCTGGCACATTAGCAAATCTCCGCTTCCCTCTGCGAAGGGCCTATCTATTTACTTTTATGCAATTTTTATTTTTACTTTGAGTCTCCATCTTCTCTTACAAAAGCACCAACTAGAGAGCACTATTGTCATACTTGTGCATTGTGTGTAGCTAATATTTGAGTGTGTTTCATGAATGGATCAATGATTGAGCATAATGGGCTAGGGATAACTTTCTTTAGCGTTGATATTTTGAAAGACATGGTTGCTTGTTAGCATGCTTGAGTATTTATATTTTCATGTCAAATCATGGACTATTGCTTTGAATCATTCAAGTCCAATGTCCATGCTACAAAAGAAAAGAATATGTGATGAATATGATAGGCAGCATTCCACATCAAAAATTCTGTTTTTATCATTTACCTACTCAAGGATGAGGAGGAATTAAGCTTGGGGATGCTGATACGTCTCCAATGTATCTCTAATTTTTTATTGTTCCATGCTGTTGTAATATCAATCTTGGATGTTTTTATAATCATTTATAGCAATTATATATCATTTTTGGAGACTAACCTATTAACTTAGTGCCCAGTGCCAGTTGCTGTTTTCTGCCATGTTTTTGTTTTAATACCAAACGAAGTCCAAATGCCACGAAACTTTTTGGAGATTTTTTATTGGACAAGATAAACACTAGAAGCTTCGGGAGAGGGCCAGAAGACCCAGGAGGTGGCAGGCGTGCCCTGGTGCCTCGTGGGCCCCCCTTTGCTCTGTTTGACCTAATTCCAGCACTATAAATTCAGAAAAAATCAGAAACCCTCAGGGGAGTCCACGAAATACTTTTTCCGCCGCTGCAAGTTTCTGTTCCAGAGAGATCCCATCTGGGGTCCTTCTCCGGTGATCTACCGGAGGGGGAATCGATCACGGAGGGGTTCTACATCAACCTTGCTGCCCTTCCGATGATGCGTGAGTAGTTTACCACAGACCTTCGGGTCCATAGGCAGTAGCTAGATGGCTTCTTCTCTCTTTTTGATCTTCAATACAATGTTCTCCTCGATGTTCTAGGAGTTCTATCCGATGTAATCACTTTTTGTGGTGTGTTTGTTGGGATCTGATGAATTGTGAGTTTATGATCAGATTATCCATGAATATATTTGAGTCTTTGCTGCACTCTTTTATGCATGATTATTATAGCCTCGTATTTCTTCTCCGATCTATTGATTTGGTTTGGCCAACTAGATTGATTTATCTTGCCATGGGAAGAGGTGCTTTGTAATGGGTTCGATCTTGCGTTGCTCAGAAAAAGTGACAGAAAGGGACATGACACATATGTATCGTTGCTATTAAGGGTAAAAAGATGGGGTTTATTCATACGTGAGTTTATCTTGTCTACATCATGTCATCGTTCTTAAGGCGTTACTCCGTTCTTTATGGACTTAATACACTAGATGCATGCTGGATAGCGGTCGATGTGTGGAGTAATAGTAGTAGATGCAGGCAGGAGTCGGTCTACTTGTATTGGACGTGATGCCTATATACATGATAATTGCCTTGGATATCTTCATGATTATTTGCTTTTCTATCATTTGCCCAACAGTAATTTGTCTACCCACCGTATGCTATTTTCTTGAGAGAAGCCTCTAGTGAAATCTATGGCCCTCGGGTCTATCAAAATCATATTACTAAAACCCTAAAAATATTTCTGCCATTTTCTTTTATTTATTTTATTCTGTATTTTTGTTTCAATATATCTATCTATCACATACAATTTAATCTTGCAATTGACCGCCGAGAGATTGACAACCTCTCGTTTGCGTTGGGTGCAAGGATTTGTTGTTTGTGTGCAGGTGCTGTAAACGAGGTGTTGCGTGATTCTCCTACTGGTTCGATAATCTTGGTTTCATAACTGAGGGAAATACTTATCTCTACTGTGCTGCATCATCCCTTCCTCTTTGGGGAAATACCAACGCAAGCTACAAGTAGCAGGAAGAATTTCTGACGCCATTGCCGGGGAGACATCATCAACATCTATCAAGTACCTTTGCATAAACTCTCATCTCCTTGCATTTATTTTATTTGCCTTTGCCTCTAGTTTTCATCTCTCTCACTTCTAAAAAGTTTTTACAAAAATACAAAAATATTTTTCCGTTTGCCTTTTTTGCTTGTTTGCTATCTTTGCTTGTGTTGCCATGTGCCTTCTATTTGCTTGCATCTTCGCTTGCTAAAAATCTATTGATATGGATCCTCATCCACTTGCTAATCTTTTAAAAAGGCCCAATTATGATGAACCAATTGCTAGTGAGTTGAGTGCACTTGATTTCCTCTATGAAGTTTTGCTTGAAAATCATGAATCTGAAAATTGTCATGAAGTGCTGAAAGAAGAAATTTATAAAATGATTCATGATAGCTCCTTCAATGAAAAGCATGATTGCAATAACGTTATTATAAATTCTATTAATGTCAATTGTGCTAAGAATATGCAAAACTACGAGCTTGGGGATGATAATTTTGTTATATCCACTACTTATTGCAATGATCATGATTGGGGTGGTAATGCTTCTTATGATCTTGAAAATTTATTTATGCCTCATGATGAATATGCTATTGATCATAATGTTTGCAATAATATTGAAAGTGGGATTGGCAGAGTGTCAATTCTAGGTAAAAATAATTCCACATATTTGGAGAGTGTTCAATCTTATGAAATTTTTGATAAAAGTGGGTTTGGAGAGGTCATGACTTTAGTTGATGTTAATCCCACTATTTTGGAAGACTATAAGAATTTTATGCATGTGGATCATGGAGAGAAAATTTTATATGATAGCTATATTTTTGAATTTGATTATGATCCTACATGTAATTATTCTGAGAGAGGAAAATATGGTTGTAGAAATTTTCATGTTACTAAATTACCTCGCATTATGTTGAGATTGTTAATGTTTTATTCCTCTCCTTTGCATATGCTGGATATTTCTCATCTTGATAATTTGTTTGCATATAAAATGCCTATGCATAGGAAGTATGTTAAACTTAAATGTGTTTGTCACATTTATTATGATGCTCTCTTTGTGCTTCAATTCTTATCTTTCATGTGAGCATCATTGAAATCTCAAAGCCTATCTTAATGGCTGTAAAGAAAGATCTTCTTGGGAGGCAACCCAATAAATAAAATAAATTTTTACCTTTACCTACTGTTTTTGTGTGTTTACATAATTATAGTCTCGGTTATGATTGTGTTTTTATATTTTAATTAGTGTTTGAGCCAAGTAATACCTTGAGGATGATTTGGAAGATAGTATAATTGATGCTGTTTGGAAAACAGAAAGTTTTGCGTCTAGTGCTCGAATTTTGTTTCTGTACTGGTGCGTCAGAAAAATCTCAAATTGTTACACAGTATTGGTATATTAATTTCCCACGTTTTCCTAATGTTTAAGAATTTTTGGAGTTGCAGAAGTATGGCTTTTAAATAGATTGCTACAGACTGTTCTGTTTTTGACAGATTCTGTTTTTGATGCACTACTTGCTTGTTTTGATGAATCTATGGATTGTATCGGGGGGCATAAGCCATGGTGAAGTTAGATTACAGTAGGTATAATGCAAAAATAAAATATGAATGGGTTTGCAACAGTACTTAGAGTAGTGATTTATTTTGTTATACTAACGGATCTCACAAAGGTTTTGTTGTGTTTTGTGTGATTGAAGTTTTCAAGTTTTGGGTGAGATCACGATGGATGAAGGAATAAGGAGTAGCAAAAGCCTAAACTTGGGGATGCCTGAGGCACCCCAAGGTAATATTCAAGGAAGACTCAAGCGTCTAAACTTGGGGATGCCTCGGAAGGCATCCCCTCTTTCTTCTACCAACCATCGGTAATTTTACTTGGAGCTATATTTTTATTCGTCACATGATATGTGTTTTGCTTGGAGCGTCTTGTATTATATGAGTCTTTGCTTTGTTTGCTTTTTAGTTTGTCACAATCATCCTTGCTGAACACACCTATCTTGAGAGAGCCACACGTTTATCATCATTTGTTAGAATACTCTATGTGCTTCACTTAAATTTTTTGAGCTAGGCAGTTGCTCTAGTGCTTCACTTAAATCTTTTTGAGCATGGCGGTGGCTATATTTTGAAGAAATGAATTCTCATGATTCACTTATATAATTTTGAGAGTCGATTGAAATTTTGAAGAAATGAATTATCATGCTTCACTTATATTATTTTGAGAATTGATAAGATTAAAATTTTGAAGAAATATTTGCTCTCTCATGCTTCACTTAAATCTTTTTGAGAGTTCATGATAGTAACGGTAATTTGCACAAGATAGGAATTTGGTCCCAAAGTGATGAATATTCAAGAGGGATATAATAAAAACTTTCATATAGATCATTGGATATGATAAGTGTGATTCCTTCCAATAGTTTTACGATATGGAAATGATAATATGTGATTTAGTAAAAATATTAGTGTTAAGGTTTGTGATTCCCTATGCATGCACGTTAAGTCAATAGTTATGCAATGAAATTATATCCTACTTATGGTGCATTATCCGGTGTTAGTTATGTTCAATGCATGTTTATGACCGTTTTCGTTTTTTGGTTGGTTGCTTCTCAATCTATTTGCTAGCCTTCATTTGTACTAAGTGGAAATACTGCTTGTGCATCCAAAATCCTTAAAACCAATTTATGCCAAATGAGTCCACTATATCTACCTATATGCGGTATTTCAATGCCGTTCCAAGTAAATTTGCATGTGCCAACTCTAATTTTCAAAATAATTTTTCCGTTTTGTGTGCCCGTACCACTCATGAAGCGGCAGGGGGTGGCCATTATTTTCCATGCTAGGTGTGTTATTCTCACGATGAGTGTTTATTCACTTGTCATTGCACGAGAGGATGGTTGGTAATTGGGATGCCAGTCCCACAATGAAATCAAACTTAATAACAACAAAATTCTTGGAAAGTGTTGGTTTGGAGGGCACCCGTGGATCCGGCTAGCCATGGATTGTGAAAGAATGGTGGAAAGGAAATAAACTTTACTTTCTGTTTGGGAACCACCTATGATGTGTCTACCATGGAAAATATTGGGAATTCTCAGTCGTTTTCGTTGACAGGAAAAGCATGCCTCTCAAAATATTTTTATCTCTTTAATTTCAGCTTTGAGCTCTGGCACATTAGCAAATCTCTGCTTCCCTCTGCGAAGGGCCTATCTATTTACTTTTATGCAATTTTTATTTTTACTTTGAGTCTCCATCTTCTCTTACAGAAGCACCAACTAGAGAGCACTATATTGTCATACTTGTGCATTGTGTGTAGCTAATATTTGAGTGTGTTTCCTGAATGGATCAATGATTGAGCATAATGGGCTAGGGATAACTTTCTTTAGCGTTGATATTTTGAAAGACATGGTTGCTTGTTAGCATGCTTGAGTATTTATATTTTCATGTCAAATCATGGACTATTGCTTTGAATCATTCAAGCCCAATGTCCATGCTACAAAAGAAAAGAATATGTGATGAATATGATAGGCAGCATTCCACATCAAAAATTCTGTTTTTATCATTTACCAACTCGAGGACGAGCATGAATTAAGCTTGGGGATGCTGATACGTCTCCAACGTATCAATGATTTTTGATTGTTCCATGCTATTATAATATCAATCTTGGATGTTTTTATAATCATTTATAGCTATTATATATCATTTTTGGAGACTAACCTATTAACTTAGTGCAAAGTGCCAGTTGCTGTTTTCTGCCCTGTTTTTGTTTTAATACCAAACGAAGTCCAAATGCCACGAAACTTTTTGGAGATTTTTTATTGGACAAGATAAACACTAGAAGCTTCGGGAGAGGGCCAGAAGACCCAGGAGGTGGCAGGCGCGCCCTGGTGCCTCGTGGGCCCCCCTTTGCTCCGTTTGACCTAATTCCAGCACTATAAGTTCAGAAAAAATTCAGAAACACTCAGGGGAGTCCACGAAATACTTTTTCCGCCGCCGCAAGTTTCTGTTCCAGAGAGATCCCATCTGGGGTCCTTCTCCGGTGATCTGCCGGAGGGGGAATCGATCACGGAGGGGTTCTACATCAACCTTGCTGCCCTTTGGGTCCATAGGCAGTAGCTAGATGGCTTCTTCTCTCTTTTTGATCTTCAATACAATGTTCTCCTCGATGTTCTTGGAGTTCTATCCGATGTAATCACTTTTTGCGGTGTGTTTGTTGGGATCCAATGAATTGTGAGTTTATGATCATATTATCCATGAATATATTTGAGTCTTTGCTGCACTCTTTTATGCATGATTATTATAGCCTCGTATTTCTTCTCCAATCTATTGATTTGGTTTGGCCAACTAGATTGATTTATCTTGCCATGGGAAGAGGTGCTTTGTAATGGGTTCGATCTTGCATTGCTCAATCCTAGTGACAGAAAGGGACATGACACGTATGTATTGTTGCTATTAAGGGTAAAAAGATGGGGTTTATTCATACGTGAGTTTATCTTGTCTACATCATGTCATCGTTCTTAAGGTGTTACTCCGTTCTTTATGGACGTAATACACTAAATGCATGCTGGATAGCAGTCGATGTGTGGAGTAATAGTAGTAGATGCAGGCAGGAGTCGGTCTACTTCTATTGGACGTGATGCCTATATACATGATCATTGCCTTGGATATCGTCATGATTATTTGCTTTTCTATTAATTGCCCAACAGTAATTTGTCTACCCACCGTATGCTATTTTCTTGAGAGAAGCCTCTAGTGAAATCTATGGCCCCCGGATCTATCAAAATCATATTACTAAAACCCTAAAAATATTGCTGCCATTTTCTTTTATTTATTTTATTTTGTATTTTTGTTTCAATCTATCTATCTATCACATACAATTTAATCTTGCAATTGACCGTCGAGAGATTGGCAACCGCTCGTTTGCGTTGGGTGCTAGGATTTGTTGTTTGTGTGCAGGTGCTGCTAACGAGGTGTTGCATGATTCTCCTACTGGTTCGATAACCTTGGTTTCATAACTGAGGGGAATACTTATCTCTACTGTGCTGCATCATCCCTTCCTCTTCTTGGGAATACCAACGCAAGCTACAAGTAGCAGACTCGTGCTGGTGGCGTGTGCCGTACTCCTGGACGTGAATGCTTGTTCTTGCCCATGCCACCCCACTATATCAAGGTGCTGGTTACCTAGAGCAAAAACACTAACATATGGCCCACCTCACACTGTGGCCACATTTCCTAGAGTCTGTGCTCAGCCCTCCTCTCTCTCTTCTCAGCCAGCCAGCAGACGTGCGTAGTGTGCCCAACATCGGTTTGCTCACATTCGGTCCCACATGTCAGTGAAAACGCAAGATGACGCACATTCGTTGGGTGATCAGCGTGCCTGACCGACCGTGAGGGGTGCGACGCGTACGCGACAGGCGTGTTGTAATTGTACGCGACAGGCTGGAAGTTGACAAAGATGATCCCACTGTCCATTTTTCAACGCACGACAACAACGAGGATACATTCTAAATACTAAAGTTTTGCCAATTAAGTTTAAAACTTGTTGTATAATAGTAGTTCATAGAGATAGTGCAGCAGTTTTGGAAGTTTGAATCCAGACATGAGAATGCAATTTCTAGTGTTGATTGGACTCATCCGACGACCTAGGATGATGGGATTCGCAGCTACAGTAAAAACACCCGACAGCTCATTTCTGTACATCGGTCTAGAAACATCCGTGCATTATCAGTAGCACTGTGCCCTTTCCATGCCTAAAAATGTCACTAGACCCTTGTACATCACCTTTTTTGCTAGACCATGGACACAAACAACCATGTGCGGCAAGCAGTTCGATGGAACCGCGTCCACAGCCATTGTCGTTGCCTAGAATGAGACTGCCATTAATGGGTAGGAACTAGAGAAGAGGAGAGCTTGCTCGCGTTCGTCTAGCACATATTTCAATCAAGTGCACATGCGTACATGGTAGTCTCATTTTACATGTGTGCGAACATGCGAAGCATGTGAAGCTTTTTTTCCGAAACGGAACGCATGTGAAGCTAACTAGTACTATATAATCTGTTACAATGCACGGAGAATTATGTATTCGGGAATTTTTTTTTGCCACGTCGCAGAACCCACTCTGAGAAGCAACTCGAAAAAACCATTCATAAATTAAGTAAGTTTATCACAGGCATACCATTTAGTATTACATACAACAAGTCAACAACGCACAATGACAATGAGGATACATTCTAAATACTAAAGTTTTATCACACAACAAATAACAAGCTATGAAATGAACTTCAGGTCAACCAATCCTCGGCGTTGGAAACGCTTGCTTTGAACCATAAGTGATCCTCTCGGCTGGGCGAGCTATTATCAATATTGAGACCAACGCAAGACTCACCATCTAGGCTGAAGCGGCCTATATCAAGAGGTCGCAAATTGTAGCGAACCATAGCAATGTCCGAGGTATGGATACAGTTGCTTCTTATAAATGGTAACATTGTGCCAACAGCAGCTGGATCCCCTTTGTCGGCGTACGACACCAATGGGATCGGGAGGATCCCTTTACGGTTCGGCAGGGAGAAACGATTGAACAAAGAGCGGAACCAACGATCAACGCGGGGGATCTTTTTACCCAGGTTCGGGCCGCAAAGATGCGTAAAACCCTACTCCTGCTTGGTTGTATTAGATGTGTTCTTGGCTCAAGTTCTGGGAGCGCTACAGTACTCAGCAGCTACACATGCAGAATAGGCCAGAAGCCGATCCCCAGGAGCGCTATGCATACTCACTGAGTCCGGAAATCTCCTCCCCCCTAGGAGCGCTATGCATGCTCTCTGGAGGCGCTCTAGAAGTCCCCTCCCCCATAGCTACGCCTTGGGCCTCCTTTTATATGCTCAACGGGTCACCACAGTGGCGAACAGCAGTACAAGAGGTGTAAAGTTACTACAGCATTATCATGCTTATCACTGACATCTCAGGACAAACGCCTTAAATGCTATGTCCAGGTGTCCCTTAGCTTCTTGGGGACGGGAAAAGGGGCCATCCCATCAGCACCGCTTAACCCCTTCTGCGGCCAGTGTCGTGACACGCAACCAGGAGGACAAGCCCTAAACGACGGGCTGGTCGCTGCGCTGGAGCGGCGGCACTGTGCTGAAGCGGTGAGATCTTGCCAGGTGCTGGTCTTGCCGGAGCTCGACGGGCCAGCCCGGCAAGATCTTGCCGGGTGCCCAGCCTTCGGTCTTCTGATCATCAGCTTGAACGCCTTCTTGATATCTTGCATTTGTATCCAGCCGTCTCCCGGCAGGCCTTGTTGGGACGGAGCTTGCCGGGCCCTTGGCTTGCCGGCTCGCGCCTTGCCGGCAAGCGTTGTCTTTGTCTTGTCGACGACTTGCCTGGAGGTCTTCTCCCAGGAAGGCTTGCTTTCCGGAATGTCTATCTTGATCTTGCCGGCCTTGAGCTTGCCGGTGATGTGGGGACCTGTTCCCGGCAAGTAATCCTTGCCGGAAACCTGGGTCCTGGATATGTCCCATAAGTGGATTTTTCCTCTGCCATGTCCTTCCCGCCTGGAGGCTGCGACTTGCCGGTGCGTGTCCAGGGTTAATGAACACCCCCTGTTCACTACACCGACAGGAGCCCCCGGGCCTGGGCCGGACAAACATTCACAGTGTTGTCCGGGCTAGGCCCAGAAACACGCACCGGTACACGCATGGCGAGAAGTAATCGACACTCATGACTCTTAACTGCGCGCTGATGATGGCGCATGAAATCTTGCGGTTTGCCGGGCCTTGGGCTTGCCGGCGGCGTAGGCAGACAGAGCAAGACGACAGCAGGAGTCGTGTGCCCAAAAGGGAGTGCCACACTGTGCGATGAAGAGCCAGCCCCTGAGCCTTCCCCACCAAGGGTACTGCGGGTGCGGTGCTCGATTCATACAGTCATCCTTGCCGTCGCCGCCGTCTTGCCGTCATCCAGCGCGGCGCCCTTGGCTTTCTCGGCTGCCAAAGAAACAATTTATCTTAGTTATGCCAATCTTTATGCATGTAAGACATGCGTCTTTATGCTAAATGAATGCTGCTCCCCTCTTGATTAATTCTGTCCTTGCACATATCTTATATCCTACGCTGTCTGGAAACCTTGCCGGTGCGCACACTTGCCGCGAGCGCTAGGTGCAGGGCTTTAGCAGCCTGCTGGAGTTGCTGCTACCAGCAAGGCGACTTGCCGGGCTAGAATGCAGCTGCTAAGTTTGCCGAGCGGACTCGAGGCGAAACTAGAGCGCGGACTGACCATGACAAAGCCCCTTCGCGTGCAGATTGATCTACAAGGACGAGAAATTAATCAAGACGACCCACGCTTGCCGGAAAACTTTCCGGTGCGCACGATCCTGTCAGCAGCGCTTTGAGGAACGGGTCCTTAGCAGCTTGTAGGAACGCCGCCTACCAGAAAGGTTTACCTTCCCGATGCCTGTGCAGCCGCCAAAGTTTGCCGAGCGGACTCGAGGCAACTTGGGGCGCTATTGACCCCGGGAAGGCTCCTTCGCGTGTTGGTGTAAGGAGTAAATGAAGACAGCAAAAGAAATGTAGTTGTCACAAGTTTCTGTAACTTAGCTTTTCTTGCTTTTCATCTCGCATAGCAAGGCCGCGCTCGCGGTGGTGACCGGCAGCTCTCCAGAAGGTTACTCTCTAGGGCGCGGCCAGCCCCCGAGCCTGCCTTCCATGTGTATCCCTGCAAGGCTGGTCGGACATGTGATGCCACGACATCGTTTTAGCGCAACAAGTTGATTAGCTTCTGGTTTATGACTAAGTTGCCGTAATCTCGACTTCTGCCGAATGTTCCCTTGCTTGCCGGAACACTTTCCGGTGCGCACGATCCAGTCAGCAGCGCTTTGAGGAACGGGTCCTTAGCGGCTTGCCGGGAGCACCGCCTCCCGAAAAGGTTTACCTTCCCAGCTTTAGTGCAGCTGCTCACATCGCCGAGCGGACTCAAGGCGACTAGGAGCGCAACTAGCCCCGGAAAGGCTCCTCAGCATACGGGTTCATGCAGAAATCCGAAGATAAAACTCATAACAAAAAGCAATCAAAGTTTTAGGACTTAGCTTTCTGTAAGTAGAGAGAAGTCGCCATGGATGATGAAGCTGATGCGCTGACCGCTAGATCAGGTTCGCGCAACCTTTTCCCCCTACCTGGCGTGCCAAAGATGTCAGCGTACGACACCTATGAGATCGGGAGGATCCCTTTACGGTTTGGCAGGGAGAAAGGATTGCACAAAGAGCGGAACCAACGATCAACGCGGGGATCTTTTTACCCAGGTTCGGGCCGCAAAGATGCGTAAAACCCTACTCCTGCTTGGTTGTATTAGATGTGTTCTTGGCTCAAGTTCTGGGAGCGCTACAGTACTCAGCAGCTACACATGCAGAATAGGCCAGAAGCCGATCCCCAGGAGCGCTATGCATACTCACTGAGTCCGGAAATCTCCTCCCCCCTAGGAGCGCTATGCATGCTCTCTGGAGGCGCTCTAGAAGTCCCCTCCCCCATAGCTACGCCTTGGGCCTCCTTTTATATGCACAAGGGGTCACCACAGTGGCGAACATCAGTACAAGAGGTGTAAAGTTACTACAGCGTTATCATGCTTATCACTGACATCTCAGGACAAACGCCTTAAATGCTATGTCCAGGTGTCCCTTAGCTTCTTGGGGACGGGAAAAGGGGCCATCCCATCAGCACCGCTTAACCCCTTCTGCGGCCAGCGCCGTGACACACAACCAGGAGGACAAGCCATAAACGATGGGCTGGTCGCTGCGCTGGAGCGGCGGCACTGTGCTGAAGCGGTGAGATCTTGCCGGGTGCTGGTCTTGCCGGGGCTCGACGGGCCAGCCCGGCAAGATCTTGCCGGGTGCCCAGCCTTTGGTCTTCTGATCATCGGCTTGAACGCCTTCTTGATATCTTGCATTTGTATCCAACCGTCTCCCGGCAGGCCTTGTTGGGACGGAGCTTGCCGGGCCCTTGGCTTGCCGGCTCGCGCCTTGCCGGCAAGCGTTGTCTTTGTCTTGTCGACGACTTGCCTGGAGGTCTTCTCCTAGTTAGGCTTGCTTCCCGGAATCTCTATCTTGATCTTGCTGGCCTTGAGCTTGCCGGTGATGCGGGGACCTGTTTCCGGCAAGTAATCCTTGCCGGAAACCTGGGTCCTGGATATGTCCCATAAGTGGATTTTTCCTCTGCCATGTCCTTCCCGCCTGGAGGCTGCGACTTGCCGGTGCGTGTCCAGGGGTAATGAACACCCCCTGTTCACTACACCGACACCCTTTTACCATCATTGGATAGTTTAGTCCAAGTAAAAGCGAGTATTCTGCAAGACTATCTATATTGAACCAGGGAGAAGGTGCTGGCGCTAGCACACTAGTATCCATCCCGAATACCCTGCAACGGATGTTGGAATAGGTCCGGAGAGTGCGACCATGGGAGACAACATCTGCTTCCTCTGTAACATCAGCAGTGCCCTGTATACAGACAAGAAGAGGTGACCCATCGGAATAAGTAGCTAGGCACCACTGAGTAGGTAGGTCCTGCTCGTCTTCATGCTCGTGATCATCACCATCGTCATCTCCCCCTTGGTTATTAAATTTTCCAAGTATTGGTGGGGGAATGTTGACAGGACCTTGGAAACACAAGAACGTTAATTAGTATGGGGATACTAACTCGCATGCATAGTGAATGAAACAATTCTAATTACGGTGGAAGACAAACGTATCGAAACAATAAGGATCCCATGCAAAAACAGTGCCAGAAGTGGTGGCAGCAAACACAAGACGCTCGTATTGAATTGCATCACAGTACACATCCGTGTGCACAAACTGATTTTGGAGCAATATCCATCGAGGCGCAGAAGTTAGGGTGGCAACAAGCTTGTCGAAGATAGCGACAACATAATAGTTCATATAATTCCAAGAGTGATTGGGAACTCGACAAATTGCTTTCTTCTGTAGACGGCAGTCACCATGATCGTATTTGAACGTACGTAGAGTATCGGTGTGCTCAACCTCAGGGCAGTCTGAGATATTTGGAAGTGGAATCCGGTGACGAGTGTACACATTCACAAGTTCCCACTCGTAGTTGTACCCAATATAAACAACTCAATCTCCATTTGCGCCTGCCCAGGCCTTATGCTTAAGCGATGGCATCTTAACATCACACGTATCATTATCAAGCGGCATCAACTTGCACAAGGCGAGCCTTCCGTTGTCCGCGCGCCAGCGAGCAGGGTCATGGCGAAGAAGATAGGGGAGATCAAACTGCTCTTGAACCCTTGGGTTCTTTGTAATGATCCTATTTGTTGAGTCAAGAATGACCTTGAATGAACCTGCAATGCTGGTCGCGGTGATGACGTCGCACCGATCAATGATTTCCTCCACTACGTCATCTTTCAGATCGGGGCAAGAATAACGGGGTCGGGTCCTGCGTCTTCCCTCCATCGAGAAGACGAAGAATGGCAGAAGGAAGAGTCAAGGCAAATGGAGGGAAGAAAGAGCATGCGACAGCAGTTCCAAAATGAGAGGGAAAGGCGAAGAGGCGGTGGACGGTTGCCACTGTGTAGGAAGAGGCGGTGGACGGTTGTGACGGTGTAGGAAGAGGCGAGTGGGGAGCGGACGGTTACCACGGCATAGGAAGAGGCGACCCGGCCTTCATAGACGTCCGTTGGGAAATTAGTATACAAAAGGACTCATCGTCTTCTCACTGACATGTTGGAGCGGGACCACATGTCAACGAAACATGGTGTGTCATTTCTCGTGCAAAATGCGATCGGGCCGCATTGGCCCGAGGTGCTGCCTTATTTCTCGACTTTAATTATTTTAATGGCGTGCCATTCAATTTTCAACCACAACTAATTGGTACTGTATGCAGAGAAAAATATAAACTACTCTACCACTAGTAAGAAGAAGAATAGTACTACTAGTACTAGTAAGATATATTGGCTGGAGCTTCAGCGCTTGCTTGCTAGGGCTGCCCACTTACTTCTCACACTATCACCCTCTCTCCAGATCTAAAAAAGACGGTGGTGGCCCCTCTCTCTCCCTGCTCACTGGTGGTCACAGATCCGCCCGGATCCCGTCCGCCGCGGAAGAGGAGGACGTGCAGCGTTGGGAAACGCACTCATCGTTGATGAGTGAGGACACACACTGACGACAAGGCCGTCCTCTTAGACCTAGGGCCGGCATGGGATGGCCTCCGTCCCAAGCTTGCTGCCACAGTGTGGGCGGAGGATGACAACCATGAGCGAAGCCACTTCCCGCCGACCCTCGGGTATGCTACCTCTTTTCGAACCATACCCTTGTTCTATTGCCCCATCTGCCCACGTCGCTGCATGTGGATCTTTTCCCACTCCCCCATCTCCCCAAGTTACTATACTCAGCTCTGTTGGTCACGCAGTCGAAAACCTTAATTTGCACTATTAAAGGAAACCCTACTTCATGCAGACTAATCCATGTCTGGGTTGAATAAGGAAAGAAAGGGGGAAAGTACTGTCAAAGAGACTAGGTATTGAACCTGCATCTTGGTTGAAAATGGGAAAAGCAGTAGCTAAGGAACGAGTCTCTTGTCTCTTGGTTGAAAAAGGGTAGAAAGGCAGGACAATGCAATAGAGAATGACCAGGTCGATAGGTTTGTTGTCCTCACATAGGAAAAAGGTGGCTAAAGAGAACAAAAATGGGACGTAATCCACATATGCTGCTTGGATATTTGTTACTGTGGGCAACCATCCCTCCCTCAGCACTCTATGCGCCCGTGGAGATACATCGTACTGGTGCGCCCACTGTCCGAATGGGCCTCCCCATGCTCTTATTGCCACTTTTTTGCTGTTAGTATAACGGCACCGGTAAAATCAAGCAATGCTATTGCTAAAGTGATGCCACTTTTAACTAATGCCACAGTCAGTCTAATGCCACCGATAAATTGAAGCTATGCCAAGTAATATCACTGGATTATTTCAGGGTTAGTTATTGATTGTGGATGTATTAAAGATTTTTGAGCTAAGGCATTTAATGCTGTTGCACAACCAGTATACCAACAATGAAACTTGTTACTACCTTTAGATTTTTGCATTGTTAATGCTTATAGATTACATACCTCACTTCATGATGTAATGATAAGTCATTTTTTTGTACAGTGTCACCAAAATGTCAAGGAGGTTATGGCATTTTATTTTAGTTAAACTGCACAAAATATTATGAAGAGAAGAGGAAAGGTCAGGAGTGGGCACCTCCTCCTCCTGCTGTTTTCTTGATTCGTTTAATCATGTTTTTATGTTTGATAGATTATGAAGATTGGGATAGCAATTTTTCAGATCCCCTCAAGTTCGAAATGATATTTACCTTGAAGGTACATGGTTTGCAACTATTTTTGTACTGTCATTAGTTAATAATGTTAGTTACCTTCAGACTTTTGTATTTGGTCTAATGCTCTTGCACAGCGAGTATACCAATGCTGAAACTTGTTACCTTTAGATTTTGTATAGTTAATGCTTATAGCAATCTTCCAGTGCTAGCTTATGGAAATCTGTTCAGTAAAATCATTCTACTGTACCCCGTAATAAAAAAACTACTCTACTGTTGCACTAGCCACTGGATTAGTGTATATTTGTACTATTAGAATGGTGTTGCATTAGCATATGGACATATATAAGGTGTGGCTAGCTTTCCAAGATATGTGCTCAAGAAAACTACTACCTATTTTTCTAAATACAATACGTTTGGGTACTTTAAATTGAACTGCGAAAACGTCTTATATTAAGGAACAGAGGGTGTAGCATTCATTCAAATTATGACGGCAAAGCTAGTCACACCTTTGTTAAAATTAATGTTCATTATGTTATCGGAGGAGGTCTGCATTTTTGTCTCTATTGCCTGTTGATTACATACCTGACATCATGATTTAATGGTAAGTCATTTTTTTGTACAGTGTCACCGAACTGTCAAGGTGGTGATGGCATTTTATTTTAGTTGAACTACAAAAAAAATCTTAAAAGAAGAGGAAAGGTCAGGAATGGTTCAATCTTTCACAAAATACTATGTATGCCTTCATGACATCCGCCGCTGTTGCCTTATTTATTCCTTTAAACATGTGGTTAGAAACAGTCTTGCTACCTTGTCCCATTAAGAAATTGGAATGCTTATATTTGTGAGTCTATGCTTCAACTAGTGCCACTTTTATAGTAATCACACTTTCAATATCTGTGCAAACAGGGATGCTCAATTTCAGTGGAACTGCACAAAAAGTCCAAATGGTTCAACATTATGAGCATTTTTTCTTCCAAACAGTTATATCCAATTGGTGGCACTATGAGCTGTTCATTACCAAGGTACATGGTTTGCTACTATCTTGCTACTATTTTTGTACTGTCATTAGATAGTAATATTAGTGGTTGGCATGTAAATTTATTTCCAGGGTGGACCTCCATTGGTGGTGCAGGACATGATTCAATGATTGGATGCTCAATTTTACTTGTATCGATTTCAGCTCTTCCATCCCTGCAAACATGGATATCCTTCATCTGATGAAGAATAGACGCTATATTTCTACTCTGTACCAGCAAATCAATTCAGTACCAATTTGTCCAGTGCAAAACTTGACAGATGCTAAGTGGAAACGACTAGCAGAGACGTGTTTAAACTGAAAATACAAGGTGGGGTCTATGTTAACTAGCTGCTTGATATTTGTGCAAACAGATGTCTGCCCATTGCTATTTGGCAAACAAACAAAGGGACCTCAATTTTTGTGGAACTGCACAAAAGAATAGTATAGTCACTGCATGCAGTGCCATTTGAAAATAGACACAGAAAGATTGGATAGTCACTGCATGGACTGCACAAAAGTAGTACTGTACAATTTATTGGCCAACACTAGGTACTTCATTGTTTTGGTCTGATTATCCAATGGCATCATTTTGCCAAAGTTAAAGTTGTATTCCGAAAATAGTCTCGCCGTGTGATCGACAGATGACCAACTCATATTTCAGTGGATGTTCCTCCATCATGTGTGGTTGATTCTCATGGTTCCATCTGTTGGTGAAACCACTTATGTTTGCAAGAGGAAATGTAGACTTCACAAACAAATTTGTCTTTCACTCTGTACTGAATGTTGGCCTAGAGAAGCATCCATGTTGGTAGCAAGAATAGATTTTTTTCTTGATCTCTGCTCTAGGAGCTACATATTGTGTATGATCTGTGAATCATTGAGATGCATAAACATGTTGATCTTATGTATGGGAATCGTACTTGTTGTTTGTGAATTTGGGCTATTAATGTGAACATATTACAAAGCCAGGCCTATGAGTCTTGTGTGAAAATTTCGAACAGATCGGCTCTTACTACTGTGCACAGCATGATCCTTATTTCTGTGTGCTCAGTGTTTACAAGTTACTGATCGATTGCTAGCTAGCCTACTAATACGCTCCTAGCAGTTTTACTGATCGATCACTAGCTAGCCTTCTAATACGCTCCTGGCTATGCAAGATCCAATGGTGGCAGTTTTTTGAATAAAAGTGCCTACCTCTGAAGAAACTGACATGTTGTTCTGAAGAAAATGCCAAGCGAATCTGAAGAAACTGCCAGCAAAAATGTTCGCAAATGCCTTATCTCCCAGCGAACGTTCATCATCTATTGCGATCCTACATGTACACTATCCTACCGACTCAATCCTACACGAATAACCAGTGGATCACGCACGTACCTCATCTGGATGAATCGAGTGCACTCGTTTGACCGTCATGCCAATGTGCGACCCAGCACGGACTGGACGAACCACTGACGGGACAGGACGGGACGGCACAGACATAATTTCAGTTTTTCATGTTTTCCATGGCAAGCTAGTGCGCTAAGCCATGCCTACTTATGCATTGATTTTCGGTGACAGTCGCGTTTCCCGCGACACGCTGGTTCACCTACCTTCCGCCCATAATTACAGGTTCCCGGCATTCTCCGGTGGCACCATCACCCAACTCGCCCTATCCTCACAAGCCCCCACCGGCCCGACGTCGCTCACCACTTGCCCTCGCTCTCGCCATGTCCATCATGCCCCTGCCCGTCCGCAATAGGCGACGCCAGAGGCGCTCACCGCCGTAGCTAGTGTTCAGTTTTTCACGGGAAGGCAGACAGAGGGAGGAGGCATTCTATCGGTCTTTAGATGGCAATGCGGAGTATGAGGACTTGTTGGAGCGCGACCGCCTGGCGGAGGAGCAGCGTATCGCTGATTTGTGCCACCAGCAGGGCATGGAGGAGCAGCGCACCGCCGCTCTGAGTCGTGAGCAACTGGGCCAACTACGTGGAGGCCGGCGCCTGGCAAATAGACCTAGAGGCTGTCGGGCACGCACACGTGCGCGATGCCGAATTTTACTACCAGCTCATCAAGTGGGTTTCCCGCTTTGAAGCCGAAGTTTCGGTGGACAACGCTGGCATGGACAGGGCCAACGCGCGCCAGCAATGCGCCCTATCGCACCTTTGGCAAGTCTGAGGCGAGGAGGAAGACGTCGGTGCCGGCATTTTGCGTGTACCGCAGATGCCGGCCGGCATCGTCTAGTTAGCTAAGAGTAAGTTAGTACTTCTACACCAGAGTATTAGTGGGAGTAGATAGTTAAGTTGGCTATGATGGTTGTCAACGTGGAAGTTCAGTACTCTATCTCTGAATCAGACCTGTTACTTTGTTCTGAATGTTAAACGTTCCATGTGAACGTTTGGAATGGGCTATTTTTTTTAAATGGGCTATATTTGTCCGCAACGGATTTAGAGTCTGACTTGTGGGCCTACTAGGTTGACGCGTACACAAGGCTTTGTCAACTTAGTCAACAAACTTCCCCGCCAAAAAAAACGTAGTCAACAAACGATTCTGGTAGCATAAGCCGTTGGATGTCAATCCAATGTCTATCGTGCTTTTTCAATCTCTTGTCTTCTTCCTATAGGCTCCAGCTGCCCAAACCAAACACGTGGCGGCGGGATAGCCTGCTCCCGCCTTCCGCGGCTTGCGGCGCAGCCGCGCACGCATCGCTGTCTTGGTTAGCTTGCAGCAGCGCCGCCTTCTGGCGTTGTCAACATGGTCAACAACCGAGAGGAATCAAGAGATGATTGTATGTGGAGAGGATGACTGTAGGGACCCATGAGGGTCATGGCAGTACGCAAGAAAGTGCCTCCTTATTTCAAGCCAAAAAAAATGGTTCCTCCTAATGGTTTCCTGACATCTGGGTCCCATGCCATTGTCAACGTAGTCAATAAACGAGAGAATTGCACAATGAGCGGCTGACACCTGGGACCCAGCAGCTCACCCAGTTGATTTTTGTTTTTGAGACGGAGCAGGGTATCAACTGGGCTGTGCGGGGGCTATGGCCAGTCTAGCCAAGCCTTTTATTTTATGTTTACCACAAGACTAGCCTAGTTGTTTTTTTTCTTTCTGAAAATGGCTAGCCCAGTTTTGTTTTGCAGAATACCCAATCGAGGCCTACTTGCTTTTGTCAGCCCTGCTGGGCTGCAAATCTTTCAAGACAAGGAGGGATGCATTCGGCTTGCCCAGAAAATGGGCTATAAGTAATGAGAAATGGGCTGTACATTTTTAAAACACAGCAAACCAGCAATTAGTTTCAAATTTCGTTTTTTTGGATTTCGAGATTTTAAGTTTCATTGATTTTTTTGCGGGGAAAATTTCATTGGATTTTAAGTTAATATAAATTTATTTTTAAAATTGTTTGAATCTGACTCGCAATTTCAGGATTAAAAACATTTTGGACCCTACCGAAATATGCAAAATTTCGTTGATGTTTTTTACCGTGGCCATAATATGGGCTGTAATGCTAACAAAAAGAATATGGGCTTCAAAAAAATCCTTAAGAATTATCGAATGGACTGTAAGTTATTAGAAATAATGGCAAATGGGTTGTATGCTGTTTTCCACAGATTTGTAGGCTGACTTGTGGGCCTACTAGGTTGCCGCGTATGCTTTCCTCAAAAAAATAAAGGTTGACGCGTACGAAAGGCTTTGTCAACTTAGTCAACACACGAGAGCAGTGACTGTTGGATGTCCATCCAACGGCCGTCGTGCTTATTCAATCTCTGATCTTCCTGCTCCAGCCGCCCAAACCAGCATCGGCAGGACTGCCTGCTCCCTCCTCCCGTGGTCGGCTGTGCTACCGTGCAGGCCTCACCAACCGACCCTACTCCCACCGCTGGCCAGGCCATCCCTCTACCCACCCGCACCTCCTGTTATTTTCCGGCGACGGCATGTGACACCCTGGTTTTCGCTCCCTGATTTCTTCCTTCGCGGGATTTGACTCCCATCTTTTTTTCGGTGTTATTGGATTTTCTCTCGCCTTTGGGTATATGAAGATGGTCATATAGCCTGGCCTATCCTATCAGACCAGAGATTCTCTCAAATTCAACCTTACCACTCAAACTACATTCTCAGGGTTTTACCACCGAAACCCTACTTTCCGAGTTACCGGAAGGGAAACCCTAATTCCTTCCGTTACAAAGGAACCCTAATTTTCCTTGATCTGTTGCCTCCCAAATTTTTTCCCAATGACTTTACTATATCTATCAACCCTGGATATGCAAAAATATTGCCAAGTCATTTGCAATATTTTTCATTTAAAATTAATTCTTTTTTCTGCCAGTTAAAGGAATTAAATCCAGGAAAATATCTATCCATCTCCAAAGTTCATGAAAACTTGTGGAGATATTCATGGTGACCATATTGAGCTCCAACAAAAATATTGGCCATAATTAAATAAGGGAAATTGCATTTTCCTATTTAAAGCCAATATTGCATTTTGGGCACTTTCCAAAGGAACTACCATTTTGGTAGCCAGGAAAAATCCCAAATAATTTGTGGAGCTTCTCCTATCCATATCTTTACCATTTCCATTAAATAACCAAGTTCCATAGTTCAAATTTTGAGCACATCATCCAATTCTAGTTTCTGGACCTATTTTAAGGTTGTGAAGCAACTATATTTTAGATTGCTCCATAGTTCTTGAAATTAATCCAGGACCTCATCCTCACTATATCATGTGATCATGTCAAAGTTTACATCATTTTACCTAGCTATTTTTACCCAGTAATTCAATCTAGTTTCTGTCCAGAGAGAAGCACTGTGAAGGAAGTACCACTTTGGTATGTACAAATGGTATGAAATTTTACCAGTGCCTCCATACCCCCAAATCACCTCCCTCCACCAAATTTTAGACAAATCTATTGAGCCATTTGATCCCAGCTTCAAAACCTAGTTTCTGGACCAATTTGGCAGTTGTGAAGCAACTATGATCAAACCAGGTCCAAATGACTTCAAATTTTGCCAGAACCTGAACCTCCCTACCACATTTCAGCATGACAAAACCATAGTTTCATTCTTCAAATGGTTTCACCTCAGTAGCTTCTCCAAGATTCTGTCTAGAAGTTGTTTTGGACCATCTTGATCAATCTAGATCCCTCCCAGTCTCTCCAGTGACCAATCTTAGCTATTTGAGCAGTGAAGGACCTGTTGGACAAGGTGTGTCAAGCAGACACGGGCTAGAGCACGCTATGCACGTGGTGACCACGTAGCGACCACGCAGAAACAGAGCTCTGCGCTCTGTCCTCATCGGGCCAGCCAGCACAGGCTGCCGTGGCATGTCCGTTCATGCCGACCTGACTCCCTGTCGTCCACGCACCCATCTCTGGTCACTTCCCCCTCCGTTCTCTTCCCCGCCGCACAGCGACGAACACCGCCGTACCGCCACTGTTCGACCTCTATCGCCACCGTATCTCGACGAAGCCGAGGCTTCTCGAGCTTGCCAGCATTGCTCCACAGCTTCCCCGTGACACTCCCGACGCCGAGCTAGCCGCCACCGCCCTAAGTCTGAGCACTGCAGCTCCGGCCAGCGCATCACTACGGCCGAGCTTATTCTCTCCGTCGCCCGGCTATTTATAGGCCCTCCCCAAGCCTCTCGAGTTCACCACTCTTCCCATCGCCCGCTCGCGGCCCTCCTAGCCCTCCCCATTCATTCCCGGAGCCCTCCCAGTTGTTGAATTCCGGCGAGGATCGGCCACTGCCTCCGCCCTCAATCCTCGCGTCCGGCCATCCCAGGGCCCAAGGACCTCACCATCAGATGCCCCACCCTCCGGCGACCTTGCCCGCACCCGCACCCAGCCTCCCTGGCCAGCGGAGCACCCCTAGCGATCGGATCCGCCTTCCTTGGCCGCGCCGCGTAGCTTTACTTCCGGCCGTCCCCGGCCTCACCTAAGCCCTAGCCTGGATGCGGCAGTCGCCAGCGCACCCGCCCGTCTGCTCACCGGAGCGCCCGGGCCTCACCGGAGCCGGAGCTCCCTGTCGCCGCGTCGGGGAGAGGCAAAGAGGAAGGAGAAGAAGGAGAGGGAGGGGAGAGAGGGTGGCGTGGGGCCCAGCCGTCAGTGGCTGGGGGACGCCACGTCGGATTAAGTGGAGACGTACTTCGCAGAGTACGCGACCACTTCAGCAAAAGCGTAATTTTCAGAAAGGCGCTTTCTGTTCTCAGCCACTGGCCGAAACCCTTAAATTGCAGATGTTCACTGGTTAAGAGCAGAAATGGACAAGTTTTATTTGTTTTTCTGCCTAATGAGTGAACGGCCACAACTTTTTTACCATAACTCCGATATAGGTGATTCCAAAGCCCACGTTCTCTGTTCATCGAGCCCGTTCCGATGATATCACTTTCACCATGTTGACACATTCTGAAAATACCCATTTTGCCCCTGCCCTATATCTAGCCTCTCCGAGAGAGAAACCTTTCGGCGAATTCTTTCGCAAAGTGATCGCACTTCTTCCCGGAGTATTCCTTCACCCCCAAGCAAGCCGACTATCTAATATATGCCCTAAAGCATTGCTTCTATGTTATTCTTGTGTGTTAATTAATGAATATGTTTATGCTCGTATGCATGGTAGTAAGCAGTATGCGATTCTGATGAACCCTGGCTTGCCCTATCTTTGGTAACGGCACCACGCCTGTGTTTTGAGCTGCTTCTGGCCGTCCGGGGTGGATGCCGACTTTATATTTCTCTTTTGAACAACTGGTCCATGTTCTGAGCTGCTTTTTGGTCGTCTCGGGCAGCTGTTGAGTTTCCTTTTGTAGCGAGTGGTGACCCGATGCTCTGAGCTGTTCTTCGGCCGTCTTAGGGAACCACTACATTCTTTCTATCAACACCGTCTCATGCTCTGAGCTGCTTTTCAGCCGTCTTGAGCCGGGGTTGAGTTACTCCGGTAACATCCCAGATCTGACTTGTAAAGACCGTTCTGGTGGCTACTGGTTTATTTGCCGGTTTCATGCACGGGTTCGGATGGTCGTAGCCCACAGCTAAAACTTGTAAATTGATAAACTTGCCATTTAAATATTGTTTCACTAATGACTCATTGTGATATTATATGGAGATAGGTTGTCACATTTCCATAGTTGCTATATTATGCACTACCATTGTTATTGCAATGTTAAAGAAATGCGACTTAATGATGACAACTTCCTCCGTCAGCTGGATCAAGTCATAGTGCCACCGAACCGAGCTCATCACGTGCAACCTCATTTGCCATTATGGGAAGGCCCTAACTTGGTCTATTGTCTTGCCTCTTATCGGTACCTGCAAAGAGGGAAGGTTATGCGTTCATGCTACCATGGCCCGGTAGGCGGCGATAACCTTGTGAGCCCAAGTTGTTTAGCCGGTGTCCCCGCTTGGGACAGTTTAGTTTGGCCACGACGGTGGCAGGTGTCAGGAGTGACACAGGGGCCACCCAGGACTTGACCCGAAAGGGGTATGATTGTCAGTGGGGCCGTAAGAGTGTCGGGCAATACGCAAGTTTTGTTCGACCAGCACCGGTCCACCCGAATGAGAGCAGGTACTGATGTACGAGGCCGAGAGCTCCATGGTGTGGGTAAAGTGCGCAACCTCTGCAGAGTGTAAATCTATTCGAATAGCCGCGTCCACTGTCATGGGACACAGTTCATACTAGGCCACACTATTTCGTCTGTGTCGAGGCCGGAGGAATAAACTATATAGTGTTAATGCCAAGAATGAACCAGAGAAAGGTATGGTTTTCCAGACATGCAGTGCGGATACATGGACATTAGATGATGTCAGGGATATGAATATTAGCCGTGCAATGGCTATGAGATGAGTGGTTGGATGACCGCAAGAGTTAGATTGGATTTGGTTATGGTTTGGACTGGATGATGAGAATATTCGGAGTGTGGATTATTTACTTGATATGCTTTACTTTACTTTAGTAGCTATCATGCTGGATAATCCTGTTATGACATGATAATTAATATTGCTAGACAGGTATGATATGCCATGATAATTAATATTGCTAGACAGGTATGCTATGCCATGATAATTAATGTTGCTCTAATAACAAGTGCATGCTTGAATGCCATGGATTGCTTTGCTTGGTGTATATGTTATTTGGTTTGCTTGTGAGTACATTCAAAAGTACTCAGCGGCCTTCAATGTGGCCAGGTTCACCTAAGGATCCGACGTCCACTAGCGAGGAGCCGGAGTGTTCGCGGGCTAGAAGAGTAACCCAGTCAGATCCCTGTGGATTGGAGCTGCACCAAGACCAGGCTGCCTTAGATAGGGCTTTTCCGCAGCCATCACCCTTGTACAATATCATGTAGGACTTATATATCCATTAATAGAAATGCCTGTGTTCATGATACTTGTTGTAAAGGCACGTGCCAGTGTGATTTCCTGGGCTGGTGTGTGCGGCGACCATCTGGCTACAGTGGTATTCAGGCGGGGCACCACAACGGATGGTATCAGAGCAGCCAGGCTGACTGTAGGTTACCCTAGGTAGATTTCATTGCCTCTTGCTCAATAGAAAGCCCTGATGGATTTCAGCCATCTTCGCCAAACCGGTATGGCTACTATTGATCAAAAGGAAATATCATAGGTTTTTGCCCCTATCAAACCCCAACTCCCGTGGCCTTTGCGTCCGGTGGGAGATGTCCACACCAGGCAACGACACATGAGCCCTTAACCCCTAGGTAAACCAGATATCCCTACCTTGCTTGCTAACCATGGCATTTCTCTCCTCAAATTCAGTTTCCTCTTAGAAACACCTATAAATTGCATTTTTCCCCAGACAACCCGAGGATCATTGACCAAGCCACTTTGGCTATGGACGTATGTCGAGTTTGATGTTCCCTAAGGAAGTAGTAGGAGCTTGACACCAATTGCTACCAGGAGCATTGTGTGATTTTGCTTCCAAATCCTTAGAGGTACATCGAGTGCACTAGGCTAGTTATGCTAGTGAATCTTCGGCCACATGTTTAAGGTCCGCAAAACTTGAGCTTTATTTGCTTTGTTGTGGTCTTTTTGGGTTTTTCACGGTTCTTGCTTCTTTTGTCGATTCCGTTCTTTCGCTCCGACTGGATCCGTCCGCAAGTACCGCTAAGAAGACCAACACACAACTTGGATAATACCCAATAATCTAAATTTAGTAAGAGTCAAGCCAAGCCAACTACCAGATATTCAGAACATTATCACCGGATCTGTCAAGAATGAAGAATGGGTCAGGAGCAGACTCTGCGTGCAACAGACAAGGCCATAGTATACCTGAGAGAGTTTGCCTCAGAACAAATCATACCTAAGGAATAGCCAGATGAGCTATCAGGAATGGACACCAGTAGGGACAAATGATTTCGTCCTCGACACAAGGATTATTTCAGTCAGTGGGGTGAACTTTGAGTCTTTTGTCAATGTACTCAATAATCATTTATTCCCCACCGAAGACATATTTCAAGAATGTGAATGTGCCCAGAGCAGCAACAAAACTCTGGTATGTTAGGATATTTTGGAATTCACCGGTGTATATACAAATTTCCAGGCACTGTGGACAAGGTTTGCGAGGAATATGGATGAGTTCACGGCTGCCCAAAATCAATGAGAATTCCAAACACCTGGAAGCTCAGCCAAATTTAATGGAATTATCCGCCAACTGCTTACTATCGGCACACGTCTGGATTAATTATCAACACGAAGTCGGCAACCGTTGCAATGATCAGACCAGCAGAAGGACTAGCAGTGTGCATGACCAACAGGATATCTTCAGACAAGGTATGGCCTATACCAAGTTTTGGCTCCGCTATGGGTGAGGGTGTCCTGGACTAGGGGGTACCCGGGCTGCCGACCTATCTCTCGTAGGCCGGGCTGGTGGGCCGCTCTCTACTCGTCGATGAAGGCCGGATTGTGGGCGACCCCGTGTATCAGAAGGAAACCATCGAAGACTCGGCGTCTCCTCCAAGTAATTATTAGCGTAGCTGGCATGTTTATCCTCTGATGGTAACCGACCATGTGTAACCCTAGATCCCTTTGGTGTCTATATAAACTAGAGGGTTTAGCCCGTAGAGGGACAGATTCATAGCCTAGGGTTTAGCCCATCTGATCTCGAGGTAGATCAACTCTGTAACCCTCATACAATCACATCAATACAATCAAGCAGGACGTAGCGTATTACCTCTTCGAGAGGGCCCGAACCTGGTTAAATCGCCGTCTCTACGCTCCCTGTTACCCATCGATTCCTAGACCCATAGTTCGGATCCCCTACCCGAGATCTGCCGGTTTTGGTACCGAGAATGGGTAAATTCCGGATACTTCAGAAGGAAGCCAGAATCGGCCACAGGTCCGACTGCGTATCACCGTGCAAGGCCTTTGGTACAAGGAACCCAGCATTCCTCCGCAAGTTATCGGAAGGAGCTTACGATGCAAGGCTCCCAATCTTCCTCGCTACGCCACTAGGGAGAAAATCTTCTAGGGTATGGCACTCCAATCTCCCTCAGCCCGCTACCACGGAAAGCTTCCGGCATAAGGCACCTGACCTTCCACAGTAAACCACATGAGGGAAAGCTTCTGAGGTATGATACCCAGCCTTCATCGGCACACTACCCTGGCAGAAGCTTCGAGCATAAGGAATTCAGCCTTCTTCAACACGCCATCGTGCCCGCAACAACCTTGTCAGAAGAATGAACTAGGCCAGACACACGTCTGGCTCGGAACTCAATGGTTATGAAAGGATTTATACCACCCCTGCCTATGTTGTGAGCATGTTGTCTAGTTCGTCAGTTCATGCGAGCCACTCATACATAGGAATGATTATGTTAAGAGGAACATCGGCCCCAAATATCCAAGGAGGATATGAATACAGCAACTCCTACGAGATATGCAAGAGTGAATTATGATACGGCCAAGGAGCCGTGTTGGCCGGTCATGATGGGTCCACAAGAAAGGAACCCTCAAGAACAAAGAAGTTTCAGATACACAACCTCCATGACGGTCAATAAAAGTAAATCTTCACAGACAAGGTGATATTGCCAATCCTTGTCAGACCCTTGCATATGCGGCCACAACAATGCAGCCAGCATGTCATACTCATCATGAATATGGGCCATCAACCAAGAGAAGAGGCTATGCTCCGAAAGATAGACTGGATGCTAGCCATACTATGTTCAGCTCCGTGGTCGTAACAAGGACTGCAGAGGCTATATATGGCTGAGCCACCTCAGTAATTGACAAAGTTTGACAGTTTGAATTCACTTGGAAATAAGACATTCAGATAGAATAGCTAAAAGCACATACACGTCGGCATCGATGGTTCGTAGATGCCACGGTGTCATTGGAGTAGGAGATTACTGCCTATGATTACTTTGTGATCATGCCTGACATTTCAGTTGAGGATACGGAGGTAATAGTTTTGTCATGTTGTTCCTTGAATTGTGGATCACCTAAGGACAAAGTCAGAATGCATAAGACAGAAGGAAACACCAGTAGGGAACCCAGAACCAGACTGAACCTTCTGACAAGATACAAAGAAAGCCACCCCTAGTCACTCGAGGCCATACAAGCACATGAGCCCTGTACCCAGAAAGGATGTCTCGCCCTTGGCAGTCAGTATCGCACTAAAACCCGAAGCAGCTAGCTCTAGGCGATGGAAACCAAGCTATTTGTCGATACTATGAACTACCCACCGATCCTAGGCGACAAACTACCAAGACAAAAGGTCCACCTGACAGGAAAGAGAAGGATTCAATGTAGTCGTTGGAAAAGACAGCACCTGAGCCATCAGAAGAGGCAGTTAAAAGGCCAGTGAACCAACGAGGATAAGAGACAGATCATGGATCCAAGTCGCACACAGGTATGTCCCCCTTCGCCGGGAGGTAACCCCAGAAATCTCGAGGATCAGATTTTCTTAAGGGGGGTAGGTTTGTGACACCCTGGTTTTTGCTCCCCGATTTCTTCCTTCGCGGGATTTGACTCCCATCTTTTTTTCGGTGTTATTGGATTTTCTCTCGCCTTTGGGTATATGAAGATGGTCATATAGCCTGGCCTATCCTATCAGACCAGAGATTCTCTCCAATTCAACCTTGCCACTCAAACTACATTCTCAAGGTTTTACCACCGAAACCCTACTTTCCGAGTTACCGGAAGGGAAACCCTACTTTTCGAGTTACCAGAAGGGAAACCCTAATTCCTCTCGTTACAAAGGAACCCTAATTTTCCTTGATCTGTTGCCTCCCAATTTTTTTCCCAATGACATTACTATATCTATCAACCCTGGATATGCAAAAATATTGCCAAGTCATTTGCAATATTTTTCATTTAAAATTAATTCCTTTTTCTGCCAGTTAAAGGAATTAAATCCAGGAAAATATCTATCCATCTCCGAAGTTCATGAAAACTTGTGGAGATATTCATGGTGACCATATTGAGCTCCCACAAAAATATTGGCCAATTAAATAAGGGAAATTGCATTTTCCTATTTAAAGCCAATATTGCATTTTGGGCACTTTCCAAAGGAACTACCATTTTGGTAGCCAGGAAAAATCCCAAATAATTTGTGGAGCTTCTCCTATCCATATCTTTACCATTTCCATCAAATAACCAAGTTCCATAGTTCAAATTTTGAGCACATCATCCAATTCTAGTTTCTGGACCTATTTTAAGGTTGTTAAGCAACTATATTTTAGATTGCTCCATAGTTCTTGAAATTAATCCAGGATCTCATCCTCACTATATCATGTGAGCATGTCAAAATTCACATCATTTTACCTAGCTATTTTTCCCCAGTAATTCAATCTAGTTTCTGTCCAGAGAGAAGCACTATGAAGGAAGTACCACTTTGGTATGTCCAAATGGTATGAAATTTTACCAGTGCCTCCATACCCCCAAATCACCTCCCTCCACCAAATTTGAGCCAAATCCATTGAGCCATTTGATCCCAGCTTCAAAACCTAGTTTCTGGACCAATGTGGTAGTTGTGAAGCAACTATGATCAAACCAGGTCCAAATGACTTCAAAATTTGCCAGAACCTAAACCTCCCTACCATATTTCAGCATGAGAAAACCATAGTTTCATTCATCAAATGGTTTCACCTTAGTAGCTTCTCCAAGATTTTGTCCAGAAGTTTTTTTGGACCCTCTTGATCAATCTAGATACCTCCCAGTCTCTCCAGTGACCAATCTTAGCTATTTGAGCAGTGAAGGACCTATTGGACAGGGTGTGACAAGCAAACGCGGGCCAGAGCACGCTATGCATGTGGTGACCACGCAGCGACCACGCAGAAACAGAGCTCTGCGCTCTGTCCTCGTCGGGCCAGCCAGCACAGGCCGCCGTGGCATGTCCGTTCATGCCGGCCTGACTCCCCGTCGTCCACGCATCCATCTTCGGTCACTTCCCCCTCCGTTCTCTTCCCCGCCGCACCGCGATGAACGCCGCCGTACCACCACTGTTCGACCTCTATTGCCGCCATATCTGGACGAAGCCGAGGCTTCTCGAGCTTGCCAGCACCGCTCCACAGCTTTCCTGTGACACTCCCGATGCCGAGCTAGCCACCACCGCCTTTAGTCTGAGCACTGTAGCTCCAGCCAGCGCATCACTGCGGCCGAGCTTATCCTCTCCGTCGCTCGGCTATTTATAGGCCCTTCCCAAGCCCCTCGAGCTCACCACTCTTCCCCTCGCCTGCTCGCGGCCCACCTAGCGCTCCCCATTCATTCCCGGAGCCCTCCCAGTGCTCGAATTCCGGTGAGGATCAGCCACTGCCTCCGCCCTCAATCCCCGCGTCTGGCCATCCCAGGGCCCATGGACCTCACCATCAGATGCCCCACCCTCCGGCGACCTTGCCCACGCCTGCGCCCAGCCTCCCTGGCCACCGGAGCACCCCCAGCAACCGGAGCCACCGCCCTCGGCCGCGCCACGTAGCTTTGCTTTCCGGCCGTCCCCGGCCTCACCTAAGCCCTTCCCTGGATGCGGCAGTCGCCGGCGCACCCGCCCGTCTGCTCACCGGCTGGAGAAGCTCACCGGAGCATCCGGGCCTCACCAGAGCCGGAGCTCCCTGTCGCCGCATCGGGGAGAGACAGGGAGGAAGGAGAAGAAGGAGAGGGAGGAGAGAGAGGGTGGCGTGGGGCCCAGGCGTCAGCGGCTGGGGGCCGCCACGTCGGATTAAGTGGAGACGTACTCCGCAGAGTACGCGACCACTTTAGCGAAAGTGTAATTTTCAGAAAGGCGCTTTCTGTTCTCAGCCGCCGGCCGAAACCCTTAAGATGCGGACGTTCACTGGTTAAGAGCAGAAATGGACAAGCTTTATTTGTTTTTCTGCCTAATGAGTGAACGGCCACAACTTTTAAACCGTAACTCCGATTCAGGTGATTCCAAAGCCCACGTTCTCTGTTCGTCGAGCCCGTTCCGATGATATCATTTTCACCATGTTGACACATAATGAAAATACCCATTTTGCCCCTGCCCTATATCCAGCCTCTCCGAGAGAGAAACCTTTCCGGCGAATTCTTTCGCGAAGTGATCGTACTTCTTCCCGGAGTATTCCTTCACCCCTAGGCAAGCCGACCATCTAATATATGCCCTAAAGCATTGCTTCTATGTTATTCTTGTGTGTTAATTAATGAATATGTTTATGCTCATATGCATGGTAGTAAGTAGTATGCGATTCTTATGAACCCTTGCTTGCCCTCTCTTTGGTAACGGCACCACGCCTGTGTTCTGAGCTGCTTCCGGCCGTCCGGGGTGGATGCCGACTTTATATTTTTGTTTTCAACAACTGGTCCATTTTCTTTTTGTAGCGGTGACCCCATGCTCTGAGCTGTTCTTCGACCGTCTTAGGGAACAACTACATTCTTTTTATCAACACCGTCTCATGCTCTGAGCTGCTTTTCAGTCGTCTTGGGCCGGGGTTGACTTATTCCGGTAACGTCCCAGATCTCAGTTGTAAAGACTGTTCCGGTGGCTACTGGTTTATTTGCCGGTTTCATGCAAGGGTTCGGATGGTCATAACCCACAGCTAAAACTTGTAAAGTGATAAACTTGCCATTTAAATATTGTCTCACTAATGACTTATTGTGATATTATATGGAGTTAGGTTGTTACGTTTCCATAGTTGCTATATTATGCATTACCATTGTTATTGCAATGTTAAGGAAATGCGACTTAATGATGACAACCTCCTCCGTCGGCTGGATCGATTCATAGTGCCACCGAACCGACCTCATCACATGCAACCACATTTGCCTTTATGGGAAGGCACTAACTTGGTCTATTGTCTTGCCTCTTATCGGTACCTCCATAGAGGGAAGGTTATGCGTGCGTGCTACCCTGACCCGGTCGGCGGCGATAACCTTGTGAGCCCAAGTTGTTTAGCCGGCGTCCCCGCTTTGGACAGTTTAGTTTGGCCACGATGGTGGCAGGTGTCAGGAGTGACACAGGGGCCACCCAGGACTTGACCTGGAAGGGGTATGATTGTTGGTGGGGCCATAAGAGTGCCGGGCAATAGGCAATTTTTGTTGGAGTAGCACCGGTCCACCCGAATGGGAGCATGTACTGATGTACGAGGCCGGGAGCTCCATGGTGTGGGTAAAGTGCGCAACCTCTGCAGAGTGTAAATCTATTCGAATAGCCGCCTCCTCGGTCATGGGACACAGTTCATACTAGGTCACACTATTTGGTCTGTGTCGAGTCAGGAGGAATAAACTATATAGTGTTAATGCCAAGAATGAACCAGAGAAAGGTAAGGTTTGTCAGACTTGCAGTGCGGATGCATGGACATTAGATGATGTCAGGGATATGAATATTAGCCGTGCAATGGCTATGAGATGAGTGGTCGGATGACTGCAAGAGTTAGATTGGATTTGGTTATGGTTTGGACTGGATCATGAGAATATTCGGAGTGTGGATTATTTACTTGATATGCTTTACTTTACTTTAGTAGTTATCATACTGGATAATCCTGTTATGACATGATAATTAATATTGCTAGATAGGTATGCTATGCCATGATAATTAATGTTGCTCTAATAACAAGTGCATGCTTGAATGGCATGGATTGCTTTGCTTGGTGTATATGTTATTTGGTTTGCTTGCGAGTACATTCAAAAGTACTCAGCGGCCTTCAATGTGGCCAGGTTCACCTATGGATCCGACGTCCACTAGCGAGGAGCCGAAGTGTTCGCGGGCTAGAAGAGTAACCCAGTCAGATCCCTGTGGATTGGAGCCGCACCAAGACCATACTGCCTTAGATAGGGCTTTTCAGCTGTCATCACCCTTGTAAAATATCATGTAAGACTTATATATCCATTAATAGAAATGCCTATGTTCATGATACTTGTTGTAAAGGCACGCGCCAGTGTGATTTCCTGGGCTGGTGTGTGCAGCGGCCATCTGGCTACAATGGTATTCAGGCGGGGCACCACAACGGATGGTATCAGAGCAGCCAGGCTGACTGTAGGTTACCCTAGCCAGATTTCATTGCCTCTTGCTCAGTAGAAAGCCCCGATGGATTTCAGCCATCTTCGCCAAACCGGCACGACTACTATTGATCAAAAGGCAATATCATAGGTTTTTGCCCCTATCAAACCCCAACTCCCGTGGCCTTTGCCTCCGGTGGGAGATGTCCGCACCAGGCAATGACCCGTGAGCCCTTAACCCCTAGGTAAACAAGATATCCCTACCTTGCTTGCTAACCATGGCATTTCTCTCCTCAAATTTAGTTTCCTCTCAGAAACGCGCGCCTATAAATTCCATTTTCCCCCAGACAACCCGAGGATCGTTGACCAAGCCACTTTGGCTATGGTCGTACAACGAGTTTGATGTTCCCTAAGGAAGTAGTAGGAGCTTGACACCAATTGCTACCAGGAGCATTGTGTTGTTTCGCTTCTAAATCCTTAGAGGTACATCGAGTGCACTAGGCTAGTTATACTAGTGAATCTTCGGCCACATGTTTAAGGTCTGCAAAACTTGAGCTTTATTTGCTTTGTAGTCTTCTTTTTGGGGTTTTCACGGTTCTTGCTTCTTTTGTCGATTCCGTTCTTTCGCTCCGACTGGATCCATCCGCTAGTACCGCTAAGAAGACCAACACACAACTTGGATAATACCCAATAATCCAAATTCAGTAAGAGTCAAGCCAAGCCAACTGCCCAATATTTAAAACATTATAACCAGATCTGTCAAGAATGAAGAATGGGTCAGGAGCAGACTCTGTGTGCAACAGACAAGGCCAGAGTATACCTGAGAGAGTTTGCCTCAGAACAAATCATACCTAAGGAATAGCCAGATGAGCTATCAGGAATGGACACCAGTAGGGATAAATGATTCCGTCCTCGACACAAGGATTATTTCAGTCAGTGGGGTGAACTTTGAGTCTTTTCTCAATGGACTCAACAATCATTTATTCCCCACCGAAGACATATTTCAAGAATGTGAATGTGCCCAGAGCAGCAACAACACTCTGGTATGTTAGGATATTTTGAATTCACCGGTGTATATACAAATTTCTGGGCACTATGAACAAGATTTGTGAGGAATATGGATGAGTTCACGGCTGCCCAAAATCAATGAGAATTTCAAACACCTGGAAGCTCATCCAAATTGAATGGAATTATCCGCCAAGTGCTTACTATCAGTCCTGTTCATTGAGAGGGGTCTGGCGTACCACAAAACGGAGGAAACGGACTTCTGTTCGAGCGCCTACGGTCGAAACAGGGTCCTATTCATTGGGAGGGGTCTAGCGTACCGCAAAATGGAGGAAACGGGCTTCTGTTCGAGCACCTACGGTCGAAACAGGGTCCTGTTTATCCGGAGGGGTGTGGCGTACCGCAAAACGGGACTCCACGGGCTACTGTTCATCCACCGTCTACTGCCTCGTTCCAGCCTCCACGGGCTACTGTTCATCCACCGTCGACTTCCTCCAGTCTCCACCAGCTACTGTTCATCCAGCCTCCACATGGTCATGTTCATCCACCCCCAATCGGCTAGGGTGTGGCGGCCTCCTCGGGGTCCTATTCATCCAGCGGCAACCGCCTACACAGCACGGTCGGGGTCCTGTTCATCCAACCGCACTGGCTGGCATGGGGCGTATGAGCGGGCGGCAGCAATGAGAATTGTTCATCCACAGCCAACCAACCAGCAAGGTCAACTCACCACATCTCGACTCGTTCTATGTATCGCGCATGCAGCAGCAACATGCACTATTCATCGAGAGGCAACCCAACACACCGGCTGGCTACATCTCGCACGGGGGCTCGATCGACTTCAGTGAGCAGCGAGAAGGATCGATCGGGTTCAGTTAGCAGCAAAGGAATCGGTCAGCTTCAATTAGCAGCGAAGGAATCGCTCAGGTTCATTTAGCAGCAAAGGGATCGATCGATCGGCTTCAGTACGTAGTGGGATCGATCGCTCATTTTCAGTACGTAGCTAGTGCAATCGCTCGGGTTTAGTAAGAGAACGCCTCGCAAGGGTTCAGTAGCGAACACCTCACACACACGCGCGTACGAGAGAAACGCGCAAACCACGCTGCATCGCTTGGCCGCAACCACCTACCGTAACCTGGAACTCCCTGAAATTTTCCTCGCCCTCACTTCTAACATGATTTTTAACGTCATGGACGGCCCAAAGAATGTCGTGCAGGTGCGTCTCCAACCCGCCCAGGACGAAAAGCCCATTTTATGTCCTATTTTTTTGTCATAGAAGTAGGAGCCCACCACATCTATGATGATACATGTTTTTGTCACAATTATCGTTAGAAGTGTCATAACGATGATAGAAAAAGTTTTCGTTCGGGCCATAATGTCACGAATGTGTCTATTTTTTGTAGTGTGAACCACCTACATAACACATATATCAAATGCTATGAGTACAATACAAGGTAACTGGTATTACCGTCGCACTGGCACACTTTATACATTCTATCCATGAACTGAAATCTCTCCACACCTAATCTCTTCATTGCAGGAAACACAACCTTTTAGCCTTATTCATGTTATTTGCTTTAACTAGTTCTTAGAGCCATTACTTCAAACTCCCTTTATATTTGTCAATCTGGTTTACTCGTTGTTCAAGAGCAATAACGATATTTGCAGAAGCTCAGCAGTTACTTCACACAAGAATTGTCACATCTTGTGTGTGACAGAAGCGCCACTACAAGTACTCTCCTCCGCTCTTCGTTGGGATGATTACTCATTGGGATACTTCTGCAAAAGTGCTACACTACCCTGTTTGGCTTGCAGGCATCAAAGCATTTTCTGGCGCCATTGCCGGGGAGCTAAGCACAGAGTATTTGTTTCGTAACTATTTTTGCAGGTGTTGTTATTGTAGATGCTTCCTGTAAGTCATAGGAGGTCTACTCGTTCAGGAAAAACATATTTACCAAATTATTTTGCTCGTTTTCCTCAGGAGCAACATGCTTCATTAATAGAAAAATACAAAAATAGTGATATACTTGAACTTAATACTTTGTTTGCAGAGATGTCGATTACTCCAAAACCAAAGAAGACTATCAGGGATCATTGTGCTGCAGTATTAACTTCCAGATCATCTATAGTGTATCCTACCAATTATGCTAAAGAGTATTCGATTGACTGTGACCTTATTGCAGAAATTAGAAAGCACGCCTTTGCAGGAACTGAAGAAGAAGACCCTCAAGCACATCTAATGTTCTTTGATACTTTATGTGGAACTTTTAAACTGAAGGATGTGTCAAGGGAATTCGTATTATTAAGGCTCTTCAGGTTTTCTTTAAAGGATGATGCTGAGAAATGGTATAATATATTGCCTCAAGGAAGTATAACCAGCTGGCTGATGTGTGTTGAAAAATTCATGGCTAAATTTCTTCCAAGCTCGAAGATAACTAAATTAAGAAGGAACCTCACCCTATTCATCTAGGAAGACGGTGAAAGTTTATATAAGGCTTGGGAGAGATATTCTAAATTCCTTAATTTATGCCCTAACCATGGTTATGCTGAATATGTTATACTTATATGTTTTATCATGGAATTAACAAGGAATCAAAATCCATTCTTGATTTAAGTGCAGGAGGAAGATTCATGTCTTTAAGTCTTGAAGCAGGGAGAGAACTTATAGACCAAATTGTCTCTGCACAAGAGCACTGGAATATAGAGGAGCCAATCAAGCCTACTGGAAAAATATATCATGTTGAAGACATGGAAGAATTTAAGAAGATTACTCAAGAGAAAGGTAAGCCCGCTGAACAACTTATATAAAAAAGTGGATATATTTAGTATCTATCGTCAGGAGGATGAACTTCAAGAGACAATGAATAAGTTCAAATTCCATCAAGATAACTTCAACAGGGACTTCCAAAAATGCATTTATCACAATGAGAAGGTAATCGCCTACCTTTTGCGAGAGGTGGAAGGGTTGAGTCAAGCGGTAAAGAATCTCGATACCCTAGTACAGGCAACTGCTATACAAACGGTTTTTACCCCCTTTCCGCAACGGAGTTTTAAACCGTTGCCTTGCTTGTGTGTGCAATATGGGGTCCTTCCGACACAACCCAGAAACTGTCGGGGATATGTCCTCCGATCACACACGGGGGGCAAAAAGATCTCGTGTGCGATCGGGCGAGCCATCGCAGACAATTATACAGGCCCAATCGTTTCCGTTCGTATGTACATCCCACACAGTGAAACCAATACAAACGTTTCCGTTCATATGTATATCCCACACAGGGAGACCAAGAGAAACGTTTCCGTTCGTATATATATCCCACACAGAGAATCCCAGATAAATGTTTCCATTCGTATGTACATCACACACAATTTTCCGCATCACATCGTCTGTGATAGCGTTGCCATTGCAGACGATATTTATAATTTTATCGTTTGTGTTATTGAATGCATCACACACGGTGCCTAGAAGAAACTGTGTGGCATAGGCTATCCATCACACACACTTTTTATGGGAAAAACATATGTGCAAGGTGGCCTAACGCAAACAGTTGTCCAGAGGAAGTCGTGTGTGATTATTCATTGATACAACATGTTTACTTCCTAGAAACTGTGTGGGTTGTTTTAGGTCATCCCCCACGGTGTTTTCTCAATAACCATTTGCAACAGAAAAACCTAATAAGCAGCCTAATTGGCCTGTTATTTTTAATCCATTTAGTTATGAAATTGACATTTCATATTAAACACACAATATATTTCATTTTCGTATTGCGGAAACAGGATTTCATAATTGAAATACATTAGAGTACAACATCATATAGCTTCAGCACTCAGTTACACCATATAGGCATATATCTAACTACCCCATTACACAACAGCACCAAGTTTCACATGCAACATCTAAAGCCTTTGGAAATTAGCATCATAGACGGTAGATAGACAGATGAATCTCATCTGGAAAACTGCTGAAGCGGAAGGCGAATATTGAGCCTTCAATGATGTTGAAGGTCCTTGCAACTTTAGGCCAGTGTATGTGGATGATTGGCCGCCCATCCTTCGTCCTCTTGAGGAAGACTTCAATATTGTACCATGGGTGTTGTATGAACACCTTCCTCGCCTCTTGACCATATAGGTGGTTTGAGAGGTAAATCATCAGTGAACTGCTTTGGAAAGGCCTGAAAACAAAGATATGCATAAATATCTTCTCTAAATTTTGAAATGGCGCAAAGGAATAAAAAAACAAGGTATATGAGTTAGTACCATCCTGTAGTTCACTGATGTCTTCTTCATTGTGCAGATGAAGATCTTGTTGTTTTTCGTCGCTAGTTTCTTTATCCTTACAATCTTTCTATGTTTCTTGACTTGACTGATATTCATGGACATCTTGTTTCCTCAGATGCAAAATGGGTCAAACAGTGGGTCAAAACCTCTGACAGCAGGACCTACATGTGCAAGACAAAATTGTTAAAAATGTAAATATTAGAATGGTTCCTGCAATTGCACAATAATTTGCTATTAGACAAAGGACCATGCATGTGCAAACCTCGATGGTAAACCTCAGTGTCTCCCATTGTTTCCCTGCAACACATATAAGGTAGTTATTGATCAGGTTAAGTGAGGGTTCGCATACTGTCAGTAAAATATGTTGATGAAAAATAAACACATTGCAGATTTAGCAGATTAATTCAAGCCACATGGAAAAGCCACTTATCCAAACCAAGCATGCTTAAGAACTAGGAAATATAGCAATTGTATATGTTTCTCATGTATTTAGTACAGCCAAATTCAATTTATGCATAACAATACAAAATTTTACCCACAACAATTGAACATCGCATTGCAGAATTGAACCAAATAGTTAACTAAACACCACAACAAATGAACCAAACAGTTAACTGAGCACCACATTGCACAATAGAACATACTAGAAGATTAGACAGTTAACCAAACCAAGCATGCTTAACAACTTAGAAATATAGCAATTGTATTTGTTTCTCATGTATTTTGTACTGCCAAATTCGATTTATTTCTCACTTGCAAGACAATACAAAATTGCACCCACAAGAATGGAACATCACATTGCAAAATTGAACCAAATAGTTAACTGAACATGACAACAAATTAACCAAATAGTTAACTGAGCACCACATTGCACAATATATAGAACATACATACTAGAGGATCTGATTGCATAGTAACAGTACATAAGACAATTCACTAGACTTTGTAAAGGAAAGGCAGGAGCAGCACATGCAACAGGTAAACAGAACATGCTTAACCGGCGTAGCTAGCTAGCTGAACATAGGTCCTTATAGTGAGCTAAAAAGACAAGCTACTCCTCATCATCGGACATATCGATGATGCCGGGCTCCTTAGACTTGGAATAGGGCAAGGCCTCCACATCGTGGGTGCCCTCCTTGAAGTGGTGCGTCGCCTGAGCCGCTTCGGGCACCAATCTGCTGGCTCTGGAGTTGAGGTAAGCACGGGCACACTGAGAAAACACCTCATAGTCTTCGTCGAAGGCACCGATGATGGCCTCAAGAAAACGCCACAAAATGTCGTTTAAAGCAGCCAATCGCGTGGTGGCGTCCGCGCGTGAGGCATCGACGGTGGCCTTGACGGCGAGGTGCTCCTCCAAGATCTGGGGGTCGGCATGCATGGCAGCCATCGCAACCTCATCCGTGCGTGCTAACACGATTTGCTTCTCCGCTGCTAAATGCTCCTTGAGCTCCTGGCTATACTGCGTGCACCATGGCTTAGGGCGGCGCTTATTTGGAGGATGGGTCGGTGATTTGGGTGGAAGGTGTCGCGCCGGCGATCGGGGCATGTGGGATGTAGAAGGAGGAGGAGGATGGGGGTCGGGTGTTACGTTACTAGATCGACGAGGCCGAGCAGTAGGAAGGAGCGTCGCCGGCGAGGAGGCGGCTCTGCAAGCAAGTGGAGAATGTTTGAACTTGGAAAGGAAGGCAGAAACAGGGAAAATGTGGCTTTTGGTCTGGAGGAGGGGGGAATGTAGATATTTCCGCGGAAGCCGAAATTTTTCGCTCAGTCCAGCGAAAAACTGGCGCGCAAAGTGTCATCAGACATGGTCTCTTATTCGGCATTGTGGATGATATGTGAACATCACAAATGATTCATATAGCTTACCCCGTGTGTGATGAGTTTGAATGTGCAAATTTTGGTCCGAATTTCCCTGGTTACAGTGGTCATCCACGTCATTGCATAATTTGGTTACACAAAAGAGCCTACAGCACACCCACACTTCTTAATCGAGCAAGTTCGACAATTAAACATAGCTAGCTGCAATAAACATTACTCTAACAAAAGACCGGTGCTCTAAACAAAGACTACTACTCCGGCTGGCGCTCGTCGATCTCTGCCGCCTCCTCCATGTCCAGCTCGCGCCCGACAATCTCCTGGGGAAGGTGCTCCATGGCATCCAATCCAACATACTCGGCAAGCATCTCACCATCCGCGCCCACCATCTCTTTGGAAAAGGCCGCCACGAGCTGGGCGTGGGCGGCCGCGGTCTGGGCTCGGACGGGCTCCATCTCAGCAAGGTATGCCGCGAACGAACGGACGGCTGCTCGAAAACTCTCGGCGATTGCCAACTCTTGGGCCGTAGGTTGCCGACCATTGTTGGAGAAGCTTCGTGCGATTTGTGCGGTGACCGCAAGGAGCTGGGCGTGGGCGGCCTCGACATGGGTGTGGGCGGCCTCCACCAGGGCTAAGGCAGCCCCCACGGAACGGACATCTGTTGTGCCACTCTCGCCATTTTCTATCCCCGTCGCAGATGTTGCTGCTGCCCGGTTGCAGATTGCGGCCATGCTCATGCAGGTTGTGAGCACGCTCATGGTGGCTGCGGCCGCGCTCTCGCCGGAGTGGGCCGCCGAAGTTGCCCTGACGACGCGGGTCCATGTCCCCATCTTTGATCGGCGATGATTGAGCAGTAAAATGATATTTGGGGAGGTAGTGTGCTTGACGTGCCGACTGTGGACTGTAGCCGACGAACCTTCCCCCGTCCGCCATATATGACGGTGCTCCAAGATTTTTGTACTGCATCTCACACGGTTGGTGATAATAAACTGTGTCTGATGTACTTGATTTTTCGTTTTGATTTGAAATACAGAATGGGGTCACAATGGCAGAGGATGGTTTTTGAATTGCTAGAACATTTATCTGCAGCGAACATGCAACTATAGGAGTGTCGTGAATTTTTTTGGAATTATTCAGGGTTAGTTTGGTCATTTTATACATTAACTGAGTTTTCTAGGCATTTAAGGTGCACAATTCTAATTTGAACTACATGCACATGCTTCGGTGCATCAAAATGGGTTGTAAAATCATATATGTGTCCATGGGTGCATGCTTAGGTCCCATGCAAGAAATGTGAATGAATTTCAAACACCTCGGCATCGTGGCTCGGCCGCAGACATTGAGATACTTGGTTTCGAAATTCTAGTAAATACAAAACTTTTCTAAAATTAATGAAACTTGGCATGCTATGATGGAATGGCACCAACATGCTGTGGTAAAAAATTGTCCCATTTGGGGCAGGTTTTCGTATAAGCTTCTCACAAGAAGCCTCGTGGTTCCGGTAGGGAACGTGTCACCTTTGTGGACGAAACGACATTCGTTGCCTCTTCTTGCCTTGAATTTTTTTCTAGATGCAACATAGACCAATAGGAGTGTCGTGTTAAATTTTGGAGTTATTCGGGGTTCGTTTGGACATTTTTATACATTTGCTGAGTTTCTAGGCATTTTATGTGCACAATTCAAAATTGAACTACAGGCACATGCTTCGGTGCACCAAAATGGGTTGAAAAATCATATATGTGTCCTTGGGTGCATGCTTCGGTCCCATGCATGAAACTGGAATGAATTTCAAACACCTCGGCTTCGTGGCTCGGCCTCAAACACTGAGATACTTGGTTTTGAAATTCTACTAAATCAAAAACTCGTCTAAAATTCATGAAACTTGGCATGCTATCATGGAATGGCACCAACATCCTATGGTAAAAAAATTGTCCCATTTGGGGCAGTTTTTGGTATAAGCTTCTCACAGACTAGAGCTTCTCACAAGAAGCCTCGTGGTTCCGGTAGGGAACGTGTCACCTTTGTGGACAAAACGACATTCGTTGCCTCTTCTTGCCTTTATTTTTTTTCTAGATGCAACATAGACCAATAGGAGTGTTGTGTTAATTTTGGAGTTATTCGGGGTTCGTGTGGACATTTTTATACATTAACTGAGTTTCTAAGCATTCTATGTGCATAATTCAAAATTGAACTACACGCACATGCTTCGGTGCACCAAAATGGGTTGAAAAATCATATATGTGTCATTGGGTGCATGCTTAGGTCCCATGCAAGAAAATGGGAATGAATTTCAAACACCTCGGCTTCGTGGCTCGACCGCAAACATTGAGATACCTGGTTTTGAAATTCTAGTAAATCCAAAACTCGTCTGAAATTCATGAAACTTGGCAAGCTATCATGGAATGGCACCAACATGCTGTGGTAAAAAAATTGTCCCATTTGGGGCAGGTTTTGGTATAAGCTTCTCACAGACCAGAGCTTCTCACAAGAAGCCTCATAGTTCCGGTAGGGAATGTGTCACCTTTGTGGACGAAACGACATTCGTTGCCTCTTCTTGCCTTGAATTTTTTTCTAGATGCAACATAGACCAATAGGATTGTCATGTTAAATTTTGAAGTTATTCGGGGTTCGTTTGGAAATTTTTATACATTAACTGAGTTTCTAGGCATTTTATGTGCATAATTCAAAATTGAACTACAGGCACATGCTCCGGTGCACCAAAATGGGTTGAAAAAATCATATATGTGTCCTTGGGTGCAAGCTTAGGTCCCATGCAAGAAATGGGAATGAATTTCAAACACCTTGGCTTCGTGGCTCGGCCGCAAACATTGAGATACTTGGTTTGGAAATTCTAGTAAATCCAACACTCGCCTGAAATTCATGAAACTTGGCATGCTATCATGGAATGGCACCTACATGATGTGGTAAAAAAATTGTCCCATTTGGGGCAGGTTTTGGTATAAGCTTCTCACAAACCAGAGATTCTCACAAGAAACCTCGTAGTTCCGGTTGGGAATGTGTCACCTTTGTGGCCGAAACGACATTCGTTGACTCTTCTTGGCTTGATTTTTTTTCTAGAGGCAACATAGACCAACAATAGTGTCATGTTAAAATTTGGAATTACTCAGGGTTTGTTTGGACATTTTTATACATTAACTGGGTTTTCTAGGCATTTTATGTGCATAATTCAAATTTGAACTACATGCAAATGCTCCAGTGCACCAAAATGGGTTTAAAAATCATATATGTTTCTTTCTGTGCATGCTTAGGTCCCATGCAAGAAATGAGAATGAATTTCAAACACCTCGGCTTCGTGGCTCGACCACAAACATTGAGAAACTTGGTTTTTAAACCTGTAAATCCAAAACTCGTCTGAAATTCCTGAAACTTGGCATGGTATCATGAAATGGCACCAACATGTTGTGGTGTTTTTCGTGTCCAATTTGACAGAAGGCGCACGAATTAACAGCCAACAAAGGCATTTTGAAACAAATAGCTGCCACGTTATCATCTCAAACGTTTGTATAATTTAAATCATGGGTGTTCTGCCAACCATTCACGTGATGCCATGCGTCACACTTTTATTGCTTAGGAGGTGCCGTGCGGGCAGCTGCTTGAGTAGACGGGAGGCCTGCGAGCGAAGTCCGCTGCGCAGGCTGACCGGGAGGCGTGCGAGCAGTCCTACGCTGCACAGGCTCACCGGGAAGCGTGGAAGCAGTCCTCCGTTGCGCAGGCTCACCCGGAAGAGTGCGAGCCATACGCTGCATAGGCTCACTGGGAAGCGAGCCCTTTGACCTCCATCGCCGCCCGCCTCACTCCCAACCTCTCCATTAATGGCGCCCGAGCCGCTGTTTAATATAGGCGGCCTAACTCTTCGCCTCCCATTCCCCTATCCTATCACCCAGACCTCCTCCTATGCCATGGAGCACAAGGATCATCTGCCACTAGTCTTCCGGTTTGGTGAAGTTGACTCCGAGCCGAAGGAGATAGAAAATAAGGAGGAATGGGGCCTCATGGACATGGCCCTAAATGAGCTGGCCACGCCCGTCCCAGCTCCCATCCCCGTGCCCGTCCTAGCTCCCATCCACCCGCCCACACCAGCGACCATACCTGTGGCATTGACCGGCTAGTTACCGAGCACCATCACAGCACTGGAAGCCGCGGGCGTCAGCGAGGTCCCGGCGGACCCGCGCGAGCTCGTGTACGTGCCAGCCCCAGCGCCCCCGCCTGTACTCGTGCGCGCCCCTGCACCCACCGTGGTGCTGGTCCCCGTGCGCTTGCCTGCCCCCGCCATGCCCCCCTCAGGGTCATGGGACGCCGCCATCGACCCACGCCCCACCCGTCGATCGCGCGACGACTGGATCTTTGATTTGCAAGTCCAGAAGATTCTGGGCTGGCTGGAAGACTTGAACAACGGCATCTAGGAGGACGACAACGCCAGCACAGCATGCCACTGCCGCCGCCTCAATTAGTTTTCTTGGTTTAATATTGTATCTCGATCATATGAATGTAAAGTCACAGTGTGACTGAATGAAATCTATGGTATGAATAAACTTGCATTTTTTCTCTGAATGTACAGACTTATCAAAGTAAAAAAAAACATGAATGTTTTCTCTAAATAGAACACTCATCACAAAACAATTAAGATTGAACACCCGTATGCAAAGCGAGAGCTATGGTTCCTTCGCCACTAAGCCATGGGAAAATTTGCAGCGCGGGATTTGTGCATCTCTTCATCGCAAACAATTATATTGAACACCATATGCAAAGCGAGAGCCGTGGTTCCTTTGCCACTAAGCCAAGGGAAAATTTGGCGGGCAGGATTTGTACATCTCTTCATCGCAAACGATTTTGTATGATGACCCGTGTGCAACCACGTACATACAATTTGGTAATATTTGCATCAGACATATTGGGTATACTACCATTTGTCAACTTGGAAACATTGTCATTTGTCGATATAGTAACATTGCCATTTGTCAACCTTGTAAAACAGCCATTTGTCCAATTTTGCAGCGAAAAATCACTAGTACTGTCTAATTTTCCAACTGAAATTCAGCAAGCATAGATTTCATTCATGGATTAAGCAGTCGTTCTTTATACAAACTGTTCAACTCGACAGCTGAACCGAACAAACTTTTCCCCAATTGTCGCCAACCATGTACTGAAATAGCTAGTTCAACTATATATACTAGCTAATTTTAAGTATGTAGTACAATTCAACCATATCTACAGTCAGATGAACTGAACAAAATAGCCCCTAAATACTATTACCGAGGGGCTTTGTACTACTTCCAACAGCCTCACCTCTGCCGAGCGCGCTCAGTAAGAGGCAGAGGATGAGGAGCCTACCGACGAGCTGGAGAAGTGGAATCTAGCGCCTGCCCTGCTGCACCTTTAGCGACGCCCAGCTCGAACGCCCTCTGCCGCTCCAGACGATCCCTCTCGAAGTGGCGGGACTCCTCGTAGATCTCCGCATTTCGCGCCACTGCTGCGGCTTCTGCTACGGCCACGACAGCGGTAAGACTCTTTGCATGCTCGACCAGACGCTCCTCCTCGTCCCACAGGAACTCGATGTAGCGTGCAAGGTCACTGACGCTAATGCGGTCCTTCACCTCCCGCCTTTGGGCCGCAGTGGCAGAGCGGGTGATGACCCTGACAGCCGACGGTCGGGTGGTTACCACAATGGCCACCTCCCGCCTTTGGGCTGCGGTGGCAGAGTGGGTGATGGGCACGGCGGCCGACGGTGGGATGGCGGCCACGACAGCCACCTCCCACCTTTGGGCCGCGGTGGCGGAGCGGGCGATGGCCCGGCGGCCTACGGTGGGGTGGCGGCAACGGCGGCCAGCAACAGCTGCCATCGGGCAGCGGTGGCGGAGCGGGCGATGGCCCGGCGGCCTACGGTGGGGTGGCGGCAACGGCGGCCGGCAACAGCTACCATCGGGCAGCGGCGGCTGAGCGTGTGGTGGGTGTCGTGCGCACACCCAATAGGGACACCACGCGAAGTACATGCCGCCGGGGACTGCGCCGCCGCCGCCGCGGTGTAGCCTCCCAGCTTGAGCTGTCCTCTGATGACGGCGGAGTGGCTGAGTGATGACGATGGACCGGTGCCATTGGCGATTGTGGGAGAAGCAGACGAGATAAGCTACGAGGAGGGAGGGGAAAATGCGACACGGACTCGCCGGCTGTGAGGGTTTATATAGCAGGCCGGTAAGCATTGGGTTTTGGGGGATTTCGCTGAGTCAGGCGGGAAGCTTGCGCGGTTGCGCGCGGGAACCTGTGCGGTTGCACGGGAACAGGCTGACCGAGGCGACTCTTTGAGCCAACGCGTGGCCAAAAGAAAGGCCTGTTCGGTGCTCAAGCTTGCACTCTAAGCCTTCGGTGGCAGCACAGTGACAAGACGTGCAAGAGGAGGACGAAATGACACGTGCACATACGGTTACTAAAAAAATGTTTGCGATTTAACTACCTAGCACATGGCCGCTCTCTACGCGGTGTCGCGAACGATTGTTCGCCCACTTTGTGATGTCGAACGCGACGATGTTTCGCATTATGCCGCCGACCGGCTTGTAGACGGCCATTACCTGTGTGTTCAACTGCTCTATGCGTGTGGTTGCTCGTGGTTGATGCGGCCATGGCGCGCTCTAGTCGCGTCCCTCTGCGCGCGCTCTTCCCGTGTCCTTCCGCACACGTTGCCAGCGTTTGAGGCCAGCGCACGATCACGTACGTTCGGGGTGCCATTATGCATGCGGTTGCGCCGGGCGCGGCGCCACGATGCAGTTACCCGCTGCAAAAACTGCCATGCGGACGTGCCGAGAATCCAGGCCGGCCGGCCCCCATTTATTCCCGCGGCCATTTACCTTAATATCTCACGCCCCATGACACAATAAGCACACTGACGACGACACATGGAGAGAGGATATCCAGCGGCTCCAATGGCGCTCCCAGTGGCTGACAAGGACGACTGGCGGCAGTTCACCACGCCTCACGTAGTGGACACCCACGTGAGGGGGAATGACCTCTCGGTGGGGTACACGAACGAGCCGGTCTCAGTGGAGAGCTCCATCCACACTATGGAGTAGTTGCTTGCAGAGGACAAGTAGCAAGTGGTCGAGTTTGACCTCAAGTAAACCGGCAGTCATGCCGGGCATGATCAGAAGGTTGTCGTTGCCCAGTTGTGCGTGCGCCATCAAATGCTCGTCTACCACTACTGCCTGGCCACAAGGCCTTGCGAGCGTTTCGCCAAGTTTATCAATAGCCAGGACTACAGTTTCGCTGCGGTGGACATCAACAATGATCTAAAAGCACTCGAGATTTCGGGTTGGCTTGCCAGAAGCTTGTCGACATCCGTGGCCACTACAGGGTCTGGGGCAGCACGAAGAACAAGCAGGACTCCCTGGTTGACCTCGCCTCGGCCATCGTCGACCCCTACTACAAGAACATGAAGGGTGAGATGCAAGAAGAACAAGATCCTTTGGCACAATGCCTGGGTGCATAGACTGGATGAAGAACACGTCAAGTACGTGGCCAAGAACACGTACTGTTGGGACCCCGATCCTAAGTCACACCGATCTAGCATAAGGCACATCATATCACTTTGCGACCTCACACACGGTAACCCATGGCTGCCGCCTTTACCTTGGCTGGGGCCATCTGCGTCTTTTGGCTCACGTGTATGATTGTGATGCTAGCATCCATCTGACAGAGAACCCGGGTCAACATGACTAGTCATAAACCAAGGTGGCACAAACATACAGGGACAGACATAGGTAACCTAGCAATGCACGTGTCAGTCATCAGCGTGTGTAACTGGGCTGTAGCGAGCTATCAGGACTCTAGTAACACCGCGTGACATTTCCCCATAGGGACAGACACAGGAGCAAAGAAGAATACATGTCGGTCAATCCATGTGTTCCGGAGCAGTAGCGAACTTGTTGGTGCAATAATGTTGCCTCCTTATGTTTTGGAGATTGTTGACAAACAGTAAGGGACTAATTTGTTTGCTAGTGCGCACAGAGTAACAGGTCCCTGGAGTTGAGGTAAGTTTGGATTCATATCTCCGAAGTTTATCTCCTGCGTTGCAGTGAAAGTTATCACCGAAGGATATGACGACAAGAGTGACCCTCAAAAATTGCTAACGTGAAGCAATTGGTTCGGTGCCTGTCCGAAGGAAGTGACTGTAGCCGAGGAAATTGAAGACGAAGAGAAGACGTAGCATTCTTTTCGTTGTTTTGTTTCCTTTCATTGAGTCATAGGACCACCGTACTATTAAGAGGGGTGTAGCGTTCGAAGCTTTGATTCTCTGATGCTAAACCCAAATCCTATGAAAGATGCGAGAGAAATCTCTTTGTGTTCCGAGCAAATACTTGCCAGCAAGAGACTGTGATCTTCTTCGATGCGAGCGATTTGACTCTGACCGAGGAGTTAGCATTTCTTGCTCCGCAAGTAATGTTACCGTTGCTCCCAAATCCGACCGTTTTGAACGTGTCGGTTGGCCATTGGCTGGACCGTGTGTCCAAGACGGTCATTTCCCACCAGGGAAGGCTGCGGCTATAAATAGCCACCCCGCACCGGCGTTGTCCGGTGGCTGCTCTGTTTTGATTCTGAGAAGATTGTTGAGCAACCCCCTCTCCGAAAGATTTGAGTTTAAAATCCACCGAGAGAAAAACCCTAGAGCCAAAAAATTAGATAGTGGTTCAGCATCACTAGAATCTAAGTCCAGTACGCTCCGCCCATTACTCTTGAGAGCTGCAACTCTCTAGACGGATAGGTGTCAGCTCGAGTGTCGAAGAGTATTGTCTTCACCGAGCAAAATCTTCAGCAACCAAGAGTATTGTGGTTCGCGAAGAGAGCTGAAGAGAGTTTATCTTCAGTGAAGGTTTGGAGATCGCCGTGAAGTATCTACCACGAGTAATCGGCATTGGTTGACGAACCAATTGTCGAGGAGAATAGGGTGAAGAGAGTTTATCTTCTGTGTTAAATCACAACCCCTCCAACCAGACGTAGTCCTTGTGTAGAAGGGCGAACTGGTCTACCAAACACCTTGTCGCCATCGAGCATCACTGGTCACTTCTACTACCCTTCTTTATATTCGAACTATGACATGCCATATTTCAATCATGTGATTTACCTCAGTACATGTGGTTAGTTTCCATTCGGTAGTTTGTATTCGCTCACTGTTTACTGTATTTTCATTCGTTCCGCTCCTGTGTTCCGAGAGTTTTGATATTTCCGAGAAAAATTTAAAACTCCCATTCACCCCTCCTCTGGTAGACATACTTCGATCCTAAAATTGGTATCAGAGCAAGGTACTCCTTGACTCTGCTCATTTTGATCTAACCACCTTGGAGTTTAAGTATGTCTTCAGTGAGCTACAAGTCGCACCTCAAGATTCCCATCTTCAATGGGACGGACTATCCCTTCTGGAAGGAGAAGATGAAGATCTGTCTCCGAGCTATTGATGATGATATGTGGAATGTGGTGCAGAATGGATTCACAGTTGAAGTACCCCAGGTCCCCACTGACCACGAGAAGAAACACATTCAGATGGATGCTCAAGCTAAAGATGAAATTGGTGGCCATCTCTCTCGTGCTCAATTTCTTCGCTACTGTCAGTGTGAAATTGCAAAGGAATTGTGGGACATTCTCGAAAAGATAAACGAGGGTGTTTCAACTAAGAAAGAAGCTCGCATTGATACACTTCGGGCTAAGTTCAATCGGTTCAAGCGCATTGGAAATGAAAGCTGTCTGAGTGACATTGCAAACGAGCTACAGGGTCTCGGCGCCAAAGACATCACTGATCATGAAGTTGTGAAGAAGTTGCTCCGGTCTCTTGACAGTTCGTTTGACATACTTGTTCTGATGATTCGGGAACGGGCTGATTTCAAAGTTCTCGACTCTGCTGATATCATGGAAAGGCTAAACACCCACGAAGAACAAGAAGAAGAGAAGAGAGATCTCTATGGCTCAAGTCACCGAAAAATTCATGCTCTCAAGGCTGTGCCTGATTCTTCCTCGGAAGGAAATGCCGATGAAGATTCAGATGACACCGAAAGGATTAGTCAGGATCTCGCATTGATCACGAAAAGATTCCAGCGTCTTCATAGGAAAAATCAGTTTCAGAAGAAAGGACCCAGCAACTCTGGCGGCTCCAAATCTTCATCAAAGCCAATAGGAGACTACACCTGCTTCAAGTGTAGAAAGCCAGGTCATTTCATTTCGGACGGCCCTCTCTGGGAAGCTGAAATCCGTGCTAGTGGAAGATATGATTCAGGAAACCATGGCAAAAGCAAGAGCAAGAGCTACGACTCCGATGATGAGAAGAAAACAAAGAAGTTCTTCAAGAAGAAGGATTCCTCCAAGTCCTCGTCAAGATCTTCCTCGAAGAATCCCTCCAAGTCCTCGTCCAACCGCAAGAACACTTCACGCAAGGCCAAGGCGTACATCGGCAAGGAAATGGATTCCGAAGAAGAAGCATCTTCTGACGACGAAGAGGTTGATGAATCAGAGGAGGATTCCAACTCTGGCATGGCTGGCATAGCATGTGGCTCTACTCCTGCATCGAACTTCTTTGAAAATCATTCGAGCAACAACATGTCTCCTGCGTACTGCTTCATGGCCAAAGCTTCGAAAGAAAAGGTATCCTCCAAACATCACAAGGTTCACTCCAGTGATCAATATTCTTCTGATGAGGATGACTATGCTAAAATGATCAAAATTGCTAATATACAACAAAACTCTCTCGAGAAAATTGAGAAAACCCTCAAGAAGTCTGAAGGGTTGTTGGTTGAGGAGATGGAGAAAAATCAGTCGTTGACCGAAGAGTATTCCACTCTCGAGTCTCGAATGAAGGATCTCTCAGATTGTCATGATTTTCTCTCGGCTGACCACGAACGATTGACTTATGATTACCTGAAATGGAAATAGGAACTCGAGTCGCTGAGAGAGGCTCATGATGATTTGATCAGAGAAAATTCTCTTCTCACCCAACAACTCAAAGAGAAACCTGAAGTGTTTGTACCTCCATGCTTAAAATGTCTCGAACGCTGTAATGCTAAATCAAATGCTGAATCTTCTGCGAATGCTAACCCCTCGGTCGAGGAAAATGGTTCTGTTTCTGATGAAAATGCTAGGTTGCAGGATCTTATTCAGACAGGAATGTTCAAATCTCTCAAAGGGCATCAAACCCTGTGTGATGTTCTGAAGAAATCCATTCTTCACAAAAACCCCAGGAAGGAAGGTATCGGTTTCGAATGGAAAATAAATGAGAATGGCTCCTACTGGGAACCAGATCAATATCCTCGCAGTGTGTGGGTGCCTGCTAAGAGCAAAACGCTCGATCCAGCTTTAGTTTCGGGATATGACTCGCCAATCCCCGAATACTCATAATTCTCTGGACAACTATAAGTTGTTCAAAAACCAACGTGGTGAGGCTGTTGCTCGCTATGTTGGTCCAAACAGCAGGAATGCCCCCCCAAAGGAATCTATCTGGGTGCCCAGGAAAACTATCGAGGCATTACCTGTCACTAGACTACTAACCATGCAGGAAGAAAATGCTCGATATATCCTTGAAAAGATTTGACGGAATGAGTACATACTTGCTTCACCAAACCACTATACTCATTTGTCAGGAAGAAACTTCAATTCTTATTCTTTTGATTATGCTCGTACTGAGTCAAGTTACAATTCACATAATTTTCGAAAGAAATCATATCCAGCTCGCTCATATGTTTCGAAGCCACCTACAATGATGCGGGTGGTTAAGAAAGCCTGATTTCTCTACAGGACTATGTCTCCGGGTGTACCGAATGGATATTGGATAGTGGATGCACTAGTCATATGACCGGAGACAAGTCGTTGTTTGTCGACCCAAATTTAACTGCTTCATCTGAGAAGTACATCACTTTCGGCGACAACAACAAAGGAAAGGTACTTGGGTTAGGTAAAATTGCTATATCCAAGGATAAGAACATTGATGATGTTTTATGTGTTCAGTCTCTTGGATTCAATCTTATGTCTGTCGACAAGCTGTGTGATCTAGGCATGCTAGTTCTATTTTCTAAATTCAAATGCATTGTCTTCATGGACACTGACAATTCCTTAGTATTCGAAGGAAATAGAAAAGGTGATTTATACATTGTGGATTTCTCTAAGGGTCCCTCAGTCCGAACTTGTTGGCTTGCGAAAGCAACCGAAGGATGGCTGTGGCACCGAAGACTTGGTCATGCAGGTATGAGAAACTTGCAGACACTCATGAAGAAAAATCATCTCCGTGCTATTCCTGATGTGAAATTCGACAAGGATCGTCCTTGTGCTGCTTGTGAGGCTGGTAAATTGGCCAAGAAGCATCATTCATCAAAAACTGTTATGACCACATCAAGACCACTGGAAATTCTTCATATGGACTTATTCGGGCCTCAAAACTATGCAAGTTTCGGAGGCAGTCATTATGGTCTAGTTATTGTTGATGATTTTTCTCGATACACTTGGGTATTCTTTCTAGAAGACAAAACTTGCACCAAAGACATCTTCAAAAGATTCGCCAAGAAAGCTGAAAATGAATATGAAGTGCGTATTAAACATGTCAGAAGCGACAATGGCACTGAGTTCAAAAATACTCATATCAAAGATTTTCTCGATGAAAATGGTATTACTCATGAATTCTCTGCCGCATACACTCCCCATCAGAATGGCGTTGTTGAGCGAAAGAATAGAACTCTTATTGAAATGGCAAGAACAATGCTCAGTGAGTATAAAACTCCTATTCGTTTCTAGGCTGATGCTATTAATACTGCTAGCCATGTTGTGAATCGTGTTTATCTTCACAAATTCCTTAAGAAAACTTCATATGAGCTTATAACTGGCAAGAAACCGAATGTTTCTTATCTACGTGTTTTTGGTGCACCATGCTTCATTCGTGACATGAATCATAATTCTAAGTTTGCACCCAAAGGACATGAAGGTTTTCTTCTTGGTTATGGCTCGAACTCGCATACTTATCGTGTCTATAACTCTCACCACGGGAAAGTTATGGAAATGGTAAATGTGCGGTTTGATGAATCTAACGGCTCCCAAAAGGAGCACCTGCCTAATGTGATAGATGAACCTCCGATTTCAGATGCTATTCGGCAAATGGCTATTGGGGATGTCAAGCCAGTCGAAGGAAATGTACCTGATTCTTCTGATGATGATGCTCCCATAGCTCGACGAACACGCCAAGGTACTGCCGAAGCAAATGCCGCACCGAACACAAATGGCAACCCAAATCCTAATGCCGACCAAAATGGCAATCATGATGAAAATGGCGATACCAATGCCAATCCTGATGCTGATACTGAGGAAAATGAAAATCAAGAAGAAAATCCTCACCCACGAGTGGCAAATTGAGTTGACCCTACATTAATCCTCGAAGATCTCGAGAATCCAGGTTATAGACCCACAACTCGCTCTCGCACTCGTTTGGCTAACTACTGTGGCAGTTTCTCTTTCATCTCATTGACAGAGCCTACCAAGTATGAGGAAGCCATGAATGTGTTGACACACGAATGCGTCACGCGTACCCTCGACGCCGGGGGTGATGCACCGCAGCTCACGTCGAGGGAGGTCCTACCGACAGCGCGATACGCAAGACAGCCGGAGGACGCTTTTGAGACCCGAAGCCCCACGCTCCCGGGAAGGATCTCGTCAGGGAGCACGGCGGCAATGGGCTGCCCTAGGACAATTCGCTCGCCCCTAGGGCCTCGGAGTTCGCAGCTCTCCAACACGAAGAACGACGAAGAACGAGGAAGAAGATACGAGGGTAGGAGACAAAACGTAGATGAAAAAGTAGTATATTGATTTGTTCGATTGTGTGTTCTGTGTTCAATCGGCCATCACCTCTTCTATTTAAGAGGGGGTTGGACTTCCCGTACAAGTCATGGATTCATCTAGGCTTTCCTTACAAGAGAATTACATCGATTCACGTCCTAGAGTCCTATCTCTAATCTAACTCGGACTCAGCCCGAATCTGGCCCAATCTTCTGTCTTGCTCCTTGCGTGGGCCGTGCATATGACCTCTGATTAAGATATAGTACCATCTTGGTATGCTTCGAACCTTCCATTGATTGCTTTTCCATCTGAGGTCGTCCAGATAATCCTCCGGGCCTGTCTTCATCTTCTGCTCGCTGGTAAGATCTCCACGCCGTCAAGCTTTCACACCGGCAAATCCACACCGGCAAGCTTTCCATGCCGACAAGCAGTCCACGCTGGCAAGCTTCTCATGCCGGCAAGCAATCGTCCCCGTCTGGGATCATATTCATGGCGTCCAGTAATCTTTTGAGCTATCACCTTCCCGGGCTACCATCAGGGTACCTTGACGGGTCATCTCTTGCCGGGTCACCTTCCTGCCGGGTCACCTTCTTGCCGGGCTATCTCCTTGTCGAATCGCCTCCTTGCCAGGCTGTTGCTTCGTTTGATCATCTCCTGCCGGGTCATCTCCGTGCCGGCCCTTCGCCTTGCCGGGCCGTCTCCTTTGCCGGATCATATCCTGCCGGGTTGTCGCTTCGCCAGGTCGTTTGGAGTATCTTGTCAAGTCGCCTCCTTGCCGGATCCTCTCTTGCCGGGCCATATCCTTGTCGGGTTGTCGCTTCGCCGGGCTGTCTGTCTTGATTTTTACTGAAATTGGCAAGTACTCGGAACCGGCAAGCCTTTTCACGCCGGCAAGTTCTTCGCTCAAGCAGCAAACTTTTCGTGCTGACAAGCTTTTTCGCTGGCAAACCTTTCACACTGGCAAGCTTTTACTCGCGTGGTAAGATTCCATGCCGGCAAGCCTTTCGTGCCGGCAATATGAATTTTCTCGTATAGAAGATCTTGCCGCTTAAGTCCACCTTCACTGTAGTTTGCATCGTGCCAAAATCAGGCGTCAACACATGCCCCCCTGTTTTTTGGCAAAGCTTGTGTGCCGAAAAATAATCTGCATCACTTGTTCTAAGGACGATGCCAACACTCCATCGGCCAGCTATTTTTCTCAGGGCGATAATCATATATCGGCCATGTTTGTTTAGGCTTCTTGCCACACGCTTGGGTGGTACTTCTTCAAATATTTGCCATTAAGAGCTCGAGGCAGCAATGTTCCTTGCATGGATTCCACCAAATATGAATTTCCTGGAACTATTCTTGCAATTTTGAAAGGACCTTCCCAGCTTGGAGACCACTTCCTGAATTTTCTGTCCTTCGAACCAATCGGTAGAATCACCTTCCACACAAGATCACCAATCTGAAAATTCTTCAACTTGACCTTCTTATTGTAAGCTCTTGCTACCCTCAACTTGTCCCTTTCTATGGCTTTCAATGCAGTCAAACGTTTATCGGCAACCTCGTCAATGTTGTCCATCATCAAGTTATAAAAGTCCACTGCCGATAAACCGTTTTGTTCGGCTATTCTCAAAGCATTCAAATTCACCTCCACCGGTAACACGGCTTCTTGACCATATACGAGCTCATATGGAGTTACCTTTGTCGCACCATGACTTGAGATTCTATGTGCCCACAAAGCCTCGGACAATAATTCATGCCATCTTATTGGGTTATCCTCAATTTTCTTCTTGATGAGCTTGATCAAAATTTTATTGCTAGACTCAGCTTGTCCATTGGCTTGAGCATAATACGGGGACGAATTGAGCAACTTTATCTTATATGATTCGGCAAATTCTCTAACTTGATGTGACATAAAAGATGAACCTTGATCCGTAGTTAATGTTTGCAGAATGCCGAATCTATGAATAATGTGCTCACTTATAAATTGAATTACCTCCGTATGCGTCATATTCTTGAGAGGTATTGCTTCAGACCACTTAGTGAAATAATCAGTTGCCACCAACACGAACCGATGCCCCTTCGAAGAGGAAGGATGAATTTCTCCAATAAAGTCTAATCCCCAACCTCTAAAAGGCCACGGCTTGATAATAGGATGTAACATAGCAGCGGGAGCTAACTGAATATCACCAAACTTCTGACAAGCTTCACATCCTTTATAATACCTGAAGCAATCATTGATCATCGTCGGCCAATAAAATCCAGCACGTCGTAGTAACCACTTCATCTTGGGAGCCGACTGATGAGTACCACAAATTCCTTCATGAACCTCTCCCATAGCAACTCTTGCTTGGTCCTCGTCCAAACACTTCAAAAGAACATCTTCAACCGTTCGGCGATAAAGAGAACCGTCTCTTATTATATATTTGAAAGCCATGCGCCGAACAGCCCTGTCCACCCTTCCACTCGGATTGCACAAGTAATCAATAATGGGCTTCCTCCAGTCATGATTTTCACCTGCACTAGATGTATTGTTAGTGACCGAATCAGTGAGCTCTGGTTCGGCCTCTCCTATATTAGCAAGACAAGACATCAGCTTTTGAGAGATATGAAACATGCCATGACTGACATGATAGCCGGATGCTTGTTATGCCAACTCATTTGCTCTCCAATTGTCATGTCTAGATATATGAGCAATGCTAAAATAATCCAAGGTAGAAATTATATCTAGACATTTATCAAGATAAACATTAAGTGATTCGTCTAAACATTGAAAAACCTTGGATACTTGTTGTACTACTAATAACGAATCACCCAAAGCCTCAATATGTGTAGCACCTATGGCCAGCAACATCTCTAAGCCGAATAACAATGCTTCATATTCAGCTTGATTATTTCGGCAAAAATATTCCAAGCGGCAAGAGGCTTCAAAAACAGCACCATGAGGAGATATATAAGCAATACCAACACCTTGGCCGTTGCTTCAAACTGAACCGTCAAAATATAATCTCCATGGCACTAACGAGACAAGGTTTATATCAATATCTTGCTTGTCATTAATCCGATGCTCAACGATAAAATTAGCAACAATTTGGCCTTTCATGGATTTTAGAGATTCATAAGCCAAATCATACTCAATTAAAGCATAAGCCCATTTACCAATTCTACCACTAAGAATTGGTCTATGCAACATGTATTTAATGACATCGGTTTGACAAGCTACTATGCAGGAACTTGGCACTAGATAATGTCTCAATTTTGTGCAAGCATAGTATAAACATAGGCATAACCTTTCAATAAATGTATACCATGTCTCGGCATCCAATAGGCGCCGGCTCAAATAAGTGATAGCATGCTCTTTCCCTTCGGTTTCTTGAGTCAAAACAGCACCAATAACACCTTCCTCGGCTGCAATGTAAAGTCCAAAGGGCTCTCTATGCTTAGGCGCCTTCATCACCGGGGGAGTGCACAAATAAATCTTGATCATATCGAATGCTTCTTGCTGTTTTGCCCCCCAAGTAAAATCAACATCATTCTTCAACCGAAGTATAGGAGTAAACGCATCAACCTTCCCTGACAAGTTAGCTATGAACCTCCTCAAATAATTGACCTTGCCGAGGAATCTTTGCATATCTCTCTTGCATGTTGGATCCTCCACCTTCTGCATAGCTTCTATCTTTTTGGGATCAATCTCTATGCCATCTTCATGAATAATGAAACCCAAAAACTTGCCAGCCGACACGCCAAATGCACACTTCAAAGGATTCATCTTCAGTCCATATTTCTTCATCCTTTCAAAAGCTAAATGCAAATCGGCTAAGTGAGATACAAAAGCATCCGATTTGACAACAATATCATCAATATAGACTTCAAGTATAACGCCAAGTAAATCATGAAAAATCAAATTCATAGCCCTCTGATATGTGGTGCCGGCATTCTTCAATCCAAAGGTCATCACCGTCCACTCAAATAAACCAAGGAAACCGGGGCACCGAAAAGCCGTTTTGGACATGTCCTCTTCGGCCATGAAAATCTGGTTGTACCCCGCATTGCCATCAAGAAAGCTAATGACCTTATGCCCAGAGGCATCATTAATAAGCATGTCGGCTATAGGCATAGGATACTCATCTTTGGGTGTAGCTCTATTCAAATCTCTGAAATCAATGCACACCCTCAACTTGCCGGAGCCTTTCTTTTCCACTGGCACAATATTAGAAATCCACTCGGCATACCTGCAAGGTCTAATAAAATTAGCTTTAAGCAAACGACCGATCTCTTCCTTGATCCGGTCATATATTCTTGGATTAAATTTTCTAGCCGATTGTTTGTATGGTCTAAAACCGGCTTTTATAGGTAACCGATGCTCCACTAGCTCTCGGCTTAAACCTGGCATTTCATGATATTCCCATGCAAAGCAACAAACATACTCTTTCAATAGCTCGATTAACTTGACTTTACAATCGGCTCTCAAATTTTTGTTTACAAATGTCGGCCTAGGAATTGAGCCATCTCCAATATCTATTTCTTCTAATGGATCGGCCGATGTAAAACCTTGTCCAAGTTTATCCATATCAGCTAACTCTTCTATAGACTCGTACATATCGTTCCCATTGGACTGATACTCTGCAAGCCGCTTTTGCAACCACTCAGAGTTAGGATCCATTTAAATACATTATGTTTTGGAGCCGATTGCTACCAACCGGCTTTAGAGAAACGGGGACAAAACCGCTTTCGGTGGCGCTGAGAAAATCAAACTCTGATAAGTCCCGTCCCGTCAAGCAAGCAGCATTGGGGTGTAGCCAATCTACCGGCGTATCGGCTAAAGCTACGCAAGCCGAATTATCCGCATGGACGACTTCCACTTCCTCATCAACCCACTGAATTAAAAACTGATGCATAGTGGATGGCACGCATTGGTTTGCATGGACCCAATCACGGCCTAGTATGACGTTGTAGTTACCTTGTACCTCGGCGACAAAGAATGCAGTAGCTAGAGTTTTGCTCCCAACCGTAAGCTCCACGTACATCACACCCTTGGCTTCGGTTTTCTCTTTGCCTTCAAATCCATTGAGCACCATATTGGTTTTCATCAATCCTTCGTCGGGCAAACCCAACTTCTTGAAGACTGAATAGGGCATGAGATTCACCACAGCACCACCATCGACAAGCATTCGAGTAATCGGTGATCCATTGATATGGCCTCTGAGGTACAACGGTTTCAAGTGCGTCACTGGTTCTTTTGGCTTCTCAAATATTGCATTCTTAGGGCCAAAATCCAGCTGAGCCACCTCCCCTTCTTCATCTATAGCACGAAACTCAGCGGGTAAGTAAAACACCATGTTGATATCCATGCCTTCATGTACTGGTGTCGGCTCACAAGCTGCCATGTCGGCCTCCTCCTCGGGCGTGTTTGGTGTCGGGCTTGCCGGGCCTGCCGGTATCAGGCTTGCCGGTGCCAGGCTTGCCGGGCCTGCCAGTACCAGGCTTGCCGGTACTAAGCTTGCCGGGCCTACCGAACTTGCCGGGTCTGGGTTTGCCCTTTTCATTGACTCTGAAATCTGTCCGGGCGAAGCGGAATCAATAGGTGTTGCGGACGATGTAACAGCAATGGCATCGTCCTCCTGTGGTGGTGCAAGTGTTGATGTGGCAGACGTAGAAACCACCGCATTCTGTATTTGCTTAGGTACCCATATTTGCTTTGTAGGTACCATGGGCCGAATGTCATTGAACCACTTATCTCTCTGCTTTTCGGCCTCCTGTTCAGCCATCTCATGACTCCTCATTCTCTGTAATTTTCTCTTTTGTGTTTTTGTTAGCCCTGGAGGACACCACTTAGGCTGCATGTATTTTGGATCTTTGAACTTGGCTTTGCTTGTGCTAGCTTCATGATCATTAGCCGAGTGTTTTGGCGCGATAGCAAGTATCGGCCCAGTAGGGTTGCTTCGCACAGTCGGCTGTTGTATGACGAATGTTTCAGTGCCCAAGATAAGTGAATCGGCATCAACCTTTTCTTTGCCTTTTCCAGATTCGACTGCTGCACTTGGTGATTTGGCATGCCACACTTGCTTGTTGATCTTTTCTCAATTATTCTGCATCGGCCGATTGACGCCATTGTTCAAACGGCCTTGTGTGGGATAAGAAAGCCTCTCACGCATAGGCCTCCTTGGCTCTGCCCATCCTGGATGAAAAGCATAAGGGGCTACTGGGGGCTGCCCCCATCCTCCATTGAACCCTCCCATGTAGTATGGTGCATAGGGAGGTGGCGCCATGCACGGTCCTGGCGCCCATGACCCATATGGTCTTGCATGATGCTGCAATTCTTGCATCGGAGGTGACCTTGGACGCTTTAAATTCGATGGCCGATTAGAGCTAGAACCGGCCGCTTGATTAGCATACCTGGACAGCAACATATCAAAAGTTGGCTTGGCTCTCTTGCGCTGCACTTTGGCTTCATTCAGCTTCCACCTGCCAACTTCCGGACTCTTGGGCTTGACAAATTTGACACGGGCATCCCCTTGCTCTTGTGGTTGCCCCCCGAGTGCAGGATTCTTGATAGTGATCTTGATTATCTCCCCTCCACCGGGTTGCTTGTCAAGCACCACTTGCCTTCCCAAGATCTTGTCGCCATCTCTGTTTTCACTGGGCTCACCAATGACAACATTAGTTTTATTGGCGGATTCGGCCACCTCCGGCCGAATGAGTAACTTCTTCCCCTCCAAATCCAGAGTGTTTATTGGGAAGGGCTGCTTATCAACTTGCATTTCAGAAAAGTTCAATCGTCCGTCGTTAATGGCCGATTGTATCTGTCGTCGGAAAACATTGCAATCATTAGTAGCATGAGAAAAAGAATTATGATACTTGCAATAAGCACGCCGTTTCAGTTCTTGAAACGGCGGTAAAGTATGAGATATTCTAATAATCTTAGCTTGTAGCAAAGCATCAAATATTCTATCACATTTAGCAATGTTAAAAGTAAACTTCATCTCATCATCACGATTCTTATGAATTGGCTTTAAATCATGACAAGTAAAAGGTTTGGCCTTCGAGGGCCAAACAAATTCAGCAGCATAAATATTACCCTCATCGTCCGAATTATCACTATCATATTCAACCATATTCATCTTTGGACGATCAGTTTTATACCTATGCACTTCTTTAAGCTCCTTGCTTTGGCTTTCATGAGCCAAAGCCCTCTGTAAGACTTGGTTGATACTTATAAACTCATAGCCTTCTAGCTTCTCTCTAATGTGAGTTCTCAAACCATTGAGCACAAGATCAGCCAAGTCTCTCTCAGTTATCACTAAACTATAGCACCGGTTTTTTGTCTCTCTAAATCTCTTGACGTAATCGGAGACCGATTCATCATGCTTTTGCTTAACCGATGTAAGATGTGACAACTTAAGTTCATTGTCGCCGCTATAAAAGTGATCATGAAATTTTTGCTCTAGTTGCGACCAAACACGAATAGAGCCATGCGGCAAAGAGGAAAACCATGAAAATGCGGTACCAGTTAATGACAAAGGAAACAAACGCACTTTCAATTCTTTTACGTTGCCTGCTTCACCCAGTTGTGCTAAGTATTGACTAACATGCTCCCATGTAGTTTTCGTGCCTTCTCCATTGAACTTAACAAAATCTGGAATTTTATATCCAGGAGGGCACGAAATTGCATCATAGTACTCGGGATACGGCTTTTGATAAATCCGATTCCGAGGTAATTCAACACCAAAATTCTCTCGAAGCGTTTTAGCCATCTCCTCTCTAAAATTAGCTAAAGCATCGTCCATAGTAGACGATGAAGCTTGCGGCGCTGGTATAGGAGAATTAGGGTTAGCAACTACGGGTGCAAATTGTGGCATGTTTGCCGAACCATAGTTCAGCGATGATCTAGCAATGTTTCCACCTATCGGCAAAGTTTGGTTCGCCGTTGCTACCGAACTCTGCATGAAAGGATTAAGTGGTGCAGCCACAATTTGATTGGTATGGGTAGGAAAAAAATTCATCGGCATGTGGGATGCCGATGAGATAGGCAAAGCTGAATTAGGGTTTCCCATACCAGCAGGCATATTAGGTATATTCTTCTGAGCATTAGTATTTTCTACGAAAGCTTGATAGATCAGATTATTGCTATCAGAAATATGGCTCTCAATTTCAGCCCATTGCTCAGGAGAAAAGGTAGTACTCACAGAAGGTTTAACCTGTTCGGCTTGAAGAGGAGGAAACTTGATTTCTCCAACCGGAGTGATATTGCCTTGGCGATCCTTCTTGAAGTTTCCAAGGAACTCCTGCAACTCCTTCTCTTCACGCGCCTTCTTGTACTCCTCATAGGCTTGGCGATGCTCGGCCGATAACTCCTCCAGATTGGGCTTGATGATGTTATCGGCGTCAACCTCCGAGGGATTGGGAAGATTGGACATGACGGACGATGATGATGGATCAAAGTATCCCCAGCGGAGTCGCCAAAAAGTGTGTTGACACACGAACGCGTCACGCGTACCCTCGACGCCGGGGGTGATGCACCGCAGCTCACGTCGAGGGAGGTCCTACCGACAGCGCGATACGCAAGACAGCCGGAGGACGCTTTTGAAACCCGAAGCCCCACGCTCCCGGGAAGGATCCCGTCAGGGAGCACGGCGGCAATGGGCTGCCCTAGGTCGATTCGCTCGCCCCTAGGGCCTCGGAGTTCGCAGCTCTCCAACACGAAGAACGACGAAGAACGAGGAAGAAGATACGAGGGTAGGAGACAAAACGTAGATGAAAAAGTAGTATATTGATTTGTTCGATTGTGTGTTCTGTGTTCAATCGGCCATCACCTCTTCTATTTAAGAGGGGGTTGGACTTCCCGTACAAATCATGGATTCATCTAGGCTTTCCTTACAAGAGAATTACATCGATTCACGTCCTAGAGTCCTATCTCTAATCTAACTCGGACTCAGCCCGAATCTGGCCCAATCTTCTGTCTTGCTCCTTGCGTGGGCCTTGCATATGACCTCTGATTAAGATATAGTACCATCTTGGTATGCTTCGAACCTTCCATTGATTGCTTTTCCATCCGAGGTCATCCAGATAATCCTCCGGGCCTGTCTTCATCTTCTGCTCGCTGGTAAGATCTCCACGCCGTCAAGCTTTCACACCGGCAAATCCACACCGGCAAGCTTTCCATGCCGACAAGCAGTCCACGCCGTCAAGCTTTCACACCGGCAAATCCACACCGGCAAGCTTTCCATGCCGACAAGTAGTCCACGCCAGCAAGCTTCTCAAGCCGGCAAGCAATCGTCCCCGTCTGGGATCATCTTCATGGCGTCCAGTAATCTTTTGAGCTATCACCTTCCCGGGCTACCATCAGGATACCTTGACGGGTCATCTTTTGCCGGGTCACCTCCCTGCCGGGTCACCTTCTTGCCGGGTTATCTCCTTGTCGGATCGCCTCCTTGCCAGGCTGTTGCTTCGTTGGATCATCTCTTGCCAGGTCATCTCCGTGCCGGCCCTTCGCCTTGCCGGGCCGTCTCCTTTGCCGGATCATATCCTGCCGGGTTGTCGCTTCGCCGGGTCGTCTGGAGTATCTTGTCGAGTCGCCTCCTTGCCGGATCCTCTCTTGCCGGGCCATATCCTTGTCGGGTTGTCGCTTCGCCGGGCCGTCTGTCTTGATTTTTACTGAAATTGGCAAGTACTCGGAACCGGCAAGCCTTTTCACGCCGGCAAGTTCTTCGCTCAAGCAGCAAACTTTTCGTGCTGACAAGCTTTTTCGCTGGCAAACCTTTCACACCGGCAAGCTTTTAGTCGGGCGGTAATATTCCATGCCGGCAAGCCTTTCGTGTCGGCAATATGAATTTTCTCGTATAGAAGATCTTGCCGCTTAAGTCCACCTTCACTGTAGTTTGCATCGTGCCAAAATCAGGCGTCAACAGAATGATCCCGATTGGATGAGTTCCATGCAATAAGAGTTGGTGCAATTCGAATTAAATGATGTGTGGGAATTGGTTGACAAACCGAATCCTAAGAAGCACAATATCATCGGCACAAAATGGATCTTCCGAAATAAGCAAGATGAAAATGGCATTGTTGTGAGGAACAAAGCACGTCTTGTCACTCAAGGGTATACACAGGTAGAAGGTATTGATTTTGGTGATACTTATGCTCCTGTTGCTCGCCTTGAGGCAATTCGTATTCTTCTCGCATATGCAAATTACAATGATATTCTGCTTTATCAAATGGATGTGAAAAGTGCTTTTCTCAATGGTGAAATTGATGAGGAAGTATATGTTAGGCAGCCACCTGGCTTTGAAAATCCTTAGTTTCCTAACAAAGTTTTCAGGTTGTAAAAGGCGTTGTATGGATTGAAGCAAGCCCCTCGAGCTTGGTATGGCACTCTAACGAGGTTTTTGCTCGACAAAGGGTTTAAGCCAGGATCCACTGATTCCACTCTTTTCACTCGTGCTATCGATGGCGATCTATTCGTGTGTCAAATTTATGTGGATGATATTATTTTCGGTTGTACTAACAATGCTTGCAGCATGGAATTCGGGCAAATGATGTCCGAGAAGTATCAAATGTCTATGATGGGTGAACTTAAGTTCTTTCTCGGACTGCAAATTCGTTAACAGGACAATGGAACTTTCATATCTCAGGAGAAATACCTGAGAGACTGTCTTAAGAAGTTCAAAATGCAAGATTGCAAACAGAAGGGTTACAAAACTCCCATGCCCACTAATGGCCAGCTGGACGCAGAAGTGTATGGTAAAGATTATGATCAGAAAGCTTATTGTTCGATGATTGGTTCTTTGCTTTACCTATGTGCATCCAGACCTGATATTATGTTGAGTGTTTGCATGTGTGCTCATTTTCAAGCTGCACCGAAAGAATCGCATCACCAAGCGGTCAAGCATATTCTGAGATATTTGGGTCACACCCCCACCTTAGGTTTATGGTATCCTAAGGGAGCACAGTTTAACCTCATTGGCTATTCAGACTCAGATTATGCAGGTGACCGGGTTGACAGGAAATCTACTTCGGGGACATGCCATTTCCTCGGTAGATCATTGGTTTGTTGGTCGTCAAGGAAGCAAAATTGTGTCTCACTCTCTACGGCTGAGGCCGAATATATTGCTGCTGGCGCATGTTGTAAACAGTTGCTATGGATGAAGCAGACTCTGAAGGATTATGGCATCAAGGTCAAGAAGATCCCTCTATTGTGCGACAATGAGAGTGCGATCAAAATTGCACACAATCCTGTGCAGCACTCTCGCACCAAGCATATTGAGATCAAACATCATTTCCTACATGATCATGTTGCTCGGGAAGATATTGTTATCAGTCATGTTAATACTGAAGAAAATCTCGCCGATATCTTCACCAAGCCTCTCGATGAGAAAAGATTCTGTGCGTTACGGTGTGAGCTAAATATTCTAGATTCCACAAATGTGCAGTAAGCTGGCCTCGGCACCCGTACCAACACTTCCACATCTTAGAAGGAATGGGTGCATAACACTCGAAGAGTTTGAAAATTTTGACAAAGTGAAATTTTCTTTCTGAGAGTGAATACATTAACGAAGAACTAGACTAACCGGGTGCCATGATAATTGTGCGATGCTCGGGGTCATATAGTTCTTATACGGTGGGTAACGCCACCACAATTTCTCTTGGATGAGCTGCACTTGAGGATTTCGTGTTTGTCCGAATGTATTTCACTCATAGCATGTTTTTCGGGTATTTGTGTTTCTTCGTCTGAGTGAAATGCCTAGGACCTTGTTTTTCCCTCTATTCTATCTCTTCCAGTCTATGCTGTTCCGTTATGAATGCACAAACTTCATCTGTGAACGAAACTCTATCTGGTGTCCTTGACCACGTTAAAGGTTCGGTCCGAACTTAATCTGTTTTGGCGAAAGCCGTCCAAAATTTGGGGTTTCCCACCTAGGTCTGGACCACGATCTTTGATGACCGTTGCCACGTGCTCATCATCAACTGCCTGCTTATCCTATGCGTTGAATCGCAAACATCCCTTGACTCCGTCCGTCCGATCAGATTTACAGGGTGCGGTCATTTTTCCCTCGCATATAAATACTATGCCGCCCCCTTTCCTTGATTCACTTCGCGTCTTCACCATCGCCACTCACCGAAGCCCTACCGCACTGCTCCTCCTCAAGCTCGACGATGCCGACCACCTGCGCCGCTTCACTGCCGGAAAGGGGTCGCCGGAGTCCTCCCTCGCCGACGCGGATCATCTTCGTCTTCGCGCTGCCGTAGCTACTGCACATCACCAAGCTAGGGTATGTGCAGTGCGAACTTGTTCTTTCGTTCATCCCGTTCAAGTTCGTCTGCGGTAGAAATAGCCTTGTTTTACTGCAATTTCTCAGATCCTTACTGCTAGGTAACTTTTGTGGATGTGGTTTGTAGTTGTCGCTCGCATCCGAAAAAACTTCAGATCTAGGGTTTGTGTTGTGTCTCGTCCGAACGGAATGCTTAGCACGCTTACTAGTATTTCTCTTCGAACCTACTAGTTCGTTCTATACATTTCTTTCGCCCGAAACATTTCTCAAAGTCTGCATCTACCTCTTCATCATAAACAATTTCTATTTTTTCAAATCTTAGCTGTGTGCATTCGTAACCCTATCCCCATTTTCCCTCGCATCTATCTATGTTCAAAGGAAAATGCAGTCAGTTGTAGATTCTGCTCAGCCAAGCCAGCCTGAAAGAGATGATATTGTATTGGGCACTGCTGATGAATCAAAAGCTCCAAATGCTAAGGGCCCAACGGTAGGCCCGTCAACCAGCAAGAGAAAAAGGGCCGAACAAAATAACGTCGAGCAAGTAGAAACTGCTCCGAAAAAGAAGAGGGGTGGCAGACAAGCTCTCACATACATAGCTGAATATATTTCTCATGACCGATACAACACAGTTCTAGGTGAATCAAAACACGAACGAGATACACGACAGCAATGGATTCGACACCACTGGGTGCGCAAATGGTTCAATTATGAGTTCGTTGCCCCTCGCTTTGCTCAGAATTTTGCATTCCATCCACCGTGGGGTGATTGCCGAGAACTTTCTCTAATCAAGTCAAATGGACCTCACGAGAGACCACCTCCTCCGGCAAATGCTCATGAGTCCTCTCTTCGCACTCCGGCCTCACATCCCGATGAAATTTCTAAGCATCAACGCAATGCTGTTAAAAGAGCTGAGAGGGCAGAAAAGAAAAAGGCTCGTGAAGAAGAAAACCTTCATCTTCTCAAAGATGATTTGGAAAAGAAAAGGGCCGAAGGGATGTCTGAAGGACGCACCAAACATAAGCATGATCCCAATGCTGCTGCTCTGAAGAGAAAACGTGCACCGAAGAAGAAAATGGCAGTACCAGCAAATGAAGCAAATATGGATGATTCCTCGGCTGATAAAGATGATCCTCCGCTCACCAAAGAAGAGGTTGCGACTGCTCTCAGTGAGGATGTGAATATTACCACCTCAACCGTGCTGCCTAATCTATGGATTAATTTGGCGCCATCGAAGAATATGCCTACCAGAAAAACACCAGCTACCACTGTCACCATGAAACAGCACGTGAACAAAACTCCGCATCCAGATGACATTGACTTGAAGGATTTGGTAGTTGATGCTCCAGTGAATATTGCGAAGCCTGGCGAAAACATTCCAATACCTGAAGTGAGGAAGATCAAGACGTCTACCGAGCAAGATGCTTCTCAATCCTCTGCTCTGAAGGAAGAGGTTGCTCAATTTGCACCTACACTGACTCAACCATTGGCTTCTAAGCCACCTTCCGAGCAAGTTCATATTCCTGTTCAGACTGCTCCCTCTGGCAAGTCAGATGCACCTCATTATTATGATCATATATTTATCATGGAGCAGCTCGATAAGTTTGTGGAGAACCCTTTCGATGGAGAAGTGGCATCTTTGCCTATCCCTGTCGAAGTTATTGCTCAAGCAACTTCAGTAGTGCAAGAACTGAGAGATGATGCAGTTGAGATTAATTCCTTCTCTGCCGAACTACTGGATCTTAATGACCGAATGACAACTGCCTAATCAAAGTTCATCATCAACACACTCGAAGATTCCTACAAGGATATCAACCGAGCCTTGAGTCTTCTACGTAACCGAAGGTTGCGCTTTCACACAGATCTTGATGAAATTGTTCGAAAAATTTGTGATGAACATCAAGCCAAAGTAACTGGCTACAATGATCTGGTTAAAGGCCATATTGATCATGTTGCGAAGCAAAAGGTGAAGCAAAGAAAGAAAATGGCGAAGAAAAATGTACCTCCGGCTCCGAAGGAACCATCGCCTGTCCGTCAAGATGCTCAGTCTCAGAAAGAAAAATCTCCTGAGCCTGCTATTCCTTCGCCACCACCTGTTAAGGACTCAGATGCTCCTCCCTCGCCAAGGCCAACTGAATCAGTGCCTGTGGCCTCCCTTGCTCGGGTTGAAATTCCCTCGCAACACATTGTTTCAGAGGAAGGTGAAATTCCTCGCTCCGAACCCCAGGCCTCTCCAGCTCATGAAGCTTCGCAAGTCCCAGTTCCATCTGTCGACGGGCAAAAACAAGTTACTATGGAATAGTGTCTGCCTCCTCCAATGGATGTTTCGGCCTCAGTGCCCCAAGTTGATGAACCTGCTCGAGTACCAAACCGCCCCTGCTGCACCATCTGTTGTGCCTCCTGCTCCCTCCCCACTAAAATTATCCATCGATACAGTCGCACGAATGGCAGATGTAGGTCCCTCCGAGCGCAAATCCGTCTCTGTCCGCCGATCTGACTCAGTTGTGTACGGTGATGAAGTTATTTCTCCCGAAGAAGAACTTAAATATCCATATCCTCGCGAAGAATTGCCATTGTTCTCGACAGGCGCAGGCGCAAAAGGACCGCTTTTCAATCGGAATGCGCATCCAAAATTCTTTCAGGCCAGTCCGTATGATGGCCCGCGCACTTCTGAATCACCTCGGTTCTGGACCAAGGTACAAGCTATTTATTACTCTCTGGTCCTTTATGAGAGCAAGAAGATTTTTCCTCATGAATTTCTGGATATTCCTACTATGCGAACAATTGGCTGCTTTAATCAATTGCTACAGGATCTAGATGATTTCTGCCTGACAAAGATTTTTGAGTTCGAGCACCCATGGAACAGAGAAATCATTCTTCAATTCTATGCAACTTTATACATCTCTGGTGATGAAAATGATAGCTCAAAATGGATCATGGAATGGATGACCGAAGGAAAACGCATCAAGTGTACTTCAACACATTTTGTCTCGCACTTCCATTTTCCTCGATTCGAGCATGGTAGCACTAACATTCGAGTTCATAACATTGACGTTATCTCAGATGAAGTTTTTTGGTGCACTATGGACAAAGACAAGATTCTTGACTACTCTGGTCCTCCTCGTCCTAAACATTTGACATTCGAGAATCAGACATTGTTTCACATGCTCTCTTACACTATTTGTCCGATGGCCGGCATGAATCCAGATAGGTCAATATCAGATGTTCTTCGTAATGCGATATATGCAATCTCCGAACGATATATTTTCGATGTCGAAGACATGTTCCTGCATATCCTGAAGGATTCTGCTCAGTATCCATTTTGCATCAAGGTATATGCACCCTGGATACAAAAAGTTATTGATCATGCGATGCGAACAGTGTATCTTGCCAAGGAAAACCACAAAAGCTTCATTCCTCCAGTTCGCGATACTCTGCAAGTTATGGAAGATATTTCTTCGGGCAAGTCGACTGCTTCAAGCTCCAGCGACTATCACAAGCACTTTGATGGGCCTCGTCTGCCTCAGCGCGACCGAAAGATTATGCCTCAACCTCCATCGCAACTCGAAGTCAGTTTGCGTACTCAACAGCTGCTCATGCAACATATTGCAGAAGATAGACGTGAGAAAGAACATCTTGCCTCTGAGCTGAATGCAATTAACAATCGCACGATGATAATGCATCTCATTGCTGATGAAAATAAGAAAAGACTCTGGAAATTGCTTCGCAAGTTCTTTACTGAAAAACAACTCCTGAACATCAATATCCAAGAGCTTTATGATTATATTGACAAAGGCTTCACTCTCGAAGATTTTCAAGATAGGACCCCTTCTCTGCCTGCTCGTGAGCCTACAATTGATCTTCTTCATCTAAGGCTACGTAAATTGCTTGATGAATCTGAAGCCACATCACCAACAGAGAAACCTACCGAAGGCAATGTGCAGTCTCGTGTTCCTCCAGTGGCCACTCCAGCTATTCCTTCGTCTGCTCAACCTCAAGCTCTTATTCTTGAAGAAAAATCTGTTGCTGCTGAAGACGAAGCTATTCCAGTCACTTCCGAAGAAGAAATCTCCTCGGACAGCTCATTTGGAGATGCCACTGATTGATCCAAGATCTGCGTTTCTTCACTCATGTTCTTCGTCACCTTTTTGACACATGTTGACAAAAAGGGGGAGAATTACATCGAGTCTCGATAGATTTGCTTTTGGTGTTTCATTTGTTTTGGTTTAGTTCGAGTTTGAAACTTTCGGTTCAAGTCCTTTTGCTCCTTGTTGTCAAACTCGATTAACTTCTGTGATGTAATATTAATAACCCCTGCTGCTGCACCATTTCTCTCGAAGTATTTGTCTTGCAGGTGAAATTATTATTAGAAGTTAACTTTGATTGCACTAAGATCTCGATGGATTATATCTCATCAGTGCGAATCAAATGTCTCGAATGATTGAAACTTCCTAAATATATTTCAATTATTGCAGGAGAATCTATCTCATATCTTTCATACCTGCATACATTTAGGGGGAGTTCATTTCATATTCGAGCGAGTAACTCTTAATCACTCTTGTTTGTTTCATTTTACACTTATCTATCTTCACTTCGATGATTATCTGTTTTGTCATCAATCGTCCAAAAAGGGGGAGATTGTTGGTGCAATAATGTTGCCTCCTTATGTTTTGGAGATTGTTGACAAACAGTAAGGGACTGATGTGTTTGCTAGTGCGCACAGAGTAACAGGTCCCTGGAGTTGAGAGAAGTTTGGATTCATATCTCCGAAGTTTATCTCCTGCGTTGCAGTGAAAGTTATCACCGAAGGATATGACGACAAGAGTGACCCTCAAAAATTGCTGACGTGAAGCAATTGGTTCGGTGCCTGTCCGAAGGAAGTGACTGCAGCCGAGGAAATTGAAGATGAAGAGAAGACGTAGCATTCTTTTCGTTGTTTCGTTTCTTTTCATTGAGTCATAGGACCACCGTACTATTAAAAGGGGTGTAGCGTTCGAAGCTTTGATTCTCTGATGCTAAACCCAAATCCTATGAAAGATGCGAGAGAAATCTCTTTGTGTTCCAAGCAAATACTTGCCAGCAAGAGACAGTGATCTTCTTCGCTGCGAGAGATTTGACTCTGACCGAGAAGTTAGCATTTCTTGCTCCGCAAGTAATGTTACCGTTGCTCCCAAATCCGACCGTTGTGAACGTGTCGGTTGGCCATTGGCTGGACCGCGTGTCCAAGATGGTCATTTCCCACCAGGGAAGGCTGCTCCGTTTTGATTCTGAGAAGATTGTTGAGCAACCCCCTCTCCGAAAGATTTGAGTTTAAAATCCACCGAGAGAAAAACCCTAGAGCCGAAAAATTAGATAGTGGTTCAGCATCACTAGAATCTAAGTCCAGTACGCTCCGCCTATTACTCTTGAGAGCTGCCACTCTCTAGACGGATAGGTGTCAGCTCGAGTGTCGAAGAGTATTGTCTTCACTGAGCAAAATCTTCAGCAACCAAGAGTATTGTGGTTCGCGAAGAGAGCTAAAGAGAGTTTATCTTCAGTGAAGGTTTGGAGATCGCCGTCAAGTATCTACCACGAGTAATCGGCATTGGTTGACGAATCAATTGTCGAGGAGAATAGGGCGAAGAGAGTTTATCTTCTGTGTTAAATCACAACCCCTCCAACCAGACGTAGTCCTTGTGCAGAAGGGCGAACTGGTCTACCAAATACCTTGTCGCCATCGAGCATCACTGGTCACTTCTACTACCCTTCTTTATATTCGAACTGTGACATGCCAGATTTCAATCATGTGATTTACCTCGGTACATGTGGTTAGTTTCCATTCGGTAGTTTGTATTCGCTCACTGTTTACTGTATTTTCATTCGTTCCGCTGCTAGGTTCCGAGAGTTTTGATATTTCCCTGTATGGAAGGCTACCAAAGTAGATAACTAGGTGTCGAATCCCACACATACCAATGCATTTCAGAACATACACACAATATGCATTATATGTGTAGATACAACATGGCATCACAACATAACTCTACGGCTCAAAGTATTTATTCAAGAGGCTCTGAAGAGCCCTACATAATGTGATATTACAAACATGGGTCTCATGACCCAACATACAAAGTCATACAAGCAACAGAAGCATAAACCTGTCTGAGTACAGACAACTGAAAAGAAAGAAGGCTAGAAAGCCTGTCTATCTACAAGACCCTCCATAGGAACCAGACCTCTGTTTGGGATTCCCAAGCTAATCGGTCAACGTCGAACTCATCGCAGAAATCACTAGCGAGACTGAAGTCTCCTCTGCAAAAAACATAAATTAAGCAACCGTGAGTACAAAGGTACTCAGCAAGACTTACATCAGAACTCTCTACTGATGCATCAGTATCAACAATGGGGTTGTGGAGTTTAACTGCAGCAAGCCAGCTTTGACTCAGTAGCTAACCTGTACTACGACTACCAGTATTTCTTTGGGGTGAGATAGCGCACACGAGTCGACATATTCACCATATCAATACTCCACAATGGATTCTCTCCCGTCTCCCTATGAGAAGGCCGTCCATAGCACTCACACTTATCTCACGCATTTTAGAGTATCCATTTCAACTTGTCTATGAACAATGTATGCTTTCCAAGTAGTCCATATCCGAGGACGCGGCTATCCGAATAGATCATTAACCCTGCAGGGGTGTACTTCTTCACACACACTCTCACCACTTACCACCATGTACACATCATGTATCTCGGCAACCTTCAAGCGAAAGCCTGGCGAGGGTGTTGGCCACAACCTAACTAACCACGCAAGACTCTAGTCCAGGTTTATCGCCTATCTGAGGCTAAACCCGCAAGGGAAGTCCGGCCGAAGTTTGCATTACGGCCCCAAATGATGTGTGCAGGGTTCCCAAGTCCACATCGACAGATGGTACTGCGCTTGGTACACCGGGCCATGGTGCCTAGTCTATCCCAAGCCCACTTGTACCGGGTGCCACTTGGTAGACTACTAACACAACCTACAAACACTAGAAACTAGTTGCAACTCCTGGACAGAGATCAAGGCGATTAACAAGTCGAGAGAGCTTGATTACCGGAGCCCAATGTGTGGTAGTAACTGTCTTGGATAACATACACATAACTCAGTTCCTAAATACGGTCTCAATGAGACAACCCACCATGTACTCCGAAATGGCCTCTCATTGCTACGTTTACCAAATCGTGTTCACACACTTAGCTCTCAACATCAGAACATGATCACAACATTCCAATTCATTCCCGGATGAATCAGACCGACACAACTCTAAGCAATAGCAGGCATAACAAACAAGCATGGATGAGTAGTCACAACATGGCTCAAGCAATTCCTACTCATGCTAGAAGGTTTTAACTATTTACTGTGGCAAAGATAGGTCATGCAAAGGAATGGGTTCAACTACCGCAAAAAGTAACAGTTGAATTGTTGTTGTCCTAATGCAATAAAAGAGAGCAGGAGCGAGAGAGTGGGATTGTATCGGAGTGATCAAGGGGGGGTTTGCTTGCCTGGCACTTCTGAAGATAGTACTGTTCTTCATCGGTGTCAATGATCACAACATCGGAATCATTCTGCTACCTAGAAGGAACAAACACCGACAAACAAGAAGGAACACAATCAATGCAATGCAACAAACATGATGTATGATCATGACATGTTAAGGTACTGAATTCACCTAATGCAATAGTTAACAATTTAATTGAAGTGGAATTATTGCAAATATAGCATTTCCAACCTCAAAACAAAAGAGTAAAATGTCATTTATATGTTTTTTCCTATAGTGGTGTTAACTTGTTCAAACATGCATGATCATGGCATAAACAGATTCTTTACATTTTCTGATCATTTTTCATATATAAATTATTTTCATCTGAGTTACGGTTGAATTTCTATGATTTTTAGAAGTTTTGGCTAATTTTTGAAATAAATAAATCATTTCTGATTTATTTAAAATCCCAGAAAAGCTTTACTGCGTCAGCACTACGTCATGCTGATGACAGCAAAGTCAACCACGGTCAGCTGCAGTCACTGACGTGTGGGGCCGGTCAACGGGCGACATGGCTAGGTCAAATTGACCAGTGGGTCCCACTGGTCAGTGACTCCGTGGTTAACAGGGTTAATTTGTGGCTAATCTAGCCCTAACTAAAATTGTCTGTGGGACCTGGGCCCACATGTCAGTGTCATAGGGGGATAATTAGGTTTAGTTAAAAACTTAACTAAAAATTAACAGAGCTGGGGCCCACCTGTCGGTGACCCAGGGGTCATTAGGTTAGCGCCTAATCGGCAGTTAGCCGGAGTTAAGGCCGCCGGCGACGTACAGAGATGGCGGCGATGCTCGGGTTTCGCCCTCCGGCGACCAAACGAGCGGCGGAGAGGCTCTACGTACAGCTGGGAATCCCGCGTGTTTGATGGTGCAAATGGCATCACCGGAGGTGCCCAGAAACGAGGGCGGTGTCGACCTCGGCGGTGGCCGGAGCCACAGGCTCAAGGCAGGCAAGGCTGCAGGGCACAGGGAGGTCGGCTGAGGCGATCTACGGCCTCCTGGGACCTCTAGGAGCTTGGCTAAGAGCTCGAATGTGATGGAGACTAAGTAGAACGATGGCGGCGACAAGGCGCGGCAGCGGTGAGCTTCGGCCATGGCAGGAGATGGAGCTAAAGCACGAGCGCGAGCAAGTGAGGAGGGGTAAACGACGCGGGGGCTCACCCCGGTTCCAGCAGAGGTGAAGATGAGGCCAGCGACGTGCTATGGCCGACGAATCAAGGACGACGGCTGTCGGATCCAGAGGACGAAGGCGAGCTCGATTACGGCATCACAGGACACCTGAGGTTGCGTGCATTGATGGGGAGATTCACGATGTCGAGGCAGATGGCTGGGACATGGTGGCGAGGCATAGGGATGTCGGTGGCCATGTGGATTAGTACGGCGGGCTCTCGGATATGCTCGGGTGGCTGCGGGCGCAAGCGCTAGAGAGGGAGGGAGGCACCAGAGAGATGGGGGGTGAGGGAGAAGGTGTTGGGTGTCTCCGTGGCGAGGCTAGAAGGCTCTGGGAGACGCGGCGGAAGCAGGAGGTGGAGGCTCGGGAGCGCGCACGTCGACACGCCTCTGCCTACTGGTAGAGGTTGAAGACGACGCCTGGTGGGCTGGGCCTGGCTACAGTGGAAGGCCAGGTGGGATGCACAGTAGCTAGGCCGCAGGTAAGTGCTTCTCTCTCTCTCTGTTTTATTCTTTCTGTTTTGTTTCCTTTTTATTTATTTCTTTTGCCACTGTTTTCAAATAATACAAATTCAAAACCAGTGACAAAATTCCCCTGAATATTTTTATGTTGCACAATGGAATTATCCAAAGACAAATAAATTATTTTAGAGTTATTTGAGATTATATTCTAATTATATGAATATAACTCAAATTCAAATAGCTATTGATTTAAACTCAAAGTCCCAAAAACAATTCCTTAAAAATGTTCATAATTTTTGGTTGGGCTTAAAACCCTTGCCAAAATTTCCAAACATTAAAGAAGGAATTTGTGGAATCAGTGAATGCAATTTTTAGTGTTCTTTGCCCTTCCTTTAATTAAATTTTGAGGCTTTCAAATTTCCTCAATTCCAGTTTCTTGAATTTAAACATGATGCATGATGTTCTCTAATGCAACTATTTACAAGCAATAATCTGGGGCTGTGACAACTCACCCCCACTAAATAAGAATCTCGTCCCGAGATTCAGGCGTAGGGTAAGAGGAAGAGGGGACACAAAACTGACACAATCTTCATGATCCAATTTCGCTTCTCGAGGATGCTGACTCATTGCATCATATTGATCTTGACGTCCTTGCATTCGAGATCTTCACCCAAACACGACGACAAAAGGAATAGGGAGAACTCTATGAGAATCGATCTCCATAAGATCGAGCAACTCATGATCAACTCATGGAATGAGATGTGAGAACATCTCTTGAGTTGGGACACAAACACATATTAGGAGCGATGGAAAGAAGTAGAAGACGAAGGTTTAATTTGGTAGGCACCAATTCCACGCTTAGGAAGATGGTGAATAAGTGTCAAGTAGCGAGGAGATAAATTGCCATGATTCCATAACGGGGCACCTTAGAGGAGGTGACTCGTAGAATTATCTCCTAAGTCAGGCAAAAGAATTACTTTTGATACAGAGATCATTGAAACTCCTCGCACCAGACTGAGGCAAATTCACAATTGATCGCTTGAAGGAATCTGAAAGAATGACATACTCAACTTGGAAAGGAAACTACGGTTATAGAACAACTCGGCAAACGTGAGGCACATTCCAATTGATACCGAGGATACAACCTAGTGACTGAGCGTGCTTTCAAGAACTTGAGCATTTCCAAATTCATCAGGGTTTTACCAACATCTATGCCGAAGATCTTGGTGACACCTCTTACTACCATGATGAATAAGAATGGAGGATGCAGATACAAAGGGGGACAACACTTTCTCAGATTTTACCTTAGAAATGGCAAGGAAACAAAATCTGGATGATCGACTGAGAGACATTTAGCACTCCGCTTCCAATGTTCTCCTTGATGTACTAGCGTAACCCGAGTATAGGTACTGTTTGGTATCTAGAACATCAAGTAAAGGTCGGACTTCGGAAATGCAAAATCCATAAGGAATAACTTGTAGAATAAGTCGCACGAAATCTTCATGGAGAAGATGGTCAAATTACTCAATCAAGATACCACAAAAATAGGTCTTCCGGCTAGGTGTGTTGGCCACAACATCCACTTTACCGGGTTACAGAGAGACCAATATTATAATCCTTGGGGAAATGTTCCAATCATCATATCTGCCCGAGATTCAGATATGATTGGTGACAGGATACTTCAGACTCAGCGTGTCTGAAAAGAAAGTGTGCAACAGAAATCGACGAGATGACGTTGCGAGATTCTCGGGAAATGAACTACGGCAGCAAACTCCAAAACATGAGCTGGTTCACAAGACACACGTGAACACACTGTCCAAGACAATTGTGAACACATGGAAACCTTACAATAAACACTACTGAGTTCTGGTTGGGAATCATCATTGAAGATATCGAAGTCTTCGCGCAAGTCCATGGATTAGCTCCCAAGCATAGACTTCTCTTTCATGAACAAATCAATCAGTGGCTTGCTGTGCTAGGTGATACATATGGAATGGAGATGATCAGTCTATCAAACCATATAATACATTCACACATGCATAACTGACTTGGGATGATCCCAGAGGAAGCAAAAACAAACTTTCTCGAATTCAGGGCGGCAACTTGCATCAAATGCACATGAACTTAGAGGAAGTCACTTCTTTCATCATAACATATACCTCATGAACTAGCACGAAGGTAATGCTTTCAAAAGGTTACAACACTAGCACAAATGTTCATCATGAATCATGGAGAAGACGAAGATGTTACCGATGAGCTCAACAACAACTCATCGGGATTTCCATGAAGATGGAATTCCACAACTATGTGAACAAGATCATAGCATTGGTAAGACCAAAGATATAATGGTGTATGCTCGAGGAAACATCCACGAGTAAGACAACATTAGGAAAATCGTTGGTACTGATTTTGATTTGACGATAGCCCATGCTCAAATCAAAGCTTGGTTGAGATAATAGATCCAACAATCAATCACGAGGATCAATCGATGAATATATCATCCTTCTTCAACACACACACAAAAGATATCCCTTTGGAATGAACTAAGTCAGGCAAAGCTTTTGTCCTCCAACTCTCCAAGTTGTTGTTTAAGCATAACCATCTAGCTCAGCGGTATCCAACACAGATTCTTGGAGAAGAGGAAAACCAACTTGATCACGAACTCAACATAACAGTCAGGGGACAACCTGGTGATACTTCCGAGAAGATATCTGGAAAATCACGAACCACCGATATGTTACTAAGCTGGAGAATAATCTTGCTTTTCAGGGCAAGACGATATGATCTAAAGAGCTTGGCACAGACCAAACTCATTGATCGAAGAATGCACCAGGAAAGATGGACTAGGCAGCACAATCAATCTTAGAATGATGACTCAATAACCAACACACTAAGAATGAAATTTATCGTCCTTTAACTACCAAGCAACGGGGTTGCTAGGAGTATTGATTTCACACATCACGGTTCATTTCTCGGCATTCCAGTTACAACCAACACGAAGACTAAGAAATTAATAATGATGGCGAGAAGTATCACTGTATCAAGAGTCCATAAGAGGTTGTGCAATTCCCATGACATTCTTGACATAAAGAGGGTAATACTCCAAGGTAGAACAGATTAGAAGCTGGATTGGCATTCTTGATCTGCGGAATACAACTGCTTTGATCTAATCCAAGAAATGGATGAGGTGCTGGAGTTTGTTTCTCCTAGTCATTTTGAAATAGAATGGGTTGACGGACCACAAGAGTAGAAAGGCATTGATGAACCCGAATGCACGACTACTCCTGACTAACAACTGATAGACTAAGGTCGGAATACAGCTAAAGAGGGACAACTCAAAGGAACGCATGATTTTCTGAGTTGTGGATGCATGGATTAGCATGTTGAATAAGTTCAACATATTTCTTTCAGATAACCCATGTCGAAAGGTAGGATTGGCAGAGTCACAAATATAGAATGGAGAACTCATCAAGAGCACTCTTATTGTGATCTTTTGGTTCAAAAGAACTTCTGCCATATTGGTTCATGGTATTGGAAGAATGATAAACCACAAACCTTGAATGCTATCACAAAGGTAACTAATATCCTAAAGGAATGAGCAAACACTATCAACAGGAATAAGCAGATCGAATCTTGGGTCCAAGAACCCGGAAATAGAATACCTACTAACTAAATGACATCACGAACACTTTCGTGAATGTTGGCCAGAATTATCACACTGGGATCACAACACAAAGGCATGATTACTGGGTGGTTCACTTAACATAACATGGTTTCCTATTAACTTTAACAAATATGTTAAGGTAATGGAATACCTCAACACAATAATTTGTGTGTCTAGCCTGGCTTAAAAGACATCGAAACAGGAAGAAATGATTTGTAAATGCATCAGACTATTTAGAAACCTTGGATAACTCGGACAACATAATGGATGTATGGGCATGAAAAATGAGACAACCTGTAACACAACAGACAACATAACAATCGAATCCTATGGAAACATCGATCCAAGAGGACAACAACTTTACTATAAGTCTCCAGCATAGTAATTCGTCATCCTGATAGATAGATGAGAAAGCCTAATTTCTTAACCCCGTAGAAAAGAAGAGGGGGACTTAGAATCAGAGGGACACAAGGATAAGGAGTAAAAAGAGCCTTACATTCCCTCCCACAATCAATTCCCTTATATAACTAATAAAGCATGTCTAGACTCGACTTTGACCAGTTTGGCTTGGCAATCCTACAGGTAGTCAGGCTCTGATACCAAAGCTGTCGGGACCCCGATCCTAAGTCACACCGATCTAGCACAAGACACATCATATCACTTTGCGGCCTCACGCACGGTAACCCACGACTGCCGCCTTTACCTTGGCCGGGACCGTTTGCGCCTTTTGGCTCACGTATATGATTGTGATGCTAGCATCCATATGACAGAGAACCCGGGTCGACATGACTAGTCATAAACCAAGGTGGCACAAACATACAGGGACATACATAGGTAACCCAGCAATGCACGTGTCGGTCATCAGCGTGTGTAACTGGGCTGTAGCAAGCTATCAGGACTCCAGTAACACCGCGTGACATTTCCCCGTAGGGACAGACACCAGAGCAAAGAATGATACATGTCGGTCAATCCATGTGTTCCGGAGCAGTAGCGAACTACCAAGGCTCAGTGGAAGCACTAGAAGGCATTTCCCTGTATGGAAGGCTACCAAAGCAGATAACTAGGTGTCGAATCCCACACATACCAATGCATTTCAGAACATACACACAATATCCATGATATGTGTAGATACAACATGGCATCACAACATAACTCTACGGCTCAAAGTATTTATTCAAGAGGCTCTGAAGAGCCATACATAACGTGATATTACAAACATGGGTCTCATGACCCAACATACAAAGTCATACAAGCAACGGAAGCATAAACCTGTCTGACTACAGACAGCTGAAAATAAAGATGGCTAGAAAGCATGTCTATCTACAAGACCCTCCATAGGAACTAGACCTCTGTCTGGGATTCCCAAACTAATCGGTCAACCTCGAACTCATCACAGAAATAACTGGCGAGATTGAAGTCTCCTCTCCAAAAAACACAAATTAAGCAACCGTGAGTACAAAGGTACTCAGCAAGACTTACATTAGAACTATCTACTTATGCATCAGTATCAACAATGGGTTTGTTGAAAGCACATTTTCTCCCTTGGTGGTTTTGGTAATTCATAACAACATATATCTCATTGAACTAATATCCATTCAAGATTAAGATTTCAGGATGTTCAATGATTGGCATGGCATGGACTAGAGATGTGGACCCCTCAAAATGCTAAGGACTAGAATTGGCAAAGATCAAGACTCTACATTTTTGGTTTAGTGATCCAAGATCACATTGAGTCCATAGGAAAGCCAATAATATTAAAAGGGGATGATGTGTTGCTTAATGGTCTTTTTGCTCAAGTGCTTACTGACAGTATTCCTAAACCCTCAACCACTATCTCTACCCAAGTATGTCCTAAACCTAAAGTCCAACTCGGCCCCACCGAAATTTCCAATCCGGCCCCACCGAGTTCATCCAACACTTAGCCACTGCCAAACCCTAACAAATCGGATCCACCGAAATGGATCTCGGTCCCACTGAGATGGCCTAGCCAACTCTCTGTAATCGTTTGCATTTACTTCGGTCTCACCGAGTTTGCAAATCGGTCTCACCGAGATGTCTTGCCAAGTCTCTGTTGCCTTATTGCTTCGCTTCGGTCCTACCGAGTTGATGCAATCGGTGCCACCGAGAAGAGGATTGCCCTAAGCCATTGCACTTCGGTCCATCCGAGTTGTTCGTATCGGTCCCACCGAGATGCCTAAAGTTCATATCTTTTACACAGTTCGGTGCTACTGAGATGATTGTTTCGGTGCCACCGAGTTGGGTCAAAAGTGTGTAACGGTTGGATTTTGTGTGGAGGCTATATATACCCCTCCACCCCATCCTTCTCAGTAAGGAGAGCCATCAGAACGTGCCTACACTTCCACCATACATTTTTTGAGAGAGAACCACCTACTCATGTGTTGAGATCAAGATATTCCATTCCTACCATTTGAACCTTGATCTCTAGCCTTTCCCAAGTTGCTTTCCACTCAAATCCTTCTTCCACCTTAGCCATATCTGTGAGGAGTGATTGAGTGCTGGGAAGACTATCATTTGAAGCACAAGAGCAAGGAGTTCATCAACAACACACCGTCTATTACCTTTTGGAGAGTGGTGTCTCCTAGATTGGTTAGGTGTCGCTTGGGAGCCTCCAACCAGATGTGGAGTTGAACCAAGAAGTTTGTAAGGGCAAGGAGATCGCCTACTTCGTGAAGATCTACCCCGAGTGAGGCTAGTCCTTCGTGGACGTAAGCCATGGTCGAATAGGCAAGGTTGCTTCTTCGTGAACCCTTCGTGGGTGGATCCCTCCGTGGACTCGCGCAGCCGTTACCCTTCGTGGGTTGAAGCCTCCATCAACGTGGACGTACGATAGCACCACCTATCGGAACCACGCCAAAAACCGACGTGTCTTCATTGCGTTTGAAATCTCCTATCCCCTCTCTACATACATATGCAATTGCTTACTTTTCGCTGCTATACTCTTAGAATTGCATGTGTAGGGTGATGCTTGACATGTACTATTGCTAAAATCTGCCTACAACTAAAATCTGGGAAAAGGTTAAGTTTTATTTGGTCAAGTAGTATAATCACCCCCCCTCTAGACATACTTTTGATCCTACAAGTGGTATCAGTGCTTTGGTCTCCGTAAGCCTTGATTCCCATAGCTTTGGTGATCATATCCTTGGTTTCACAACCTAGGAGAGTATGGCGTCTAGTGAGGGTAACTATCATCGTAGAGGTCCATATTTTGATGGTACAAACTTTGCTAGTTGGAAACATAAGATGAAAATGCATATTCTTGGTCATAACCCTGCCGTTTGGGCTGTTGTTCGTGTTGGCTTGCAAGGTGACTTCTTTGAGGATGGCAAGGAACCGGATCGTGAGGCAACCGCGGAAGAATTGAAGATGTTGCAATACAATGCTCAAGCCTGTGATATTCTATTCAACAGTCTATGTCCCAAAGAATTCAACAAAATCAGCCGCCTCAAGAATGCAAAGGAAATTTGGGATACTTTCGTTGATATGCATGAGGGTACCGAGTCCGTCAAGGAATCTAAGTTGGATGTGCTTCAAAGTCAACTTGACAAGTTCAAGATGAAGGATGGTGAAGGAGTCGCAGAGATGTACTCTAGGCTTGCTCTCATCACAAATGAGATTGCCGGCTTAGGAAGTCAAGAGATGACCGACAAATTCATCATTAAGAAGATACTTAGAGCTTTGGATGGAAAGTATGATACCGTCTGCACATTGATCCAAATGATGCCAAATTACAAAGATCTCAAGCCCACGGAAGTCATTGGAAGGATTGTCGCTCATGAAATGTCACTCAAGGACAAAGAGGAGCTGCACAACAAGTCAAGTGGTGCTTACAAAGCCTCAACCGATGCTCCAACAACTTCAAGTGACCAGCTAGTATCCAATGAAGAGATAAGCCTAATGGTGAAAAGGTTCAACAAGTTCTACAAGAACAAAGGAAAAGAAAGAAGCTCTAGCTCAAGACATTATGAGAGAAGATCATCAAGTCGTGACCGTAATTGCTACAATTGTGGGAAGCCCGGACACTACTCAAATGAGTGTACGGCTCCCTACAAGAAAAGAGACGAATCACCAAGAGGAAGACATAGAAGGGATGAATCACCTCGTAAAGAGAGAAGGAGTAGAGATGATTATTATGAACGAAGACACTCTGGAAGAAGCAAGGATTCGGAGAGGAAGGACAAGTCATCAAGGAGCTACACAAGAAGAAGACATCAAGCTCATGTTGGTGAATGGGTTTCTGGCTCCGACTCCGACAACCACTCTGAGAGAAGTTATCACTCCAACTCCGACTATAGCCAAGATGAAGGTGTTGCAGGACTTGCACTTGTGTCATCCAACTCCTACGATCTATTTGACTCACCAAATGAAGGAATTGGAAGATGCTTCATGGCAAAAGGACCTAAGGTATCACACCCCGAGTATCTTGATTTTAATAGTGATGAAGATGATTTGCTTGGTGATGATGATTTACTTATTGATAGGGCTAGTGATGTGAGCTATAATGAAAATGCTAGTAATCATGATAGTCAAGAGGGAACGAGTGACAATGCTATGAAGGAGATTGAGCGTCTAACTAAAGAACTAAATGCTCTTAAGTTAGCTCATGAAACAACTCAAGAGGATCATAGTGAACTTCTAAGAACTCATGAGAAGCTACGCTTCGAGAAGCTAAATTTAGAGCAAGAGCATGAGTTTCTTAAAGCTATCAATGACGATCTTCGAAAGAAGAGTTCTTCATATCTTGCCAAGCGTTTACTCCTGTCTACCTTTATGCCACATGTTAAACCTAAGCAAACTAGCAACAAGGGTAAAAATGGTTCTACCTCTAGTAGTAACAATAACAATGCTAAATTCAATATTGTTGCTTCTAGTAGTTCTATTGATTCCACTAACGATTCTCTTAGCCAAGTTACACTTGAGCAAGAAAATATGCTATTGAAAGGAATTATAGAAAAAGGTGTCTACAAGAGCCTTGCCGGGAGTAAACAATTTGAGGAAATTATACGCAAGCAAGGAAGGCATCGGAAGAACCATGGTGTTGGTTTTGAACGAAAGTTCAATGCCGATGGAGTTGAGCGGGAAGAAGGTCAATACCCCAAGACGAAGTTTGTTCCTCAACAAGAGAAGTATGATCCTACTTTATTCAAGGGAACACACGCTCAAGAAGACCTTCCACCACAAGACCACAAGCTAAAAGGCAAGGACAAGCTTCAAGAAGAGATTGAATCATTTGAAGAAGCTCCTCAAGCCATGGTCAAGTGGGTTCCCAAGACTTCATCAAGTTCTACTTCATCAAGTGCTACTACAACTCCAAGGATTCCCATCAAGTTGATGTGGGTCCAAAAGAAGAAGAACTAGAGAGTTCTTGAGGGTGACTCCGCCAACAAACTTCACTCATATTCTTCATGGCAAGGACTTGTGCATCCAACTTTAACATTTTGCACTAGTTCATGGAGTCACAAACCCTCTTGTTGGTAAGGCAAGGGACAAGGTAATCAATGCATTCATGGACATCATCATATGTGTATTTCACTCTATGTCTATGGATATCCTTGTATGTTCCTTGTGTGGGACTAACCCATGTAGGTATTGAAAGCACTAAACTCCAAAGGATTGCTCCCAACTCTTGATGGTCTACATCAACATTGAGCATCCACATCTTCAACATCTACATGAAGTCATCATCGACAAAACCCAAGGTTAGTTCAACCCTCTTAGGGGGATATCACATCTAGGGGGAGCTTTGCCCTAAACAATTGAGCTAAAGCAACTCTAATGGTGTGAACACATTAATGCTTTATGTAAAAGTGGTAACCCCACTTGTGCTGAAATGATGAGTATGACCTATGATCAAATGTTCTCATTTGGCTCCTGTAACACCCCAAAAATCGGGTTATCGATTTTTGTGCTGTTATTCCTTCCTAGCTTTTCTCTCCCGAATTTTTCCTCTGGAATCTGGTAAGTGACCAGGTGAATCTAGTCTTTCCCCAACCTCTCAGTGCCTTGCCCATGCTCTTGTGCCAGTCAAACCTCCCGTCAGTAAACCTCGAACCTCATTCAAACCCTAGTTCCGAAATATCGGAACTGGAAACCCTGCCTTTGTGTTTTCAAACGAGCTATTATTTCCCTTGCTCTGTTGATTCTCCCAAAAATTTCCAGAGATCATTTTTCCCTCATAAACCCTGGATGTGCAAAAATATTGCCAAGTCATATGCAATATTTCTCATCTAGAATTAATTCCTTTTTCTGCCATTCTGAGGAATTAAATCCAGGAAAATATCTATCCATCTCCAAAGCTCATGAAAACTTGTGGAGATATTCTTGGTGATCATATTAAGCTTTCATAAAAATATTGGCCATAATTAAATAGGGGAAATTGCATTTTTCCTATTTAAAGCCAATATTCCAATTTGGGGCCTTTCCAAAGGAACTACCATTTTGGTAGCTAGGAAAAATCCCAAATAATTTGTGGAGCTTCTCATATCCATATCTTCTCCATTTCCATCAAAATATCAGGTTCCCCAATTAAAATTTTGAGCACCACTTCCATTTGCAAATTCTGTTCAGATTTCCCATTTGCAAAGGAAGAGCATGATTCCTTGATCTCCTTGGGCTAAAATTTTGCAGGGTGATTCAGGGTGATAAATTAACCTTGTAAACCATGAATTAGCCCATTTCCTCTAGCCAATATCCCTCAGTAAATTTTCCAAGTTTCTGTCCAGATTTGAGCACTGTGAAGGAAGTACCATTTCTACTTATGCAAATGGTATGAAATTTTTGCAGTGCCTCCATATGCCTAAATTATTGATCTCCTCCAAAAATCATCCAGTTCCATGTAGCCATTTTTACCCAGCTCCATCATTTCCATTTCTGTCCAGCCTGGCACTTTGCAAAGGAGGTGCTATCTAGAGTGGTCCAGGGGAGCTGAAACTTGGTCAAGTTAGTCACCTTAGTAGTAGATTGACCTCTGCCAAAGACCAGGACAAGGGGTGCACTATGATGGCCACTGCACAGCTCAAACAGGTTGCTGCTGGCAACTGTTGGAGCTTGGTTCAGTCACCTCAGGCCTCTCTTGGGTCATTCAGCAGCATAGGTCAACTCAGGATAGGACGGCGAAGACCCTAGACATGTTTTGGTCTGATATGGCGCGTGTCAATGCCGTGTCCACGTGGTGACCACGACCAGAGCAGGCCAAATTGGTGCCCTGTGCATTGGAGTTGACGGGTGCGTGTCTCCAGTGAGCTCTAGCCTGTCCGTGAGTGTCGTAGAGATGACCAGCGCGCGCGTGAACCCTCTGGAGCTCTCGCCCCCTCGTCTCGAAGCTCCTAGCCGCCTCTGTCGTCGTCCCGAAGCTCCGCCGTCGCCCTCCTCCTTCCAGAGCCCTCCTCCCGAGCTATTGAAGCGTGCCCGAGCCTTCCCCGATGAACATCGAGCCCTAGCCCCTTCCCTCGAGCTCTAGCAGCTCGAATGGCCGCGAGCCTGCCGCCGCTCCCCTCATCCATTCCGGCGCCCTGGCCTTCCCCCTCCTTTTCTTGCGCGTGTGGCATCCCAGGAAGCTCGCGGAGCTGCTGCCGCCCTCCGCTCGGCCGGAGGATCCCCGCTGGCGTAGTCCCCCTCACAGTCCCTCGGCTGCTGGACCCGAGCCGTGGCGACGGCACTGACGGCCACCCCAGGCGACCCCGAGGCCTCCTACGGGCGCGGTGCGACGTGGCCGAGCCGTTCCACTCGCTGGACGGTCCGCGGGAGCGGCGAGGCGGTGACCCCCTCTGGCGCCCGAGCCTCTGCCTCCGGTCTGGAGGAAAGAGACGACCGGGAGGAGCGTAGCGTGGTGGGCCCCGCATGTCAACGGCTCCGGCGCTGACCGGGCCAACCCGTTGACCGTGGTTGTTGAAGGCGTATTTGGACAAATACGCTTTCATCTATGGAAAGCGTATTCTCCTGCGGGCTTAAGCAGAAGTGCGTTTCCTCAGCTCTGAAAACGTACTTTAGCAAATGCGCGTTCTGTTTTAGCCCCAGGGACCTATTTGTAGCAATTTGTTTTACAGATTGGTTCCTGGTGCTAAAACGTCCGTATCTCCGCAACCGTAGCTCGGAATCAGGTAAACCAGCGCCCACGTTTTCGTCTCGTCGAGCCCGTTCCGATGGTACCATTTTCACTATGTGTTCACGTAGTAGAAATAACCATTTTGCCCTTGCCCTATATCTGTCCCCTCTATGAGAGAACCCTTTTTGGCAAATTCGTCCGTGAGGTGATCGCACTTCTTTCTGGCATATTCATCGACCCCTAGGCAAGCCAACCTCTTACCATGAGCTCTGGACTTGCGTGATGACTTTGCTTGCACCCTGTGTGTTTTTCTGTATCACCTGTAGTCTGCATTTGCATACACATGTGATAACATCGGTACTTGTTACTGGCGTTACTCTTCATCTAATGCCATGTCTTATTTCCATATCGCCATGCTAATAATAATGATATTGTCAATAATATTGCCATGTTAGTACTGTTGTTGATCTCATGCCATGACTATCAGTTCTATAAGCTTGCTATGTTAGTACCTTTACTTGTCGGTGAAGGGGCACGTTGGTGGATATGCTGAGTTGGACTAGGAGACTACTGGCTATGATTATTTCTAGTTCATCTGGCAGTTTGTGGATATGGGAGCTCGAGTGATACAATTTAGTTGGTTGATCTTGAGTCACCTGTCCGGGCATTATCCGTGCAACCACATTTGCCGGTATGGGACGGCCTTGACTTGGTCTGACTGCGTGATCTTTCATTGGTACCTCCAAAGAGGGAGGGTTATGCGCGGCGTGCTACCCTGATCAGGTAAGCGGCGATAACCCTGTGAGCCCAGTTGTTGTTTGGTTTAGCCCGGGAGTCCCCGTTTGGGACAGTAGGCCCCGTTTGGGTCTACATAGTTTGGCCACGACGGTGGCAGGTGTCATGAGGACACAGGGGCCACCCAAGGCTGACCTCCGGGGGAGGAAGAGTGCCGGTGGTACGATGAAAGAGTCACGGGTCAGGCAGGTTTTGTTGAAGCAACGCTGGTCCACCCGAGTGGGATCACGAGGCCAGGTGCTTCATGGTGTTGGTAAAGTGCGCAACCTCTGCAGAGTGTCAAATCTATTCGAATAGCCGAGTCCATGGTAATGGACAGCCCGTCCAGACCTCACTAGGTGGTCAACCATAATGATGGTAATGATGGAAGAACTCATCATGGGTACACATCAGATGATGTCAGGAATAAGATATGTTAGCCAAGGAGCGGCTATTTGATGAGTGGTCGGATGACCACATGGATTGGGTTATATTTGGATCAGTTCAGGTTGAATCGTGGGTATGTCGAGGGTTATGGAACGACCCGTAAGAGAGTAGGTTGACCGTAAGCATTCTAAGTACCTAGTGCGATCACTGCCATGCTATGTTATGTAGATCATAGGCTTGATCCATGCTATGCTATGCTTGAGCTGTGTTTTACAGTTGATACCATGCCATGTTTAGAATACATTCTTATTTAGCATAGGGCTTGCTTTGTCATCTGCTTGTTTGGTTGTCTTGCGAGTACATTCAAAGTACTCACCTGGCCTTGCACATGGCCAGTTGCAGGAGAAGATCCGCCGTGCTAGATCGTAACCTAGCCAGTCCTGTGAGTTATGGAGCCCAGCCAGAGACGTCGTTGCCGCTGAACCAAGACCCTTACTGCCATTTAGTTAGCCTTGGAGTTACGTAATATTGTTGTAAGCAACAGTATTGTAATACTCCATTATATTTAATAAAGCCATTTTTATGCCTGGAGTTGTTGTATCATGTCTTTGGCGTGCGCCAGGTCTTATCCTGGGACTGGCGTGCGTCGGCCCTCTATCGGGGTACCACAGCTCCTAAGTCAATATACTAATATATAGATGACCTAGTCATCGCCATTGCTTGATAGATGCTAGAATTGGTTGCGCATGTTTGACACATATTTCATTTGCTTTCTTATTGTGTGAGCATGTTGGTTTGCATGTTTTCATCATTCGAGGACATCCATTTGTTGTATTGATTGTCTTGGTTTTTCTGGACAAGTGGATGTACAAGAATGCCTAAGAACCTTCTCTAGCTATCTATGCTTTCTTGCCTCAAATTCTATTCTTGCTGCATCACAAAAATTGAACAAGTCATTTTCGGACCCTCCGGGTGAGGACCACTCGGAGCCACCGATCTGAAAGGGATGAACCTCCAAAACCTTCTAATTGATTTCGGTCAGACCAACCCACTCAAACTCGGTCGAACCGAAAGCACTTAGACTGATCTAGGTTTTCATCTCGGTGCTACCGATTGGACCAACTCGGTCGGACCGAGTTGCTGTAACTGCAAGCAGTTGCACGTCTCGGTGCTATCGATTTGTTCCACTCGGTGCCACCGACAGCTAATGGGTATATATATCCAGCGGCTCATGTGGTTGAAAATTTCTTCAAATGTTACGCGCCCGCGCCCCATTGCCGCCACCCCTTTGGTCTCCGGATCGTCGCCGGCGTCGCCTGTGCGCCCTCGCCACAGGACTCCGTCGCCGTCAACGATAATCTCCACCGCCGTTGCCGCCGTAGAGGAACTCCACCGAGTTAGGGTGAGTTTCGATCCCTTTCGTGCTTCCCTTTCCGATTCAATGCACGATTGGACTGCCTGTAATCTTGCCACGAATGCAATTCACTTTCCACCTGATTAGTTCGTTTGAACGAGATTCGAGCCAAAATATTAGGGTTAGGTTTCCGCTGAATGCATCTCGGACCGACCAAATAGGAATTTTCGGTCCCACCGATTTGGCCCTGGCCATAGCACAAGTACATCTCATTGCCACAGAGTTGTGCTAATCGGTACGACCAAAAGTAATGTCTTAGTGAAACCCTAGCATCTCGGAGCCACCGAAACCCTTCTCGGTCAGACCGAAATGGCGTGCCATGTCTCTGTAGTGTGCTTCGGTGTCACCGAGATTACCAACTCGGTCCATCCGAACTGCATTCTGTGAAAACCTAGAACTAAAGTTTGAACTTATTTTTATGAAAAACTATCTGCTTTTTGTGATGACTCATCTACTCTACCCATACCCATCCATTCACAGGGTCAGCTCAGCAAGATGTCTGATGTCAGTGACAGTCAAAACAGGTCAGAGCAGCATGAAGAGCAAAGTGAAAGATCAAGCCATAATGAAAGTTACTATGAGGGAGAGAGAAGCTGTCCAGATCTACCTAAAGCAGCAACAAGAACACGGAAGAAGAAAGCCTCAGATAGTGAGGATGAGGACTTTGTTGCAAGTGAAACTGCACAAAAGAAGAAGAGAGTAGTGCTAGCTAAGGAGTATAGCACAAAGCCTACTTCTGTCAAGGAAAGAACAGCAGTGAGGAAAGTGCCTCAGAAGACTCTGCAAGAACCTAGTGAGGCAGCTGCAGGTGCCAAGAAGAAAAGAGTAAGGAAATCTTTTGCCCGTGTGATTGGCAGACCTACTATGATGGTTGAAGAAGAAGAGGAGGAGGAAGAGCCAGTTGCTGCACCCCCTGCAAAAGCATAGAAGCTCATGTCTGATGCTATCAAGACTGCTGCACCTCCCAAGTCAAAGCCTAAGGCACCAGCACCCAAGATATCAACCAGAAACATATCTGCTGCAGAGAAGAACAAGGCCCTAGTGCCTGAATCAACTGTTGATGAAGAGCCTCTAGTGCTCAGAAAATTGAAGCTCAAGATACCAGAACATGACAACACACACCCAGTAGCTGAGAACATGATGTTGAGAAAGGACAAAGGACTACGTCAATGGAGATTGACAGATCCATATGCTGTGAGGAGGAGGACTGCTTGTGATTACCTCTTTCACACCCGTGAGCAACAGGATTTCTATGAGACAGTGTTGCTTGATAAGAAGCCCTAATCAGTGACATGAGGCGGGTGGACTGGGAATACATCGATGAGAACGAGGACTATTTCCCCCACGTCCATGAGTGTTTCAGAATTGCAGGTGTTGACGAATTCGTTGGAAAGAAATTGACTAAGTGGAATGACGAGATGGTCATGCAATTCTACTCCACAGCACATTTCTATCTAGATAGTCGCATAGTGTGGATGACTGAAGGCATTAGATATCAATCAACTATTTCTGAATGGGCAAATCTTCTTGGTGCACCCAAGGAAGAAGATGATGATTATGATGTTTATGCCAAGCTCAAGTTTGATCACAATTCTATGAAGAACATGTTCACTGCTATTCCCCAGGAGGATCTTGAAACACACAAGCTTGGATTAGTGAAGCATTTGCTGCCAGGTCTGGCCACCTCAAACACAATCTTGCGGTACACCTTATTACCCAAGTCAGGAGATGATAATTTGATCCGTGGCCACTCCATCAACTTGCTGCATTTATTTGATACACCTCAAAAATTCAAGGAGATGAGCCTGATAGTTCAGACTATCAAGAGGACAGCAGCAGATCAGAAGAGATCGTGTGGTTATGCTCCACATATTCAGTTGTTGATCAATTCCAAGGTTGGAACCAGCACATATCTTCTTGATCGAGAGCATTTGCCACTCCGTCCAGACTTTGAGGACAATGTCATAGTGATGAATCCTTCGCATCCCACTTCTGCTCAAGCAAAAGAGGAAATCCGCAAAGCACAAGAAGCTAAAGCAGCTCAGGAAGCAGCAGCTCCCAATGCTCTAATTGCAAATCTCAAGACACCAAAAGACCAAATGCAATATCTGCTTGAAGCCATTCTGAGGATTGAGCGAAGTCTGGCCAACCTCACCCAGATCCAGGCTAGTTTTGAGCGAATTATTGAGACAAAGTTTCATGACTTGGATGTCAAAGTGACTGAGATTCAGACTTCAGTGGAACAGCTGCAAGGGGATGTCGATGCTGTCAAGCTTGCCAGATCAGATGACAGTGAAGATGAGAGACCGACTACAGAGTAGTTTTAGTCAGTGCCTAGGGCTGCCAGTTCAGCTGCGATACCAGTTGTGGATCCACGGATCACAGTATCAGCACCAGCTGCTACAGCCACAGTGCCACAGCAGGTCTCCACTCCACCAGTCCAGCAGTCATCAGTAGAAGCATTCACGGATGCTCTCATCTCAACACCGTCTACGCACACCGGAGCCGCCAGCGGGAGATCGCCTTCGGAGGACCGTACCTAGAGAGCCGACTAGTGCTATACGATTCGAACTTTTTGGTACTTGTTGCCAAAGGGGGAGGATTTGTATAGATCATAGGCTTCGAGAGAGAGAGTTTCTTGCTTTTGTTTTGCTTCAAGAGTTTCCTTTGCTACTTGACTGCTTGTTCGTTGATACTTTGTTATGTGTGTGTTGCTACAATATTCTATCATTTATACTTGTGAGATACGATGTCGATTGATCATATTATGCCTATTGTGATATTCCATGTTTATCTCTACCATTATCTTGTATGATCAATTACTTATGTTGGTGATGCGTGCCTATTATTTCAATCTTATCATTTTGCGCGCTCCACCAAGATGTATGTGACATGGAAGAGTAACCCATGAGCCTAATCGATTGTGCATTTGCATTCAAACGCAAATTTTTAATAATGCACAAATTTAGGCGGAGCTCTTGCTTATCACATACTTCTCAAAGCGATGATGTATTTCATTTACTTAATCATCTGTCGAAGCTTTGATCTATATGTTGTCATCAATAACCAAAAAGGGGGAGATTGAAAGCACATTTGCTCCCTTGGTGGTTTTGGTAATTCATAACAACATATATCTCATTGAACTAATATCCATTCAAGATTAAGATTTCAGGATGTTCAATGATTGGCATGGCATGGACTAGAGATGTGGACCCCTCAAAATGCTAAGGACAAGAATTGGCAAAGATCAAGACTCTACATTTTTGGTTTAGTGATCCAAGATCACATTGAGTCCATAGGAAAGCTAATACTATTAAAAGGGGATGAGGTGTTGCTTAATGGTCTTTTTGCTCAAGTGCTTAGTGACAGTATTCCTAAACCCTCAACCACTATCTCTACCCAAATATGTCCTAAACCTAAAGTCCAACTCGGCCCCACCGAAATTTCCAATCCGGTCCCACCGAGTTCATCCAAGACTTAGCCACTGCCAAACCCTAACAAATCGGATCCACCGAAATGGATCTTGGTCCCACCAAGATGGCCTTGCCAACTCTCTGTAATCATTTGTATTTACTTCGGTCTCACTGAGTTTGCAAATCGGTCTCACCGAGATGGCTTGCCAAGTCTCTGTTGCCTTATTGCTTCGCTTCGGTCCTACCGAGTTGATGCAATCGGTGCCACCGAGATGAGGATTGCCCTAAGCCATTGCACTTCGGTCCATCCGAGTTGTTCGTATCGGTCCCATCGAGATTCCTAAAGTTCATATCTTTTACACAGTTCGGTGCAACCGAGTTGATTGTTTCGGTGCCACCGAGTTGGGTCAAAAGTGTGTAACGGTTGGATTTTGTGTGGAGGCTATATATACCCCTCCACCCCATCCTTCTCAGTAAGGAGAGCCATCAGAACGTGCCTACACTTCCACCATACATTTTCTGAGAGAGAACCACCTACTCATGTGTTGAGAACAAGATAGTCCATTCCTATCATTTGAATCTTGATCTCTAGGCTTTCCCAAGTTGCTTTCCACTCAAATCCTTCTTCCACCATAGCCAAATCTGTGAGGAGTGATTGAGTGCTGGGAGGACTATCATTTGAAGCACAAGAGCAAGGAGTTCATCAACAACACACCGTCTATTACCTTTTGGAGAGTGGTGTCTCCTAGATTGGTTAGGTGTCGCTTGGGAGCCTCCAACCAGATGTGGAGTTGAACCAAGAAGTTTGTAAGGGCAAGGAGATCGCCTACTTCGTGAAGATCTACCCCGAGTGAGGCTAGTCCTTCGTGGACGTAAGCCATGGTGGAATAGGCAAGGTTGCTTCTTCGTGGACCCTTCATGGACTCGCGCAGCCGTTACCCTTCGTGGGTTGAAGCCTCCATCAACGTGGACGTACGATAGCACCACCTATCAGAACCACGCCAAAAACCGCCATGTCATCATTGCGTTTGAAATCTCCTATCCCCTCTCTACATACATATGCAATTGCTTTCTTTCCGCTGCTATACTCTTAGAATTGCATGTGTAGGGTGATGCTTGACATGTACTATTGCTAAAATCTGCCTACAACTAAAATCTGGGAAAAGGTTAAGTTTTATTTGGTCAAGTAGTCTAATCACCCCCCCCCTCTAGACATACTTTTGATCCTATAGTTGTGGAGTTTAACTGCAGCAAGCCAGCTTTGACACAGTAGCTAACTTGTACTATGACTACCAATATTTCTTTGGGGTGAGAGAGCGCACACGATTCCATATAATCACCATATCAATACTCCACTATGGGTTCTCTCCCGTCTCCCTATGAGAAGGCCATCCATATCACTCACACTTATCTTGCGAATTTTAGAGTATCCATTTCAACTTGTCTATGAACAATGTAAGCTTTCCAAGTAGTCCATATCCGAGGACGTGGCTATCCGAATAAATCATTAACCCTGCAGGGGTGTACTTCTTCACACACGCTCTCACCACTTACCACCATGTACACATCATGTATCTCGGCAACCTTCAAGCGGAAGCCTGGCGAGGGTGTCGGCCACAACCTAACTAACCACGCAAGACTCTAGTCCAGGTTTATCGCCTATCTAAGGCTGAACCCACAAGGAAAGTCCGGCTGAAGTTTCCATTATGGCCCCAAACGATGTGTGCAGGGTTCCCAAGTCCACCTCGACGGATGGTACTGTGCTTGGTACACCGGGCCATGGTGCCTAGTCTGTCCCAAGCCCACTTGTACCGGGTGCCACTTGGTAGACTACTAATACAACCTACAAACACCAAAAACTAGTTGCAACTCCTAGACAGAGATCAAGGCGGTTAATAAGTCGAGAGAGCTTGATTACCAGAGCCCAATGTGTGGTAGTAACTATCTTGGATAACATACACATAACTCAGTTCCTAAAGACGGGCACAATGAGACAACCCACCATGTACTCCTACATGGCCTCTCATCGCTACCTTTACCAAATCGTGTTCACACACTTAGCTCTCAACATCAGAACATGATCACAACATTCCAATTCATTCCCGGATGAATCAGACCTGACACAACTCTAAGCAATAGCAGGCATAACAAGCAAGCATGGATGAGTAGTCACAACATGGCTCAAGAAATTCCTACTCATGCTAGAAGGTTTTAACTATTTACTTTGGCAAAGATAGGTCATGCAAAGGAATGGATTCAACTACCGCAACAAGTAAGAGTTGAATCGTTGTTGTCCTAATGCAATAAAAGAGAGCAGGAGCGAGAGAGTGGGATTATATCGGAGTGATCAAGGGGGGGGTTGCTTGCCTGGCACTTCTGAAGATAGTACTGTTCTTCATCGGTGTTTATGATCACAACGTCGGAATCATTCTGCTACCGAGAAGGAACAAACACTGACAAAAAAGAAGGAACACAATCAATGCAATGCAACAAACATGATGTATGATCATGACATGTTAAGGTACTGAATTCACCTAATGCAATAGTTAACAATTTAATTGAAGTGGAATTATTGCAAATATAGCATTTCCAACCTCAAAACAAAAGAGTAAAATGTCATTTATATGTTTTCTCCTATACAGTGGAGTTAACTTGTTCAAACATGCATGATCATGGCATAAACAGATTCTTCATATTTTCTGATCATTTTTCATATATAAATTATTTTCATCTGAGTTACGGTTGAATTTCTATGATTTTTAGAAGTTTTGACTAATTTCTAAAATAAATAAATCATTTCTGATTTATTTAAAATCCCAAAAAAGCTTTACTGCATCAGCACTACGTCATGCTGACAACAGCAAAGTCAACCACGATCAGCTGCAGTCACTGATGTGTGGGGCCGGTCAGCGGGTGACATGGCCAGGTCAAATTGACCAGTGGGTCCCACTGGTCAGTGACTCCGTGGTTAACAGGGTTAATTAGTGGCTAATCTAGCCCTAACTAAAAGTGTCAGTGGGACCTGGGCCCACATGTCAGTGTCATAGGGGGATAATTAAGTTTAGTTTAAAACTTAACTGAAAATTAACAGAGCTGGGGCCCACCTGTCGGTGACCCAGGGGTCATTAGGTTAGAGCCTAATCGGCAGTTAGCCGGAGTTAAGGCCGCCGGCGACGCTCGGGTTTCGCCCTCCGGCGACCAAACGAGCGGCGGAGAGGCTCTACGTACAACTGGGACTCCCGCGTGTTTGATGGTGCAAATGGCATCACCGGAGGTGGCTGAAAACGAGGGCGGCGTCGACGCCCGCGGCGGCCGGAGCCACGGGCTCGAGGCAGACAAGGCTGCAGGGCACGGGAAGCTCGGCTAATTAAGAGCTTGAACGTGATGAAGACTAAGTAGAACGACAATGGCGACAAGGCGCGGCAGCGGTGATCTTCGGCCATGGCAGGGGATGGAGCTAAAGCACGAGCGCGAGCAAGTGATGAGGGGTAAACGATGCGGTTGCTCACCCCGGTTCCAGCAGAGGCGAAGATGAGGCCAGGGACGCGATGTGGCCGACGAATCGAGGACGGCGATTGTCGGATGCAGAGGATGAAGGCGAGGTCGAGGACGGCATCATAGGGCACCTGAGGTTGTGTGCATTGACGGGGAGCTTCATGACATCGAGGCGGATGGCTGGGACATGGTGGCGAGGCATAGGGACATCGGTGACCATGTGGACGACTACGGCGGGTTCTTGGATGTGCACGGGTGGCTGCGGGCGCAAGCGCTAGAGAGGGAGGGAGGCACCAGAGACATGGGGGAGTGAGGGAGAAGGTGCTGGGCGTCTCCGTGGCGAGGCTAGAAGGCTCTGGGAGATGTGGCGGAAGCAGGAGGTGGAGGCTCGGGCACGCATGCGTCGACACGCCTCTGCCTACTGGCAGAGGTTGAAGACGGCGCCTGGTGAGCTGGGCCTAGCTAAAGTGGCAGGCCAGGTGGGCTGCACGGTAGCTGGGCCACAAGTAAGCGCTTCTCTCTCTTTGTTTTATTCTTTCTGTTTTGTTTTCTTTTTATTTATTTCTTTTGCCACTATTTTCAAATAATACAAATTCAAAACCAGTGAAAAAATTCCCCTGAATATTTTTATGTTGCACAATGGAATTATCCAAAGATAAATAAATTATTTCATAGTTATTTGAGATTATATTCTAATTATATAAATATAACTCAAATTCAAATAGCTATTGATTTAAACTCAAAGTCCCAAAAATAATTCCTTAAAAATGTTCATAATTTTTGGTTGGGCATAAAACCCTTGCCAAAATTTCCAAACATTAAAGAACGAATTTGTGGAATCAGTGAATGCAATTTTTAGTGTTTTTGCCCTTCTTTTAATTAAATTTTGAGGCTTTCAAATTTCCTCAGTTCCAGTTTCTTGAATTTAACATGATGCATGATGCTCTCTGATGCAACTATTTACAAGCAATAATCTAGGGTTGTGACACGTACACAAGCTACGAGATGTACATGCGGATCGTTGACATGAGGAAGTGCCTTCTTCTTGCCCCAGGCGAGGGATCAAGTGACAAAGAGGCGGCAGCGTCACAAGAAGCAGATGATTAGATGATCGTTTGTCCTAGTTTAGAATGCATGTAATTGTTTACTGAGGTGTGTACGAATGATTTGTATAGTCACTTATGTAATTGGATGTTTAATTTGGTTATGCAATCATGTCCTTATAAGTATATATGTTGTTGTTCTGTAGACAGAGCAAATCACATCACACACGGACAAAACTAGGGAACCCGTCGGCGATGATTTCATCAATCGCTGACAATTGTATACCAGCAAGCATTTGCCCACAACACACACGGCTTATTAGCATCAATCGTCTGTGTTATTATCGGTCGTTGCACACAATTCTGTTTATGGACTTGTTTGCCGCGTATCAGACACATCTTGTTAAGTTGAACCATTTCTGTTGTCTTGGCTGATCGCAAACAGTTCATCCGAGTGAACTGTATGCCGTCTATCGCACACACCTTGATCTGGCGGACCATTTCTGTTGTTCTCGTTCATCACAAACAGTTGATCCGAGTGAACTGTATGCCGTCTATCGCACGCACCTTGATCTAGCCGACCGTCTCTGTTGTGTTGCCTAATCAAAAAAAGTTCATCCGAGTGAACTGTATGCCGTCTATCGCACACACCTTGATATGGCTGACCATTTCTGTTTTTTGGCTCATCGCAAATAGTTCGTATGGATCAACTGTATGCCACGTATCGCACACGCAGCTCTAATCTGAATCGTGATGTCTCCGCCATCGCACACAGTTCGTCTTATGGGTGACGGTTTCATTACAACACCTTTTGCGACTAATGCATCACACACAGTTTGGTCGAGGGGTCTCTGATTCATGTGTCGCATTAGCAGCATCCTGCAGTTGTGATAAGCATCCTCGTATGATAGAAACTCAATGTTCTCAAATTTCTGAAACTCAATCTTTGATTCTTGCTCAGTTAGATAAAGATAGCCCTGTCTCCACTAATGAAATTTCAACTCGTAGTGGTAAAAGAACGCATGACCCTAAAGGCCCAGAGTGGTACGAGAAGGAGCAAGAACCAAGAAGAAGGGAAAGACAAAGTCAAACTCAAGAAAACAGAGAATTTCTCTTTGGTGAGGAAGAACCAGAACAATAGGTCCATTAGGATGCTCAAGAAAATGAAGCGGGAGCAGACAAAGAAGTTGACCCTCAGGCTGAAATAGTAAATGGTAAAATTATGAAGAAGAAGAAACTCCAAAAGCAGAGAGAGTTGAAGAGCCAAGGGTGGAAAAGAACACCAGACCACCTTATCCCACCAGAGGAGAAAGTACCCAAGCAACAAGTGATAAAGAAAGAGGTAGGGAAAAAGAGAAAAACAAATGTAAAACAAAGAAAACACTTCCCTAACCTAAAGTAGTTAGGCCACCTTCAAATGATGCACTTTATTCCTCGTTTTTGCAAGCGATAGCTGATCTTAAAATTTCAATGCATGTAACTAACATGTTAAAGATTCCTACCTTTGCCAAGTTCATGTGTGATATCGTTAACAATAGAAGAAGTATGAATTTAAAGGAACAAGTGGCTACAATAACGGAGTATCCCTTTGAGGATAAGATACCAGAGAAGTTGGGAGACCCAGGTATACCTACAATATCATGTTCAATTGGTAATCTCGATATAAATAATGCTCTCTATGATTTAGGAGCAGGCGTAAGTGTGATGCCTCTACTCTTTATCACAAATTTAATTTAGCTGAATGCATTCCCACACCTTGCAGATGGCGGATAAGTCTACAAAGAAGCCAGTGGGAGTAGCAGAGAATATTCCACTAAGACTAGATGGGCATGTTATACCTACTGATTTTGTTATCCTAGACATGCCCGAAGATGAAAATTATAAATTATCCTTGGTAGACCATTATTGAATTCCGCAGGTGCAGCACGAGACTGCTCTAAGGGAAAGTAACCTTTAGAATCTGTGATGAAGAAATAGTAAAGTACTTCTGAAAGAAACCCGGAGCAAAGGAGAAGTATGTTCCCCCACCTAAACGAATATGTGCGGTAAGTAAAGAAAATCTCAGGCCCTCAGGGACCTGACACGATGTTGAGGTATGAGGTTGAGCTTGGCAACCTGAAAAACCAGCTCTTAATGGGAGGCAACCCATTAGTTTGTTAAAATTTTCTTCTACTTTTTCTCTTATAAATAATCAGATGAAAATATTCTCTGAAAGCTTGTGTTGAAATTTGTGTCACAGGAGAAACATTGAAGAAAGAAGGTGGAAGGAAGAAGCTAGAGAAGAGATCAAACAAGGAGAAAGATGGCGTATCAAATGGGCGCATGCGCCCATATGCACTGTCGCATGGAAAACCAGAGGAAACGTCGAAGAATGTCAGAGAGATTGGCGATGTATTATATGACCGCCCGTGTTCGTTTGAGCGGTCGTATGAGACCTTCGTCCAAAATTGCCAAAGACCTCCGGGGAGAAGGATGACGTTCTGAACAGGGCTCGCGCCCGTACGAGCAGTCATTTGAGCCCTCAAGTGAAATGCCCAATGTAAGCAGAGGAAACGACGGACACTCATACGAGTGTAGGAGCCCGTATGGGCGCCCGTTTGAAGTTCTGCCTCGAACGTCTTCAACATACAGAGCGAAGGACGACATTCCTTAAGGACGCTAGCGTTCGTATGAGCGCCCGTCCCAGGTACGCAAACCCTAGATCGCCACAATTCAACATGAGATGGTGTTCCATATGGACGCGAGCGCCTGTATGAGCGGTCGTATGGCCGAATTTTTCATATAATGACGCCGCCGGCGCAGGGGGGTCTTCTTCTTCCTCCCGTAGCGCCCAAACCTATCACCTCTCTCTGTCTCAAACCTTAACAAAAATCCTCCGAATCCTTCGTTTCTTTGCGGATTTCGTTCATTTGATCTGTGCATCTGCATCCTCAGTGAGTTTCTCCCCTGATCCATGGTTTATTTGCAAATTTTGATGCTGGTTTCATCATTGTTCATATCCTAGACGAGATGCAAATATTTTTGATTTTCCGTTCGATTTGCATGCTAGGATTCAAACTAATAGGTTAGGATCGATCTTAGATAGTATTAGAACTCGATCCCCACGTGAAACCAACATTTTTCTATTGTTATTTTTATTGTGAGTGGAAAATAATGAGAACGTCGATTGCCGTGGGGAAGAAGGCCATGGGCTCGCACTCCAAGCATGCCCGAAATGACGGGGACGACCTCCGTGATGCTATCAACAAGGACTTCGCATGTGTGAACAGCTGGGGGATAACACCCACGAAGTGGAAGTGTGATGCATTCTTGGAGTCCCAAGGGATCCACAATGACTTCGCATGGCTAGCGGGAAATGTCGGGATGTGAGTTTTTAGTAACTTCCATTACCTGATGTACCGCATCATCACCGTGGAGTTCCTCTCCACCTTCGAGCACACTATCGATGATTCGAGGGTGCCGGCGAGCTGCTCCTTCACACTCGGGGGAGTCCCGCGTACGATGACTCTTGAGCAGTGGTGCGGTGTCTTTGGGTTCGAGAACCAAGGGGTTCTCAACACCAGGGGCGTGCCGATAGCTGATGCATTGGGGACATAGGACCTCATGTCCATCAAGGATGCGCGCGACCTCTCCGCTAGGAAGGTATCGAGTATACAAAACCCCACTCTTTGCTACTTTATGATTTTCCTTGCCAGCACTATTTTCGGTAGGCAGAACATTGGGGGCATGTCTAGCTATGACATGTGTGTGCTTCATGCAGCACTCCACCCCAACTACACTCCCAAGCCTAACTTGGGAGCTTTTCTGATGCATCACCTCGGTAGGCAGCACAAGCACCCAAGGGGGACTATTGTTGTGGGAGGTATATGTTGGGAAACATAGTAGAAAACAAAAAAATCGCCCTACGAACACCCAGGAACAATATTAAGATGCATAACGGGTTTGGATCAATGACCGTTACCAACTCCGGAGTGCAGCGGAAGTAGGCAAGTCAGTGTAGATTGTTCTTGGAGTCCTTCGAACGTCAATGACGATCCCGTGAAACGCCCTCGAACGATCCCTCGAACGGAAGACCGAAAGCACGGCCTCTCTACTTGGTTGCAAGCGTACAGTCTTCACGATCCGGCAGCGCTTCGCCGTCCAGAGCTAATCGTCACCGGAGAATTAGAGGGAGGATATTAGAACCACACGGGGCTTCTAATTATGAGGATTAGAGGTGGCTAGGGCTAGCTCTAATTGATCAACTAGGACCAAACAAGAACTAGAGCTAGATCAATTAGAGGAGGCTCCAAAACTTGTGTATCCAATAGAGCAAAATCCCCTAGTACATATAGGTTGGAGGGGAGGGAGAGGGCAGCCACCAAGGGGGGAAAGTCCCCTTTGGGGCGCCGGCCATAGGGGGAGGAGTAGGACTCCTCCCCAAGTCCAATTCGCCCCCCTACAAGGAAAGGGGGGGCGCCTTCCTACTTTGGCCCATGTGGCCCAAGTTGCCTTCCACCTCTTGACCTTTTTAGGCCCATTGATATTTAAATTAAATATAAAATGTTCTAAATATTTTCAGACCATTATATATATAATTTAACATCTCTGAAAACATTTTCCACCTATATATATTTATTGGTAATACCCGGTATTACCCGATATTCACTGAAACCCTTCTAGTGACCCCGAAATGCTTTCGGAAACTCTCGAAACTATTCCGGATATTAATGAAACAATTTCACAAATATATTCTCATTACTCCCATGGCACTAACACTCAGCAGATCGTGATTACCTTAAGTTTTTGACCCCGTAGGTTCGGTAAATCATAGACATGAACGAAAACCCTTCGTTCAATGACCGATAGCGGAAGCGTGGACATCCATATCGGTCCCTATGATTACACGAATGATATTCGAGTGAACCTTTGGTTATCATGTGATGTTCCCTTTGCTTCGCGATACTTTACAAAACCCGGTGTGCATCGGTATCCTCTTGAGTCATCACCATGCTCGCTATACCGTTGCTCCCATTATCGATTTTGTTCTTCTTTCCTGTTGACGTGTTCCGACATCCCCGTGATGTAGTCACCCGTGTCTGGCCAGACGATGATGTATGCTGTCACACCGAGAGGGCCCTAAGAATATCTCTCCATCGTCAGAGGAGCAAATCCCACTCTTGAGCTATTCGGTCACTTGTCAAACTTTCCGGTGAGCCTGAAAATTGTCGTTATGATCACCTTGTTACAAATGACGTTTGAGCAACCCCAAAGCCCACCGTCTAGTAGGAAGTGACCGAGATAAATGGTCTGAGGAACTAAAACACATACTTACACTCCGTGTTATAACAGATGATTTCAGACGATATAAGCACAAAGTATAACAGACAAGTATTGGGTCGTTTCAATATGATCGTTCTTCCAACGTCATACCCTCAATGTTGTTTTAGGACTATTGTTACACTTAACGATATCCTAAGATCCGGAAAACGTGATCACCAACAACACTTGAGCCAGTCTTAGAGGCGAGACCAGGAACCTATTGTTAACCGTTTATCATTCCACACGTGTGTTGCACACGAACACGTCCTCGTGTACCCGCGGAGCCGGGGGAGATACTCCGCAACTCGCCCTGCAAGAAGCCGGCTTATAGCGCAATGCGCAAGACAGCAAGCCGGCACTTTTTAGACCAGACGCTCCGGTTCCTTGGGAGGGACCCCGTTGGAGGAAGCCGGCGACGATTGGCTGCTCTAGGTCGATTCGCTCGCCCCTAGAGCCTCGTGGCTTCGCAACCTGCCGGCATGATGACCGGCTTATGGAAGGACGAGAAGCATAGGTACAAGGGTAGGGGATAAATTGAACACGCAAAGTTGCGATAGATTGATTGGTTCGATTGGTGTTATTCAATCGGCCATCACCTCTCACATATATATGAGGCGGCTGGTCTTCCCGTACAAGTGTAGGACTCATCTAGGCTTTCCTTACAAGAAAAGTACATCAAATCACGTCCTAAACCCCTAGGTCTTTCCTAAGCCAGACTCCTGTCCGGATTCACAGCACCTTCCCGTCCTGCTCCTTGTTGTGGCCATATAAGTAGCATAGTAACTCGGATGGAGATGAGCCAAACATAAAACTTGTCCGTCTCGACGAGGTGAATAAGCCAACGCTGGCCAATTATCCAAACAAGGCCGTTTTGATGACTCTCCGGACCCATCTTTAGCTTCAAGTCGGAATCTGGCAGGTGACAAGTTAAGTCGTCTGGTCTCTGTTGTAACTCTGTAGACCGCATACTACCTCGGATGAAGATGACTCCAAAAGCAGTATTGTACGTCTCGAAGATACGCACAACTTCCGTGTTAGGCACTTCTCCATCTGAGATCATCTTCATAGCGTCATAGGGCACGCCTTGGTACACTATCCTCCAAGTCATCTCTCGAGCCGTCACCTCAACCGGCTATTTAGCCTGATTATGGCATGACCCGGCATTATGTGAGCATGCTGACTCACCAAGTGGGGAAATGATGGCATGCCAGCTCTTCTATATGATATATGGTACTACGCCGGCTTAAGCTCTTCATAGCTTTGCTGTCGACTGAGACATGGCGAGACGCCGGCTCCTGGGACATATGCCGGCTCTATATGGTGGCTCCTGGGACATATGCTGGCTCTTGGGTTATATGCCGGCTCTATATGGTGGCTCCTGGGACATATGCCGGCTTCCATCCACTGGGCATGATCTGGTGCCAATAGGGACATGGCGTAGCGCAGGCCTCTGTTTTTCCACGTCCATTCTGATCTTGCCGGCTTTGACCTGCCGGGTCGCCTTCTGGCTTTACCCTGCCGGGTTGCTGTCTCGCCGGGATGTAGCTTTTGCCGGCTTGTTAGCCCTTGCCGGGTCACAGCTGAATAATGCCGGGTTTATAGCCTTTGCTGGGTTGTTAGCTCCTGGAATGCCATCTTTTGCCGGGTTGCTTGGTGATAACTCCCTTGCCGGGTCGTTTGCCTTGCTGAGTCACCTTCTCCTGTGATTTTCGCCATCCTGAGGCCGGCTCCAATCTCTGATTCATTTTTTTGGGTCGCCAAGCTTTCCAGGGGCGAGTCCCATACCTTGAGCCGGCACCCTGCCCAAAATGGGTGCGAACACATGCCCCCCTGTTTTCTGGCAGAGCTTGCGTGCCAGAAAATACTTGGCCTAGGGTTTTGGTATAAGCACGATGTTAACACTCCATCGGCCATGTTAAGGGCGATAACTTTGTTATCGGCCATATGCGCTCAGGCTTGTTACCACTTGGGTATAGCTTCTTTAGATATATGCCTCCATGTATGCTTCCCATGGCAATCCTCACGTGGCTTTCATCCAGGTACTCTGGTGATATCATATATTGTTCGGTGATAAAGACTGTTAAGCCGGCCACCGAACGATCATGTCTATGCGCCTCCAAGGAATACCATCAACTGTTCAGCAACTCAACTCATTGTTGATCAAAGTACATCTTGAAGCTCTTCGCCAAACAACGTATATCTCCTGACTTGGATCCTGTAGATAAGACAAATAAATTTCCTCCAGCCGGCAATCCGACTCACACTAGATCCGTCAGTGGTCGAGTCAACTTTGGAGTCGGCCGTAACTCGCCATGAGCCGACTCAAAAAGTGAGTCGGCCGTGGACTCGCCCTACATGAGCCGGCCACATAAAGCATCGGCTGTTTGATAACCCGATGTGTGCTGCACCAACTCGTTTGACGAGCCAACCGTCCTGCCCAGATGTATAGATAATAGAGAAATAAAGCATAGCTAACATCTAGACACTTACCGACGCCAACGTTGAGTGATTCGTCGATGCATATAAAGATAATATGTTGGACGGCTGGCAATGAATCACCGTGAGCCTCGATGCACGCAATCCATGAGAAACAAGAAGTTTTGGCCTGAATATCACAACATATCCGGCTTGATTACTAGCGTGTAAGCTCTAGTCGACACGAGGCTTCCGAATCCAGCCTGTGGAGAGATATGCGAACAACGCTGACTCCAGGCGCTGCCAAAACTGAACTGCAAAAACAGTCTCTACGGCACTTGACCCGGCTTCGGATCCTGCAAATAACCAACAATAAAAGTTGGCACATATTTCTGCACTAGACCCTTGATTAGTGGCCTGCTCAACAACTAAGCCGGCCTTGCCGGTATTGGCAAAAAACTGAGCATCGGCTATAGGAGTACGAGATACACCATGATGAACACCATTAGCTAGATGCCGGCTTTGCCAACACAATGAACTTTCAGGGCGATATGCAAATATCGGCCATGCGTCCTCATCATAGAGAATTCGTCCACCAAAGTGTGAATAGCCAAAATAATTCAGATGTTTCGGCTGGGGATAAATTCCTGGACGCCAGCTTTGATGGCACGGCTGAAGAACATGGACGACGCAGATTCTGGAGTCTCCTACAGTGACATGAAAACTGCCGGCTTATCCTGCCGGCTTCACGCGTGTCCTCTTTTGCTCCTGCCGGCTTCACCTGATGGCTTTGCCTGCCGGTTTCATGCTTGTCCTCTTTTGTTTCCGCCGGCTTCGTTGTTTTTGTCGGCTTCTTTGTCTCTGCCGGCTTCGTTAAAGAACATGGACGATGCAGTTTCTGCCGGCTTCTGCCGGCTTCCTTTATTCCTGCTGGCTTCTTTGTTTCTGCCGGCTTCGCGATAAGGGCTGGCACACTGCTCTTGCCTTGTGGGCTCCTCTTGGGGACCCACGCCATGTTCCTCTTCTCCAGCTCTTCGGCCGTAAGCCATTTCAGTTTCCTCACTTGCCAATGTGATAAGCCGGATGAGCATTCCGACTGTGGCTTTGGTGTAGGCACTGGCAAGTTTCTCCTGGTCTTGGGCACCTCCGGCTTAGCCTGTCCAGACTTAACGATTGGGACCTTGAAAGTTACTCGCTTCACTTCCTTGCCCTTAACAGCCAATGTCGATTCGACTGGCTTCTTATTACTTGGAGCCGGATCTGGAACAGCGCACTTGCGACCATCCCTTTTTACTTTATATACTTGCTTGATTACCTCCCTCTTCTTTACTGAGCCCCGGATCGATTCTTTTTGGCAGAGCCGGTCTTTAACATGTGTCTGTTGATTGGATGGTGATCCTCTCGGAGCTGCACAATTTCGGTGAGGTGGTTTAGAATATAATGGATGGCGCGCCTGCGAATCATACCTGTCCCATGATTGATATAGATGTGAACCGGCAAGGAAAAGCATGGAGCCAGCTCGACATGAATGTGAGTTGGCACGGGAAAATAGGGAGCCGGCTTGATGCGGATATGAGCCGGCACGGGAAGATATGGGGCCGGCTTGATATGAATGTAAGCCGGCACGGGTAGATATGGACGGCTTCGGCATTGGCGGCTCAAAAGGAGTTTGTGAATTTGGCACGTTGAACTTCCCCTTTCGCCAATCCTTGCCTTCTGATTTATACCTTGGGGGTGAACTCGATGCCTTTGCCTCACTCGGCCGATAAGCAATTTTTGCCTCACTTATCTTCAGATATGTTTCCAATAGCTGCGTGAAAGTGACTTTCGGCTTTCTACCTTTGCGCTTATTGCAGCCTTTGCTTTCCTTGGCTGTACGCGCATCGGTCTTTGAATTTCTTTGTTGCCCCCCAGTGCTAGATGTCTCAGTTGTAGCTTTGATGGAATTCCCCTCTTCAAGATTGTTGTTGATGCACTTCCGAATAATCACTTCACTCAAAGATTTGATCCCATCGTCATTGGCGTGTATCTGTCCGTCTCTGGATGAGCCGGCTTCAGATAGCCGAGTCACCACTTTGCCATCAGAATTAGCCGGAGCTGGCTGATCTTGCACCGGCTTCTGTTTGTCTTCGTATAAGCCGGCTTGCGTGACTTCACTGTCAGAGTTGACCAGAGCCGGCTTTTGTACCAGCTCCTGCACTGATGGCCCGACATGATGGTCAGTTGTGATGATGGGATTAGTCGGCGATGCACCGGCAATGTGACCACCTATGCCTGGACTGAAAGTACACTGCATATCCATTAGCTGATATTGTAATACCGGCTTCAGAGTTAAGCAACCGAGTGGTGCCGGCTTATCGTCATCTGACTCGGCTATGCATCGTTGTCTGCCCTCCTTTTCCAATGCTCTCGAATTGGTTATCTGGAAGGACTTTGAACCTGGCTTTATGTTTCTGCAACCAAAATAATTATAGAATATATGCCTCATCTGAGACCAGATGTTAGCCAGGCATGAAACAAGCAAAGCTACCCACATAAATGTAAAATTGGGTTGGCACCATGGGAAAAGCTTTGGTTGCGATAAATTGTCACTATCAGCCTCTATGAGTGGTAGAATATGTTGACTAGCATGATTAGTGACAAGGTTATTCCTAACAAGCAAATTACTCATCTCGATTGGTCTTTCCAAGTTAATTAGAATCATGCTAATGGATGCATTAACAATATAATTTTGACCAAATCAAAAAACAAGTAAGCTGTCTGTTAGGCATACCTCTTCGAAGACGTTGGAAGAGCTTGATGATCGCACAACTGGAACAATGCTTTGCTCCGCCTCTGGATAACTCTCCAACTCTTCGATTTCCTCTTCTGGATCTTGTGCCTCGTCGCTTGGACGCTCTTCATCTACCAAACATTGTTTGGCTTCGCTTTTTAGCTCTTGATGTTCATCATTAGCCGAACTTTGTTCAGCCTTACTTTCTTGCTCTTGATGCTCATCATCTTTGGCACGGCACTCGTAGGGTAGCAGGTAAACTCCCTTGCATCCAGAAAAGTCGAGCACGGCTGGCTCGCGTCGTTTGCCACGCCCCTGCTTGACGACTGCATCTGCCGGCTTGATAGACCCGGCGTGCTCGTCCGACTCAGACTTGTCTGAATTGCTTGATCCAGCTTCTACTAAGCCGGCTATAACATCCGGGTTAATCTTCCGGCGCTGATTAGACTCGGCATGTACGTTGTGCGACCTAGCTTTGTTAGCCAATTCTGCCGACTTGATAGACACGGCGCGTCCATCCGACTCAGCTTTACCCGAACCGCTTGATCCGGCTTTCCTTGAGTCGGCTGTAATAGCCGGGTTGAGTTGATGGGACTCGGCATGTGCTGACTCATGTCGTTAGCCATGCTTTTGATCGACGAAGCTTGCAACCGCTGGCTTAATGGACACGACGTGTGTATCCGACTTAGCCTTACCCGAATCGCTGAATCCGGCTTCCACCAAGTCGTCTGAAATAACCGGGTCAATCTTCTGCTGGCTGGCGTGCTGAGCTTCGTCTTCTTGCTGCGATAACGCAAGGGATGCGACATACTTGTTGCGTGGAGGATTAGATCTAGCAGTATCTTTCTTAAGCTTTGCGTAAAACGTCTGTAAATCTTCTTCCTCACACTTTTTCTTGAGTGCTTCGAACTCCTCTCTGCGCTTCCTCCTGATAACTTCAAAGCCTTGTCACTGTTCATCCGATAAGTCGTCAAGCGTAACAATGCTATCGGCGTTTTTCTCTTGTTCGCAATTTTTCTTGTGCGCTTGAAAATCTCGTAGATGTTTAGCAGCCCATTCATCATAGGTTTGCCCCCCGATTCCTTTAAAATCTTTCGGCTTTGGTTTGTCGAAACTTTGTAATTGTTTATGGGAGGCACTGTCAGCTGTAACATCATAAGCCGACATATGTACTCCTGTAGAATCTTCATACAACCGGCCATGACCCTGAAGGTGAGCCGGTTCATGAGTATTGCTAGTCGCATATAATGCCGAGTAATTTATCTCATGAGGCGCAGTGTAAGCCGGCTGAGAGTAACCGGCCAAATAGCTAGTGGCAGTATAGCCGATTTCTCCATCCATCGGCCGGCTTAGGGACGACCCGGCATATTGTGAGCCGGCAGCCGATGGATACAGCCATGAGACATCTTTTTGCCCGTAAAGTGTCCCATGTTGATCAATCGAGTACCCCACGTTATTCATCGGCCTTTGATCTGGGGAAGCCGATGCATGAGAACTCGAATTTATTCGTCGGTAGTCGATAAAGAATTCATAAAATGCATCAGAAAAGCGTTCATCTACCGGTTTCTACTCATAGCTATATGGAAGATAACTAGAGCTAGCCAATACAGTATGCCCGTCAACAACGACGCAAGGGCTATTTGCATCCACATAAGTAGGTTGATGATACATGATACGTCTGTAGATTGCCGCCTCTTGATGATGCGCTCTTCGAAGTAAGAACGGGCTGGAGACCGTTCACTTCGTCCCCAGCGGAGTCGCCAAAAAGTGTGTTGCACACGAACACGTCCTCGTGTACCCGCGGAGCCAGGGGAGATACTCTGCAACTTGCCCCGCAGGAGGCCGGCTTACAGCGCGATGCGCAAGACAGCAAGCCGGCTCTTTTTAGACCAGACGCCCCGGTTCCTCGGGAGGGACCCCGTCGGGGGAAGCCGGCGACGATTGGCTGCTCCAGGTCAATTAACTCGCCCCTAGAGCCTCGTGGCTTCGCAACCCGCCGGCATGATGACCGGCTTATGGAAGGACGAGAAGCATAGGTACAAGGGTAGGGGATAAATTGAACACGCAAAGTTGTGATAGATTGATTGGTTCGATTGGTGTTATTCAATCGGCCATCACCTCTCACATATATATGAGGCGGCTGGTCTTCCCGTACAAGTGTAGGACTCATCTAGGCTTTCCTTACAAGAAAAGTACATCAAATAACGTCCTAAACCCCTAGGTCTTTCCTAAGCCGGACTCCTGTCCGGATTCGGAGCACCTTCCCGTCCTGCTCCTTGTCATGGCCATAGAAGTCGCATACTAACTCGGATGGAGACGAGCCAAACATAAAACTTGTCCGTCTCGACGAGGTGAATAAGCAAGTGTGGGCTAATTCTCCAAACAAGGTGGTTTTGATGACTCTCCGGGCCCATCTTTAGCTTCAAGTCGGAATCTGGCAGGTGACAAGTTAAGTCGTCTGGTCTCTATTGTAACTTTGTAGACCGCATACTACCTCGGATGAAGATGACTCCAAAAGAAATATTGTACGTCTCGAAGATATGCGCAACTTCCGTGTTAGGCACTTCTCCATCTGAGATCATCTTCATGGCGTCATAGGGCACGCCTTGGTACACTGTCCTCCAAGTCATCTCTCGAGCCGTCACCTCAACCAGCTATTTAGCCTGATTATGGCATGACCCGGCATTATGTGAGCATGCCGAATCACCAAGTGGGGAAATGATGGCATGCCGGCTCTTCTATATGATATATGGTACTATGCCGGCTGAAGCTTTTCTTAGCTCTGCTGTCGACTGAGACATGGCGAGACGCCGGCTCCTGGGACATATGCCGGCTCTATATGGTGGCTCCTGGGACATATGTAGGCTCTTGGGTTATATGCCGGCTCTATATGGTGGCTCCTGGGACATATGCCGGCTTCCATCCACTGGGCATGATCTGGTGCCAATAGGGACATGGCGTAGCGCAGGCCTCCGTTTTTCCACGTCCATTCTGATCTTGCCGGCTTTGACCTGCCGGGTCGCCTTCTGGCTTTACCCTGCTGGGTTGCTGTCTCGCCGGGATGTAGCTTTTGCCGGCTTGTTAGCCCTTGCCAGGTCACAGCTAAATAATGTCGGGTTTATAGCCTTTGCCGGGTTGTTAGCTCCTGGAATGCCATCTTTTGCCGGGTTGCTTGGTGATAACGCCCTTGCCGGGTCGTTTGCCTTGCTGAGTCACCTTCTCCTATGATTTTCGCCATCCTGAGGCCGGCTCCAATCTCTGAGTCATTTTTCCGGGTCGCCAAGCTTTCCAGGGGCAATTCCCAGACCTTGAGCCGGCACCCTGCCCAAAATGGGTGCGAACAACGTGCATATGAGTTTTCCACTGAATCACATATTCCTCTAACTTCATCACCCTCTATTGTTGCTTCTAAAGCAACGATATACTTAACTTTCTGTAATAGAATTCACCACAGTAACTTTCATGGACCAATTCCAATTTACTGTGCCACCATAAATCATTTAAATCGAAATTTGCTTGGAGCACCAATTGAAGATTTTTGTCGATGTACTACTTACATCAAGCATGTATTGATGTAACTCCTTACAACAATCTCTTTATTCTCTCCATATGCGAGAAACATGTTGTTAAAACTTAACGATATTTTCGCTATTGTCCTATGATCAACAATTTGACCATTCTGGTAACTTTACTCACAACTTATTTGGAGTACTTGGACATATCTGGTTATTTACATACCATGGAATTAACACAAGTGTGATTGAAATCATGTATTTCACTCATCAGTATTTCAAGATACCGATTCTTGCTAAGAACTCCCTCCATGTGACTTTGACAAGAAAACTCTTCTTGACATTTTTCATACTAAACTGCTTTAGTATTTTTGTCAATATGTATTTTGGCTAAGCCCGATTAGACACTACTATCTCCATAGATTATTATGTCTAATACAAGGACTATATTGCCTAAGTACTTTACTGAAAAACAATTTTCAATAAAGTCTTAATCCATGTCAAGAAATTTATATAATTTTCAATCAACAATGTGTCATGCACACACAGTGTTTAGAAATATTATCATGCTCCCACTCACTTTCTTGTAAATACAAGTATCTTTGTTTCTATCGATGAAATCATATTATTTGATCAATTCATCAAAACAAAGATTCCAACTCCACTATGCTTGCTTCAGATCATTACTGGATCTCTTGAAGTTTGCACACTTACTAGCATCCTCTGGATCGAAAAAATTACCTTGGACCATATCAAATATACATCCTTGGTTCTATTTCCATCTCATGGGAATCATTTTGACATCCGTCTGTTATATCTCATAACAGAAATATTTAGTAATTGCTAGTTTAATACGAACTAACTTTAAGAATTATTATGATGAGACAATCTCGTCATAATCAACTCCTTGATCTTGTCATAAACTATTCGCAACAAGTCAAGCTTTATAAAACATTTTTATCTTTGTCAATTTATAGATCCATCACTACACTTTAGACTTTAAGTCTTCCAGAGGGTATATCAAGTTCTAAACTTGAATTATGTGTATGGATACTATCTTGGATTATTTTGGTGTATAGCCAATTCCGGAGTCAGGGCCCATCAATGCTTCTCTCTGTATTATAGGTTCATTGTTTGTTTCAACAAAATTTTGTCTGCATACCCTGAAGGTATGTACGAATTTTCCAACCTATATAGTTCAGCTGCATGTTCGACCGAAGTCTCTATATCCTATGTAGAGGCTTCTGTATCAGTCGCGATAAGAAATTTTAGAACCACTTCTAGCGTTTATTTTCTTTTGACTTGATCACGAAGATTCTGTAATCTCGTCGAATTGCACTGTCCTCCCACTCACTCTTTTTGCAGAAAACATTTTCTTCAAAATTTCCGCACTCTGTGACAAAACACTTTGCCTTGGCGTAGTGATAGAGGAATACCCAACCATTTGGGATAACCTACAAAGTAGCACTTATTTTGAAAATTTGATGGCGCTCTTTTCAGTGTAAAAGCCATAGTCTCTAAAGCATCACATTAAAAGTATATTGGTTGAACAATCAATGTCATCTCTGATCTCACCATGTCATACATAGCTTGATTACATCTACTCAAAACAATCTACTCACAGTAGTGTTTCTAGGAGGTGCAAGCTATAAAATTCTTTTATAGCACATCAGACAATCGCTAAATTTGTAACTCAAATATTCTTTTCTGCAATTCAATTGTAGAAACATAATTTTCTTGTGACAATAATTTCTACTTCATTCTGAAAATCTTTTTGAAACACTTCAAAAGATCCATATTTATGTCTCAATTAGTAAATATAAATATCTACTTGAGTCATCTTGAAGATAGATAAATCCACTACTTGCAACAACACTTATTTGATTACATACATCAATATGCATATTTCCAATTATTTTTGTTTCTTGTTCTTTATGGCCTGTGAATGGTATTTTAGTTTACTTCACTATTTGGATGAAAGTTGCAAGTGTCAGATGATTCATAATCATATGACTCCAAAATCCATCACTATGGAATTTCTTCATGTGGGTTTCTCCAATGTGACTAAATGCAGTGCCACACATATGTGGTATTTTTAGTCTTGCGACATTTAGCGTCAGTATTATGGATGCTCAATTCTATCATCAATATTCATAACTTCAATCCTATTCACAATAGGAGTATGGCCCTTTTGTTCATTACATCGAACTACTATTGCTCTCTTATGAACAACCTCCTTGCAACTTCTATGCAATGGGCTAGTGTGTATGAAACTCTAAAATGAATTATGAAAATAAATTCAGAGGTAATATGTTGATGAAAAAGTATCATAACTATTGCAAAAATTTCAAACCTCATTAATTTATTGGCCATTAGGCCGTAGTAATTCTTGCATCGATTCGCAGCAACATGCAATCGAGTCGGTATTCTTGTTACCAACTTTTAACCACAATTCCCAAAGAATTTAGTGTTTAACAATTTAATCATGATTCTCAAGAATCACACTTTACATGACCGATTTTCTCTACACCTTATAACTTGTAAGACATTCATACCTGAGCTGGACATTCCAGTCTTCTTTTCTTTCCACCTCTAAATTTCTTATATTTTACTTACAATATTTCTCCCACTCAACAGAAGAATCATCTAACTTTTTAAGAGTGGCGCGAGCCCCGAACTTCCCTAGGCATGTAAGTCTCATTACATCCTTTGGTTTTCTTCTTTCTCTTTAAGTTCTCGCCATCAACTCATGACCGGCGTTCTTCTGGGTCTTACGCATTTTAGTCTCAAACATAGTTGAACACTTCACTAGGTCTTGCAAACAAAACACTTCTTCAGATATCACATATCTTTTAACCTTTGTTTGTTTCGGAAAACAATTTTCAGTTCCAAGAATATCACATAACTATCCCAAACATTTTTGAAGTTCGGGTTTCTCGGAAGCAAGCAGACCGTAATGCAATTCTGAGTCTCATCATCCATAGCATTAGTAGGAGAGCATTGCAAGCATGCAGTAGGACAAAAATCCTTCTTGGCACTTCTTAGAGGATGATCCTCTCAATCATAAAGATTCAGCCAGATAAATAATAGCTAATCAACAACAAAGGTGGAACTGTGAGCCATAATTCTACAATTATAATGCAAACTACACATAGACATTGTTCATAATTAATTTGCACTAGTGATTAAACTAAATTAATACATAATTGTGCTCCCACTCAAAAATCAATATCTCTCATAATTGATAGTGAGTGATTCAAGATCCAAATCTACTTCTCAGCAATTGATGTGGACATCACTGATGACGAGAATTTTGACCGGTGGGCAAACTTTTGCCAATCATATCTCCATATGACTCTTGTTCATCTTTCGATGCTTCGTGCTCTGAGCTCAGAATGATTCTGCTAGAACTTCAAGACAACCAAGTGCTATCTGCATCCATGGTCTGACCATCCCCGTCTTACACCTCACGTCCCGTTTGTACTCATGTGGACATGACGCACTCCAGAGCGCTACTTGTTATAGACGGTTGCAACACTGTGAAGAGCACCTTTTAACTTGATATTTACTGTGAGAGATCACCCTAATAATTGACTACTGCGCAATCAAAAAGGGTGCAAACAACAAAGGGATACACATCTCAGGCAATTCATAATAGCATGATATGGTATAGCCCTGGGCGCCGGGAGTTCTCCATGATCGTCTTCAATCTCCATTTGAAGCGACGTGACAGCCAATATTTCGTTGCCATGGCAATTGTTTCAAAAAAGTTGCCATGGCGGCAATCTCAGAAAACGTTGTTGTGGCGGCCGTTTCAAAAAACGTTGTTGTGGCACCAAAATCTGAAATTCCACCGTGGCACGAAATTATAGCTCCTCGTCCCGCGCCTAGTACACCTTCTCCTCGTTGGGGTCTTCCGTGTACATCTTGCCACCGTCACTGGCAACATATCTCTATGATATTTACATTAAGGTGGCAATGTCGTGGCTCCAGCCATCATACCGTGACGCACAGGCCACTTAACATTACAACATATAACCATCTCATACATAAAATCATTATCATGACGAAGACTATACCACATCATATGCAAACTCTGCAAAACCAAGTAGGACGTCCTCTAATCGGTTTGGAAAATTTTAATTACGTGGCTTCTAGGGTTTCTGAATAAACCAAGCTACCTACGTGCACAACATAAAGTGATAATCCTTGTTTCTAGATTAACTTTTGGGGTGTGTGAAAGAAGAGACTTAATTAAAAATCTCGTTCCCCCACACTAAACTTCATCTAATACGCGTGACCCCCTAGAAGATCATCCATCTTCATCGCCCTCTTGCGTACATGACGGTTCACTATTCTTGACTAAGGTGAAGCCCGAGGAACTGTTAGCAGATCATCGACAGCCAGAGCCGAGCGATTGTCAGAACCTTGTAAAATGCGACACCATGTTGTCAATGAATTGAACTGAAGCAACACTCGAGGGAAGCATAGCAAGAACATCACCCTCACAATCATATGTGATCTATATCGAAACTTGCATCTACTAAATTGAACCGCTCATGATGCCACTATTGGGAAACGTAGTAGAAAACAAAAAAATTTGCCCTACGAACACCCAGAAACAATATAAAGATGCATAACGGGTTTGGATCGATGATCGTTACCAACTCCGGAGTGCAGCGGAAGTAGATGAGTCAGTGTAGATCCTACTTGGAGTCCTTCGAATGTCGATGATGATCCCGTGAACCACCCTTGAACGATCCCTCGAACGGAAGACCGAAAGCACGGCCTCTCTACTTGGTTGCAAGCGTACGATCTTCACGATCCGGCAGCGCTTCGCCGTCCAGAGCTAATCGGTGTTGGAGAATTAGAGGGAGGAGATTAGAACCACACGGGGCTTCTAATTATGAGGATTAGAGGTGGCTAGGGCTAGCTCTAAATGATCAACTACGACCAACAAGTACTAGAACTAGATCAAGTAGAGGAGGCTCCAAAACTTGTGTATCCAATAGAGCAAAATCCCCTAGTATATATAGGTTGGAGGGGAGGCAGAGGGCAGCTACCAAGGGGGGAAAGTCCCCTTGGGGCCCCTGCCATAGGGGGAGGAGTAGGACTCCTCCCCAAGTCCAATTCGGCCCCCTACAAGGAAACGGGGGGGGGGGGGGGGGGCGCCTTCCTACTTGGGCCCTTGTGGCCCAAGTTGCCTTCCACCTCTTTGCCTTTTTAGGCCCATTGATATTTAAATTAAATATAAAATGTTCTAAATATTTTCAAACCATTATATATATAATTTAACATCTCTGAAAACATTTTCCACCTATATATATTTATCGGTAATACCCGGTATTACCCGATATTCACCGAAACCCTTCCGGTGACCCCGAAACGCTTCCGCAACCTCTCGGAACTATTCCGGGTATTAATGAAATAATTTCACAAATATATTCTCATTACTCCCGTACCACTAACACTTAGTAGATCAAGATTACCTTAAGCTTGTGACCCCATAGGTTCGGTAAATCATAGACATGAACGAAAACCCCGTCGTTCAATGACCGATAGCGGAATCGTGGACATCCATATCGGTCCCTATGATTACACGAATGATATTTGAGTGAACCTTTGGTTATCATGTGATGTTCCCTTTGCTTCGCAATACTTTACAAAACCCGGTGTGCATCGGTATCCTCCTGAGTCATCACCATGCTCACTATACCGTTGCTCCCATTTCCGGTTTTGTTCTTCTTTCTCGTTGACGTGTTCCGGCATCCCCGTGATGTAGTAACCCATGTCTGGCCAGACGATGATGTATGCCGTCACAACAAGAGGGCCCTAAGAATATCTCTCCATCGTTGGAGGAGAAAATCCCACTCTTGAGCTATTTGGTCACTTGTCAAACTTTCCGGTGAGCCTGAAAATTGTCGTTATGATGTTACAGATGACGTTTGAGCAACCCTAAAGCCCACCGTCCAGTAGGAAGTGACCGAGATACTCTCATGGTCTGAGGAACTAAAACACATGCTAACACTTCGTGTTATAATAGATGATTTCAGACGATATAATCACAAAGTATAACAGACAAGTATTGGGTCGATTCAATATGATCGTTCTTCCAACGTCATACCCTCAATGTTGTTTTAGGAGTATCGTTACACTTAACGATATCCTAAGATCCGAAAAACATGATCACCAACAACACTTGAGCCAGTCTTATAGGCGAGACCGGGAACCTATTGTTTACCGTTTATCATTCCACACGTGCATATGAGTTTTCCACCGAATCGCATATTCCAAGATCATAGCAGCTATAGCATGAAATATAAACTCTTAACTATGAACATGGAAATATAATAATACAAATATTATTGCCTCTAGGGCATATTTCCAACAGTATAGTGTCTCAGATCGCCAAGCACTTTGGCCTCGGTTTAGATGAGATGGAGCACGTCCTCGGCCCGACGGTACTCAACCGTAGGATTATGACTAACACTCACTTCATTAGGCCCGTGCATGGGGAGCATTACTACAAATGCCCCCTACCTAACTCTGAGACTACTGATGTGTGCTTGCCTTTGCCGCAAGCTTTTAATATTTCTACGCGTGATATGTGGGTGCTCTCCATAGATGAAATTAATGAGCATAGGCACACAGCTGGGTTCGGAAATGATGTCCACCCCAAACCAGCTCCTGAGTGCGATGCCACAGCCGCAGGGTATGCCCATGGCTTGGATGCATGGGGTAATGCACCCCAATTTGCACCCCACTTTTCACCACAACCTGCACCTCAGTTTGCACCGCAGGTTAACTTTGGGAAGCCACATGACTATGTGCCTAGGGTGGAGTTTCACTAGTTGCAGCAGCAGGTAGGAGGGATCCGTACAGACCTCCGTGCGGCCAAAAACAACATTAACCTACTCGGTGGGAACATATAGCCCCTCTTTTCTTTTTGGCAGCCACACCCTGGCACGGGAGGTCAGTCCTCCAGTGGCCCATCTAGGATGAAGTGGCCCCATGTTGGCCAGAGGGGCAACGATGATGAGGACATGGACTAGAGAGAGTAGGCCAAGAGCCTAAGCTTGGGGAAGCTCGTCCCCTAGTTATCCATGCATGCATGTTTTATTTTTCTTCTTTTTTTTTTGTTTTTGTTTTTGTTCTTATCATGTTTTCTTTCAGTTTGCATAATAAATTGGAAGAGCAAGCTTTGGACTTGCCTTGTTGGAATTCTCTTCGTTTGTGTTTTGTTTCTTCAAGCCCACAGGTTTGTTTTCCGCTAGCAAGTTGGAAATGAAGGGAATGATGGAGATTTGACTGAGGGAGGAAGTGAGCCAGCACAAGAAGGTATAACATATGCATAATCCCTTGTCTCGCAATATTATTTGAGAAAGAATTTTTAGTTGACTCGCTGCACTTAAATAAGTTACCCGCGTTGTTGAATATCATTTAGTCTTAACTCCCAACTTCATATTTTGCTAGCAGAACCTTGTGGTAAAGCATGTTTTGTTCCAATAAAAATTCTAAAGAAAACTTAGAGTTTTTGATTTTTCCAAGATAATGAGTATTCAAGTAGTTCAACTCCACATGCTGAATTTGATTGACTTGATAACACCTATTGATGGAATTATTTGGAGGAATGAACATTTGCAGTGATTGAGGTTATGCCAAGTTTTATTTGCAGTGATTGAGGTTATGAACATTTGCAGTGATTGAGGTTATGGCTGGCTTCATGTCTTGTTGCTATATGTTGAGATAATTCGCGTAACTATGACACCGTCAGGAGCTTGGAGATTCAGTGGTAAATGATCGACCTTCTCCAATGGAGTGTGTATGTGGTAAAGAAGAGCACTGATCGCTGAGCTCGAAAGAGACAATCATTTTTTTATCCATAGTGCACAAAATTAAGCAACAGTGGAACCCAATTGCATATAGTAAATTTTGGTATAACCCCGTCACCAAGAGTTGAAGTTCCAAAGAATAACGATAAAGAGAAGTGTTTGAAAGCCATCACTAGGGGGTACTAGTGGGTGTCAATGAAATACTTGAGTTATCTATTGTCTTCACATCTAAACTCCCCTAATGCATTTGAATAATGAGCTTTAGTTGAATGTCCATCTAAGAAAGAAATGCTCTCACTTGCCTAAACACTTGGTTAGCAAAGAAAAAATGGCTTTGAGAAACTATGACTAGTGATAAGAGACGGAACATGGATAGGCAACGAGCTTTGGTGCAGCTATTCAATTGCAAATACTTTCTTGAACGACGTTGCAGGATAAGACAAGATGGATATGATATATTCTTTCGAGCTGGTAAAACCTCTTTCTACTCAATCAAGCTCCCTTTCATTCCCTTGATCTCTTGTTTGCTCGAGGACGAGAAAATCTTAAGCTTGGGGGAGTTGATGGCTCGAGAATGTGTGATGTTTTCCTAGTAATTCTTGCTTGGTTTTCATCAGATTTTTATTATTCTTTAGATATTTCTAATGCTAACCCCTCGAAAGAGAAGAAAATCCGTTTTTCCAATGTTTCGCAGGAAATATCAATTATGGAAGGAAACCAAGAGGGATTGCAACAAATCAAGCCAAATGGAGCAACTTCCATAAAGAAGCCCAAGTCAATAGGCGTAGCAGAGCAAAAGACAGCGTTCCATACGACCGCGAGCGCCAGTATGAGCGGTCGTATGGACTGCCATCAGCTCCACCACATCTATACAAGCCACTTTCGTGAAGGGACCCAGGGGAGAAGAGAACCCTAGCCGCCGCCACACCACCCAGAAGAGGAGAAGAGAGGATCTGAGGAACCATCAAAGATATTCTTAGTTTTGGTCCTTTCATCTCCATCATCATCATCCCCCCTTTCACTATTGTAAGAGGAATTCCAATTTGGAGCCCAACTTTAAATCTAATCAATCTCATCTGCAGATCAAGACAATTTGAATTACCCATTTCATCTTATTGTGGATCTTCACGGTATTATCTATATGGTTTTCATGGGTTTTATCTCTGTTGTGATTGATTCCCCTCTTATGATGCATGAGTAATTCCCCCTAGGTGTGGGAGATGTAGGTAAATGGTAAGATTAATCCGTGCCTATTCTATATGTCATCATTTGCATTCATAGTAGTGTGATCTATCTAGTATGTTGTTACTCTGTGGTGAACTCTATGCGTGTTGTCCAATTTAAGGGCCCAAGCAACATGATCTCAAGACCTACACAGGTAACACGTATTGTTTAGGAAATCTGTGACCTCTGACATGACAGGTGGAGATATCTATGAGGACCGAAGACAATATGAGATAACGGTGATCCATTAAACTTAATGCTTTGTTCTGGTCTAAGGACCTTAATTGTGGAAACGACCACTTTGTGGCAACGGTGAAGCAGGACCATAGAATGAAATATAATCCCACGTCGAGGAGTTTCATGACCTTAGGGTGAACCACCTACAGAATACATATATCAAATGCTATGAGTACAATACAAGGTAACTGGTATTACCGTCGCACTGGCACACTTTATACATTCTTACCATGAAATGAAATCTCTCCGCCCTTAATATCTTCATTGCAGGAAACACAACCTTTTAGCCCTATTCATGTTATTTGCTTTAACTAGTTCTTATAGCCATTACTTCAAACTCACTTTATATTTGTCAAGCTGGTTTACTCGTTGTTCATGAGCAATAACGATATTTGCAGAAGCTCGAGGAGTTAACACAATAACTTTAACACCGTGTGTGTGACAGAAGCGCCACTATAAATACTCTCCTCCGCTCTTCATTGGGACGATTACTCATTGGAATACTTCTGCGAAAGTGCTACACTACCCTATTTGGCTTGCAGGCATTAGAGTCCCCACCCGTATGTATGTTTGTGGCCGTATTTTTTGCAGCGTGGATCACTACAAAAAAACACTTCCGTGATGATACGTGTTCGTCACAGTAGGTCACGTTTTCTATCATGCATGTACATCCGTGACGATTTTATGACAGAATCAAGATAGTCATACCTGTGCTGTCGTAGAAGTGTTCCATGACAATACTCAAATTTTCATCACGGAAGTGTCCACTTCCATGACGATAAATGGCGCGTCATGGAAGTGCTTTCGTCAAGGGTAACCGACACATGGCATCCACCATAACGGGTCGCCGTTAAGCTATCGGGTCCGATTTTGGATCCGATAACCCGTTAAAAGCCACGACCAATGGCGATTTTCCACGTGTAAAATTCTCATTGGCCGAAGGAGCCACGTGTCAGGTCCGCATTGGGACAGATGTCAACCGTCCAATGGACAGGAGTTGCCAATGATACGTCGACATGTGGCACGGCCCAATAGAGGCCCATTATAGGTTAAAAAGCAGGCCCAGCAAAAGGCCCACAAGATTTCGCTAGATACTAATGGGCCGGCCCGTTAACACCCAACCATGTTTTGGGCCAAATTATGGCCCATATCAGATACGGCCCGTTAAAAGCCTGCCATATATTGGGCCAAATTACGGCCCATATCCGATCCGGCCCGTTAACGACCATCAATAATTTGGGACAAATTACGGCCCATATCAGATCCGGGCCGTTAACTACCTGTCATATTTTGGGCCAAATTACGGCCCATAACCGATATGGCCCGTTAACAGCCAGTGTGCCTTTGGGACCATTGAGGGCCCAATTTGCTCTATGGCCTCTTAATGGCCCGTTTAACAGTTTGGCCCGATATTAGTTTCGGCCTGTTAGCGGCCCTTGGTACATATGGGCCGCTGTCGGCCTGGTTTCACTTTCGGCCATTTAACGGCCCGAGCTGCATTTGGGCCTAATTTTGGACCGTAGTGACTTACGGCCTCTTAACGGCCCATAGTCTTCGTGGATACATTTTTGCCCAACCTGCCTATCGGCCGGTTAAAGGCCCGTGATAGAGTTGGGCCTAATTTTGACCCGCTACACATCCGGCCTGCTTCCAGCCCGTCATGTGATTGGGCCAACCAAGGCCCGACTACATTTTGGCCTGTTAGTCGCCCATCATATCATTGGGCCAATCATGGGCCGATGTATAATTTAGCCTGCTGTCGGCCCGTGAATTGTTTGGCACAATTCAGGCCCAATCTACTTCTCAGCCTGTCAAAAGCCCATTTTATTTTAAGGCCCAACTAAGGCCAGCGGTTTACTTGGCCTGATAAAGGCCCGAAACTAATAGTGGGTCAGTTTATGTCTAGGCCTGCTAATGGCCCGAGATGATTGTAGGCCCACATTTTGGCCCAATTATAGTGATTGGCGGGCCGGCCAGTTTTAGTACAGTAATTTTTTTATATTAACATAACGTATTGGCCCATTGTGCTCCGATCGAAGCTGACGGCCTTTTCAGAGAGCGACGACAACATATACAGTAAATAAATTACGGCATCATGACGAAGAATAAACCTAGACTATACAACAAAGAAATTACAACACTTCAACATAGTTCAAGAAGCATGCCAGTGATACTAAAGGACAACCAGAGAGCAGATTACATACACTGGGCATCAAAGTCCGTTGCCAGTGATAATAAAGGACAACCAGAGAGTAGATTACATACACTGGGCATCAAAGGTCGCCACCAGTGCAAATAAACATGCCAACAAAATAATATACAGAACTGACAGCACTTCAACATAGTTCAAGAAAGGTTAGCCCTGCCCGGCAGCTGCAGCGCAAGCAGATGAGCAAGCTGATGAGACTGCGCTTGTTTGACACTTATATCCACCAACTCAAGCTGCATAACATCAATAGATGTCCTATACTTCTGGTTAATCTTGCATAGAGATTGGAGTTCCTGTCGGATTTGAGCTGAAGCATGTATTTCTGCTTGAATTTGAGACTGAAGAAGTCGAACAGATTCAGGCGGCGACTTCATCGAGCTTGTGTCACTGCTATTAGTTAGTAACTTCGACATTAAATCAAGACATGACTTTGGGGTCGTATCGCTATCCCCAAGATGTGTTGCCTTCTTCCCTGCAATATATGTTAGAGGGACAAGCAATGGGTTCGTCTCATTATCATTGTGGCAGTTCTTCCTACCGTCAGTGATGTCACCTTGAAAGAGAAACAAGTAGACATATAACAGGTTTTGCACGTATAAGCATGAGTGCTGTCAATTCATCCCATTTCTTAGTGGCAAATAAAGAGACGCGGTTTAAAATAGCATTAACATAATAGGCATTGTTCATAGTTAAGACATGGCAGGAAATGGCATTGTGCAGGAGCGACCAGCTTCACCACACCACTGGATTACAGATCAAGAACACAAGCATACATGTAGTGCTAAACAACGTATAAGCATCAACAATGAGTGTACTGTCAATTTATCCCATTTCAGATTGGTAAATAAAGAGACATGATTTAAATAACATTAACATAATATGGCATTGTTCATAGTTAAGACATAGCAGGATATGACATTATGCTGGAGTTGGTAGTTTCACCACATCACTGGATTACAGATCAAGAACACAAGCATACATGCAGTGCTAAAGAAGATAACTTGCTATATTTAGTTTAATTTACATGGTATGAATAAGGAACTAGGTTGTACAACTAGAAACTGAAATTGAGAAGGACAAACTTATGTTTATGAACTTCTTCGTAATAAACTTTGAACATGCAATTTGATGCAAACGACGAAAATAAACAGCGTTTGCAGTCATAGCTATCCAAATATACACAACAAAGTTTGAAGGCTCGAGAAGGACAAACTTACGTTAGTAGTGAAGACCGGCTCTATAAAGCCCTTGTCCATGTTGATGGGGGGCAATTCAAGAAGTTTACCACATAGTCTTCTTCATGAGCATTGCCTTTATTCTACATTTTGTTAAGAGTAAATATAGATGTGATATTATAGGAACAAATGGAGATTATTTAAGCTAAGATGCAGAGTGATGCTACATAACCAACTAGCTATAAATTTATGTACAGCATACAGGCAAAAGGCACTGACAAGAGTAATGCAGAGCTAAACTTCTTCAGTGGCATTGGTTTTATTCAACATTTTGGCAAGAGTAAATATAGATCTGATGTGTAGAAAATGGAGGGCAAGGGAAAATAAGCTGCAAAGTGATGGTACATGAACAACTAGCTGACAATATAAGTACAGTGATGAAGGACAAGAGATACATACAAGAACAATGCAAAGCTAAACTTCTTCATAAGCATTGGGTTTATTCTACATTAATGTAAGCATTAATATAGCTCTGATAATTTGGAGCGAATAGTGGACAAGCAAGCTATAATGCACAATGATGTCACATAATCCACCAGGTATCAATGTAAGTACAGCGATACAGGATAACAGGTACTAACAAGAGCAAAGCAGTGAGCAACATAGCTGCGATATCCTAGGTTTTGTGGCGCTGGTTCTATCACCAATATAAGTGGGGTGCGATCCAATTTCTCCGGTACCACCACCTTTTTCAAGGACTTTGCTTGTACTCCTTCAGGTTCTGCAATCACCCTCTTCCTTTTGGATGTTTGATACACAAGAACAACATTTGAATGGAAAAACATGGGATGACGACAAATGGAATAGGTATTGATAATGGATGGGCATGGCACCTTCACATATATGATGAGTAAACTAAGAAGATGGTGGTGCAACGAAGCAGAAGAAATGCAAGACACCTTATGCAAGATACGTGCAACCAAAAAAAACTTGCCAAATTAGAATGGGCACCTTGTTGGGTGTACAGGATAGGCCATCTGCCTTTGACTCCTTGAGATCAGAATAGTCATTAGGATCATATTCTAAATACGAATCTATAGGTGGGGAGCATGTGGGTTTCATAGCATCCAGAATGGAACTCAATCCCTTGATGCCATGTTTGTTAGCCAATGAACTGTTCCTCAATATTCTTCTGATGTGCGCATTCTCATATTCATTGTGACTGTGTTCAATATCTGAGAAGCGTTAAAACATAAATAGTAGTGAGATTATCTTTGTAATGCAGATGATATTCTAATATAATAGGGGCTCCCTGTAAACCCTTGTGTGCTATCACTGGATTCTGATGAGAGAGCCCATGTGTGCTGTAATTTGGTGTGTACATTAATATAATCTGGCACAACTACACACAAAAATAGGGTCCCTGTTGGGAGCTCCAAAAGTAAGGATAGTTGGCAGATGATAGGTTCATAATATACTGTATAGAAAGTTTATTGCCAAACCATGATGACGAGAGCACACAGAGAAAAAGTATTCCCTCATGTCTATATATGTGGCACACATTCATTTCAAAACTCACATAGTAACATTAGCTGACCAATTAAATGTAAGCTTTGGAAATATGAGTTGCATGTAGTTTAGCTTGAAGGATGGAGTGCAGCTAGTATGGCATAAAGCCACTAGGCAGATCATAGTGTAGATAAAAGGGGTACACCATAAGCATCATAAATAAATTAGGAAAGTGGAACTAGCTAGAAAATACGGGGTTGTATTGCCGCTACTAATTGAAAGCCTATCGATCACCTACAGACCAACTCTATTCACCTGAAGGCGCACTACTGTTACTATTAGTCTAGTCTCTGAAAGGACACACAACTCCCAACATTTCCTGGATATTATGGCAGACCAACTCGAAGTGCTAAAAGCATCTAGCAGAAGCGGCCCAATAGACCTGTCGACTGCAGATGTCCCTACTCCCTTGCCTCACAAGGAACATACTGTACTTATTAAAGAAGAACAGAAGAGGAACATGTTAAAGAATAGAAGAGGAAGCATATTATGGAGATTCCGCTTCTTTCTATACAATGTTGGTTACCCACCCATGATGAATCAGAGCGCCCAAAGAAATGCAATTCCCTGCTAGCTCCCTATATATGGCCACATGCATTTGGAAACTCAAGTGGGAGCATTAGCTGACCAATTAAATGTGTGTTTTGTTAACTAATATCAGTATCATATCACAATCGTATTTGAACAAGTAAGCTTTGGAATTATGATTGGTGTGTTGTTTAGCTTCAAGGGTGGATTGCTGCTAGTATGACACAAAGCACCTACGCAGATCATACTGTAGATATAATGGGAAAATCATAAGCATCACGAGTAAAATCAGGAAAGTGGAACTTGCTAGAAAATATGGACTAGTATTGCCGGTACGGTTAGAAAGGCTTTGGATACCAGCTATCTTCAACTGAAGGCGCAGTACTATTACTATCAGTCTAACTCTCAAAGGTGACACAACTCCCAGCATTTCCTGGATATTATGGCAGATCAACACAAAGAGTTGAAATAATCCATCACAAGCGACCGAATAGACCTATAGACTGCAAATGTTCCTGCTCCTCTTCACTACAAGGAACATACTCTACTACTATTATACTCCCTCTGTCCCAAAATAAGTGACTTGAGTTTGTACTAAAGCTAGTTCAAACTCGAGTCACTTATTTTGGGACGGAGGGAGTACTTATTAAAGAAGAACAGAAGAGGAACAAGCTAAAGAAGAGCAAGCAGATTTTGGATAATAAAATGTTCGTTGCCCACCCATGATGAACCAGAGCGCATAAAGAATGCAACTCCCTGTTGTCTCTCTATATGTGGTGCACGTGCTTATCGAAACTAAAGTAGGAACATTAGCTAACCAATTAAACGTTCTCTATTTTAGTAATATCAGCATAATATCAGATTCGTATTTGAACAACTAAGTTTAGAATTATGAGTGGCAATTTGTTTAGCTTGATGGGTTGAGGAGCAGTGCTAGCACGTCACGAAGTACCTAGGATAATGGTACTGAATATAAAGGGAATGTCTACATGCAAGTCGCCTGACTTTCGTCATTTGGGTCAGTCGGCCATTTCAAGCGGTTGGATGAAGATCCTTCGTCTCCTAACCCTTCTTCTTCCCCAACAGACCACCGCACGGACCGCCGGCCGAACCACTGGCCCCCGCCCCCCAACGATGGTCTTCCGCCGCCCCCGGCCATCCCTCTAGCCCCCCACCCCCCGCACCGAGCTTTCCTCCGGCGAGGCCGCACCACCACCGTCCACCACCGCCCCCACCCGAAACACTAAGATAGATAATGGGGTAGCCCTCCGACAATCCCGTTCCTTCTTCTTCCTTCCCTCCAGCGAACTATCAAATCTCGATTGACCCCAATTTGAAATTTAGTCGACTGTCATTTAGCTAATGTCGAATATCAAAGGGGAAAACCATAAGAATTGCGAGTATAGTGTTGAGCGTGCCATGGCGGATCTGAAGGTGCAGACCGGACAAAGGCTACATCGCAACCAATGTTTGCTTTCAACTGACAAGTAAGATTCTAAGTGATGGGCAAGAAATCACAGTAAATCAGTGGCGATCTATTTTCTTGCTGAGATAAATAACTTGAGCAGATACGAAAGAGTACCGCCTCTGGTACGGCGCAGTGTAAGCATCTGCTGAGACGTTGAGGGTGCTGCGGTAGCGATGGCTGTCGGCGGCGTGGAAGCAGATCTAGGAGGGCAGACGGTTGTGGTGGGGGATATGTCCCGGCGCGGTGGACGAGACGGTCGTAGGAGCGGTTTCGGCAAGGTGGACGATGACGCGAATGAAGCGAGAGGATGCGATGCAAGGATCCTGGTCCGGAGCCGTGGATGAGAGAGGTCGATCTCTTGTAATGGACGACATCGTCGGGGTATCAGCTCCGGCATGGTGGAGGAGGATGGAGGTGGATGGGGTGGCGGACGAAGGAGACTGGGGTCGAGAGGGTGTTTTGGCGTCCACGGAGTATGAACGGGGAAATGGAGGGAGAGAGGTAGGGGGAACCATGTCTTTGGGAGGCGCTTGTGTAACATCCCAATTTTATTAAATTTGGATGTTAATAGAATCAGTTAAATGCATATCATATTTTATTGCGTTTTGGAATTTTTTCTGGAATATTCAAATATTTTCCACTCAAGAAAAATAAAAGAGAGGGGATAAAATGACTTCCTCAAATATAAAAGAGTTGGAAAAATTATTAGAATATTATTTGGAGTTTTTGAGATTTATTTGGTATTTATTTTATTTGCAAAAAGTGCATTAATTGCATTAGGAAAATATTTTAAAAATCTTTTGTGCTTAAATTAATGTTCACTGTGCCCTAGATATTCAGAAATGAATTTAGGAATTTTTGTTGTATTTTTATAAAGTCATTTGATTTTGTTTTGGGCCATTGTTTGTCTTCTGTTAAAAAAACAAAACACACACACACACGCGCGCGCACTCAGCGCGAGGCCCACACGGCCCAGCCGGCCAATTTGGCCCAGGCCTGCCCCGCGCCGTTTCCTTTCGCGCCGGCCGCCCACTGCCTCTCTCCCTCTCTCTGTCTCGCTGACTAGTGGGCCCAGCCTGACCCGTCGTCCTCAACCTCCCGCGTCGCACGGGATAAGCACCTCGGCCACGATCCCGAACCTGCCGGCCGCCTTCCTCGGGATAGAGTTTATCTGGCCGCTCCGGAGCCCCCTGACCTCGCCTATAAGTAGCCCCGGAGTCCCCTCTATCGATCTTGCCGACTTGCTTCTCCCCACGCCGCTTGAAGCCGCCGCCTCATCATTTTGCATCTCACCGGAGCCGAGGTCTTTGACAGTCCATTTCGTCGCCAGTGAGCCCCCACGGCCTCCGTTATCTCTATCAATCTATTTCCCGCGTAGAGACGCATCTTTTTGACATATTTGTTTTGCTCCTAGATCGCCGGAACGACGCCCCGCCGACCCCGCACCCTCGTCGGAGCATGGAGCTCCGCCGTTCCCGCGCTGCACGACCCCGACGCCCTCGAGCATCGCCGCCACCACCACCGGACGCCCTCGTCGAGCTGCACCTCCCCTTCGTCTCCGCTGTCGCCGAGGACCACCGTAGCCGCTGCCCCGTTCGTCACCGACGCTCGCGCCGCCGTCTTCATCGTCACCGGCCACCTCCAGCCCACTGTGAGCCACCCTGTCCCACTCTCGTCCGTCCGATCACGATCCTGCGGCTTAGATTAGATTAGGAAGTTTTTTATTTTTTCGAACCGTTATGTGCTAGTTTGCGGCCGTCTGCTGGTTTAGCTATGCAGCGAACGGGTATGCACCAGTAGCATCGCGCCAAGTGGCCCGAGACTATTTCTGTAGCAGTTTTTTTTCAGATTAGCCCCTAAACTTCAAATAGCCACAACTTTTCAACCGTAGATCCAAATTAGATGAAACCAGCGGCAAAATGTTCGTCTTGATGAGATCTATCTAGTGAACCCATATTTGCAAACTTTTTCCAAAGTCAAATTTGAATTTTTTTAACTTCAAATTCAAACTTCAATTGGCCATATCTTTTAAACGGTAACTCCGTTTGAATTGATTCTTTTTGCACTTTGTCACTATAGCCAAATCCTATGATCTGAACTTTATCATGGCACTTTTCACACAACTAGGATCTGTCCATGAATATTTTACTAGTATGCCTTGTATGCACTATAGTTCACATCACAATTTTGTCATATGTTACTTTGCATTTCGAATATTATTTTTCTGTGCTAGTTAAGTGTGTTGTGTTTTCATTTGGATTTTGTTCGAATCTTTTGTTTTGCATGTTATTTTGGTTCTTTGAGTGATTGCTTATGTGAGTTATTTACTTTGACGATCGATTGTCCAGAGTGCGAAGCAGAATACTATCATTCTCTAGAGTTGAACCAGCTGTACCAAGGCAAGTTTACATTTGACCATTCTTTTAATTACCTATGTTTTTATATGCACTTAGTCCCTTGTGGTAGGATTGCATGGTAGGAATTTATGCCGGATGGCTATGCTTTTACCTAGTTGTTCATTTTGAGGTACGTCTGAACTATACAACCTTTGTCACCACCGTGTAAGTTTATTTTTGCCTCGCTAATGTAGACATGGATTGGGGAGTGTTCATGGTGAGACATGAGTGACAAAGTAGTAATCAGGACCAAGACCTTTAAATGAACTACCTGGGCGGAAATTGGTTTGAATGGTGGCGAAGTACAGTGGGAGAATGCATGGGAAATCCACGGTGGTGCACCACTAGTGGTCCATCTGCTCAGGCTCAAAGGGATCAAACATATTTTCATGTCTAGAAGCTTACGTGTGCAGCCACAAGCCAATATGGGCTCTGGCTTAGTTGAGTAGTTAGTGTTACCTCTTCCGGGATAGGCTAGCAGATGTAGAATGAGTAGGTGTACCGGCCTATTAGTGGGTTAAGGGGGAATACTTTCGAAAGACTATGTCTCGATCTTCCGATCAAGGAGGTGGTCGAGTCTTGTGGGAAAAAGTGTGCAAACCTCTGCAGAGTGTCAAATCTAATCGATTAGCCATGTCCCTGGTTATGGACAATTTGAGCTTTTAGTAGTGGAAATGCTGGGAGATCTCATCACCCTTAATTTTAATCTGTGGGTTTAAATAAACTTTGGGAATGGATTGAGTTGGGGTTGCCAACTCATCCTATGCTATTTTGTAGTAGTAGAATAATTTCTTTACAATAGGGAAAAACCAGCTTTATGCAAAGTTAAACTTAGAGCTTCCACCAGCCAAATTGCATGTACAAATAGGTTCATTATACTTGTGATGTGACTTGCCAGTACATTCCATGTACTGACCTACATGGCTGCAACCTATCATGTTGCAGATATATCCGACGAGGATTAAGGTGCGATAGGTCGATGTTCTGCACTCAGCTTTGCTCGTGGAGTTGATGGACTCATTTACTTATTTGCTTCCGCAGTTTTTGTTTAATGGCCTTATGCCATATTTTTGTAATAATTGTATTACTCCTGGACTATCGATGTAATAAAGAGATGTGTGTTATTTCTGTTATTTCATCGAGTACTGTGTGTGCTAGCAAGTCGATCCAGGGACTAGCACGGTAAGCACAGAGACTTCGATCCTTATTGGGTCGGGTCGCTACAAGATGGTATCAGAGCACACGTTGACTGTAGGACGCGACCCCTAGAAAATGGAAAAGCCATAGGATAAAAATTCTATTTTAAAATTTCCCTATATATCCGTTGGTCTCGTACTTTTCTCTACTTCATTACTAATCTCTGCTCTCTTCCAAATGTAGATGTCGACCGCCATTGTCGAGTTTGAGCAGCCCGATGAGACCATGCCCTTTGGGAGGTAGCTAATGAAGATCGTGAAGCACCTGAAGATCGCGCTGCCCACACTCACCGGGACCTTCACGCCTACCTTACCCGAGGAGACCTGCTGGAGGATTGATGTCCATATCCCCGGACGCACCATCGGAGTTCACACCGAGCCCATTGACTTCTATCTGGATGTTGGATCATGGGGCCTGGGCAAGGGCATTGCTGCTCATATTGCTCTTGGCCGCATTCGGGAGGAGTACGCCGAGGAACTCAAGAAGACCTCTTTTTTTATATACGCGCGCCGCGACGCGAATGGGGAAGTGGTGCGTACTCTGGAGGACGAGACGATAGCATCCCATATCCAGGACATGGAGGAGCACATTCACCGGATGGAGGTAGAGCTAGATCACAACCGGATCGTCACCAAGAACCTCATGACCCGCAAGGCCAAGCTCGAGGAGGAGCTCCTGGACGCTCATATCGAGCACGAGGGAGAGATCGACACGCTGCAAGAGAAGATCGACGACCTGAAGCTTCAGCTTGAGGAGGCCGAGGAGAAGCTAGATGAGGGAGAAGACATCCAGGAGGATCACTCTTATGGAGCTTATGTCAGCCAGGACAAGGACCAGGATGACGAGCTTGGAGATGACGACACAGAGAGTGATGCAAGTACACCAGACGTCAACATGGTTGACTGGTCATCATTCGATGAGAGTTAGATTTTAGTCCACCATGATAGTTTAGGGATTCGATTTTGTTATTCGATTAGTTTTATTCATTTGTGAGACCATGTCGAATCTTGTGACATGGCTTATCTTAGGTTGATGATTCGTGTGAACCTCTTTGATTGAAATTGAATTGGTATGATTTGAAGTTTTATTGCTATCATTTGCATATGGGTAGTGTGATTTTCCTCATTAGACCCTTGTTCTATTCTAATTTCTCATCCACTCTAAACCCATCAGATGCCTCCGAGATGCGACCATGTATCCAACTTTCCACCGAAGCTCACTCAGTTGATTTAGAACCAGAATGCCCTTATGCAGATGCTTATCCAAAACCAGAATCAGAACCAGAACAATAACAACAACCCACCGCCGCCACCCCCAGTTGACAGTCTTACCCGTTTTCTGCGGCTGAACCCGCCTGTGTTCTCCAGCAGCACGGAGCCAGTCGTCGCGGATGATTGGCTTCGCAAGATAGGAAGGTAGCTCGCCACAGCAGGGTGCAATGATGCAGAGAAGGTGAGGTTTGCCGCTCACCAGCTGGATGGACCGACAACTTCATGGTGGGAGAACTACACCACCACGTACCCCATGGAGAGTGTGACTTGGAGTCAGTTCCAGCAGGCATTCCGCACTGCTCATGTTTCGGCTGGAGCTATGAATCTCAAGAAGAGGGAGTTTCGCAACTTACGCCAGGGAAACCGTTCAGTGGGAGAGTATGTTGATGAGTTCAGCAAGTTGGCCCGTTATGCTCCAGGAGACATGGCCACAGATGCAGCCAAGCAGGAGAAGTTTCTGGAGGGACTGAACGACGAGCTGGGAGTTCAGTTAATGGTAGCGACTTTTGAGAACTATCAAGAGTTGGTTGACAAGGCTATCATTCTCGAGGGCAAGCATCAACAGATAGAGAGTCGCAAGAGGAAGTATGGTTAGGGCAAGTTTCAGTCTGGAGCTCAGCAGAAGCCCCGATACACCCCGTACCCGGGATATGCTGGCTCAGGATCCAGTAAGTTTGGAGGGCACAACCATCATAACCATGGTGGTCATTTTCAGCATGGAGGCAATAGCCACAACCACAATGGCCACAAGAATGGCAATGGGAATGGGGGAAATGGCAATCCCGAGCGTTCCAGCCCTGCTACACCAGTGAGGAAGGATCTGAGTCACATCACCTGCTTCAAGTGCAAGAAAATAGGGCACTACTGCAACAAGTGTCCCGAGCTGCAGAATGGAAATGGCAATGGGAGTTCTGGAGGCAAGAAGCCTAATCCTTTCACTAAGGGGCATGTGAATCATGTCAATGTGGAGGAAGTCTATGAGCAGCCTGATTCAGTGATTGGTAAGTTCTTGGTTAATAAATTTCCAGCACTCATTTTTTTGACACTGGTGCATCGCATTCATTCATATCAAGGGGATTTGTGGATAAGCATAAGTTGCCTACCGTAGCTCTTAAGTCACCCATCCTAGTGAGTTCTCCGGGAGCAGAGTCTATGGTTAGTCAGGGATGTTTTCAGTTACCTCTAAACATAGGGGGCATGTCTTCCCCACAGATATGATCATACTTGAGTCACAAGGATTGGATGTTATCTTAGGCATGGATTGGTTGTCCAAGTATGAGGGGAGCATTGATTGCGCCAGTAGGTCGATTTTTCTCACCACCCCAGTGGGAAAACGGATCAAGTATGTGTCCAGGTTTAAACCTAGGAGGACTCAGGTGAACTCTCTTACAGGAGTTGTTCAGGAGGAAGTACCAGTGGTGAAGGATTATCCCAATGTATTTCCAGTGGAATTACCAGGTATGCCACCAGATCGGGAGATTGAGTTTTTGATTGAGCTGCTGCCAGGCACAAGACCTATCTCCAAGAGGCCGTATCGGATGCCTGCTAATGATTTGGAAGAAGTCAATAAGCAGATTAAGGAGTTGCTGGAGAAAGGGTATATTCGCCCGAGTTCATCACCTTGGGGAGCGCCGGTACTCTTAGTGGAGAAGAAGGATGGAACGTTGAGGATGTGTGTGGATTACCGCTCTTTGAACGAGGTGACCATCAAGAACAAGTATCCTCTGCCGATGATCAATGACTTGTTTGACCAGTTAGAGGGAGCAAGTGTTTTCTCCAAGATCGATCTTCGATCCGGTTATCACCAGTTGAAGATCCGTGAGAAGGATATACCCAAGACAACTTTTACCACGAGGTATGGGCTTTATGAGTATACAGTCATGTCCTTTGGTTTGACTAATGCCCCTGCCTATGTTATGAGTATGATGAACAAGGTATTCATGTAGTTCTTGGATAAGTTTGTCGTGGTATTCATTGATGATATATTGGTTTACTCCAAGAATGAGGAGGAACATGCCGAACATCTGCGCTTAGTTCTAGAGAAGCTCAGAGAACATCAACTTTATGCCAAGTTCAGCAAGTGTGAGTTTTGGTTAAAGGAAGTGTGATTTCTTGGACATGTTGTGTCAGGTGAAGGGATTGCAGTGGACCCTTCCAAGGTTGAAGCGTCACCGAATGGAAGGCACCCACCTCAGTCGGTGAGTTTCGTAGTTTCCTTGGACTTGCAGGATATTACCGGAGGTTTATTGAGAATTTCTCCAAGATTGCAAAGCCCATGATAGAGTTGTTGAAGAAGGACACCAAGTTCATTTGGACTGAAGAGTGTGAAGCCAGCTTTCAAGAGTTGAAGAAGCATTTAGTTACAGCCCCAATGCTAGTTCTGCCTGACATACACAAGGATTTTCAGGTGTATTGTGATGCTTCACGTCAGGGACTTGGAGGTGTTCTTATGCAAGAGGGAAAGGTTGTATCTTAAGCCTCACAACAGCTTCGACCTCATGAGTTGAACTATGCCACTCATGATTCGGAGTTAGCGGCCGTGGTGCATGCACTCAAGACTTGGAGGCACTATCTTATTGCAAATCGTTGTGATGTTTACACGGATCACAAGAGTTTGAAGTATATCTTCACGCAGAAGGAGTTGAACCTCGGGTAAAGGAGATGGTTGGAACTTATAAAGGATTATGACATGAGTGTGCATTATCATCCAGGAAAAGCCAATGTAGTGGTGGATGCTTTGAGCCGTAAGAGTTATGTTAACACCCTTACAGCAGGAGGTTTACCTCAGGAGTTATGTGACGAGCTTGGAGACCTTCAGTTGGAAATAGTTCCAAGGGGTTATGTTTCCACACTCGAGGTGCAGTCCACCTTGTTGGGAAGAATCAGAGAGGCCCAGAAGTTGGACAAAGGTATCGCTGAGATAAAGGAAAATATGAGCAAAGGGAAAGCAGAAGGATTCCGTGAGGATGAGCATGGAACCATATGGTTTGAGCAGCGTATTTGTGTACCCAATGATCCAGAGATTAGGAAGTTGATTCTTCAGGAGGCTCATGACTCACCATACCCGATACACCCAGGCAACACCAAGATGTATCTGGACTTGAAGGAAACTTTTTGGTGGATCGGTATGAAGAGGGAAATTGCTGAGTATGTGGCGATATGTGATGTATGTCAGAGAGTAAAGGCAGAGCATCAGAAACCAGCAGGTTTACTTCAGCCATTGCTGATACCTGATTGGAAATGGGACAGACTTGGTATGGACATTGGGTAATAGTTGATCGTTTGACGAAGGTTGCACACTTCATTCCAGTGAAAACCACCTATACAAGTGCTAAGCTGGAAAAGATATATATGACCAGGATCGTATGTCTGCATGTAGTTCCGAGGAAAATCATATCAGATAGAGGAACACAATTTACCTCAAAGTTTTGGCATCAGTTACATGAAACTTTGGGTACCAGGCTAGATTTCAGTGCAGCCTTCCATCCGCAGACAGATGGGCGGACAGAGGGAGTCAATCAGATTATGGGGGACATGTTGAGAGCTTGTGCGCTAGACTATGGGTCTAGTTGGGATGATAACTTACCTTACGCAGAGTTCTCGTACAACAACAGCTATCAAGTTAGTTTGCAGATGGCCCCTTTCGAGGCATTGTATGGGAGGAAATGCAGGACACCTTTGATGTGGGATGGAGTTGGAGATCGCAAATTGTTTGGACCAGATTTGATCAGAGATTCTGAGGAGAAGGTCAAGTTGATTCGTGACAGACTCAAGATAGCTCAGTCCAGACAGAAGAGTTATGCCGATGCTAAACGCAAGGAAGTGATCTATGAAGTGGGAGATAGAGCATACCTTCGAGTGTCTCCACTTCGAGGTATTAAGAGATTTGGAGTCAAGGGAAAGTTAGCACCATGATTTGTGGGGCCATATAGAGTTCTGGAATGCTGAGGAGAGGTTGCATATCAGTTGGAGTCACCAGAGGCTTTGTCAGGAGTTCATGATGTGTTCCATGTTTCCCAGCTGAAGAAGTGTCATGCAGAGATGGCAGATATTCCTTTGAGAGATACAGTGCCACTGGAGGCAATTCAATTGGAGAGTGATCTGACTTATGAGGAGAAGCCTGTTAAGATTCTTGAGACTGCAGAGAGAATCACACGTACCAAGATCATCAAGTTCTGCAAGGTTCAGTGGAGTCACCACACCGAGGAGGAAGCTACTTGGGAATGAGAGGAAGATCTCAGGCAGGACCATCCACACCTTTTTGCTGGCCAACCCGAATCTCGAGGGCGAGATTCATCTTAAGGGGGGTAGGTTTGTAACATCCCAATTTTATTAAATTTGGATTTTAATAGAATCATTCAATGCATATCATATTTTATTGCATTTTGGAATTTTTTCTGGAATATTCAAATATTTTCCACTCAAGAAAAATAAATGAGAGGGGATAAAATGACTTCCTCAAATATAAAAGAGTTGGAAAAATTATTAGAATATTATTTGGAGTTTTTGAGATTTATTTGGTATTTACTTTATTTGCAAAAAGTGCATTAATTGCATTAGGAACATATTTTCAAAATCTTCTGTGCTTAAATTAATGTTCACTATGCTCTAGATATTCAGAAATGAATTTAGGAATTTTTGTTGTATTTTTATAAAGTCATTTGATTTTGTTTTGGGCCACTGTTTGTCTTCTGTTAAAAAAACAAAACACACACAAACGCGCGCGCACTCAGCGCCAGGCCCACACGGCCCAGCCGGCCAATTTGGCCCAGGCCTGCCCCGCGTCGTTTCCTTTCGCGCCAGCCGCCCACTACCTCTCTCCCTCTCTCTGTCTCGCTGACTGGTGGGCCCAGCCCGACCCGTCGTCCTCAACCTCCCGCGTCGCACGGGATAAGCACCGCGGCCGCGCTCTCGAACCTGTCGGCCGCCTTCCTCGGGATAGAGTATATCCGACCGCTCCAGAGACCCCTGACCTCGCCTATAAATAGCCCCGGAGTCCCCTCTATCGATCTTGTCAACTTGCTTCTCCCCACGCCACTTGAAGCCGCTGCCTCATCATTTTGCATCTCGCCGGAGCCGAGGTCTTCAACAGTCCATTTCGTCGCCAGTGAGCCCCCACGGCCTCCGTTATCTCTGTCAATCTATTTCCCGCATCAAGACACATCTTTTTGACATATTTGTTTTGCACCTAGATCACCGGAACGAAGCCCCGACGACCCTGTGCCCTCGCCGGAGTACGGAGCTCCGCCGTTCCCGCGATGCACGACCCCGACGCCCTCGAGCATCGCCGCCTCCTCCACTGGATGCCCTCGTCGAGCGCACCTCCCCGTCGTCTCCACTGTCGCCAAGGACCACCATAGCCGCCGCCCCGTTCGTCACCGACGCTCGCGCTGACATCTTCATCGTCGCCGGCCACCTCCAGCCCACTGTGAGCCACCGCCCCACTATCTTCCGTCCGATCATGATCCTGTGGCTTAGATTAGATTAGGAAGTTTTTTATTTTTTCGAACCATTATGTGCTAATTTGCGGCCGTCCGTTGGTTTAGCTTTGCAGCAAACGGGTATGCACCAGTAGCATCGCGCCACGTGGCCCGGGACTATTTCTGTAGCAGTTTTTTTTTCACATTAGCCCCTAAACTTCAAATAGCCACAACTTTTAAACCGTAGATCCAAATTAGATGAAACCAGCGGAAAAATGTTCGTCTTTATTAGATCTATCTAGTGAACCCATCTTTGCAAACTTTTTCCAATGTCAAATTTGAATTGTTTTAAATTCAAATTCAAACTTCAATTGGCCATATCTTTTAAACAGTAACTTCGTTTGAATTGATTCTTTTTGCACTTTGTCACCGTAGCCAAATCCTATGATCTGAACTTTATCATGGCACTTTTCACACAACTAGGATCTGTCCATGAATATTTTACTTGTATGCCTTGTATGCACTATAGTTCACATCACAATTTTTGAACCCATGTCATATGTTACTTTGCACTTAGAATTATTTTTTTGTGCTAGTTAAGTGTGTTGTGTTTTCATTTGGATTTTGTCCGAATCTTTTGCTTTGCATGTTATTTTGGTTCTTTGAGTGATTGCTTCTGTGATTTATTTACTTTGATGATAGATTGTCCGGAGTGCGAAGCAGAATACTATCATTCTCTAGAGATGAACCAGCAGTACCAAGGCAAGTTCACATTTGACCATTCTTTTAATTACCTATGGTTTTATATGCACTTAGTCCTTTGTGGTAGGATTGCATGGTAGGAATTTATGCCGGATGGCTATGCTTTTACCTAGTAGTTCATTTTGAGGTAGGTCTGAACTATACAACCTTTGTCACCACCGTGTAAGTTTATTTTTGCCTCGCTAATGTAGACGTGGATTGGGGAGTGTTCATGGTGAGACATGAGTGACAAAGTAGTAATCAGGACCAAGACCTTTAAATGAACTACCTAGGTAGAAATTGGTTTGAATGGTGGCGAAGTACAGTGGGAGCATGGGAAATCCATGGTGGTGCACCACTAGTGGTCCGTCTGCTCAGGCTCAAAGGGATCAAATGTATTTTCATGTCTAGAAGCTTATGTGTGCAGCCACAAGCCAATATGGGCTCTGGCTTAGTTGAGTAGTTAGTGTGACCTCTTCCGGGATAGGCTAGCAGATGTAGAATGAGTAGGTGTACCGGCCTATCCATGGGTTAACGGGGAATACTTTCGAAAGACTATGTCTTGATCTTCCGATCAAGGAGGTGGTCGAGTCTTGTGGGGAAAAGTGTGCAAACCTCTGCAGAGTGTCAAACCTAATCGATTAGCCGTGTCCTCGGTTATGGACAATTTGAGCTTTTAGTAGTGGAAATGCCGGGAGATCTCATCACCCTTAATTTTATTCAGTGGGTTTAAATAAACTTTGGGAATGGATTGAGTTGGGGTTGCCAACTCATCCTATGCTTTTTTTTTGTAGTAGAATAATTTCTTTATAATAGGGAAAACCAGCTTTATGCAAAGTTAAATTAGAGCTTCCACCAGACAAATTGCATGTACAAATAGGTTCATTATACTTGTGATGTGACTTGCCAGTACATTCCATGTACTGACCTACATGGCTGCAACCTATCATGTTGCAGATATATCCGACAAGGATTAAGGTTTGATAGGTCGATGTTCTGCACTCAGCTTTGCTCGTGGAGTTGATGGACTCATTTACTTATTTGCTTCCGCAGTTTTTGTTTAATGGCCTTATGCCATATTTTTGTAATAATTGTATTACTCCTGGACTATCGATGTAATAAAGAGATGTGTGTTATTTCTGTTATTTCATCGAGTATTGTGTGTGCTAGCAAGTTGATCCAGGGACTAGCACGATAAGAACAGAGACTTCGATCCTTATTGGGTCAGGTCGCTATAGCTTGTCTCAAATGCGAGAAAATTTACAAACTTAGCCCCCGTTTAAAATTTCTGACATCATAGCAATATTGGTCGTTTGGGGATAGGACGGTAATCTCGCGTACACCGAATATTTGCTGACGGAGATTTTGGCCGAGGAGAGTTTGTTTTGGTGCCCACCGTTGGCGGACACCGTCTATGAATCGGGGTGAGAGGTGATTTCGGCCGAGGAGAGAATGTGTTTTGGCACCCACCGTGTATGAATCCGGGTGAGAGGCGGTTATGTCACGTTTGAGTGAAATTTGTCTGCTCCTACTGCGTCTCTGATGAGGAGTAGAATGAAGCCGGTGTTGACTGTGAGAGTAATTTGCCTGCTGTGTGACTGCTGTTTTCAACATTGCAATAGCGTTCTTGGCCTCAACCTGTATTGGACTATTCCCCTCGATTGGAATCGCAGCTAAATTTTGAGTTGCCGCAAGCACGTTATCAACTGGGTTAGAATAATGACCGGCCGGTGTCTGGAAACGACGAGGCGGGTATTGCACCGACAACTGCTGTTGAGCCAGCGACGGTTGTTGCTGCTGAGCCGGCACCTGCTGCTGATGAGCTGGCAGTTGCACCTGGGCCATGTTGGGAGGTACGTTCTGAGTCAACTGGGGTATGACAGGTATTACGCCCGGTGATCCAGTGCCAGCCCCCTGGTTTGCCGGAGCGAGCAAGTCACGCGGCATATCAAACAGCCAGGCCGGCTCAATACTCGCTGGAAGCCGGCTCTGATGTCTCCTCTGGTGTACTGCCTCTGACTCGTTCTGATGAAAACTAAGATGAATGGCTTCGACCTCCAAACGCCTAGTTTCACTGAGGATACGTGCGTTCTCTACATTGATATCCTCCTGGATCTTGGTTAACTACTCACAGCACTTCGCAATCTCTGCGTTGCGTGCATCTGCGTTCTCAGTGGTCACCGGCTCCGCCAAGAGCATCCCAAGGGTAGCCATCTTCTCGGAAAGCGTCTCTGCCCCTGTTTTCTGAGAGCCGGCGGGAGCAGAGGCGGTCGCGGCGGCTCTAGCTGTCGCGAGGTTCTGACCCGGCGCAACATCAGCCGTGGATGGGTCTGTGACCAGGCGTCTGTTTCATAATGAGGCTGGTTCTGGTTCCCAGCCATATAGACCGCCACGTACCGAGTCGGCTCGTAAGATTCTGGGAAAACCTCATCATCAGAGTAACCTCCCAGCTTCTCATCAAAAAGCGGAAGAATTGACTCGGTTTCTCCAACCGACGACTCGCCATCAGAGTAGACGAGTGTGTCACCACCAGACATGGAATTGTTCGCCAGGTCCACTCCTTGCGTGAAGCCAACAAAAGCATGAATCTGGCTGGATCTTGCCTGGCCGGGTCTGGTACGACGAGCCGACTCGATGGTGTCGGAGATGATGTCCGGCTCGGGACCAGACTCGCCAATTATGCCGATGAAGATGTGGATCTTGCCGAAGGGGACCCGGTACCCGTACTCGATTGAGTCGGCCTCGGGGCCCCAACCAGAGTCATCGATGTAGAGCTTGCCGCGGCGACTCTTCGTCATCCGGCCGATCACGTATCCCTCGATCCCTGGAAGAGCTCCCTCCAAGAAGTCAACACCACTGTGCGGTGACCCCACGGTGGGCGCCAACTGTCGTGGTTTTGTCACGGCAGATGTCCTCGTGAAAGGACTTAGTGGTGAGGCCATCACAACTAGGTGGAAGCTTGAACGGGGTTGATCGGAAACGAGGGACGCAAGTTTACCCAGGTTCGGCCCCTCAAGGTGGAGGTAAAAGCCTACTCCTGCTTGATTGATATTGATGTGGATCTCCTTTACAAGGGTGCGGATTCGCTAACCTAGCCCTCGAGAGATTGCGACTTAGTCTTTGGGGCCCAAGGAACTCCCATTTATATAATAGGTTGAGCCCCTAGTCTTACAGAAGATTCCGGGTCGTACTCTTAACCCGTATCCTACTCTAACTCTTATTGATCTTTGTTCTCCAAGTTAGGGAAATCATCCATCTGGGCCTCCTGACGAGTCGGCCCACGAGGCCTATGTGAGAGCCAGCCTTCTGCCGGGTCTCGTTCGAAGCCTCCAGGTTTATCTTGATTTTCCCAATTATGACTCAGGAGCAATGCGACCCATAGAGCCTCTGGCTCCAGGCCGGGTCATGCTGATGCCGGGTCTCAACGGCGGGGAACATCCCCAATAGGGGCCAAAGAATATTTATAAGCCTTAGCAGTTGAGTTGTCAATTCAACCACACCTGAGAATCACTTCCTTGTAGAAGTTTATTAGCAGCATAGTAATATGATAGCAGTGATAACAGTGATAGCAATAGTAACAACAACAGTAGCAGTAATAGTAGTTTTGTAGCAAACAGAACAGAAGTGGTAGTAGTAACTTGAGCAAAGGCAATAGTATTAAAGTGTAGGCATGGAGTGGCGATGGATATTTAGATGCGATTCATTATGTAACTGTCACAACCTAGAGCGATACACAATAGCTCCAATTCGTCAATCATAGGTAGGCATGTATTCCATATATAGTCATACGTGCTTGCAATAAGAACTTGCATGACATCTTTTGTTCTACTCTCCGGTGGTAGCGGGGGCCTAACGCAAACTAAGGGTAATTAAGGCGCTCCTTTTAATAGAGAACTAGATCAAAGCATTAACACATAGTGAATACACGAACTCCTCAAATTAAAGTCCTCCCCATCGATATCCCAATTCATGGTCACCTTGGGGGTCTAAGATTCGGAACGATAACACATGCATACAACTTGCAGGTAAGATCAACATCTCAAATATATTCATGAAAGCATAAGTGTTCAGATCTGAAATCATGGCACTTAGGCCCTAGTGACAAGCATTAAGCATAGTAAAGTCATAGCAACATCAATCTCAGAACATAGTGGATACTAGGGATCAAGCCCTAACAAATTGACTCGATTACATAAGAAATCTCATCCATCTCTAGCTAACTCCAGTATGCTGACAAGGGGATTACTCACTAATGATGGTGAGCATCATAAGGTTGTTGATGGAGAGGGATTGTTGATGACTACGGCGATGATTCCCTCTCTCCGGAGCCCTAAACGGACTCCATATTAGGGCTCCCGACGAAGAATATGAGGTGGCAGCTGCTCCATATCGTAAAACGCAATGAAACTTTCTCTCTAATTTTTTTCTTGGGAAGACGGAATATATAGGCTTATAATTAGGTCAGACGGAGCCCTGTGGGGCCCACAGTCACCTGGGCATGCCCCCCTGACTTGTGGCCCCACGGTGGCTCTTCTCTGGTACTTCTTCTCTCTAGTATTTATTTATTTATTCCATAAATAATCACCGTGAAGTTTTGTCCAATTCCAAGAACTTTTTATTTCTACACAAAAACAACACCAAGGTAGTTCTGCTGAAAACAGCGTCAGTTCGGGTTAGTTTCATTCAAATCATGCAAATTAGAGTCCAAAACAAGAGAAAACATGTTTGGAAAAGTAGATACGTTGGAGACGTATCAACTCCCCCAAGCTTTACTCATTGCTTGTGCTCAAGCAATTCAGTTGACAAACTAAAAGTGATGAAGAAAAACTTTGGCAAACTCATTTGCTTTTGTTGCTGTATATAAGCTTAGCTAGCAATCAAGTTTTCAGCCAAGATCATGAACTAACCACACATATGATAAGACTTAGAAACCATATTTACTCATAACAATAACATAATCAACTAGCGAGCAATAATACTATATCTCAAATAGCAACACTTTGTCAAAATAGTCATAACACAATATGGTAGAGTGGCATCTCGCTAGCCCTTTCCGAGACCGCAAAACATAAATGCAAAGAACCTCCGAAGTTCAAGAAGCGAGTAAACATTGTAATTCAGGGTAGAAAACATCCAGTCATGCTCACACCCAACATTAATTAGACCAAATACATGTTAAACTAAGAATGACAATAGCGCTCTCGAGGTTGGTGCTTGAATGAGAAGGTAATGACTCAACAATAAAAAATAAAATAACAAAAGTAAAAGAAAAGCCCTTCGCAGAGGGAAGCATGGATTTGCAGAGGTGCCAGAGCTCAATGCTAAAACAGAGATAATTGAATTTTGAGAGGTGTACTTTTCCTGTCAACGGTTTATGACAAAGTTTCCAATATATTCCATGCTAAACACGTTAATGGCGGTTCCCATGCAAAAAGTTTTATTCCCCTTCCACCATACTAACACAAACCATGGCTAGCCGAATCCACGAGTGCCTGCTAGCTTTCAACTTTTCGAGGGAGTGTTTTATAAATAATTCAGGACTAGGCATCTTTGTTACCAGCCTCCCGCAAATTTGACGAGTGAATATACTCTCGTCACGAGTAAAACACACTTAGCATGGAAGATATTGACTACCCTATCACTCCATGAGCGGTATGGGCACACAAAACATATGTTCATTTGAAGATTAAAGATGGCACATGCAAATTTACTTGGAACGGCAGGGTAATACCATATATAGGTAGATATGGTGGACTCTTTATGGCATAACTTTTGTTTCAGGATTTTGGATGCACAAGCAGCATTTCCGCTTAATACAGACGAAGGCTAGCATAAAGACGGGGAAGCGACCAACTAGAGAGCGACAACGGTCATAATCATGCATTTTGAATAATTAACATTGAACACGAGCATGATGAGGATATAAACACTCTGAACATAACTATCATGGAGGCAATATTGGGTTTGAATAAATTACATGCGCGAACATGTGCCAAGTCAAGCCACTTGAATTCTTCAGAGGAGGATACCATCCTAACATACAACATCACAATCAATTTAAGGCATGTGGACACCTAAGATAACATATTATCCACTCGTAGCTACTTAAGCATGGCATAAGCAACTATGATCTCTAATTGTGATCACACACATGTTTACCCATAATAAGTTGAATCAAGATCACTAAGGCAAACATATTTACAAAAATAAAAGCAAGTAGAGTTCATACCAGTTTGGCTTCACAACGATCACTTCATTAAATTATCGTCATTATTGCCTTTCACTTCCACGACCGAATGATGCGAAAAATATAACATAGTGCAAGTGTGCCATGGACTAAGCTGAAATCTGCAAACACTACATACACAGGAGAAGACATGGAAATGTTTAGTCTTTCATTACATCAACAATAAAGCACATAAGAGCCACTTGAAAGTTACTTTTGATGTCTTGTCCTTACTATGGCTCAAGAAAATAAATTCAGAGAAACACACTAAAATATTTTTGGAATTTTTGGTTTTTCTGAAGAAAGCAAACGAACGAAGAAAAACAAAAAGCAAGAAAATATTTACACCAAAGAACTCCCAACAAACGACAGAAGAAGAAACGAGAAATCTTTTGGGGTTTTCTTTTAAGACAACTAACTTGCTAACAAGAAAAGAAAAACCGAAAAGAAGCGAGAAATCTTTTTGGCATTTTCAAAGTTTTATCAAACACACAAAAGAAACAAATAAAAGCAAAATATGGATATACAAAGAAAACGATGAACACCGACAAGTGATATGAATGTGTGGTACATTAATGAAATCTCGGTGAGAATACCTACTCCGCCAAGCTTAGGCTTTTGTCCTAGCTTGGTTTACGGCCACAGATGATAAGGGTAGAACTCATGATGGAAACTTGGATTAGCATTCAGTGCAGCAGCCTCTGCAAGACCAGCAGCTTCCTCCGCTGCCTTGTGCGTCTCGATTTCCTCCAAAGTGACATAATACCTCTGCTTGTCCTGATAATCAAACAAAGCAGGAGCAGGCAAGGTGATAGAAACAACATGGTACTTATCAAAGGTTAATTTATACCGGTACTCGGTCACCCCATATTCAATAAATCAATGGTGTTGCATCGCCTTGAAATCTAGGAAACTAACTGGGAGCTCATGATCATTAGGTTTAATTGGTACCCTGAGATGAGCAGCTAAGCAAAAAGCATAAATCCCTCCGCACAAATCACCATCACCCGCATTCCTACTTATACGACATGCAATTATGGCCCCTATGTTAAAAGTTTTACTACCATACAAAGCAGAATGAAGGATACTATATGTTAGGAGCACAGGTGGCACTGAGATCATGTTTACTTGCTAAACATCTTCCAATGAACAGAGCAAAGTAATGAACAGCAGGAAAATGAAAGGTCCCAATTCTACCCCGAGTCACACCTCTATTCTCTCCATTGCAAATGCTCGTAAGAAATGCCTCGTAATCCCTTTTCCGAGGTTCATCGCACGAACCCCAAAATGGAATTTTACAAATGTAACAAAATTCTTCCAAAGACATACTATAGGAATTATAATATAAGCGAAAGACAACTTGAGGTTCAGTGCGACTAGATATGTATTGAAAATGCTGCACAAAAGTATCAGTGAGGTGATAATATTGGTTGCACTTATCTGAGAGGAAAGCAGCTAGCTTGTCATTTTCCATGAATTGGTCGAACTCTTGCTTGATACTGGCGCCAACCATGAAAGTCTCGCATGGCCATTGACAGGCTTTCACTTCAACACCTCGCAAGGAACTTGCCCCTGGCTCATGATAAGCGGTCCTTGTTGTGTTATGGCTTGAAGAGCCTCCTGACAATATCCCTCTAAACATTTCACTTTTTCTGAAAAATTTTAGACAGCTCAAAAAAAAGTTAATCAAACTCATTATAATTGATAGCAACTACTCCCACAAGTGTCTAGAGGCTAAACAATGCATCAAAACTACTTAGAACCAAGTAAATTCAACATGCAGGCTCATTTTCATGGTCACCAACACTAGCAAAATAAGTAAACAATAAACCACTAGAATAAAAATTAATTGGACCAATGGAGGAGTCACATACCAAGGAGCAATTCCTCTGAAAAGTTTTGAAAACGGAGCCCTGATAACCCACAAGTATAGGAGATCAATTATAGCTTTTTTGATAAATAAGAGTGTCGAACCCAACGAGGAGCTAAAAGTAGAACTTATATTCTCTTCAAGTTCTATCGACCACCGATACAACTCTACGCTAACCAATGTTTGCTTTACCTAGAAACAAGTAATAAACTACTTTGTAGGTGTAATGGGACAAGTTTGCAAGATAATAAAGAACATGAAAAAAAATTAGGTGTTTTTTTAATAAAATAACAATTAAGTTAGTATAGCAAGTGTGGAAAAGTGGTGGTAGGATTGGTGAAATTGTCCTAGGAAATTGATAACAAGATCGGTAATCATTATTGCAATTTTATATGAGGGGAGGCACAAGCTAACACACTTTCCGTACTTGGATCACATGAACTTATGATTGGAAATCTAGCAAGAATCCGCAACTACTAGAGATCATTAAGGTAAACCCAACCATAGCCTTAAGTGTAAAGTCCTCTTTAATCCCATACGCAACAACCCACTTACTCTAGTTTGTGTTTTTGTCACCCACGCACTCAGTCGGTAAGTAAATCATGAACATATTGCAACACCCAAAAACGGAAATCCCACAGGTGTGCGTGACACGGAAGGCACGGACGACACGAAAATAAAACATGCAACTCAAACGAATCAAGATCATCAATCAATCCATAGGACAAAAGGGATCTACTCAAACATCATAGGATGGCTACACATCATTGGATAATAATATATAACATAAAGCACCATATTCAAGTAGGAGGTACAACGGGTTGCGGGAGAGTGGACCGCTGAGTATAGATGGGGGAAGGTGATGGAGCTGTTGATGAAGACGGCGGAGTTGTTGGAGTAGATCACCACCACGATGGTTCCCCCGGCGGGCGCTCTGGCACCACCGAGAGAGAGGGGGAGAGAGAGCCCCCCACCTTCTTCTTCTTGCTTGGCCTTCCCCCTAGATGGGGGAAGGATTCCCCCTCTGGTCCTTGGATGCCATGGCCCCCGAGGGCGGGAGCCCCCCTAGATTGGATCTCTGTCTCTCTCTCTCTCTCTCTCTCTCTCTCTCTCTCTCTCTGTGTGTGTGTGTGTGTGTGTGTGTGTGTGTGTGTATTCTTCTCTGTTTCGCGTTCTTGCTTTCTAGTCGAACACCATTTCTTAAATATCCGGAGATCCGTAACTCCGATCGGGCTGAAATTTTAACATGATTTTTTCCAGATATTAGCTTCCTTGCGCCCGAAGGAGAGCTACACCCGACGCGACCTTGGGGGGTGGGCGCACCCCCTGCCTTGTGGAAGCTATGGGCCTCTATTTGTGTTGATTCTTGCACCAAAAATTCACATATATTCCAAAAAAAACTCTGTAAAATTTTATCGCGTTTGGACTTTGTTTGATATGGTTTTTCTGCGAAACAAAAAACATGCAACAAACAAGAAGTGGCACTGGGCACTAGATTAATATGTTAGTCCAAGAAAATCATATAAATTGTTGCCAAAAGTATGTGGAAGTAGTAGGATAATGGCATGAAACAATAAAAAATTATAGATACGACGGACACGTATCAAGCCCCGATCAAAGAGATCGAAAATTGTGCGTGTATGAGCAAGAACTCGAGCTAATAGGTAGGAATGATTTTTTCTGGAGGTGGAAGAAGGCAGGGGGTATGGGCACCATGTGAGTGGGTGCCTGTGGGAACCACAAGCCACTGAGGTGCGCCCTGGGGGTAGGCGCGCCCTGCTGGCTTGGGGCCAGCAGGTGCACCCACCTGGGGTGTGTCTAGTGCCAAAAAAATTATTTTATTCAGTAAAAATTCATGTTAAAATTTCAGGACATTCAAAGCACTTCTATTTTAGGACCATTTTATTGCATAGAAAATTCAGAAAACAGGCTAAACAGGAATTCTAGGGCATTTAAACTTTATTAAAACTAATAATAATAGAGGAAAAAGTAAAGTTACAGAAAGTTGTTCTTACGGAATTCATCGACCATATGCTCCTAAAAAAGAATCCATTAACAAGGTTGATCAAGTCTTATTAACGAACTATTTCCGAGTGACATAAAACCAAAGAATTTTTGTATAGCACTATGTTACCTCAACTTGAATAGACATGGTTCCAATCATAATAATTTGATACTTATTTTGTAGAACTAGAACAAGGAATTCAAAGTCTCCAATTGTGATAGTCATAATTGAAAGGATCGATACGGTTGACTAGAGGGGGGTGAATAGGAGACTACAAATTTAGTCTTACTAGTCAATTTTAGGGTTAAGCAGATAAATAGGGTTCACTAGATATGTAACTATGTGAACACAACATGTATGACAAGCAAGCTTAAGGCTAAATATGCTAGGCAAGAATCTAATTAGCAACCCCACAAGCGGACAAAGCAAAGCAAAGTGCGGAAAGAATTAACCACGAATGAGACGATGATTCGGATTTTATCCCAAAGTTCACTCTTCCTTGGGGAAGAGCTAATCTCAGTTAGAGCGGTGCCGGAGCCAAAGGTTGCGGAACGCCACCGAAGGCTCACCGTATCTCCACGAGTCACCTAGAACGGATGAGCCTCGAATCAATCGGGGTTGGTCTTGAAGGCGACCACCACACCTTTACAAACTTCTCCGGAGCACACCACAAGCAAGGAAGCTTCCGGACGAACCTCTAACTGCCTAGGAGCCCAAACTCCAAGAGTAACAAGTCGATGGTGAACAAATATTACGGGGAACACGAATTTGGTTTGGTCAAAGTGTAGATCGGGTCTTGCTCTCCCAATCCCCAAAGTTTCAACAAGTTCGGGTGGAGGGATTGAGAGTTTTGAGCAAAATGAGGTGTACCAATGGTGGAGCTCAACAAGACATTAGGGTTAAGGGTTGGAGGAGGAAGAAACCCCTTTATATAGTGTTCTTGGCCAGGAGGTGATTTCTAGCCGTTGGACCCCGTGCGCATGGGCTAAGTAAGCCCCGTGAGCACGGGGTGTCCAGGAGCGAAACCACCACCCCGTGCGCACGGGGTGTCCAGGAAGTTTCATGGCACCCCGTGTGCACGGGGGTCAAAGACCCCATGCACACGGGGTGTCCAGGAAGCTACTGACCACCCCGTGCGCACGGGCTCAAAGATCCCGTGCGCACGGGGTGTCCAGTAGGTTTCTGTTGAAACTTAGTGGACACTCCAGCAAAGCACACTACAAGGAAAATATGGTGGTAGGTGTAGGAGGGCTGGTGTATATGTTTTGATGCATTCCCACACAACATTCATCCATGATGACCCCTCTTGATAGTGCAATTTTTCCTACGACTCAAATCGAACCAAAACGAAAACCTTCGAGTCGTTGGTAAAACTACGCCTTTGATCTTTTTGAAATGGGGGGTCACACAACTCCAACATGATCTTCATGGAACCAATACCCTGAGATAAACTTTAGCAACCGATATTAGTTCCACTAACTATATTTTCATCACACCAAAATGCAATTTAAGTGCCACATGCACTTTCAATAATCGTTTCAATGGAATTGAGACTGTTTAATTTATTTGGATTTCAAGGAAAATAGACCGTATGCTCATTGCCTTTAACATGAAAAGTGACCTTGCTTTTATTACAATCAATAGCAGCCCCTGCAGTGTTAAGAAAAGGTCTTCCAAGGATAACCGACATATTGTCGTCCTCGGGCATATCAAGAATAACAAAGTCTGTTAAGATAGTAACATGCACAATAGGAACATCCTCACAAACACCAACGGGAATAGCGGTAGACTTGTCAGCCATTTGCAAAGAAATTTCAGTAGGTGTCAACTTATTCAAGTCAAGTCTTTTATAGAGAGAGAAGGGCATAACACTAGCACCAGCCCCTAAATCACATAAAGCAGTTTTAACATAATTATTCTTAATAGAGCATGGTATAGTAGGTATCCCTAGATCTCCTAGTTTTTCAGGCATTTTTCCTTTCAAAGAATAATTAGCAAGCATAGTAGAAATTTGAGCCTCATGAATTTTTCTTTTATTAGTAACAATATATTTCATATATTTAGCATAAGGAGGCATGTTCATAGCATCAGTCAAAGAAACTTGTAAGAATAAAGGTCTAAGCAATCCAACAAAGCGATTGAAAGCATCTTCATCCTTTGACTTTAAATCTTTACTAGGAAAAGGCATGGGTTTTTGAACCCATGGTTCTCTTTCTTTACCATGCTTTCTAGCAATAAAATATCTTTCATCATATATTTTGTTTTTAGGAGGTGGGTCATCAAGCTCAACTTCAGATTCTATCTCTACTTCATTATCAGGTTCATTATTATCATTAGGTGGAGCATCATTATCAACATTATTATCATCAATAACATCAATATCAATAGGTTCATGCTCATTACCAGATTGTGTCTCAGCATCAGACATAGAAACATCATTAGGATTCTCGGAAGATTTTTCTATAACAGGTTCACTAGAAGAATGCAATTATTTCTACTCTTTCCCTTTTTCTTCTTAGGTGAACTAGGTGCACCATCATTGATTCTCTGAGAATCTTGTTCAATTCCTTTATGATGACCTTCAGGATATAGAGGATCCTGAGTCATTTTACCACCTCTGGTTACAACTCCAACAATATACTTACCACAAGACGCACATGAGGCGATCCCACTTCCTCTTGATAGTGCACTTCACCGGCTAGGTGTAACGCCCCGGCCATAGCCACCGGTTTCCAGCCGTTACACCTGGCGGGATCTAGAGGCCCCACAGACCAACACTAGTCTTTCATGCGCACTTTGTCCACACTCGTGCACACCCGGGTCCAACTTCCCGGTCGGTCACCCATCCTAGAATTACTCCAACCCAAGCACGCTTAAATTTGGAGTTCTTTTGGAATGTGCTTCTGAAAAAGAAGGAATTCCTTGTTGATATGAGTAGTCTATCATTCCTATTAAGCCGTTCCCTCTTGGCACACGTATGCGTGTCCAGTCTGGCACATGTGCCATGTTGTTTGCCACAACGGGCCACATGCACCATGCACCACATGCACGCGCACCTGACCCGCGCATGCCTGTGTAACCGCGAGGGTCTGTTCTGATACCAATTGTAACGCCCTGGCCATAGCCACCGGTTCCCGACCATTACGCCTGGCGGGATCTAGACTAGCCCCACAGACCAACACAAGTCTTTCCTGTGCACTTTGTCCTCACTCGGGCACACCCGGGACCAACTTCCCGGTCGATCACTCATCCTAGAATTACACCAAGCCAAGCACGCTTAACTTTGAAGTTCTTTTCGAATGAGCTTCCGGAAAAGAAGGAATTCCTTGTTCATATGAGTAGTCTATCATTCCTATTAAGCCAGGTCTCACACTAGGCACAATTCATCATCGCCAACTTCAAGCCATGTTGGTTGAAGAAGTTCGTGTAGCTCCTAAAGAAGTTGTCCCACTACGATCTTGTGGCGTAGCTAGGGTTTGGAGTTAGTGTAGTCCAACGGAGGCCACTTTTTCCCACAAATAAAACAGGGCAACAAAATCGTAAAGAATTTATAAAAGCACATATGGATAATATCTTGCAAGAGTATTAAAAATCATAAATAACTACGAAAAATGCATAAAAGAATTCATCACACCTTATTTGTCGATGAAGGGGATGAAAAACGAACATTGAATTTTCCACGTGTTTAGGGAAAAGAACCGTAATAATTTTATGATAAAAATGCATAACTTAAAAATTAATAATTATAACAACCAACCAATACAAGGCTACAAGCATTGTATTTTACAAAAATTACAAATCTTGCCTCAGCCTCGATCTTAATTTGCGTACACTAGAGTTGCTTTGTTGCACATCATCGACGGCGTCTAGTTAGGCAGTTAGAGCCTGCCTCACATGGCTGGTGTGTGTTCCTCCGTGGATCCAAACACCACATATTGTCATTTGCCATTGCATGGGCACAACTGACATCGCCCCTCTACACTGGTTGACATGGTCGTGGTCGGCTAATGCCTTCTAGACTCCAGGAGGATTCAGGTACGATGTTGTCAACTTTTATTTTTTTCAGTGTAGAATTATGTTGTCGCATGTACGAGGAATATGATTCCAATCCATGACTAGACTATACTCTGGGCCAAGCCCAAGCAATACTGATTGATGGGCCAATGAGGAAACCACCAAACCAAACTTAGACATATAGTGATTGCTCTAGGCTTGAGCAGTTGAGCGATATTTTTTTCCGTGGCGTCTATACGTCGCTTTTGTCACACGTATCCCGCCTTGCCTCTGATGCTCACCATTGCATCTCCTTAGTGAGCTGGACTAGTGAACTGGTTTTGGGAAGGTTCGGGAGTACTGGTTCGTGGAACTTTCCATCAATTTTGGCCGGTTTCAAAAAGGTTGCATGTGTTTTTTTTCTTCGTTTTCTTTTACTGTTTTTTTACGGTTTCTTTTTAGAGTTTTCACTAATTTTACTGTTTGAACATTTTTTTATGTTAAATATTTTTCAAATAAGCATTTATTTTTCTTGAATGGTATGCGATATTTTAAAAAAATACTACTTTTTACTTTTAATAAACATTTTTAAATAACACACAAACATAATTTGAAACACGTGAACATTTTCATAAATTGTTACATCATTTATTTTATTGGTACACAATTTTTTTATAAATTAGGAGAAAATTGTTTTCGAATTGTATTAATTTTGTCAAAATGTCACGCATACATATTTTGAAACACGTGAATATAGTTTTTAATGTCACAAACCATTTTTTTTGAATGGTACAAAACTTTTTTAAAAATTACACACACTTTTTTACATTGTATAAACATCTTTTATTAAATGTCATGAACATTTTTTGTAATTGTATAAATATGTTTTAATAAATGTCATAGACACATTTTTTACATTGTATAAACATATTTTATTTAAGTTTTCAATTATTTTATCTATTTTTGTAAATGTTCTACAAAAGTATGTTTTTATAAGTAAGTGATCACATATTCTTTTAAATGCCATGTGTTTAAAAATGTTCACCACACATTACAAATGTTCGTGGAATGTAACAGTTTGTTCGAATGGTTTAAAAAGAAATCAACCAATTAAAAAAAGTTCACGCATTTAAAAATATGCTCTTGATATTTTTTTAAATGTTCACAAAAAAAGTAAAAATGGTTCATGTAATATGGGAAAAAATGTTCATACCCTTCAAAAATAATGTCCGTGCCACTAAAAAAATATTCAGGCATAATGCCGAGGTGGGCTTGTATGGCACACTCGTCCGACTGGCCACCCTTATTCATCAACACCGTGGGGTCGATATTAAATTGGAGAACGATACTACTCGAATGTGTACTTCAACTAACCTTATGCACTTGTCGGACATCATGGAGGTAGTAAAATAATTGGCTAAAATATTAAATTTGGAATTACAACTCAAACAAATTCATATTGCAATTTGAAGTCATCTTGTTTTTCACATAGTTTAGATATGAAGTGCTCCCTCCGATCCATATTAATTGATGCTGGTTTAGTACAAAGTTAGTACAACTTTCTACTAAACCAGCATCAATTAATATGGATCGGCCGGAGTATCAAGTTTCATGTAAACACAACACGGCAATATTAAATATCTAGAGAAATGCCTCATTAATAAGAAAATATACATCACCAATATTGATTATGTCATATTTATTTGGCGGCAGATAGCGGCGCAGGATCTTTGTATGGTGAAGGAGGTGGAGATTGACTGGACAGGAGTCACGCCTCCCCTTTGTCGCTCTATAAATACCATGGCATAAGGGGTTACAATTAACAAGATCAGAAAGAGCTCCATTCTCCTTCTCCTCCTCCACTGTAAGCTCCAGGTATAGCCTTTAGGTCCCTATTCAATCCTTTGTGTTTTCTGGCTTGTTTTATCGGCTGGCATGTAGTAACTTTTGTCTCCATGCTTTGCATACAAGATCTTGGTTGAGGATACTATATTTGTGTGGGATGAAAGTAGTTCATTTTGATCTCTGTGGTACAATTTTGTTTGGCACCGATGCTTACGCCTCTATATATACATGTTTCCATTTTTATGGTTTCTTTGTTTTGTTGATCCTATTCGGATGCATATGTTTTTTTGGTGCTACATTTTGTAAATATTTGAAAAGAACATGCAAAACTAACCATGTATAACACAATAAATGAATCTCTATTATTATTTTCATTTGAAGTACAGATTTTTTTATTATTACATCACGTTCTGTGATGTTCTCTGTTAGTGAAATTATCATGTTACTAATTAATAGTTTACCTTTTGTGTTGATTATTTTCGAGACAACAATCTCCTTGCAAGTATTTGCAATGAGAATATCAGGAACAAAAACTAATTCATTTATTCTATTTTGTAATTTCTTCAGTTCATCATGGCCACCAAGCCCAAGGCTACTCTATGAAGGCACTACTTGTTGATGACAGCGTTATTGAAAAGACGATCCTCTTATCGATGTTGCGCAAATTTCATTGTGAGATTACTCTGGCCATATATGGGAAAGAAGCAATTGACCTATTCCTTCATTGAAGAAGTTTGACGTTGTTTTGTGTGATAAGGACATGCCCATCATGACTGGTCCTTAGGAACTTTAGTCTCCCCTTTAGATATATCTGTGTGTTTAGAAGTTTATGTAATGTACTTGTCTAAACTAAACACTTTGTTTTATTTATGAATATATATATTATTGCTTGACTGGAACTTGTGATGATTCATTCTTTCGAGAAACTGTTGTGAAGATTGTTGGGATGTCAGCTGATAGTCATACCATGGAGGTGTTCATGAGTGTTGGTGTTGATGTGTTCGTGCCCAAGCCAATGGGGATTGAAGTTCTCGGGTCTATGATTCAGGAGGTCATCAACAAGAAGAAGAATACCATGGTCTAGGGCAATCCAACTTGCTTTAGCGATGGAGGAAACAATGTTCAACTCATTGATGTATATTTTCTTTAGTATGCATTGAATTGTTTTTTTGTTTTTTTGTCTTGTTTAATTTCAAGTGATTGTCCATGATTAGATGGGATTGAAATAATACTTAATGTACAATATTTTGAAAATGCCTCGATGGAATAAATGGCATGCATATTTATCCCTTTTCACTTTCATGAACAAATATCAGAATCAATAGGTACATATTTTTCTAAGTTTAATCGGGTGTGTGTTTTGCATTATTCATAGGAGAGAGCTGGGAGTTGCTTGAGATTTTTTAATATTTTTTGAGAGTTTATATTTAAGATGGTACTCCAAATTAGTTCGTTGCATTTATAAACCTCCATACATAATCAATGTAATATATTTATTTCATTTCTTATGTATTGATATCCGCCCTCTTGTTCTCTCGCAACCATTATCTTCTCAAAATATAGATACATAATATTCCTTGTTTATATATATTAGTTATTGGTCAAAGACATGTGGTAGCACTGGTACCGTTACGTGCTATACAAACGGTTTTTACCCCCTTTCCGCGATAGAGTTTTAAACCGTCGCCTTGCATGTGTGTGCAATAGGGGGGGGGGGGTCCATCCCACACGACCCAGAAAACGTCTGTGATAGGGCGAGTAGCTACTGATGATTTTCGTAAAGTAATCGTATGCGAAGTCGCGGACTATCCCACACGTTAAAGACCAGCACTACGTTTGTGATCCGCGAGACATCCGAAATGATTACGTAGATATCCATGTGTGCAAAAGGTGGATATCACAAACATTTATTTCTACCGGTCTGTTTGCGATACGTACACTATCACACACAGTTCAAAACTGTAAAATGTGTGCGGTGTCTCCACTATCGCCAACGTGTCCATTTTCATAAGTGTGTGCGATAGGTATACCTATCACAGACGGTCCCCAAATGTGAACAGTCTTCTTTTTATACGATATTACACATGCATACAGGTTTGAAACATTTGTGGTATTATCAAGAATCACACACGCACATAGTACGAAAACATGTGTGACACTTATAGCAATCCCACACGCGTATGAGAATAAACCGTGAGTTCGACCGATGAGTATCGCATACGTTTTCCATGAAAGAACCGTGTGTTCTTTATTTTTCCATCGCACACGCTGTTTTCTTTCTAACCGTGTGTACGCTATTTTATTCCCTGCTGTTTAATTTTATTTTTCCCTGTAATTTATTATTCGAATTGGAAAATTTCAAATTATGAATTATGAAGTGTGGAATTCAAATATTTCATATTCTCATCACAATGGTTCAACAACCAATCCATAAATCAAAATCTCAGTACAATATGTTCAGTAATTACAGAATTAGGCAGCAGATTAACTATGATGAACCACAATATTTATAGGCGGTAAAGGTGAAGAGAGAAGTGTAAATCATTTTGGCTACCGATGGTGTTGAAGAAGCGGAATGCCCAAATGTGCCCTCCATGCCAAAGGCGCGCACAACTTTTGTCCAACCCCTTGTGACGATCGCCCGCCCATCCTTCACCGCCTTCAGGAAGACTTCTAGACCATTATCATGGTAGTATGAATTGTATACTTTAACCTTAGTTGCCTTCACTCTGGTCATGTAGTTTGCAAGGTAATCATGAGTAAATTGCTTCGGGAACCACTGAAAAGAGAAAACTTTCAGATATTCATGTCTAATAGAGTAACTCGTTGTGGGCAGGGAAAAAGGCAACAATTTACTTACCATCCTAAAATTCCAATCACCCGTCTCTTTCACCTAACAATCTTTCTTAGTTTCCTCACTTGACGCTTGTTCATGAATATCTCATTGCCCCATACACAAAAGGGGTCGAAGCGTGGATCAGTACCGCTGATATATGTACCTACAAGCAACCAGTAAATGTTAGAAACTGAACTACAATTGCACAAATGATGTAAAATACTATAAGATATGGGATGCAACTAACCTCAGCGGCAAACAACAACATTACCCATTTCGGCCCTGCGTAAGTACATGGAAAGGCATGTTAACTACATCCACCAAAAATAGCAAATGGTAATAAAGCGACAGCATCTCCAATGATATATTCATTGCGAAGAGTGGCACGGTGGCATGGGGACCGAGTAAAAAGTTGATAGAACTGTTTACTACAAGAGACATAACAGCAACCTAAGTCATGTATTGTAAGTTTGTAGCTAGTATTGGTGAAATTGAACTGGACAGTTCGTACTTGAACATCATAATACATCTCCAACATATCTATATTTTTTATTGTTTCATGCTATTATATTATTAATCTTGGATGCTTTATAAGCAATTATATGCTATTTTATATCATTTTTTGGGACTAACCTATTAACCCAATGCCTAGTGCCAGTCCCTGTTTTTTGCTTGTTTTTGGCTTTTCAGAAAATCAATATCAAATAAAGTCCAAAAGGAAAAAATCTTTAGATTATTTTTTTCTGGACCAGAAGGGACCCTAGAAGCTTCAGGAGGAGACCAGACGAGACACGAGAGAGCCACAAGTTCGTGGGGCGCACCCAGGGGGGTAGGCACGCCCTCTGAGCTTGTGGGGCCCACGCAGCTCCGTTTGACCTAATTCCAAGCCTATAAATTCACATATATTCCCAAACCAACAGAGAGCCAGACGATATAACTTTTCCGTGGGAGAGGTGCTTTGTAATAGGGTCATTCTTGCGGTGCTCTATATCCCAGTTACATAGTAGGGGACAAGACACGTATTTGTATTCTTGCCATTAAGGATAAAACGATGGGGTTTATTCATATTGATTGAGTTTACTTTGTCTACATCATGGCATCTTGCTTAAAGCGTTACTCTATTTGTCATGAACTTAATACCATAGATGCATGCTGATAGCGGTTAATTGGTGGAGTAATAGTAGTAGATGCAAGCAGGAGTCGGTCTACATGTCACGGACGTGATACCTATATACATGATCATTGCCTTGAATAACGTCATAACTATGCGCTTTTCTATCAATTGCCCAACAGTAATTTATTTACCCACCGTATGCTATGCGTTCGAGAGAGAAGCCTCTAGTGAAAACTATGGCCCCCGGGTCTACTTTAAACATATTAAAAACCCTAAAAATGCTCTGCTGCACTTTATTTACTTTTCTTTGTTTTGCAATTTATACTTTTGCCTATACAAGATTTAATCCTTGCAAGTAACGAGTTCAAGGGAATTGATAACCCTCTTGCCCGCATTGGGTGCAAGTATTTGCTTTTGTGTGTGCAGGTGCTGTTCACGAGGCTTTGCCTGATTCTCCTATTGGTTCGATAAACCTTGGTTCTCACTGAGGGAAATACTTATCTCTACTGTATTGCTTCACCCTTCCTCTTCCGGGAAAATCCCAACGCAACTCACAAGTAGCACATCACAGTGTGCATTACTAAAATAAACAAGGCATGTGTTAACTATAGACAACCTAATATAGCCATTGAAACTGGTACAGATGAAATTGAAATTGACAGAGTTAAACATCGCAAGGCAAGTGCTGCTAGAGCAAGGAATGGCCCAGATGTCTATAAAAAGGTAGGAAAAATAGCTAAGAATGGTTAGGCATGTTTACTACAACAGGCTTAATATATCAACGGTACAAAACATAGCCATTGCAATTGGTATTGGTAAAATTTAACTGGACAGTTCCTACTTGGTAAATCCTGAGAGGTAATTGCTGGGGCACTTCATCTGGGCCAGAGCCCGCCCCAAGTCGGCGACGGCGGAGGTGAGGTGTTCCTCCGGGTTGAAGCGTGGATCAGTATCGCTGACATGTGTACCTACAAGAAGCAAGTAAATGCTACAAGCTAAACTGCAACTGCACAAATGATGTAAAATACTATAAGACATCAGGATGCAACTAACCTCAATGGTAAGCAACAACATTTCCCATTGTGGACCTGTGGAAGTACATGGAAAGGCATGTTAACTACAACAGGGTTAACATCCACCAAAAATAGCAAATGGTAATAAAATGACAACATCTCTAGTGATATCTTCATTGCGAAGAGTAGCACGGTAGCAAAGGGATAGATTAAAAAATGGATAGAACTGTTTGCTACAATAGGCTTATCAGCAACCTAAGTTAGGCATTGTAAGTTCGTAGCTGGTGTTGGTGAAATTGAACTGGACAGTTCATACTTGAACATCACAGTGTACATTACTGAAATAAACAAGGCATATGTTAACTACAGACAACCTACTATAGCCATTGAAACTGGTACTGATGAAATTGAAATTGACAGAGTTAAACATCGCAACGCAAGTGCTGCTAGAGAAGAGAATGGCCCAGTTGTCTATAAAAAGGTAGGTTAAATAGCTAAGAATGGTCAGGCGTGTTTACTACAACAGGCTAAATACATCAACCGTACAAAACATAGCCATTGCAACTAGTATTGGTAAATTGAACTGGACAGTTCCTACTTGGTAAATCCCGAGGGGTAGTTGCTGGGGTACTTCATCTAGGCCAGAGCCCGCCCCAAGTTGGCGGCAGCGGAGGCGAGGTGTTCCTCCGGGTCGAAGCATGGATCAGTGCCGCTGACATGTGTACCTACAAGAAGCAAGTAAATGCTACAAACTAAACTACAATTACACAAATGATGTAAAATATTATAAGACATTGGGATGGAACTAACCTCGATGGTAAACAACAACATTTCCCATTGTGGCCCTGTGTAAGTACATGGAAAGGCATGTTAACTACAACAGGGTTAACATCCACCAAAAATAGCAAATGGTAATAAAATGGCAGCATCTCTAGTGATATCTTCATTGCGAAGAGTAGCACGGTAGCAAAGGGACAAATTAAAAATGGATAGAACTCTTTGCTACAACAGGCTTAAGAGCAACCTAAGTCAGGCACTGTAAGTTCGTAAGTGGTATTGGTAAAATTGAACTGGACAGTTCATACTTGAACATCACAGTGTACATTACTGAAATGAACAAGGCACGTGTTAACTACAGACAACGTAATATAGCCATTGAAACTGGTACTGATGAAATTGAAATTGACAGAGATAAACATCGTAAGGCAAGTGCTGCTAGAGCAAAGAATGGCGCGGTTGTCTATAAAACTGTAGGGAAAATAGCTAAGACGGGTTAGGCGTGTTTACTACAACATGCTTAATACATCGGCCGTACAAAACATAGCCATTGCAACTCGTATTGGTAAAATTGAACTGGACAGTTCCTACTTGGTAAATCCCGAGGGGTAGTTGCTGGGGCACTTCATCTGGGCAAGAGCCCGCACCAAGTCGGCAGCGGCGGAGGTGAGGTGTTCCTCCGGGTTGGCACGCACAGCGGCCACCACGCCATCGACCGCCATCAGCTCCTTGACCTCTCGCATGATATGTGTATGCTTACGCGGCGATGCTGTGGAATAGGGGGTGGGGATTTGGAGGCATGAGGATGTTTCACATGCGCCATCTAAGCAATTAGGCCAGGCGGTGATGGAGAACGGTGGGTTACCTGACTGGATCGATGAGGCTCAGGTAGGACGTAGATGTGGTTGAAGTTGTGGTTGCACCGGCGGTGGTTTGTGCTGCCGGGAGGGGGAAGTGTGGGGAGATACTGCGGAAATGTGATGGGTGGGGATGGGGTGGGGGGAATAAATTCTGAAATCCCGCGCCTACTGAAAATTTTGCTGTGAAACTCAAAACTTACACGGGGGAAACCCACAACGTAGACGAAGCGTATAATATACTCGTGTGCGAGAAAAGAGAAAATTGGCGGATCCCGTATTAAAAAAATTGTACATGTGTAGTTGATTAAATCAGTCACGGGCGGTCGTGGTGGTACGTGTTCGATATTTTCTATCTGACTTATGGATCATTAATGAACACGGTATGCCATAGCGACCGTGTGTTTTGTGGTCTTCTAAAAATTATAATATCTATCAGCATCTAGAGCCGCAGCCTGCAAATTTAAAAATCACTTTCATTGTAGTAGGGCTATCAACGTACATGAACGAGGCAAAGTTGACACTCGATGAACAATTATAAGTTTATGAAATGCAATCAAGTGTCAACCTGCCTCGCTCACACAGCGAGAATTGATCGACCTATGCAACAAGAGAGAAGCTTGATGCCTTCTCTCAGCGCGGCTATTTAAGCCGGTTTGCGTCCGCCCCGTGCAGCGAGGTGGGACAAAAAACCAGCTCCGACGAGCTCGTCTCCGGTCCGGTTGTGTAGAGATGATAGAGGAAGGAGCTTCGGGTGGCTGCGGGTGAGACCACTATGACTCGGTTGGGTCAACTCTTTTTGACCGGGCACTAATTTGCTCTAAAAAAACTAGTAGTACTGGTAGATGCTCATAATTAATTAAACAAACATACGGGCAACGCACACACTAACTACTTCTCGCATGCTGGCCAGACCCAGACGCCAGCGTTCGCTTTCTCATCCTTGTCAGCGGTAGACCATCATGCTTGTTGGACCTCTCCCTAGCTCTCCTCAGCACCGCGGTAGCTACCGCCGCGATCCTGGCAAGTGGAGGCTTCGGGCCTTGCTGGCCAGAAGCCATCGTTCTCCTTCCCGGCCTTGTCGGCGGTAGCTCGCCGTGCTTGGATCTCTGCCCGGCTCTCCTCAGCGGTGCGTGTGGCCGCTTCTTTCTTGCGGTGGTGGGACTCTCTTTTCTTGACTGCTTTCTTCCTTTTCCGCTCCTTCTATGCGGCTGTGGCCTCCTCTTGCTCCACCGCCCAATTGGCCATGGCAGCTTCAAACTTCAAAGTCTGCCCAAGTAGGTGTGCGGTCGTGGGCGGCGATGAACTCGGCGCGGCGGGATGCCATCGCTTCCTTACCAGTTCGTGCACGGTCGCGGGCGGCGATGAACTCGGCGCGGCGCGATGCCATCGCTTCTTACCAGTTACTGTGCAGCGTGGTGGCATGAACGGCGGCGCTTGGAGAGAGCTCTGGGATGGGGTGGTCGGATAACCGTATAGTGCGGTGGTTTTTTCGAGCACTCGAGATCTGATTGCCTATGAGAACTGTGTGCACTGACCCTATTGTGCATTGCGTTATGATTGGCCGAAACCCCAGCCACGCGAATCGCGCGCGTGCACCGTAGTATGCACCGCAGTCAAATGGCAATCCACATCCCTCTTGTCACACCCATGTAGCTATAGCTGGGATTTGATTTATATGCACTAAATGTCAGGTAAATGCTAAAAAGTGCTTAAATATAGCAAACGAGTCCTGAAATGCACAAGAAAAATCAAATCTATCAGCTGATGGTGCTTGCGCACTGCGTAAATAGTTTGGAGGCGAAACGATGAAGCCACTGTAAATTCAAGTCCAAATTGCCATTTACCATTTTGGAAACGGTGATTCTTCTAGTGAGATGCTCTCGTTTTCAAGGAGTTATCGTTACAACTTGTGACAGACTTTATCATTTTTTTACCACAGAATACTGAGGTCATATCATGGCACCATGCCAGGTGTCATGTTTTTCACACACGTTTTTCGTTTTCTAGAGTAAAAAAACCAATAAACGACATGTTTGTGGTTGACTCTTGCCATAGATATCCTTGAAATATCTCCCCATTCCTCGTATAAGGCATGAAAATTAACTAAATACCACAAGCATGATTTTCCAAAATGTTTTTGTGCACTTTTTCATAGACCGATTGTGCGAAATTGAATTATGTGCATTAATGCCTAGAAAATGCACATTATGGCCCAAATATAGTAAATTAGCCTGGAAAAGAGCCAAATTTGAACACTGTGCATTTTAGGGTGTACGTTGATCATAGAAAGAAAAAAACTCAAGGACAAACTATGAAGGAAATTAGGATTCCCCTTCAAACTTGGTCATTTCCCTCTCGAAACCATGGAACTTCCTCTGTGATGGTTCGATTTATGAAGGGCGTGTATAACGACATTAGCCGAACCTTCTCAAAAAATTACCACAGCATGCCGAGGTCATACCATGGCACCATGCCAGGTATCTTGTTTTTCAGGCATGTTTTTGAAAGCACATTTGCTCCCTTGGTGGTTTTGGTAATTCATAACAACATATATCTCATTGAACTAATGTCCATTCAAGATTAAGATTTCAGGATGTTCAATGATTGGCATGGCAGGGACTAGAGATGTGGACCCCTCAAAATGCCAAGGACAAGGATTGGCAAAAGATCAAGACTCTACATTTTTGGTTTAGTGATCCAAGATCACATTGAGTCCATAGGAAAGCCAATACTATTAAAAGAGGATGAGGTGTTGCTTAATGGTCCTTTTGCTCAAGTGCTTAGTGACAGTGTTCCTAAACCCACAACCACTCTCTGAATCCCAAATATGTCCTAAACCTACATTCCAACTCAGCCCCACCGAAATTTCCTATCCGGTCCCACCGAGTTCATCCAAGACTTAGCCACTGCCAAAACCCTAACAAATCGGATCCACCGAAATGGATCTCGGTCCCATCGAGATGGCCTTGCCAACTCTCTATAATCGGTTGCATTCACTTCGGTCCCACCGAGTTATGCAAACCGGCCTCACCGAGATGGCTTGCCAAGTCTCTGTTGCCTTATTGCTTCACTTCGGTCCAACCGAGTTGATGCAATCGGTGCCACCGAGATGAGGATTGCCCTAAGCCATTGCACTTTGGTCCATCCGAGTTGTTCGTATCGGTCCCACCAAGATTCCTAAAGTTCATATCTTTTACACAGTTCGGTGCTACCGAGATTATCGTTTCGGTGCCACCGAGTTGAGTCAAAAGTGTGTAACGGTTGGATTTTGTGTGGAGGCTATATATACCCCTCCACCACCTCCTTCTCAGTAAGGAGAGCCATCAGAATGTGCCTACACTTCCACCATACATTTTCTGAGAGAGAACCACCTACTCATGTGTTGAGATCAAGATATTCCATTCCTATCATTTGAACCTTGATCTCTAGCCTTTCCCAAGTTGCTTTCCACTCAAACCGTTCTTCCACCATAGCCAAATCTATAAGGAGTTGTTTGAGTGCTGGGAAGACTATCATTTGAAGCACAAGAGCAAGGAGTTCATCAACAACACACCGTCTATTACCTTTTGGAGAGTGGTGTCTCCTAGATTGGTTAGGTGTCACTTGGGAGCCTTTGACATGATGTGGAGTTGAACCAAGGAGTTTGTAAGGGCAAAGAGATCGCCTACTTCGTGAAGATCTACCCCGAGTGAGGCTAGTCCTTCGTGGACGTAAGCCATGGTGGAATTGGCAAGGTTGCTTCTTCGTGGACCCTTCGTGGGTGGAGCCCTCCGTGGACTCGCGCAGCCGTTACCCTTCGTGGGTTGAAGCCTCCATCAACGTGGACGTACGATAGCACCACCTATCAGAACCATGCCAAAAACCACCGTGTCTTCATTGCATTTGAAATCTCCAACCCCCTCCTTTACATACATATGCAATTTCTTATATTCCGCTGCTATACTCTTAGAATTGCATGTGTAGGGTGATGCTTGACATATACTATTGCTAAAATCTGCCCACAACTAAAATTGGGAAAAGGTTAGGTTTTATTTGGTCAAGTAGTCTAATCACCCCCCCTCTAGACAAACTTTCGATCCTACAAGTGGTATCAGAGCATTGGTCTCTGTAAGCGTTGATTTCCATTGCTTTGGTGATCATAGCCTTGGTTTCACAACCTAGGAGAGTATGGCGTCTAGTGAGGGTAACTATCACCGTAGGGGTCCATATTTTGATGGTACAAACTTTGCTAGTTGGAAACATAAGATGAAAATGCATATTCTTGGTCATAACCCTGCCGTTTGGGCTTTTGTTCGTGTTGGCTTGCAAGGTGACTTCTTTGAGTATGGCAAGGAACCGGATCGTGAAGCAACCCCGGAAGAATTGAAGATGTTGCAATACAATGGTCAAGATTGTGACATTCTATTCAACGGTCTATGTCCCGAAGAATTCAACAAAATCAGCCGCCTTGAGAATGCAAAGGAAATTTGGGATACTTTGGTTGATATGCATGAGGGTACCGAGTCCGTCAAGGAATCTAAGTTGGATGTGCTTCAAAGTCAACTTGACAAGTTCAAGTTGAAGGATGGTGAAGGAGTCGCTGAGATGTACTCTAGGCTTGCTCTCATCACAAATGAGATTGCCGTCTTAGGAAGTGAAGAGATGACCGACAAATTCATCATCAAGAAGATACTTAGAGCTTTGGATGGAAAATATGATACCGTCTGCACATTGATCCAAATGATGCCAAATTACCAAGATCTCAAGCCCACAGAAGCCATTGGAAGGATTGTTGCTCATTAAATGTGACTCAAGGACAAAGAGGAGCTTCACAACAAGTCAAGTGGTGCTTACAAAGCCTCAACCGATGCTCCAACAACTTCAAGTGACAAGCTAGTATCCAATGAAGAGATAAGCCTAATGGTGAAAAGGTTCAACAAGTTCTACAAGAACAAAGGGAAAGAAAGAAGCTCTAGCTCAAGACACTATGAGAGAAGATCATCAAGTCGTGACCGTAATTGCTACAATTGTGGAAAGCCCGAACACTACTCCAATGAGTGTACGGCTCCCTATAAGAAAAGAGACGAATCACCAAGAGGATGACATAGAAGAGATGAATCACCTCATAAGGAGAGAAGGAGTAGAGATGATCGTTATGAACGAAGATACTCTCGAAGAAGCAAGGATTCAGAGAGGAAGGACAAGTCATCCAAGAGCTACACAAGAAGAAGACATCAAGCTCATGTTGGTTAATGGGTTTCCGGCTCCGACTCCGACAACCACTCCGAGAGAAGTTATCACTCCAACTCCGACTATAGTCAAGATGAAGGTGTTGCCGGACTTGCTCTTGTGTCATCCAACTCCTATGATCTATTTGACTCACCAAATGAAGGAATTGGAAGATGCTTCATGGCAAAAGGCCCCAAGGTATCACACCCCGAGTATCTTGATTTCAATAGTGATGAGGATGATTTGCTTGGTGATGATGATTTACTTGTTGATAGGGCTAGTGATATGAGCTATAATGAAAATGCTAGTAATTATGATAGTCAAGAGGAAACGAGTGACAATGCTATGAAGGAGATTGAGCGTCTAACTAAAGAACTAAATGCTCTTAAGTTAGCTCATGAAACAACTGAAGAGGATCATAGATAACTTCTAAGAACTCATGAGAAGCTACGCTTCGAGAAGCTAAATTTAGAGCAAGAACATGAGTTTCTTAAAGCTATCAATGACGATCTTCGAAAGAAGAGTTCTTCATATCTTGCCAAGTGTTTACTCTTATCTACCTTTATGCCACAAGTTAAACCTAAGCAAACTAGCAACAAGGGTAAAAATGCTTCTACCTCTAGTAGTAACAATAAAAATGCTAAATCCAATGTTGTTGCTTCTAGTAGTTCTATTGATTCCACTAATGATTCTCTTAGCCAAGTTACACTTGAGCAAGAAAATATGCTATTGAAAGGAATTATAGAGAAAGGTGTCTACAAGAGTCTTGCCGGGAGTAAGCAATTTGAGGAAATTGTACGCAAGCAAGGAAGGCACCGGAAGAACCAAGGTGTTGGTTTTGAAGGAAAGTTCAATGCCAATGGAGTTGAGTGGGAAGAAGATGAATACCCCAAGACAAAGTTTGTTCCTCAACAAGAGAAGTATGATCCAACTTCCTTCAAGGGAACACAAGCTCAAGAAGATCTTCCACCACAAGACCACAAGCTAAAAGGCAAGGACAAGCTTCAAGAAGAGATTGATTCATTTGAAGAAGCTCCTCAAGCCATGGTCAAGTGGGTTCCCAAGACTTCATCAAGTTCTACTTCATCAAGTGCTACTACAACACCAAGGATTCCCATCAAGTTGATGTGGGTCCAAAAGAAGAAGAACTAGAGAGTTCTTGAGGGTGACTCCGCCAACAAACTTCACTCATATTCTTTATGGCAAGAACTTGTGCAATCAACTTCCACATTTTGCACTAGTTCATGGAGTCACAAATCCTCTTGTTGGTAAGGCAAGGGACAAGGTAATCAATGCATTCATGGACATCATCATATGTGTATTTCACTCTATGTCTATGGATATCCTTGTATGTTCCTTGTGTGGGACTAACCCATGTAGGTATTGAAAGCACAAAACTCCAAAGGATTGCTCCCAACTCTTGATGGTATACATCAACATTGAGCATCCACATCTTCAACATCTACATGAAGTCATCATCGACAAAACCCAAGGTTAGTTCATCCCTCTTAGGAGGGATATCAGATCTAGGGGGAGCTTTGCTCTAAACAATTGAGCTAAAGCAACTCTAATGGTGTGAACACATTAATGCTTTATGTAAAAGTGGTAACCCCACTTGTGCTTAAACGATGAGTATGACCTATGATCAAATGTTCTCATTTGGCTCCTAAGTCAATATACTCATATATAGATGACCTAGTCATCGCCATTGCTTGATAGATGCTAGAATTGGTTGTGCATGTTTGACACATATTTCATCTGCTATCTTATTGTGTGAGCATGTTGGTTTGCATGTTTTCATCATTCGAGGACATCCATTTGTTGTTTTGGTTGTCTTGGTTTTTCTGGCCAAGTGGATGTACAAGAATGCCTAAGTACCTTCTCTAGCTATCTATGCTTTCTTGTCTCAAATTCTATTCTTGCTGCATCACAAAAATTGAACAAGTCATTTTCGGACCCTCCGGGTGAGGAGCACTCGGAGCCACCGATCTGAAAGGGCTGAACCTCCAAAACCTTCTATCTGATTTCGGCCGAACCAACTCACTCAAACTCAGTCCAACCGAAATCACTTAGACTGATCTAGGTTTTCCATCTCGGTGCTACCGAGTTGAACCATTTCAGAGCCACCGATGTGCTAACCTGCGTGCAGTTACACATATCGGTGCCACCGAGTTGTTCAACTCGGCGCCACCGACAGCGTATGGGTATATATATCGCGCGGACCGAACGGTTGAAATTTCTCGACCTCACTCTTTCCCGCTACTCGTCGCTGTCGTTGCCCTCATCTCCGGACTTCGCCGTCGTCTCCAGCGCGCCCTCGCCGCCGGATTCCATCGCCGTCAACGGGAATCTCCTCTGCCGTTGCCGTCGTAGAGGATCTCCACCAAGTTAGGGTGAGATTCGATCCCTCTCGTGCTCCCATTTCCGATTCAATGCACGATTGGACTGCCTAAATTCTTGCCACGGATTTAGAACTCTTGTTACAATACAAATTCCATAGATTAGATGCGAGTAAAAATTTTAGGTTTAAATTTCCGCCGAATGCATCTCGGACCGACCGATTTGAAATTTTTGGTACCACCGATTTGGCCTCTGGGCATAGCACTAGTACGTCTCGGTGCCACCGAGTTGTACGAATCGGTGAGACCGAAGGTAAAGTCTCAGTGAAACCCTAGATCTCGGAGGCACCGAAACCCATCTCGGTCTGACCGAAGTGGTGTGTAAGGTTTATGTAGTGTGCTTCGGTATCACCGAGATGATCAACACGGTCCATCCGAAATGCATCCTGTGAAAACTTGAAACTAAGAGTTGAGCTCAAATTTTATAAAAAAATTATCTGCTTTTTGTGATGACTCATCTTCACAGGGTCAGCTCAGCAAGATGTCAGACAGCAGTGATAGTCAGAACAGATCAGAACAGCAGGCAGAAATGAGTGAAGGGTCAAGCCCAGCTGAAAGTTTCTATGAGGGAGAGAGGAGCTCTCCAGATCTTCCAAATGCTGCAACCAGAACCAGGAAGAAGAAAACCTCAGATAGTGAGGATGAGGATTTTGTTGCAAGTGAAGCTGCACAAAAGAAGAAGAGAGTAGTGCTTGCTAAGGAATACAGCACCAAGCCTACCTCTACCAAAGAGAGGACTGCTGTGAGGAAAGTCCCTAAGAAGTCTGTGCAACACACTCTTGAAGAGCCTAGTAACACTGAGCCAGCTGCAAAGAAGAAGAGAATAAGGAAGACAACTGCCCGTGTGATTGGCAGACCCTCCATGATGATTGATGAGGAGGAAGAAGAGGAGGATGAGCCAGCAGCCACTGCACCCCCTACTAAAGCTCAAAAACTTATGTCTGATGCAATCAAGACTGCTGCACCCTCCAAGTCTAAGCCTAAGGTGTCAGCACCAAAGAGATCAACCAGGAACATATCAGCTGCTGAGAAGAACAAGGCCCTAGTGCCTGAGTCAAATGTTCATGAAGAGCCTCTAGTGCTCAGAAAATTGAAGCCTAAGATTCCATACCATGACAATGCACACCCAGTTGCAGAGAACATGATGCTGAGGAAGGACAAAGGACTGTGTCAGTGGAGACAGTCAGATCCTTATGCTATAAGGAGGAAGACAGCTTGTGATTATCGCTTTCACACCCGTGAACAATAGGACTTTTATGAGACAGTGTTGCTTGCTAAGAAGCCCATAGTCAGTGACATGAAGTGGGTGGACTGGGAATACATCGATGAGAATGAGGATTATTTCCCCCACATCCATGAAAGCTTGAGGATTGCAGGAGTTGACGAGTTTGTTGGAAAGAAGTTGACCAAGTGGAATGATGAAATGGTCATGCAATTCTACTCTACCGCACACTTCTATTCAGACGGCAGAATAGTGTGGATGACTGAAGGTATCAGGTACCAGTCAACCATCTCTGAATGGGCATGTCTTCTTGGTGCACCCAAGGAAGAGGACGATGACATTGATATCTATGCCAAGCTCAAGATGGATCACAACTCCATGAAGAACATGTACACTGCTATCCCCCTGGAGGACATTGAGACACACAAACTTGGATCAGTGAAGCATCCGCTACCAGGACTGGCCACCACGAACACCATATTGCGGTACACTCTGCTACCCAAGTCAGGAGATGACAAAATGATTCGTGGCCACTCCATCAATTTGCTGCATTTGTTTGATACACCTCAGAAATTCAAGGTGATGAGCCTGATAGTAGAGACTATCAAGAGGACTGCAGCAGATCAGAAGAGATCGTGTGGTTATGGTCCGCATATTCAGTTATTGATCAATTCCAATGTTGGAACCAACACGTATCTTCTTGATCGAGAGCATTTGCCATTGCGTCCAGATTTTGAGGACAATGTCATAGTCATGGATCCTTCGCATCCCACTTCAGCACAAGCTCAAGAGGAAATCCGCAAAGCTAAGGAAGCAAAAGCAGTTCAGGAGGCATCAGCTCCAAATGCTCCAATTGCCAATCTCAAGACACCCAAGGATCAAATGACATATCTGCTTGAAGCCACTCTGAGGATTGAGCAAATTTTGGCCAACCTCACCCAGACCCAGGCTAGTTTTGAGCGGATCATTGAGACCAAATTTCATGATTTGGATGTCAAGGTGACAGAGATTCAGACTACAGTGGAGCAGCTGCAGAATGATGTTGATGCTGTAAAGACAGCCCCATCTAATGATAGTGGAGATGACCGTCCTAACACAGAGCGTTTTCAGACAGTGCCAAGAGCAGCCAGGTCTGCTGCGATACCAGTTGTGGATCCACGGACCACAGTATCTGCACCAGCTGCTGCTGCCACAGTGCCACCTCAGGTCTCCACTCCACCAGCCCAGCAAACTTCTGCCGAAGCCTTCACGGATGCTCTCATCTCAACGCCGTCTACGCACACCAGAGCCGCCAGCAGAAGATCGCCTTCAGGAGCTTCAGAGGACCGTGCCTAGAGAGCCGACTAGTGCTATACCTATTCAAACTTTTTGGTACTTGTTGCCAAAGGGGGAGAATTTGTATAGATCATAGGCTTCGAGAGAGAGAGAGTTCTTGCTTTTATTTGCTTCGAGTTCTTTTGCTACTACTTGTTTGATTCTACCTTGTTATGTGTGTGCTTGCTACAGTGTCTGTGAGATATTCTGTCGTGCATGCTTGTGAGATATTATGATGTTTGATCATACTATGCTTATTGTGATGATCTATGTTTATCTCTACCATTATCTTGTATGATCACTCACTTATGTTGGTGATGCGTGCTTGTTATTTCAATCATATCATTTTGCGCGCTCCACCAAGATGTATGTGACATGGAAGAGTAACCCATGAGCCTAATCGATTGTGCATTTGCATTCCAACGCAAATTTTTAATAATGCACAAATTTAGGGGGAGCTCTTGCTTATCACATACTTCTCAAAGCGATGATGTATTTCATTCATTTAATCAACTGTCGAAGCTTTGATCTATATGTTGTCATCAATTACCAAAAAGGGGTAGATTGAAAGCACATTTGCTCCCTTGGTGGTTTTGGTAATTCAAAACAACATATATCTCATTGAACTAATGTCCATTCAAGATTAAGATCTCAGGATGTTCAATGATTGGCATGGCATGGACTAGAGATGTGGACCCCTCAAAATGCCAAGGACAAGGATTGGCAAAAGATCAAGACTCTACATTTTTGGTTTAGTGATCCAAGATGACATTGAGTCCATAGGAAAGCCAATACTATTAAAAGGGGATGAGGTGTTGCTTAATGGTCCTCTTGCTCAAGTGCTTAGTGATAGTGTTCCTAAACCCTCAACCACTCTCTCAATCCCAAATATGTCCTAAACCTACATCCCAACTCGGCCCCACCAAAATTTCCTATCCGGTCCCACCGAGTTCATCCAAGACTTAGCCACTGCCAAAACCCTAACAAATTGGATCCACCGAAATGGATCTCGGTCCCACCGAGATGGCCTTGCCAACTCTCTGTAATCGGTTGCATTCACTTCGGTCCCACCGAGTTATGCAAATCGGTCTCACTTAGATGGCTTGCCAAGTCTCTGTTGCCTTATTGCTTCACTTCGGTCCAACCGAGTTGATGCAATCGGTGCCACCGAGATGAGGATTTCCCTAAGCCATTGCACTTTGGTCCATCCGAGTTGTTCGTATCGGTCCCACCGAGATTCCTAAAGTTCATATCTTTTACACAGTTCAGTGCTACCGAGATTATTGTTTCGGTGCCACCGAGTTGAGTCAAAAGTGTGTAACGGTTGGATTTTGTGTGGAGGCTATATATACCCCTCCACCACCTCCTTCGTAGTAAGGAGAGCCATCAGAATGTGCCTACACTTCCACCATACATTTTCTGATAGAGAACCACCTACTCATGTGTTGAGATCAAGATATTCCATTCCTATAATTTGAACCTTGATCTCTAGCCTTTCCCAAGTTGCTTTCCACTCAAATCCTTCTTCCACCATAGCCAAATCTGTGAGGTGTTGTTTGAGTGCTGGGAAGACTATCATTTGAAGCACAAGAGCAAGGAGTTCATCAACAACAAACCGTCTATTACCTTTTGGAGAGTGGTGTCTCCTAGATTGGTTAGGTGTCACTTGGGAGCCTCCGACATGATGTGGAGTTGAACCAAGGAGTTTGTAAGGGCAAGGAGATCGCCTACTTCGTGAAGATCTATCCTGAGTGAGGCTAGTCCTTCGTGGACGTAAGCCATGGTGGAATAGGAAAGGTTGCTTCTTCGTGGACCCTTCGTGGGTGGAGCCCTCCATGGACTCGCGCAGCCGTTACCCTTCGTGGGTTGAAGCCTCCATCAACGTGGACGTACGATAGCACCACCTATCAGAACCACGCCAAAAACCACCGTGTCTTCATTGTGTTTGAAATCTCCAACCCCCTCCTTTACATACATTTGCAATTGCTTATATTCCGTTGCTATACTCTTAGAATTGCATGTGTAGGGTGATGCTTGAGATATACTATTGCTAAAATCTGCCCACAACTAAAATTGGGAAAAGGTTAGGTTTTATTTGGTCAAGTAGTCTAATCACCCCCCCCCCCTCTAGACATACTTTCGATCCTACAATTTTTTATTTTTCAAGATTTGAAAAACCAATAAACGACACGTTCGTGTTTGACTCTTGCCACACATGTCCTTGAAATCTCTCCCCATTCCCTTGTAAAAGGCATGGAAATTAACTAAATACCACAAGCTTGATTTTTCAAACTATTATTATGCACCTTTTCATGCATCGATTGTGCGAATTTGAATTATGTGCATAAATGCCTAGAAAATGCAAATAATGGCCCAAATATAGTAAATGAGCTCGAAAAAGTTCCAGATTTGAATGAGGTGCATTCTAGGGTGTATGTTGAATGTAGGAAAAAAAATCAAGGACAAACGACGAAGGAAATTTGGATTCCCTTCCAATCTTGGTAACATCAATCACACACGGTTTGTGTTTACGAAACTTTGCCTCCGCAGCGCTTTATTTTGGCACAGAAAACCCTCAACAACACGTCAAAAAAGAGAAGAAAACCCTCACCCCCTCGTCCTCACTCCTCACTCGCACTGCACTCCTCCGCAACTCTGCATGTCAACTTCCATCGCGGCGGCCACCCCTTAGCTCGATGATTGTCGCCGGCAGGCTTCGGCCACGCGCTAAATGACACAGGATTTCACATCTGCCGCTTGCTGCTGCCTATCTGCGCCAAAGTCATCGTTGCTCGTTCTCGACAGGCCTGCCCAAATCTTTGATCTTGACGGCGCCCCTCGCAGCCGGCTACCGCCAACAAACGCCACCGCATTTTGTTTCTTCCCCTCGCCAATGCCTATCGGCACCGACTTTCTCGACTCTGGTCGATTGGGGTATTCTGCAGGATTTTCCGCGGGCTTGGGCCGGGGTTTTTTTTTCTCTCTCTCTCTCTCTCTCATGGAGAACAAGGTAATTAATTTAGCAAAATATTTGTCGTGGTATTCTCGCAGGGGGTGCGTGATTCGCGGCAGATGCCATGAGATGGCTTGTGAGGTGGGGCTACGATAGGACGTCGGTGGGCTTCGGAGGCGAGGTTGGCACGAGCAAGCGTGAGACGCAAGACGTACCCAGGTTCGGGGCCCTCCAGAGAGGTAACACCCCTAATCCTGCCGTGTGAGCTGATAAGCACAAAGGTTACAGAGTTGCTCCTAGAGCTGTTGGACGGAGGAGGGAGAAGGGGCTAGGCCACCATTCTGCCTCTCCGAGGTAAGTGTATGATCCTGAGGGAGCTAACTAGAACGAGTACTGAACTGCTCCGGTGATTGATCGGCCGACCCCTCTGCACGGAGGCCTCCCTGGGGGTCTTATAGGCAGACCCCCAGGGTTACAATGGTAACGTACCAGAGGCACGGGCTCCTGGTGTCATTGATCGGGATCCGGTGGCCGGGTCGCCAGGCCGCCGGGTCGCCGGGTCGCCAGGTGCGCCGCACCTGCCCGGCGTGGGGAACCGCGGCGGGTCTTGTCTCTCGTCAGTCTCGGTACGAGGCACTGTGGCGCGTCTTGTCCATCGTCAGAGGGAGGTCGGCGCCACCGTTTCTACAGGGGCGCGCCTCTCTGACACCGCCCGCCTTGGGCGGGGGTGCAAGGAAAAGCTGCAGCCTCGCCTGCACCGCCAGCGTAAAAGGGGGGAGCGCTGATCGATGTTTGCTTCGCCGCTAGGGCTTCGCCGCCTCGTGGCCAGCTGGCACGGGCCAGCCGGCCAGGCCGGGACGCCGTGCCGAGCCGGCTCGCGCCGGGGAGCCAGCGTGCTTGGCAAGCCGGCCAGAGGGACTTGTCTTGCTTTGATGATTTTCCGAAAGCGATTCGGGCTCCGTTGCCTACCCGGGGGTCATCCCCCCGACAATAGTCCCCGAAGCTGTGAAGGTTCACCGGCTTCAGGCAGGGGGGCCTTTGTAGCTTACCACCCTGAGGAGCCGGTTCGTTGATGAAGCGCCGGAGTCCGGCCGGGCGGCTTCACCTGGCCGCTCGCCGGCTCCGCGGCCGCGGACGCCGGGAACACCCGCTGGGGGGCCGGCTTCCGGAGACCGGGTCACAGCACCCCGGCCTGAGCGGGAAACGGAAACGCCTGTTGGATGAATCTTGCTTCGTATGCCGATTCGCGCCTGCCGCAACTCGACGGGCCGCCACGTGCAGCCTTTCGGTGGGCGAAACCTGCCAACCCACGCACGCGACGGGACGTGACCGCGGCTCGGACCCGCCACGACACGCCCTCGGCCCGCGCGCGGGGATTAACTGCGGCGACCTTTGGCGATTGCGCTTTCCCGCGCAGTGAATGCGCGTGGGGAACGCGCGCGCGCAGTGCGGGGGAGTGGGGATTGCGGGCGCAGACGATCCCGCTCCCCCACGACTTTGCGCGGTTGTAAAAATGGGAAGGAGGGGGGAGTGCGACGGAGACGCTCACGCACGCACCCCTGCCCCTTGCTCCTCCTCTGCTTCCTCTTCTCCTTCGCAGTGACCGAGCGAGGTGCTGCCGCTTCCGTACGCCTCACCCACGCCTGCCGCGCGCCGCGACCCGAAGCCCGCAGTGCGCCGCTCTCCTCCTCTCCATCACCGAATCTCGCCGCCCGCGGAAAATCCTCCCCAATGGCGCTGCCGAAAGGCTCTTGGGAGGGCTCCATCACAACGGAGCAGAACATCCGGTACCTCCGCCGCACGAAGCGGCTGCCGCCGGCGGAGGCGCTGCTCGCGCGCGCGCTGGGCCCGGAGAGGGTGCCGGAGCCGCAGGAGGGCGAGCACGTGGTCTTCTTCTCGCACTTCGAGCGCGGACACGGCCTCCCCGCGAGTCTCTTCTTCCGCGCGTGGCTCGACTTCTTCGGGTTGCAGCCGCACCACCTCGGCGCCAACGCCGTGCCGCAGGTCGCCGGCTTCGCCACGCTTTGCAAAGGCTACCTCGGGATGCTGCGACTGTGGAGCTGTGGGCGATGATGTTCTTCCTCAAGCAGCAGGGAGCGTCAGCCGGCGGCATGTCCGACTGCGGCGCAGCGGTGGTCACCGGCCGGCCAAACGGGCCGTTTCCCAAGCTGCCGCTTGAGGACTCGGCCAAAAAGTGGTAGACGACGTTCTTCTACGTCCGGAACGCCGACCCGGCTGTCGACGTCATCAACCTTCCACCGTTTGTCGACGCGCCGCCGCTCGAGAAGCCGAATTGGGGGTACCGCCCCAAGAATCCATCGAAGGAGATGGAGAAGATCTGCGGCCGGGTCAGGGAGCTGACGAAGAACGAGGGGCTGAAGCCGGCTGATCTCATCGCGGCCTTCATCTCCCGCCGGGTTCTCCCGCTGCAGCGACGGGGACACCGGATCTGCGATATGAGCGGCCGGCGCGACCCGACCCGGATGTCGACCAAGGAGCTGACGCCGGCTGGGATCGTCCAGCGGGTCAATTATATCTCCAAAGCCGCGCTGAAGGAGGGGGAGTGGAGCTTTGGGAAGGAGCCTTATCACCGGGAGACCCGGCGCCTGCGGTGAGTCCCTGGTCTTTATATTTTGCCACTTCGACGTTACTCTTGCGTCCTGACGCCGTGGGATGGCCGCAGCTATTCGCCAGACAGTGGAACCACGACGGGCCGAGCGCCCCGATCCTGCTGGCTGACCTGCCCAACTCGGACGTGGAGGAGGCCGGCGCCGAGGCGGAGGAGGGGGCGGTCGAGGCGCGCCTGGCCGACGCCACAGCCGGCGGATCGCGGGTTGCAGGTATGTCTCCGCCTCCAGATCTACTGCGGGACTGGCCGAATGACGACGAGGAGAGCCTGACCGACGCCCATGGTGCAGCACCCTCGGCTGGGGAGGATGCCAGCGTCGACCCCCCAAGACGGCTGCGGAAGGCGGCTGGCGCCGGGCCGGCTCGCGCGGCGGCGACCGCCAGCCGGTCGTACGGGAAGGAGGTGGTCGAGGCGAGGCCGGCCGTGAAACGCCCGGCGACAGGACCAGCGCGCGAAAGGGCCGTCGTGAAGAAGAAGCGCCGGCTCACCCCGTCCGTGGGGCCGAGGTGGGAGCCCCCGACGGTCATCGGGTAAGTACTTCTTGCCTTATCTCTGATCCCTGCTTGCTGAATTTGTGGGGCGCCAACTGTCGTCTTGTGGTTTATCTTTTTTCTTCCTTATGCTTTCGCCGTGATGAATCCGCCGTGTGCAGGTCGGCTCTTGACTTGGCGGTGGCGGCGACGGAGGCCGCGGCGGGCGAGGTCACCTGGAGGAAGACCAAGAGCAGCGCCGTCGACCCTCCGCCGAGTCGGTCCGGGGAGGAAGAACTCGAGGCCCGCCAGTCCGGCCGTGATCTTGAGACGGTGACGCGTGCCGCCTGGCAGAAGCGGGCTGAGGCCGAGAAGGCGATGCAGGAAGCCTTGGCCCAGGCGTGGGAGAGGGCCTCCGCGAAGCGGGCCAGGCCTACCGCGGATCCGGTCTGGCCAGAGTTGGAGAAGGACTCAGCGCTGACGGTGACGGTCATTGAGCCGCGGCCGGAGGGAACGGGCGAGCCGGAGAGGAGGACGGAGCCGGCCGGTGGCGGGTCAGACGTTAACGAGGAGATCGTCGTGGACACGCCGCCCCGGGCCACCCCGGCGGAGGGAGGCGAGGACGGCGGGGAGAGGCGCGAGGCGGACTCCGCGCCATCCGGCCAAGCGCAGCCGACGCCGGCCGCGGGGGCCGCGGGCTTCGGCACCCTGGTGGTCGTGCCTCCCCAGGCCGCCACGAACCCTGAGCGGCCGGGTGGAAGCGGGTCCGGCGCCGGGACCGCACCCCAGCTTCCGTGGGCGAGCTCCAGCGAGGCCATGGTGGGGCCGCGAACCCAGGAGGACGATGCGGCGGATGCCTTGCGCTAGCAACTTCGCGGCCGGGACGAGCGCCTGCAGGCCTTCGTCCGGGAGGAGCAGGACCGGGCACGCCAGCTGGAGCAGGCGATCGCGGTGAGCTTTTTCTTCTGTCTTGATTGTTGAATCAGTGGGGGCGCGCCAGCGCACCCACTGGGTGTAGCCCCCGAGGTTCGGCCTGGCTGCGGAGCAGCCGGGTCGAACCTCATGGCTGTCTTTTGTATTCTCTTAATCTTCTGTCTGCGCGCAGCATCTGTACGACCTGCGGGCCAGCGCGTTCAACCGGCTTCGAGGGCGGTTCCGCGAGGCCGAGGCCCAGCTCGCCGCCAAGGAAGAGGAGCTGTGCCGGGCTCAAGGTACGTCTTGTCTTCTCCAGTGGGGGCGCGCCAGCGCACCCACTGGGTGTAGCCCCTGAGATTCAGGCCGGACTGCGAAGCAGCCGGGTCGAATCTTAAAGTCTTGACTTCTTCGTATAATCCTTGCTTCCGGTATCTGACCGGGAATCCCGTCGCGCAGCTGTTGCGGCCAAGGTGCCGGGCCTTCGAGGCTGGCTTGCGGAAGCCGGCTAGCAGCGCGACCTCGCCGTCGGCGACCGCGATCGACTCCAGGCCGAGGTGGACCGGATGGCGGCCGAGAAGGCCAGGGTGGAGGAGGTCCATCAGGCGGAGCTGGGCCGGCTGGCGGAGGAGCGCCGCAAGGCGGCCGAGGAGCTAGCGGACGCCGGCAAGAAGATCGCCCAGCTCGAGAAGGATCTCGAAGCCCAGGCTCGCGCGTCGACGCTCCGGGGGAACGGGATACTAGGCGAGGCGCAGCACCTTGACGAGACCTTCGCCCGTAAGTACCATTTCTTTCTCTGGGCCGGCTGGCGGAGCCGGCAAGCTGCCTTCTTTGACTGATTTGTTTCTTTCCTTTGCCAGGAGTCTTCCCGGAGACACAGGAGGCGGCTGATGCGGCCGTGTACGCCCACCGGGCCGAGCAGCGCGAGCTGGGGGCGGAGATCGACGCGTACGCCGCCTGGTCCTTCTCGGAGCTTGTTCTTGCCGGCGAGGCCCGTCTTCGGGCCGTGGAGGGGCAGATGCACCGCCTATTCGAGGTCGGTGTGAGCATGGCGAGCGGCCTCCAGCCAAACGCGATGGTGCCGAACAGCGTCACCCGGCTGGCGCGGTGGCTGGAGGCCGGCGTGGAGCGACTCGGTGCGTGGAGGGCCTCCGCGGCCCGGACCGGCGCGGAGACGGCGCCGCGCTTCGTCATGTCATGGTATCCAGGCATGGACCTCGACCGTCTGGCGGCGCAGCGGGCCGGCGCGGAGGAGGACTTGGCGGCGCACGCGCAGCGGATCGCCGGGCGGGCCAGCTACTTGGCAGCGTTCGCCCCGCACGATGAGTTCGTTGTCGAGTGGACGGAAGACGGCGAGGAGCTCCCCGCCGACACGCTCGGCCTTTTGCTTGACGACCCGGACGGCAGCTCCGCCGAGACGGGCGCTTATGCCGACGACGAGACCGACGCGGACGACGACGCCACGGTGGAGAAGACGGCGGAGAACGCTGGACCCAACCCGGCGGCCGCGTCTACCCCAGCTGGGCCGACGACGGCCGGAGACGACGCGGGTGCCGCTTAGGGCCTTTGCTTTTCCTTTTTATCTTTCCTGTACTCAGACTTTTGTTAGGTAGCAGGTACACCCAATGGGGGTGTATTTCAATGTAATGAACTCGTGGCCGAAGGCCCATGCTATATATAAATTTTGCATGCGATTTGGCGCCAACTGTCATGGTGATTTCACTTTCTGCTGTTCGGCCTTGGGCCTTTTCCTGTTTGTCGTTTCTCTGAGCTTCCTTCCCACTAGCCGGACAGCCGGGTTGCGGACTGTGGCTAGGACAGGAACTCAGCTTTGAGAGCGAACGCACAATACTTAGGCTTTTTCGGACGTTGAGCACGAGTGAAACACCCACTGGGCCGGCTGGCAGTAGGCGGCGAGGCCGTCTGGCGCGCAGCCGGTCGTGCGGCGTACAAGCGAGAGAAAACAGGTTAAGCCGGGTTGGCCGTGCCGGGCTGTCTCCTTAGTCGTTTTTGCGTAGCGATGCTTCCGGCCTTTGGCTCTTGCCGGCCGGACAGCCGGGAGCCGTCTGTGGCTGGCGAAGAGAGGGCTTTGGCAGATCGTACACTCCGAGACGGACTAAGGAAAAAAGGCGGGGCGTGGTCTAGCCGGCTAGCCCCCGAGCCCCCGAGCCGGCTACGCCGACTAGGTGGGGGAATTAGAAAAAACACGGCTGTGTGTAGACATAGAATAAAGCGGAAAAGAGGAGCCCCCGAGCCGGCTGCGCCGACTCGGCAGGAAAAAAAAGAACGGGGGAGCTGCCTGCTCTCATTAAGTCCAAAAGATGGTGATACCATACATACATGGGTTTAACTGTAAAACGGGTGGAGGAGCTCCGCGTTCCCGGGCCGGCTGGACTCCTCGCCGGCTGCGTCTCGCTTGCGTTTGTTCGGCTTCTGCGCATCGATGAGGTAGTACGTGTTTCGGTCACAGAGAGCCTTGTTGACGATGAAGGGGCCTTCCCAGGGGGAGGCCAGCTTGTGCTGGCCGGCTGTTCGCTGGACGAGCCGGAGCACGAGGTCGCCTTCGCGGAACGCGAGGGGCTTGATCTTCTTGCTGTGGTAGTGGCGCAGGCCTTGTTGGTAGATGGCGGACCGGCTGAGGGTCAGGAGGTGCGCCTCCTCGAGCAGATCGACGCCGTCCTCGCGTGCTTCTCTTGCTTCGGTTTCGGTGTACATCATCACCCGGGGTGAGTCGAACTCGACGTCGGTTGGAATGATGGCTTCGGCTCCGTAGACGAGGAAGAACGGGGTGAACCCGGTGGAGCGGTTCGGCGTCGTCCGGAGGCTCCAGAGGACGGCTGGCAGCTCGTCGAGCCAGCTGCCGGGTGAGCGCACAAGCGGCTCGACGAGTCGCGGTTTGATGCCGGCGAGGATGAGGCCGTTTGCCTGCTCGACCTGGCCGTTCGACTGGGGATGTGCGACGGAGGCCAAGTCGAGCCGGATGCCGGCTACAGAGCAGTAGTGGGCCAGCGCGCCCTTGGCGAAGTTGGTGCCGTTGTCGGTGATGATGTTGTGCGGCACGCCATAGCGAACCGCGATATCCTTGATGAATCGGACGGCCGTGGGCCCATCGAGCTTCTTGATCGGCCTGGCCTCGATCCACTTGGTGAATTTGTCGATGGCGACGAGGAGATGCATCATGCCGCCTCGGGCGGTCTTGAAGGGCCCCACCATGTCGAGTCCCCAGATGGCAAAGGGCCATGTGATCGGGATGGTTCGGAGGGCCGACACCGGCTGGCGGTTGCGCTTGCCGAAGCATTGGCAGCCTTCGCACTTGAGGACCAGGTCCTCGGCGTCTTGCAGGGCCGTGGGCCAGTAGAAACCGTGCCGGAATGCTTTGGCCACCAGGGATCTCGAGTCGGCGTGGTGCCCGCACTCGCCCTGGTGGATGTCGAGGAGGATCTCGGTCCCTTTGCTCTGCTCGATGCAGCGCTGGAACACGCCCCTCGTGCTGCGCTTGACGAGCTCGTGGTTGATGATGCTGTAGGCGGACGCGCGCCGCTGTACTTGCCGGGCTTCAGTTTTGTCGATGGGGAGTTCGCCGTCTTCCAAGAAGGCAAGGATCGGCTGAGCCCAGGATGGCGCCATCACCACCGTGAGGACGGCCGCTGGGATGGGACCCGGGCCGGCAGCCCCCGAGCTGGAGCCGGCAGTCCCCGGGCTGGAGCCGGTAGCCCCCGAGACGGAGACGGCAGTCCCCGGGCTGGAGACGGCAGTCCCCGGGCTGGGGCCGGCAGTCCCCGAGCTTGGGCCGGGAACCCCAGGGCCGGGTGGGGGCGCGCTGGGGTCGTCCGGGACGAAGATGGACTCCGACTCGGGAGACGGCTTGATGGACGGCTTCCGCAGGTGCTCGAGGGAGATGCCGGACGGGATGGCTTGCCGGGTGGAGCCTACTTTGGCCAGGGCATCGGCTGCTTCGTTGTCGGCGCGTGGGACGTGGAGGAACTCGCAGCCATCGAACCCACCGGAGAGTTGCTGAACCAGGAAGCGGTAGCTGGCCATGTTGGCATCCTTGCGTCCCAATCGCCAGAAACTTGCTGCACCACCAGGTCCGAGTCGCCGTAGCAGAGGATGCACTGGATGCCGATCTCCCTGGCCAGCCGGAGGCCGTGCACGAGAGCTTCGTACTCGGCGACGTTGTTGGAGGCGGTGAAGTGGATCTGGAGCACGTATCACAGCCGGTCGTTCTTGGGGGAGGACACCATGATGCCGGCTCCCAAGCCGTTGCGCATCTTGCAGCCGTCGAAATGCATGCGCCAGTGAGTCGACTCCGGCGCCGGCGGCAGGTATTGCGTCTCGGTCTAGTCGACGAGGAAGTCGGCCAGCGCTTGGGACTTGATGGTGGTGCGTGGCTCGTAGAGGATTGTGTGGTCGGCTAGCTCGAGGGCCCACTTGGCCACCCGGCCAGAGGCATCCCGGCAGCCCACGATCTCGCCGATGGGGGCCGTGCTCACCACGGTAATGGCGTGCTCTTGGAAGTACTGCCTCGGCTTCTTGGCGGCAAAGTAACGCCGTAGCACATCTTCTGGTAGTGGGGATAATTCTGCTTGGAGGCGGAGAGCACCTCGCTGAGGTAGTACACCGGACGCTGGACCGGCTGCACCTTGCCCTCCTCCAGGCGCTCGACGACCAGCACCGTGCTGACCGCGCGAGAGGTGGCGGCGATGTATAGCAGGAGTGGCTCTTTCTCAGCCGGCGTGGCCAGGACAGGCGTGGTTGACAGCATGCGCTTGAGGTCGCGGAAGGCTTCGTCCGCCTGGTCGCTCCACTCGAACGCCGTCGTCTTGTTCATCAGTTGATACAGGGGCAGGGCCCTCTCTCCTAGCCGGCTGACGAACCGGCTGAGAGAGGCCAAACAGCCGGTGAACTTCTGGACGTCGCGCAGCCGGGCCGGCTTGCGCATGCGCTCCATTGCCTTGATCTTCTCCGGGTTGGCCTCGATGCCGCACCCCGAGACAAGGAAGCTGAGGAGCTGGCCAGCCGGCACGCCGAAGACGCATTTCTCCGGGTTGAGCTTGACCCGGAACCGGCGCAGATTGGCGAAGGTTTCCTTGAGGTCGGCCAGGAGCGTGAGGTACTGCTTGGTCTTCACCATGACGTCGTCGACGTAGAGGTGCACGTTCCTGCCGAGCTGGGTCAGCAGGCATTTCTGCATGCAGCGCTGGAAGGTGGCGCCAGCGTTCTTCAGCCCGAACGACATGGTGATGTAGCAGTACGCCCCAAAGGGCATGATGAAGGACATCTTGAGGGCGTCGGCCGGGTCCAGCTTGATCTGGTGGTAGCCGGAGTAGGCGTCCAGAAAGGACAGGAGCTCGCAGCCGGCTGTGGAGTCGATGACTTGGTCAATCCGTGGCAGAGCAAACGGGTCCTTGGGGCATGCCTTGTTCAGGCTGGTGTAGTCGATACACATGCGCCAAGTGCCGTTTTTCTTCAGGACGAGGACTGGGTTGGCCAGCCACTCGGGGTGGAATACTTCCATGATGAACCCGGATTTGAGCAACCGGGCGATCTCCTCGCCGATGGTTCTTCGCTTCTCCTCGGAGAAACGGCGCAGCGGCTGCCGGACAGGCTTGGCGTCCTTGCGGATGTGAAGTTTGTGCTTGGCGAATTCCCTCGGGACACCCGGCATGTCTTTGGGAGACCATGCAAAGATGTCCAGATTCTCACGGAGGAAATCGACGAGCTCGCCATCCTATTTGCTGTCGAGGCCGGCGCCGACGACGACGTACTTGCTGGAGCTGGGGTCGGCCGGGTCGAGCGGGACCCGCTTCGTGTCCTTGGCCGGCTTTAAGGAGGCTTCGTCGGCCGGCCTGGGCGGAGCCGGCACAGCCGACTGCGCGTTAACCAGCGCCACGATCCGGTCGAGCTGGCGCCTCTCCTCGGCGATGACCAGCGACTCGGCCAGCTGGGAGCCGGCTTTGGCGCATTCGAGGGACTTCTTGTAGTCGCCAACGATGGTGATGAGGCCCTTGGGTCCCGGCATCTTCAACTTCAGGTAGGTGTAGTGGGGGACCGCCATAAATTTGGCCATCGCGGGCCGGCCCAGCATCGCGTGGTAGGGGCTGGCCAGGTCGACCACCTCGAACCAGATCGGCTCGCGGCGGAAATGGCTGCTGGAGCCAAACAGGACGTCGAACCGGATCCGGCCGATCGGGGTGCAGGAGTGTCCCGGCACGATGCCGTGGAACACCGTCCGGGTCGGCTCCAGCTGTCGCGCCTCGATGCCGAGCTTGGTCATCGTGTCGCGGTACAGGATGTTGATGCTGTTGCCACCGTCGATCAGCACCCACGAAAAGCGGCAGGTGCGCTTCTCGGAGACGAGCGTGGGGTCGAGCACGAGGGCGTAGCCGCCCGGCGTGGGCATGACGGCCGGGTGATCCTCCCGGGTCTAGCTCACTGGTCGGTCGGAGCAGTGCATGTACTGGGGAACCAGAGGGACGACGGCATTCACCTCGGCCGCTTGCTTATGCCTGGCGTGCTTGTCATCCCCCTCGCTGGTGAAAATGACGTAGGATGCGTCCGGGCACGGGAAAGGGTTGTCGGCGAGGGCGCCGGGAGCCGGTGGAGGCCGCGGGAGCGGCGGCTGCTGCCGGCCGGTTCCAGGCGGCAGGGGTGGAAGGTTGCCCTTCAAAAAGCGCTGCGTGAAGCTGCACTGCCGGAGCTTGTGCGTCGATGGCTTCGCGCTACTGTGGTTTTTGCAGGGGGCGTCGAGCATCTGCTCGAAGGTCAGCTTGGACTGCCAGACGGCCTTGCCAGTGCGCGGGCGCTGGCTGGCGCCTTGCTCGGCCCGCTGCTACCTTTCCACAGCGGCGACTTGCCGGTTGTCGTAGCGAGACGCCGGCTGGTCGTTCCGGCGCTTGCCGTTGCTGTTGCCGTCTTGTCGGCGCTGGCTGTTGTCGCCAGCCGGCTTGGGCGGAGCCGTCTGGGCCGGGAGAAGCTTGCCGCCCGCGTTGATCGTGATCTTCACATCCATCGCGGAGTCGGCCGTAGCGTACTTGTCCGCCACGGCCATGAGCTCCGCCAGGGTCTCCGGCTCGTCGCACACCAGCCGGTGCTTGACCAGGGTGCCGTCTAGGCATCCGTCGATGAAGTATTGGATGGCCTGGACCTCGTGGACCCCTTCGTAGGAGTTGCGAAGCTCCGTCCACCGTGTGAGGAAGTCGCGCAGCGGCTCGCCCGGCTTCTGGACGCACATGGAGAGCTGGCGAGGCTTGCCGGGTCGCGTGTAGGTGCTGGTGAAGTTGCGGACGAACACGTCTTCGAAGTCCAGCGAGGCTGTTAAGCCACGTTCGGGCCGAACCGAGCAGCATGAGGGGGACGTAACGGACAGCCACACGCCGGTTGCCGCTGGCTATGCCGACAGCCGTGGTGTAGTCGGTTAGCCAGTCCTCCGGCTTGGTGGCGCCGGTGTACTTTGGCGAGTCGCGGGGCAGCGAGAAGCCTTTGGGGAAGGGTTCTTCGCGAATGCGGGGCCCGAAGCACGCCGGACCAGCAGAGCTTTCCTCCTCCAGGGCCGTGGAGCGCGCCAGCCGGTCGATGCGGTGACGGGCGTCGCTTTCGTCGATGGGCTCGCGCGGGCCGAGCCGGTCAGCTACGGGAATGCGGAGGCCGACTCGGTCGGCCACGGGACCGCGGGGAGCAGGAGCTTCCGGGGCCGGCTCGGGCCGCCGAGCTGGCCGCACGGGGGGCTCCGGCTGCTGAACCCGGCCGTCGCCGGCCGTCTCGCCAGCGTTGCCGTCTCTAGCGGTGGTGCGCGGTTGTGCCGGCTCCGGCCGGACCGGTGCCGGCCAGAGCGGCTTGCGCTAGTGGCGTGTGAAGACGCCTGGCGCGCATCCCGGAGGGCCCTCTCCGGGTCCCTGGTTCTTCTCGATGCGGAGCCGGATGGCTGGGCCGGGTCGAAGCGCTGCTGCTGCTCGTTCGCCACGGTGACGAGGTCGCGGATGCGCTGCTGCTGCTGCAGCAGCTCCTCGCCCTCCAGGAACTCGAGATCAGCCATCGCGGCCTGCGCCGTGCGCATGTTCTTGACGGGGGTGTCGTAGACGGGTCGGCCTGCGCCTAGCGCACGGCCGAGTGCGCCCCCACGAATCCGCACCTCCGCGACCCGGCTGGGCTCGGCGGCGGGCGGAGTGAGGCCATGTGCGCTGTCGAATTCTCGCTGGGAGGACTCCAGCCGGCGCCGGGTTGCCGCAAGCACCGTGGCCTCGAGCAGCAGATGCTGGCGGCCCTCGTTGAGCTGGGCCGCTGCAGCAGTCGCGTCGGCGTCAGGCGTGATGGGGGCTTGCAGACTCCGGATCGTGTCGTGGAGCGGGTCAGTCCAGCGAGGCGGGGCCGCAGCCAAGGCGGCGGCCGCGGTAGCCTTCTCCTTGGCGCGCAGGGAGCCGGAACTGGTGCCGATGGTGAGCACCTCCGCGTGAACGCAGAGAGCAGTGACGTCGTCGGGGACGGCGCGGCTAACGGGGACAGGCGAGTCGGTGCAGTCGCACACTTCGGTGGGAAACACGTCGGGGACGAGCGCGACGAAGACGCGCAGCGCGCCGAAGGGGACGATGAAGCAGCCTGCGGGGCAGGCGACGTCCGTGCCTAGCGCAGCGCTGCAGCCGGCCGGTTTGGCCGTGCTGGGCGCACGGACCAAACCGTGCACGATGCGCTCGCCGGAGCTGGTGAAGGGCCTCGTCCGGAACTTGACTCCGGCCGACGCCGCGAGCTGCCCCACGGTGGGTGCCAACTGTCGTGGTATTCTCGCAGGGGGTGCGTGATTCGCGGCAGATGCCATGAGATGGCTTGTGAGGTGGGGCTACGATAGGACGTCGGTGGGCTCCGGAGGCGAGGTTGGCACAAGCAAGTGTGAGACGCAAGACGTACCCATGTTCGGGGCCCTCCGGAGAGGTAACACCCCTAATCCTGCCGTGTGAGCTGATAAGCACAAAGGTTACAGAGTTGCTCCTGGAGCTGTTTGGACGGAGGAGGGAGAAGGGGCTAGGCCACCGTTCTGCCTCTCCGGGGTAAGTGTATGATCCTGAGGAACCTAACTAGAACGAGTACTGAACTGCTCTGGTGATTGATCGGCCGACCCCTCTGCACGGAGGCCTCCCTGGGGGTCTTATAGGCCGACCCCCAGGGTTACAATGGTAACGTACCAGAGGCGCTGGCCCCTGGTGTCATTGACCGGGATCCGGTGGCCGGGTCGCCGGGCCGCCGTGTCGCCAGGTGCCGGGTCGCCAGGTGCGCCGCACCTGCCCGGCGTGGGGAACCGCGGCGGGTCTTGTCTCTCGTCAGTCTGGGTACGAGGCACTGTGGCGCGTCTTGTCCATCGTCAGAGGGAGGTCGGCGCCGCCGTTTCTATAGGGGCGCGCCTCTCTGACACCGCCCGCCTCGGGCGGGGGTGCAAGGAAAAGCTGCAGCCTCGCCTGCACCGCCAGCGTAAAAGGGGGGAGCGCTGATCGATGCTTGCTTCGCCGCTAAGGCTTCGCCGCCTCGCGGCCAGCTGGCACGGGCCAGCCGGCCGGCCGGGTCGCCGTGCCGAGCCGGCTCGCGCCGGGGAGCCGGCGTGCTTGGCAAGCCGGCCAGAGGGACTTGTCTTGCTTTGATGATTTTCCGAAAGGGATTCGGGCTCCGTTGCCTACCCGGGGGTCATCCCCCCGACAATATTTGCTCATCTCGTATCGCAGTCCGTCTGTCCCTGTTAATCACCCGGTGGAAATCGCCGTGGATTCATTTTTCTTATAGCTGATTCGAGGGTTTTCATTCAAGTGTCCACAATGCAAGCACAAATCAGGCCGGTGTGGTCATGGCCAGTCGGACAAGAAGTTCTATCTCACCATACCAGATGACTTTAGGGAGTGCATGGTATGTTCAATCGCATCCTACCACGGTTGGCATGTCCCAATTTTATGAACATATACCATATATTGCTATATTTAGATAAAAGGTGCGACATGCACCATAGACGTCAAAGAGAATTTTTTTTCTAAATTATTCAAATTAATGATGTATTCGTTCCCTTCAAAAAAATGATGTGTTGTTCTTTCAGTTACTCTCATATTTGCATTAAATCTTGGTTACATTATCTGTTTAATTATATATTTTTGTACTTTGCTTTCAGCTATTGTTCTGTTTTCTATGAATTATTCCCATATTTGCATGTAACGATATTAATTTTTATTTCCCGCAGTACATCCCTTGCTTTGCAAGAACATGTGTACAAGGAAATCTTGGCCTTTACTTTGTTGATGACTCCATGGATGTCATATTGACCATGCAGCATGGATTTACAATCACAGTTAGGGTAAAAGTTGATAAAGATGGTCACTCCTATTTTGATGCGGACCTTTGGAGAAAATTTTCAAAGTTTTATGAACTGAAAGCTGGCAATAAAATTCTAGTGCGTGCACCGCAGTCTGGTCAAATAAACATGGATGTTTACTTCCCCAGCGTCATCAGCCGACCACAGTCTGATAGAGGTTAGTGTTCTTTCAACTTTCTCCATGTCGGCATATTACTTATTAGCAAAATTAAAGTAATTGTTCTGACTAAGTAATCAATTTATGCCCACTATTCTTCTACCATGTTCTGACTAAATAATCCCTTTCAACCTTTTAAGCAGGATATGTTGGATGCATAGTTAACAAACTGTATGTCAGTAGGCATACCAAATTTCACTGGAAAGGCTTGGAGCATGTCATAAAATTTGTTGATAATCTGAAAGACCTAGCACAGCATATGAATGCTGGATTTGGGATGGGAATAAATCTACCACTGGTGCACACATTGAACAAGACCAATTGTGCAAACAAAATGCTGGTAGTAAGTCTTATTTGTATGTTTTTGTTCATAAACTATATATAGCTTCAACGATATGTTACAATTGGTTTTTATTCTTCATTGCAACAGAAATTGCCCGCTGCAGCTATTCCTGAATTGATTTCCCAGTGTGGTCGAATTACACTTGTGCCTGCTAAGAACGCCAAAGTGATTGCAAGGTACTGCATTTCCCGCACAAATGGAACCATTCAAATTAATTGGTTCTCGGTTGTCCTGGCAATGCATCCACATTTGAAAATCGGAGACACTGTTATACTCATGCTCTACAAAGGCACAGGAGGGATCTTCCTTTTCATTGACGAGATGCCGACTCACCGTGATCAAGCTGCTTCCAGCGGATAGTTGTGGTTGTTGGCCCTCTGCTTCTTAAAATGCGCTACTTGTTACTATCTTTAAGTATGTAGATATGGACCGCCGGTTCGAATAGCCGGTTTCCTCCCCTTCCGCTCAAGCTAAAGGTTCTGGGCTATGGCTTCTGGTTCCGTATTCTAAGTTGTCAAAATTGTTCAGTTCGGAATTTTCATGGAAAGTATTAGTATCACCTTTTGTTGAATAGTGTCACCACTATATGTTACTCAAATGCTGTTTTTCGGGTTATTAAATTTTCATGGAAAGTATTACTATCTCACACAGTTCACTCAGTTTAAGCGTGTGCCCGGCAGAGTAGAGGATGCCCATGTTTTCGAAGTGGCGATCAGCGCCGATGTCCAAAACGCATTTGCATATTAATTGTCCATATTGCAAAATGAGATAATATATAGATAGGCCAGCCCATACAATTGACATATTTGACATGCATGAACAAATCAATCGAGCATATATATACTCAAATTGGTCCAGTGCCTAGTTTGAGGAGTAATTTAGAAACTATTAGATCCCTAATTTACATCAGTATAATGAACCGCGTGTGCACAAAAGAGCTACTGCCCCTGACGCGGAGGCCGTGCACGAGAGCTTCGTACTCGGCGACGTTGTTGGAGGTGGCGAAGTGGATCTGGAGCACGTACCGCAGCCGGTCGTTCTTGGGGGAGGACAACACGATGTCGGCTCCCAAGCCGTTGCGCATCTTGGAGCCGTCGAAATGCATGCGCCAGTGAGTCGACTCCGGCGCCGGCGGCAGGTATTGCGTCTCGGTCTAGTCGACGAGGAAGTCGGCCAGCGCTTGGGATTGATGGTGGTGCGCGGCTCGTAGAGGATTGTGTGGTCGGCTAGCTCGAGGGCCCACTTGGCCACCCGGCCAGTGGCATCCCGGCAGCCAACGATCTCGCCGATGGGGGCCGTGCTCACCACGGTAATGGCGTGCTCTTGGAAGTACTGCCTCAGCTTCTTGGCGACAAAGTAACACCGTAGCACATATTCTAGTAGTGGGGATAATTCTGCTTGGAGGCGGAGAGCACCTCGCTGAGGTAGTACACCGGACGCTGGACCGGCTGCACCTTGCCCTCCTCCAGGCGCTCGACGACCAGCACCGTGCTGACCGCGCGAGAGGTGGCGGCGATGTATAGCAGGAGTGGCTCTTTCTCAGCCGGCGTGGCCAGGACGGGGGTGGTTGACAGCATGCGCTTGAGGTCGCGGAAGGCTTCGTCCGCCTGGTCGCTCTCGAACGCCATCGTCTTCTTCATCAGCTGATACAGGGGCAGGGCCCTCTCTCCCAGCCGGCTGACGAACCGGCTGAGAGAGGCCAAACAGCCGGTGAACTTCTGGACATCGCGCAGCCGGGCCGGCTTGCGCATGCGCTCGATTGCCTTGATCTTCTCCGGGTTGGCCTCGATGCCGCGCGCCGAGACGAGGAAGCCGAGGAGCTGGCCAGCCGGCACGCCGAAGACGCATTTCTCCGGGTTGAGCTTGACCCGGAACCGGCGCAGATTGGCGAAGGTTTCCTTGAGGTCGGCCAGGAGCGTGAGGTGCTGCTTGGTCTTCACCACGATGTCGTCGACGTAGACGTGCACGTTCCTGCCGAGCTGGGTCAGCAGGCATTTCTACATGCAGCGCTGGAAGGTGGCGCCAGCGTTCTTCAGCCCAAACGACATGGTGATGTAGCAGTACACCCCAAAGGGCGTGATGAAGGACGTCTTGAGGGCGTCGGCCGGGTCCAGCTTGATCTGGTGGTAGCCGGAGTAGGCGTCCAAGAGTTGCTTTTTTGCACATCCACGACATCCGGTGTCTAGTTAGGCAGTTAGAGCCTACGTCATACTGCCGGCGCTTGTTCCTCCGTGGATCCAGACACCACATATTATCGTCTGCCGTTGCATGGCACAAGTGACATCGCCCCCTACACTGGTTGGCATGGTCGTGGTCGGCTGATGCCTTCTAGACACTAGGAGGATTTGGGTACGATGTTGTCGACTTTTATCTTTTCAGAGTAGAGCTATGTTGTCGCATGTACGAGGAATATGATTCCAATCCATGACTACACTATACTCTGGGCCAAGCCCAAGCAATACTGACTAATGGGCCAATGTGGTAACCACCAAACAAAACTAGGCATATACAGATTGCTCAAGGCGTGAGCACTTGAGCGATTTGTTTTTTCTGTGGGGGTTATACCTCGCTTTTTGTCACTCGTACCCCACCTTGCCTCTCGTGCTCAGTGATGTGTCGCCTTAGTGGGCCGGCCTAGTCAAGTGGTTTTGGGAAGGTTCGGGAGCAACGTTTCTTGGATCCTACCAATGATTTTGGCCGGTTTTGGAAAGGTTCCATGTGGTTTTTTCTTCCTTTTCTTTTACTGCTTTTTTCTTTATGGTTTTCTTTCAGCGATTTGTTTTCTGTTTTCCTTTTCCTTTTTTATTTTCTTCATTCAAATACACGTCCACTTCTTTTAATACATGTTCTAAGAAAATTCTATACACGAGGAAATTTTTTTGACACATGTTGAACATTTTTAATACATGATGAACATTTTTCGAATGCATGTATGAACATTTTTTATCTTCAATATTTTTTAAATAAGGATTGATTATTGTTGAATGGTATCAGACATTTTTTAAAAATTTATTTAAATATTTTTACTTTGTATAACATTTTTGAGAAAAAACGTACATAATTTGAAATGCCTGAACATTTTGAGAAAATGGTACGAGCATTCTTTTAATGATACACAACATTTTTCATAAATTAGGCGAACATTATTTCTAAAGTGTATTAACTTTCTTCAAATATCACCATCACATTTTTTAATCGCGTGAACATTGTTTTAAATGTCAAAAAAAAATTGAATGGTACGAAACATTTTTTAAAATTACACACACTTTTTTACATTGTATAAACATGTTTTATTAAATGTCATGAACACTTTTTTCTTCATTGTATAAGCATATTTTACTAAATGTCATGAACACATTTTTTGTTCATTGTATAAACATATTTTATTTATGTTTTCAATACTTTTTTATATTTCCATAAATGTTACAGAAAAGTATTTTTGTATAAGTAACTGCCACATATTCTTTTAAAAGCCATGTTTAAAAATATTTACCACACATTAAATATGTTCGTGGAATGTAGCAGTTTGTTTGTATGATTTAAATAAATCATATAATTAAAAAATGTTCACACATTTAAAAATATGTCCACGAAAAAAGAAAAATGTATTCACGTAATATGGGAGAAAAAATTCATACCCTTCAAAAACAATGTTCTTGCCACTTAAACAATATACACGCGAAGGCCCAGTTGGGCATGTAAGGCACCCTCGTCCAACTAGCCACACTTACTGATCGACACCGTGTGGTCGATATTAAACTGGGAACGATACTGCTCGAATGTGTACTTCAACTAACCTTATGCACTCGCAGGACATCATCGAGGTAGTAAAATTTATTGGCTAAAATTTGGAATTACAACTCAAAGAAATTCATCTACCAATTTGAAGTCATATTGTTTAAGACTAAGTTTAGATATGAAGTATGAAGTTTCATATGAAACACAACCCAATATCCAGAGATATGCCTCATTAATAAGAAAATATACATCGCCAATATTGATGATGCCATATTTATTTGGGGGCAGAGAGCGGGGCGGGTTTTTATATGGTGAAGGAGGGGGAGATCAAGTGGGCATGGGTCGTGCCTCCCCTTTGCCGCTCTACAAATACCATGGCATAAAGGGTGTACATGGCACACAACCACCAAATTGTCAACACTACTGCAGGAAGGTCCTAACGCGACACATGTATCGGAGACCAATCGACCAAACTGTGTGCGATGCATGAATCGCAAATGACATGGTAATAAAACCATCATCAATAAAATGAACTGTGTGCGATGGCGGATCCATCAAATACGATTCAGATTAGAGTTGCGTGTGTGAATCGTCGCATACAGTTGATCCATACGAACTGTTTGCGATGAGCCAAAACAATAGAAACGGTCAGCCAGATCAAAGTGTGTGCGATAGACGGCATACAGGTCACTCGGATGAACTATTTGAGATGATCCAGAAGAACACAAACTGTGAGCCGAATGAAGGTATGTGCGATAGACGGCATACATGTCACTTGAATGAACTGTTTGCGATGAGCCAGAACAACATAAACGATTAGCCAGATGAAGGTGTGTGCGATAGACTGCATACACGTCACTCGGATGAACTGTTTGCGATGAGCCAAAGTAAACACAAACGATTCAGCTTTACAAGATGTGTGTGATACCCGGCAAACAGGTTAGTAATCAGAATTGTGTGGGAAGACCGATAATAACACAGACGATTCTTGCTAATAAGTTGTGTGTGTTGTGGGCAAACGCTTGCTGGCATACAATTGTTAGCGATTGACGAAATCATCACCGACGGGTTCCGTAGTTTAGTCCGTGTGTGATGTGATTTGCTCTGTCTGCACAACATCTATGCTCTGTCTATAGAACAACAACATATATACTTATACGAATAGGATTGCATAACAAGAATAAACATTCAGTTACATAACTGACTACATATAACATTTGCACACCTAAGTAAACAATTACATGCATAATAAACTAGGAGAAACGATCATCACATCATCTACTTCTTGTTGTGACGCTTTCCATCGCTCTGCTTCCGGCTGGATCCCTCGCTGTCTTGGGGAAGGAGGCACTTCCTCATGTCAACGATCCGCCTGTACATCTCAGAGCTCGTGTACGCCTCCTTGGCCGCATACACGACATGATCTTCGTCCAGCGTCTCCATCCAGGCCGAGTGCCAGGCAAGCCTGTCCTTGTCGCACTTAGCTTTACGGTCTCTATAGTAGGGGTCGATGATGGCCTCGGCGAGGTGAACTAGTGAGTCCTTCTCTTGCTTCTTGCTTCCCCAGATCCTGTATTGGCCCTGGATGTCAACAAGATTCTGGCAGGCGATGCTCGAAATTCTTGAGCACCTTTACATCGTTGGTGGTGTGGCACCTCGGCTCAGAGAGACCGGAACACCCCGTATTCCAGCCCAGAGATCAAGTCTTCTGGAATACGACACTGCTTGGCATAAAACAAATCAGCTCTTATTACAAATAATATGGGTACAAGGGTTTGGGTATTACAAAGATTACGAAGACACGGCGACACTACGCCTGCTAAGATAGCTCTATGCGAGCAGCGAAATAACATCTAGCAGCAGAACAGTGACAACGGCGATGGACTCCACTCCGCAGGGACTCTGGCTCGGACACGGCCTAGCTCGCAAACTCGGGATCCTCAACAAACAATCAATCACAGCATCACCTGCAATCTGGCATGACACGCCAAGTGAGTACTTTGAATGTACTCGCAAACTCACAGCAATCAAGACAACCAACAGCATGGCATTTACAGGTTAATTAATGAGCAAGATACTGCTAGAACAACATAAGAGTAAACATGGCATGTACATGTTGAACATGATGTGAACATGATGATACTACAACTAGCATGAGAGGGGTCGATGTTTAAGGTGTCTTGGACAAACTTACTCTTCTCGGGGGTTATCTCGTAACCACCATAGATACCAATCTTACTTAGCACCGTGATCATCACGCGGTCACCTCATGATCAACCAACATCGGTATCAACGATACCATCGTGATCATCACATGACCACATAAAGATCAACCAACTTCTTTCCTCATGGAAGCGGGGTTGTTTATTATTCAGGTTATTATTACTGTTGACCCATAGTGTGACCTACTATGAACTGTGTCCATATCCGAGGACGCGGCTATCGATAGATTAAACACTCTGCAGAGGTTAGTACACTGTACCCACACCACGGAACTCATGGCCTCATGCTCCCATTCGGGTGGACTAGCGACATTCCGACAAAACCAATCTATTGCATGACACTCTCCCGGCCACTCCGACAAACTCCCCTTTGGGCTATGTCATGGATGGCCCCGATGCCAACTCTTGACATCCGCCACCTTTGTGGCTGCCACCGTCGTGGCAAAACAAAAACAAACGGTCCCAAACGGGGACTTAAGCGCGCATACAACTCGGGCACACAAGGTTATTGCCGCCTACCAGGCCAGGGTAGCGTGCGCACATAACCTTCCCTAGTTGGAGGCACCGGTGAGAGGCATGACAATAGACCAAATTAGGGACTCCCCATCCAGGCAAGTGTGGTTGCACTGGTGAGCTCGATTCGGTGGCACTATGACTCAGCCAACAGATGTGTTCAAGTTCGATTAATGTAAGGTTTAACTTGAAAGGTGATGAGCTGAGCCATAGCAGAATAATATGATGAAATAACAATGCATATGAGCATGATATCAACATGAGCACGGATGGTCAACATAACCATTTAACATATGAATCAACAACAATAAATCATTTATTTTACAGGATGCAAATGAGCATAGTGATGATCATGAATAGCACCAGTATTTTCATATTAAACCATAACCATTCATATAAGCATATCATGATTACTAGCATCGGAAATAATGACAAGAATTGAACATGATAATAACATTAGCAAATAATCATTTAACTAACTAGATGAAAATGATCATGGCATAAGAATGAACATGGGCTTACAAGCATATACATATATAGGAATTACAAAATAATTAAATGAGCAAACAATTATTCAAACATTCAAGTGAAAACCATGGTTATTGCAAGGCCATCATGTAAGTGACTGTCGTGGCTAGCCTGGGGATGATGAAATCATCGGGAAGAAGTGCGATGAGCTCGCGGAAAGACTTGCCGGAAAAGTTTCTCTCTCGGAAGGGGTTGAATAAGGGCATGGGCGAAATGTTCATTTTTAGAGTGTGACAACATCATGGAAATGATACCAATGGGACGGGCTCGACGAATAGAGAACATGGGTTTTTAAATCACCTGAATCGGAGTTACGGTTGTGGAGATACGGCCGTTCGTTTGTTAGGCAGAAAAACAAATAAAATATGTGCTTTTCTGCTGCTAACCGACGAACGTCCGCTATTTAAGGGTTTCGGCCGGCGGCTGGAAAGTGAAAGCGCATTTCTGAAGAATCTGCTTTCGGTGAAGTGAAAACGTAAAGAACCCTGAAGCTGCTGAAGAATGTGCTTTCGATGAATGAAAGCGCTTTTCCTGGAAGGCACCTCCACTTAAAATGGCGGGCCCGGGCGCTGAGTCAATGACACACGGGCCCTGCGTTGACTCTCTCTCTCCACCTCGCTCCTTCTTCTTCCTCCCCGTGATCGTGGAGATAGAGGCGACGCTGGCCGTCCCGACGGCGATTCCTGACGACTCCGGCCACCATTCCCGACGTTCCATGTACCGGCGAGCTCGGGAAGGAGAGCCGCATCGAGGGGACAACACCACGGGCTCCCAAATCACCGGAGGTGAGCAAGGCTTCACCCGCGGCAGGCTGCTGCAATGGCGATGATGGTTAGGGCAATGGGGCCACGGGGAGGAGGCGTGGTGTGGCGTCTAGGTGATGGTGGAGGTCCTCTGGAGGTGGAAGAGTGGAGAGAGGGGACTGAGGTGCTCAAATTTGAGCGGCGGCCGACGGCAGCCATGGTGGCCAAGGCAAGCAAGGAGGGACTCCGGCGATGAATTGATGGGTCGGGGAGGAAGCCATGAGGGTGGAGAGGAGTCTGGGATGCTCGGGAAGGCGCGGGGATGGCTTATATAGCCGAGGCGAGCTCGCCGGATGGGCACGGCCATGGCGATGCATTGGCCGCGTACCGAAGCTGGGAGGGGCACGCGACGTAGAGGGGCTCGGGCGTGCTCGAGAAGACTCGGGGACGACGTGGCCGACCGGCCATGGTTGTGGGGGCGGCAGACAGAGCGCAGACGCGGCTATCATGGAGTGAGGAGGAAGAAAAAGGAGGGGGCAAGGGCTGAGGAGCGAGCGCATGTCCACTGCGAAGCTGCTAGACATGTTCTGGTGGCGAGAGCTCGACGAAGGGACAGTGGAAGAGGACCCCAATACCAGAGCGCGTGTTTTGGCATGCCAGCCGCGTGGTCACCACGTGGCCGTGGGGTTGCCACATGTTCTGGGCGGCCCAAGCGTGTCTGGCAGGTTGGCAACTCCCCCAGTACGTGATAGATGCAAAGAAACAAGAACAGTGGCTCAAGATGAGACTGAACTAGGCACAACCATGAATTAGCAGCAAGGTGTTTGATCAGAACTGGGGGAGGTTCACTTGGGGAGGAGTGCTGAGCTTTGGCTGGGGTTGATCACTCACTAAGGTGATCAATGTGGCAAGGTTTCAGCTCAAATGGAGGTGTCTAGGTGGCACTTGCTTCACAACCTGCCCCACTGGACAGAAATATGAAAATTGAAGCTGTGCTCACATAGATGGTTGGATGGAGCTGAAATTTGGTGGAGGATGATCATTTGGGCATATAAAGGCACTGTAAAAATTTCATACCATTTAGATAAATAAAAATGGTACTTCCTTCACAGTGGTCCTCTCTGGATAGAAAATTAGGTAAATTCTAGAGAATTATTGGCTCAATGAAATGAGCTCGAATTTTGTATAGAGAGGTTATATAGGTAGGAGAATGTCCTGGTAAAATTTCAGAAATTATGGAGCAATATAAAATATAGTTGCTTCACAACCTGAAAATATGTCCAGAATCAAAGACTGGATGGTGTGCTCACCATGAGCATGACATCTTGAATATTTTTACATATCCAAGGTCCACATGGTCCAAAGGAATTTTGAGAATTTTGTGGGAATTTTTTGGGAGACAGAATATAAGTTGCTTCACAACCTAGGGCAAACAGGGTTATTCCTTTAGTAGAAAAAGGAATATTCCCAAGAAAAAGAATTTAGGGTTGGGCTAAGATGGAAATGACATAGCCTTGAAAAGGATTTGAGAGTGACAAACCACTTGGGAGAGGAAGAAGACAAGATCTTCCCAGGTTTCAATACCCCAGAGCCACAGAAAAGGAACTCTGAATAAAAATCCCAAGAAATCCAAAGGAAAAAGAAAGGGCCAAAAATCATGGTGTCACAAACCTACCCCCCTTACAAAAATCTCGTCCTCGAGATTTGGTTGCTCAGGGAACAAGTATGAATATTCTGACTTAAGGAAACCGTTTCCAACTCGGGCATCCTTTTCCTTTATATGTTGTTCCCACTGAATTTTATATGACCTGACTGCCTTGCTCTGGGGTGGTTTGCTTCACCGTATCCACATTCTGATAGGTCTTCCATCATATGTTCAACCTTACTCTGACTTCCAATTTCTTTCATATCTGCTGGATTATCTGATATATTATCATGACTAGAATATGTGCTCTTCTCACAAGTCCGGGAGTGATTTCCGATGGGCGTGTCATTCTTATACCCAGCACTAATGGTATTCCAGTGAGTTATGAACAAATTCCTTGGTGAACACGAAACCTTTTTATCCTTGTATCGGATTATTCAAGTAAATGCATGTCCTCCGGGTTCGAAACAATGTTGATAATCATAACCTTTACCTTGGCGGAATCTGACTGCTCGCAGGGATTTCTGAATCATCTTGGTTGGCTCCTATTGTCTTGAGTATCAAATCCGTACCAAAGATTTGGCTATCACTTGTCGTGGCCAGTATAAAGGAGTACAGCCTTGGGAGCTGTAGTATGCTGTAAGCAATAGTATCTCGGGAACTGACTGGCAGTTGCTCTGGCGGAAGAATCTTGTTCAAGGCAGGCTATCATTTCATTGGGTACCATATATGAGGACACATGATCTGAGCTTGTTGTTCAGCATTCTAATTACTCATTCTGTCGGTATACCCATATGTGGGTAGCAGTCTGTGCGATGCTTTAACTCGGTCGTTGAAGTCAAACTGCTGAGCTGGCTAAGGAATCTTTGATTTGACATAACAGACTTGGATATTCCATACTGACAATTCTGAGCCTATGCGGTTGGACAAGTGGGTTGGCTTGATATGAGATCCTTACGGAATAGGTAGACCTCTTGGGTGCATATCCATGGTGAGCGATATGGAATCATACTGTCTTGGGTATCCGTACCATGTTGTCCATGCAACAATTATCATACCTGTATTGTTGGTCTTGCTCCTTCATTATTATTCTCTTTTTCTGAATCTTTTGCCGAAATAACTTGGTCATATATATCCTCAATTCTTCGTGTGACCACAGGTGCTGTCAGGTGCAATATTCTGGCAATCATGCCTTATCCTCGTTCATGACTCGTGTCATAGGAAATATACCATGTTCACATGTATTTGTATAGAGCTCATTGTTGTCGTCAATCATACAAGACAGTGACAAAGGTTAATGATATCACTTTGTCGGTCGTGAGGAAGCTGGCCTTGATAACCACTGCCAAGATTGTTGTCCCAATGTTGTCTTACTTCATAGTTTGTCAGTCCTTGCATCACACTGAGGTGTATAACTGGCTTTCTTCCTCTTACATAACTCCTGTGATTGCCGGATTCTCACCACGCTTGCATCATCGTACGAGTGACTTGCATGACCTTGGCAGCATGCTCACAATATATATGTAGCTGAGCATTGGATTCCTGAGGTAGACTTGTGTCCTGACTAGCTCGTGCTTCTGACCAAACTGTTGTGGACTTGATTCTTGGGATGCACTGCCAACTCACTGTGTAATTGCTTGTACCAATGTCAATAAATGTTTGTAGTGTCGTACTGACAAAAATTGGATAGCTTGTGTTGGAAGCTATCGAGAGTATCGTGCTGAGGAAGACTGAATAGCTTATGCTCGAAGCCTTTGCCGGGGTAGCGTGCTGAAGAAGACTTGGTACCATACTTCAGAAGCTTCTCCTTCTGGTTGCTTACTGGAGAAGATTTGGTGCCTTATGCTGGAAGCTTTCTGCGGTAGCTTACTGAGGAAGATAGTGTATCTTAGGCGGGAAGCTTTGATGTCGTGGCGAAATCATGGTAGATGCCATAAGATGGCTAAAAGTGGGAGGCTGCGTGAGGACGCCGGTGGGTTCCGGAGGTAAGGTTGGCACGAGCAAGTGCGCGACACGAGACATACCCAGGTTCGGGGCCCTCCGAGGGAGGTAACACCCCTAGTCCTGCCGAAATGGTATGATACGCACAAGGGCTACAATGGTGCTCCTGGAGCTGTTGGGCGGAGGAGGAAGAAGGAGCTAGTTCTCCATTCTGCCTCTCCTGTGAGTGTGTGCGTGTGTGGTGGATCAACCGGGTGACCCCCTGCCTGGGGGACTCCTGGGGGGTCTTATAGCGCGACCGCCCAGGGTTACAATGGTAATCTGAGTAAGGGCGGGGTCCTGCTCTCATCGTCTGGAGCCGGCAGTGGGGCCCACCGGCTGCGGGACCCGCCGGCTGCACGACACTGTTGCATGTCGCCCCCTGCGTCACGGAGTGGTTGACGTCATGGGGCTACAGTGCCGGGCCGCGCTGACGTCGGTTGCCCGGGTCAACGGATACGGCCGCACTGTAGCCACGCTCTCCCGTCGTGGAGAGCCGTCTCGTCGCACGGGTGGATGGGACGGCCACTGACCTGTCGCCAGCCGGCTGGAGGCCAGCCGGCCCCGATGTGGCGTCGCACCTAGCCGGCCCGTGTCGGGAAGCCGACTGGATGGCTAGTTGGATTGAGGGGCGCAGCCTGCCCCGACGTCTTGAAAAATGCTTTGGGCACCGGAGCCAACCCGGGGGTCATCCCCCCGACAGTAGTCCCCGAAGCTGTAAAGGCTTGCCGATTCTGGACAGGGGGGCCATTGCAGCTTTCCCCCTTGGAGAAGGCGATCGTCGATGTTGAGGCGCCGGCTCGACGCCGCGGGCGCCGGCTGCCGGGAGCCGGCCGCAGTGCCCAGTCGGAGGGAAAACCGAATGGTCCGGCCGGTCAGGGGCCGGCCGGCATGGGGGGTCGCGCCGATGCCTGCCATGGACCCGCCACATGCAGCCCAGCGGCCGGCGAGGCCCTGCCAGGCCACGCGCGCGACGGGACATCGCAGTGGGTCGGGACCCACCAGGCCGCAGCCTCGTCCCGCACGCAGGATCCGCTATGGCCGCGCTCGGGGATTGGACTCCTCGAGGCAGTTAATGCGCGTGCCACGCGCCCGTGTATTGCGGGGGGAGTGGGGATCGTCGGCGCAAACGATCCCCCTCCCCCATGCTCCCTCGTGTGCTTTAAATGGAAGGGGAGGGGGAACGGCCGAGGCACTCGCGCAATTGCCCCTGCCGCTCTACTTCCCCTCATCTTGCCCTTCTCTTCTTCCTTGCGCACTCACACCACGCGCCGCCGCCACAGTATTCGACCAAGCCACCACTACACCGCGCCGGCAACCCGTGAGGTGCGGTCCCCGTCTCCGTCAGCAGTACCGCCGCCGCACCTGCGCCCTTGTGATGGCGTGGCCGAAGGGTTCCTGTGAGGGCTCGGATGTGACGGACGAGGACATCCAGTACCTCCGTCGCACGCGGAGGCTACCACCGGCGAACGAGGTGGAGGCACGTGCGTCGGGCGGGGAGCACGTTCCGGTGCCGCGAAACGGCGAGGCCATCGTCTTCTACTCGCATTTCGTCCGGGGATTTGGTCTGCCCGCAAGTGAGTTCTTCCGCCAATTTCTGGACTTCTTCGGGCTGCAGCCGCACCACCTCAGAGCCAACTCCGTGGTGCAGCTCTCGGCCTTCGTGGCCTTCTGCGAGGGCTACCTCGGCCTTCTGCCCTACATCGACCTCTGGTGCCACTTCTTCTACCTCAAGCAGCAAGGAGCGGCAGTCGGTGACATGTCCGCCTACGTGGCTGCGGTGGTGTACTGTAGGCCGGCTGGCGGCTTCCCCAAGGTTCCCCTTGAGGAGTCGGCCAAGAAGTGGCAGCAGTCCTTCTTCTACATGAGGAACGTCGACCCGGAGACTGACCGCGTCAACCTGCCTCCCTTCAACAATGCGCCGTCGACGGAGAAGCAGAACTGGGGCCGCAACCCCAAGCAGCCGTCAGGGGAGATTCTGAACATCTGCAGCCGGCTGAAGGAGCTCACTGACCACGAGGGGCTCATCCCTTCCGACCTCATCGTCGCCTTCATCGCCCGCCAGGTGCTGCCGCTGCAGCGCCGTCCGCACCGGATGTGCGACATGAGCGGCCGGCATGACCCCAGCCGATGTTGACGAGGGATTTCACGCCGGCTGAGACCGCCGGCCGCATCAATGGCATCTCCAGCGCCGGGCTCAACGCGGAGAGGTGGAGCTTCGGCAGGGAGCCCTACAACCGGCTGGCTCCCGCACCAGCGGTGAGTCCCTGGTCTCTGTTCTTTGCGGCCTCCTCCCTTTTCCTACGACCTGACGCGCGGGGCCGGCTACAGCGCTTCCCCAGCCAGCAGACCCCTGACGGGCCAAACCCGCAGAACTTGGAGCCGGACCGGGCCGGCTCGGATGAAGAGGAGGAAGGTGAGGAGAGGGCAGGCGACGGAGACGGCGGGCGCCTTGAGGACGCCGATGCCGGCGGATCCAGCCACACCGGTGACTTCTCGATCTTAAATCCGTTGGGTGAGTGGACCGACGACGACGCGGGTGACTCGAGCGACACGCATGGTGCAGCGTGACCGTCTGCGGAGGTGGAGGCCAGTATCGCCCATAGGAAGCGGCTACGGAGGAGGGGCGAAGCCTCGTCATCCGCAGCGCAGGCGGCCACGGGGTGGCCGCATGGGAAGCAGGCGGTCGACACGCGGCCGACTGCAAAGCGTCCGGCTGGGGAGCAGTCGGCAGGCGCAAAGAAGGCCGTGAAGAAATCGCGCTAGCTGCCCCCGTCGGTGGGTCCGAAGCGGGCAGTTCCCGCGGTCCTCGGGTAAGTTTTCCTCTTGTGTTCCGTGTTGCCTCCATTCTTGATATTGTCGTGTTGTCCTCCTCCCCCTTATCTTATTTGCGCACTGACCAGGAGCGCGCTCGAACTGGCGAAAGCGGCCGCAGCCGGAGAGGCGGCTGACTAGCGAGAGCGCCGGAGCGGCGCGAATGAGCGCGAGCCGGCCGAGACCCCCGAGGAGGTGCTTGTGGCCTGCCAGTCTGGCGCCGCGCTGGAGGAGGCCGAGAAAGCCGCGTGGAGGGCGCGGGCGGAAGCTGAGAAGGAGATGGCCGAGGCCTCGGCCCAGGCGTGGGACAGTGCCACAAAGGCGCCGGAGGGCGCCGCGAAAATGCCAGAGGGGGACGCGGTGGACCCCGGATGGCCAGCTTGGGGGGCGGGCTCGCTGCCGCCGTCGCTGCCCCCGGAGCATCGCTCCAAGCTGGTGCACGACCCAGCCTGCCGGGCGGAGGCCTACGCCCGCAACGCCGCCGAGACAGACGGCCTTGGCAGAACGGACGACCACGAGCCGGGCGATGACCAGACGGCTGCCGACCACTGCGACCAGCTGTGGAGCCGACCACTGCGACCAGCTATGGAGCCACGCCCAGGTGGAGCAGGACCGGCTGCAGCAGCTGGAGCATGCCGTCGCGGTGAGTCCCTTGTGTTTTTCTGAAATTTGCTTATTTTTCTTCTTTGACCGGCTCGGTTGCTTGGCAGTGGGGGCGCGTCAGCGCACCCACTGGGTGTAGCCCACGAGGCCCGGGCCGGCTGCGCAACAGGCGGGTCAGGCCTTCTCCGGCGTCTGTCTTTTCTAACTTTTCCTTTTTGCAGGCCGTCAACGACCGGCGCGTGGCGTAGTACAACCGACTTCTCGGCATGTACCGCGGGGTCTAGACCTAGCTCGCCGCCAAGGAGGAGGAGCTGCGCCAGGCCAGAGGTAAAGTTGGCGTTTCTTCCAGTGGGGGCGCGCCAGCACACTCACTGGGTGTAGCCCCAGAGATTCGGGCCAGTTGCGCAGCAGCCGGGCCAGATCTTCTTGCTCTTTCCTTTTTTACTTCTTGTCCGGCTGCTGACCGGAACCTTGATTCGGCTGCGCTGCCGCCGCCATTGACCCAGCCGAGGTGCAGGAACTCCGGCGCCAGCTGGCTGAGGCCGTCCGACTGCGTGACTAGGCGGCCGCTGAGCGTGACCGGCTGCAGGAGGAAGCGGCCCGGCTGGCCCGGGAGAGGGATAAGGCAGCAGCCGCCCACAAGGCCGAGCTGGACCGGCTGGCGGAGGAGCACCGCCAGGTGGTGCGTGAGAAGGACCAGCAGGTGGGGAAGGCCTCCGAGGAGGTCTCTCAGCTCAAGGAAGACTACGACCGTCGCGCCAGCAAATGGTCGCTGAAGGAGCAGGGCGTGTTGGCGGAGGTGCAGCACATCAATGAGCTGCTCGCCGGTAAGTTTCTGCCTGCTCTCTTGCCTTTCTGTGCCCGGCCAGCGGCTGCGGCCGGCCAGGTCTTTTGGTTCCTTCCTTATTCTTTTTCTCTTCCCTTCTTCTTCTTCAGAGGCCTTCCCTGAGACGCAAGCGCCGGCTGAGGAGGCCGTGGAGGCCTACTGGGAGGAGCAGAGGGCGATGGGGGTCCACATCAGCATGCTCGCTGCCTGGACTGTGACGGAGATCGGGGTCGCCACCGAGGCCCGGCTGCGGGCGGTGGGGCGCGACATGAGCCGGCTTCGCGATGCCGGCCTGGCGATGGTAGGAGCTCTGTGGCTGAAAGCGGTGCAGCCCCAGACCGTCAGCCGGCTGGCGCGGTGGCTTAAGGCCTGCTCGGCGCGACTCGACGCCTGGAGGGCCTCCGTGGCCCGAGCCGGCGCAGAGATGGCGTTGTCCTTCGTGTTGTCCTGGTACCCGAGTGTCAGCTTGGACCAGCTGGCCGCCCGGCGGGCCGGGGCAGAAGGCGACTTGGCGCAGCGGGCGATGCCGATCGCCGCGCGGGCCAGCGACATCCCGTCGTTCACCCCCTATGACGAGTTCGTCATGGAGCGGGCGGCAAACGGCATGACGCTCCCTGCGAACGACTTCGGCCTGGCCTTCGAGGACCCGGATGGCAGCGCGGGCGAGACGGACGATGAAGGGGCCGGCTCCAGCACTAGGGCTTACGCCGATGCTGCCGCCGAGGAGGACACCGACGCCACGGAGGAGCCGGCCCAGCCTGGAGCTGACGCGCCCGTAGTCTAGGGCTTTCGCTTTATCTGTTCTTTGCTTTCATACTTTGAACTTTTGTTAGTTGGCAAGTCCACCTACAGGGGGTGTAGATTCATGTACTGAATTCGGGGCCATGGGCCTTTTGCTGTATACATGCATGTGTTGCTGACTATGTGTGTCTTTTGCCGGCTGGCGGCTCGCCTTTGCTTTTTTCCTTGGACCATTTTTCCTGTTCCCTCTCCTTCTCAACTTCCTCCCCGCCAGCCGGACAGTCGGGAGCCGGTCTGTAGCTGGGATGGGGAGTCGAACTCGAAAGAGAGCTTACAGTACTTAGGTTTCAGGACTTGAGTGCAAGTGAAACACCCACTGGGCCATCTGGCTGCAGCCGGTGAAGCCGGCTGGAGCGCAGCCGATCTGTGCGGTGACGGATGAGAAAACGGCCGGGTTGCCGGAGCCGGACGTTCTTCCTTAGACATTTTTCACGTGAGGACACTTTCGGCCTTTAGCTCTTGCCAGTCGGACAGCCGGGAGCCGGTTTGTGGCTTGGGGCGAAGAGAGGGCTTAGGCGGTGTGCACGTTACTAGGCCGGCTGTAGGAGAGCAACGCGCGGGCTAGCCAGCAAGCCCCCGAACTCCCGAGCCGGATGTGCCGACCCGGCGGTTGGGAGGCGAATGTGGTAAAGGTGCGCGGGAGATAAAAAAAGCTCGATAAAGATGAAAAGGTAGCCCCCGAGTGTCGTTCGGGGGACCTGCTGCTTTCATTAAGTCCAAGAGGTAGCGATACATACATACACTGGCTCAACTGTAAAACGGACGAAGGAGCTCCGCGTTCCAGGGGCACTCTGTCTCCTCGCCGGAGGCGTCTCTCTTGCGCTTGTTTGCCTTCTGCGCGTCGATGGGGTAGTATGCGTTGTTGCGCAAGGCTTTGCTGATGATGAAGCGGCCCTCCCATGGGGAGGAAAACTTGTGTTGGCCGGCTGTCCATTGGACAAGCCGGAGCACAAGGTCGCCCTCGTGGAATGCGGGGGGTTTGATCTTCTTGCTATGGTAGTGGCGCAGGCCCTGCTGGTAAATGGCCGATCGGCTTAGGGCCAGCAGGCGCGCTTCCTCAAGCAGGTCGATGCCGTCTTCACGCGCCTCCTTTGCTTCTGCCTCCGTGTACAAGGTGACCCGAGGTGAGTCGAACTCGAGGTCTGTGGGGATGATCGCCTTGGCCCCGTAGACGACGAAGAAAGGGGTGAAGCCGGTGGATCGGTTGGGCGTGGTCCATAGACTCCAGAGGACAGCTGACAGCTCGTTGATCCAGCTGCCGAGTGAATGCACGAGCGGCTCGACGAGCCGGGGCTTGATGCCGGCTAGGATGAGGCCGTGTGCCCGCTCCGCCTGGCCGTTCGACTGGGGATGAGAAACGGAGGCCAGGTTGAGCCGGATGCCGGAGACGGAGCAGAAACGGGCCAACACGCACTTGGCGAAGTTGGTGCCGTTGTCGGTGATGATGCTGTGGGGGACGCAGTAGCGGACTGTGATGTCTTTGATGAACTTGACGGTTGTGGGACCATCGAGCTTCTTGATCGGCCTTGCCTCGATCCACTTGATGAACTTGTCGACGGCCACCAATAGATGCGTCATGCCGTCTCGAGCGGTCTTGAATGGCCCCACCATGTCGAGGCCCTAGATGGCAAAGGGCCCGGTGATGGGGATGGTCTTGAGGGCCGCAGCCGGCTAGTGGTTGCGCGTCCTGAAATGTTGGCAGCCCTTGCACTTGAGCACCAGCTGCTCGGCGTCCTTCAGAGCGGTCAGCCAGTAAAAACCGTGGCGGAAAGCCTTGGCCACGAGGGACCTCGAGGCGGTGCAGTGCCCGCACTCGCCCTGGTGGATGTCGCGTAGGATCTCGAGGCCCTTGGCCGTCTCCACGCAGCGTTGGAAGACGCCGGTTGTGCTGCGCTTGACGAGCTCACGATTGATGATGCTGTAGACGGAGGCCCGGTGTTGCACCTGCCGGGCTGCGACTTCGTCGTCGGGGAGTTTGCGCTCACCAAGAAGGTGAGGATCGGCTGCGCCCAGGATGGTGCCTCCACCACCGTGAGGACAGCAGCTTGCTCAGAGCCGGCTGGGCTGGGAGGCGGCGGGCCGGAGCCGGCAGCCCCCGGAATTGAGGCGGCAATCCCCGAGCCGGAGTCGGCATCCCCCGGGACCAGAACGGCAGTCCCCAAGCCGCAGCCGGCGGCCCCCGGGACCAGAACAGCAGTCCCCGAGTAGGAGCCGGCGGCTCCCAAGCCGGATGCGGGAGCCGTTGGGTCGGCTGGGACGAAGATGGACTCTGAATCAGGAGAAGGCTTGATGGAGGGCTTCCGCAGGTGCTCGAGTGAGATGCCGGCTGGGATGGCCGGCCGGGTGGAGCCAATCTTGGCTAGTGTGTCAGCCGCCTCGTTCTCGTTTTGAGGGACATGGAGGAACTCGCAGCCATCGAAGCCGCCGGTCATCTGCTGGACCAGGAAATGGTAGCTGGCCATGTTGGTGTCCCTGGCGTCCCACTCGCCAGAGACCTGCTGCACCACCACGTCAGAATCACCGTAGCACAGGATGCACCGGATGCCGATGTCCTTGGCAAGCCGGAGGCCATGGACAAGGGCCTCGTATTCGGCCACGTTGTTGGAGGCGGCGAAGTGGATCTGCAACGCGTACCGCAGCCGGTCGCCTTTGGGGAGGAGAGCACGATGCCAGCTCCCATGCCGGTGAGCATCTTCGAGCCGTCGAAGTGCATGCGCTAGTGCGTCGAGTCGGGAGCCGGCAGCAGGTACTGGGTCTCCGCCCAGTCGACGAGGAAGTCGGCCAAGGCCTGGGACTTGAAGGCGGTGTAGGGCTCGTAGAGGATCGTGTGGGCGGCCAGCTCGATGGCCCACTTGGCGACCCGACCGGAGGCGTCCTGGCAGCCCATGATCTTTCCAAGGGGGGCCGTGGTCACCACGGTGACGGTGTGCTCCCGGAAGTACTGCTTCAGCTTCTTGGTGGCCAAGTATACGCCATAGCACATCTTCTGTTAGTGGGGGTAGTTCTGCTTGGAGAGGGAGAGCACCTCGCTCAAGTAATACACGGGGCGCTGGACCAACTGCGCCCTGCCCTCCTCAGGGCGCTCTACCACCAGCGCCACACTGACCACGCGGGTGGTCACCGCGATGTACATCAACAGGGGCTCCTTCTTACCCGGCGCGGCCAGGATGGGTGCGGTGGAGAGCATGCACTTGAGGTCGCGGAAAGCTTCGTCCGCCTGGTCGGTCCATTCGAACAACGTCGTCTTCTTCATCAGCTGATACAGGGGCAAGGCCCTCTCCCCCAGCCGCCTGATGAACCAGCTGAGAGGGGTTAAACAGTCGATGAACTTCTGGACGTCACGCAGCCGAGCCGGCTTGCGCATCCACTCGATCGCCTTGATCTTCTCCGGGTTGGCCTCGATGCCGCGCTCTGAGACGAGGAACCCAAGGAGGTGGCCAGCCGGCACGCCGAAGACACACTTCTCCGGGTTGAGCTTGATTTGGAACCGGCATGGGTTGGCGAACGTCTCCTTGAGGTCCTCCAGGAGGGTGAGGTGTTGCTTGGTCTTCACCACGATGTCGTCAACGTAGACATGCACGTTCCTACCAATCTGTGGCAGGAGGCACTTTTGCATGCAGCGCTTGAAGGTGGCGCCGGTGTTCTTCAAGCCGAACGACATGCACTACACCACAGCACTACTTCCCTGACAGACAGATTGGTTGGGAAAACAGCTTCCGCCGATAGGCAGTCGGGAAAGACTATTGCCGACCGACATGGCTTGTTGGGGAAAGTCCAGACGGGAAAGCCTTTTCCCTACCGACATATCTTTACCGACCGACTGTTAGACAACTATAGGAAACATTACCGACCGACATTTTGTTGGCACTGCCATGAACCTTTCCCGACCAATTTTCTGTTATAAACCTTTCTCAACCGAATGTTCGATGGCAATACCTTTGTCGACCAACTTTTTGTTGGCTCTGCCATGAACCTTTCCCGACCAACAATCTGACGGTAATAGTTTTGCCGACCAACTTTCCGTTGGCCCTACCATGAACTTTTCCCGACCAACTGTAGGACGGTGCTTCCTTTTGCCGACCGACAGTTCATAAGCATTTTGCCAATGGTATGTGGCATATTACCTTGTCAAAACAATATCAATCAGGTTACATATCTCATCAATATCTATCAAGTTACAATAACTTGCATGTACTCTGAAAATATTAAACCAGAACCAAACAAATTAACACTAATAATTCCCATAATAAAGTTAGCTAAATAAGAGGAAACATTTGTCTGAGTGACCGAAACACCCGATAGGTTTATAAAATGATAGATGCATGTCCGACAATTCAATGCATGCTCCGTTACACAAGATATTCCTTACAAAATGATAGCTACAAGATGCATTGTTTTTGCTCCATTACAGAAGATACCTAGTTGACGCAAACTGACGGCATCATAGTTCCTTGGTCCTCTTTGTCTTTCCTACACAACCTGATAGCAACCTGGAAAGACAAAAAAGCATACAATTAATATACATGCAAGCTGATGAAATTTCCTTTCCACTAAGTACTACTTTACTGCCTGTTCAACTTGACAGTAAAGAGCATCAGGCATGAAACGTAGAAACTGAATTAATATACGGCCAGCTAACTTTGAGGTGAATAAATTCGATTTGCAGGCCAGTAAACTTGGGATCCTTACGGAAGTGTCAATCTAAGAATAACCAAAGTCGACCAGGAGACGCGACCCAAAGTTTTGAGAAATAATTGGATGATTGAACCATTTCATGACTATCTTCACGTGATTTATATCACAGGGTGAAAAAAATGTTGTGCACTGAACGGTTTATGTTATGCTGTGAAACTGAAAATAATTCATGTCGAGGTGCGGAACAAGGAACATAAACAAATGTTGTAGCTGTATCTGTGTTGACTCCTACACTCATCTAGTTATAACTACAGGAAGCTAAGTACTAGCTGCCTTTCGACAATGATGACGAAGAAAAGATATATTCTCACGTTTTCTTATCGACAATGACATAGACAAATGATGTCTTTTCAAAACTATAGTTTTTTCAAGAAAAGACCACTAGTTTTCTTTCTTTCTTTTCTGTGGGGTGGAAAAGACTGTAGTGCGCCTGACTATTATATTCAGAAATGCATCAGAGAAAAACATATGTACTTCAATGCCACGAATTAGATTAAATTAAGCCATTACTTTCAGAGAAGTATATGCACTGTACATACAAATCTTCATCATAGGTATAAGAGCCAGAACCTATGAAACCATCAGGTTACACATAAGAGAAATAAAGATTATAAATATTAGGTTACCCTAGAAACAAGATTCAGAAATAGCAACTTTAAAAGGAACTAGCAGTGTATTATGCTCTGTTCTGTACTATGGATGTGCCCTAATGCTGATAAATGTGTGTGTGTGTGTGCCAAGTGAGACTTGTAGTTAAAAAAAAGTTATTAACTATGGAATTATCCAAAAATAAGACAACGAGTATTTTCTATTCAGCAAAACTGAAGGACCAGATTCATGAAAAGACTGAAGGACCAGATTCATGAAAAGACTGAAGGACCAGATTCATGAACAAACAATACAACAGGAGGTTATTCATGAACAAACTGAAGGACTAGATTCATGAACAAACAGTACAACAAGAGGTTATCTAAGACAAACTGAAGCTATGTACTGTACATTATCTAAGACAAACTTAGATGAAGAGAAGTGGTAGTGAGCTAGGCAGACATGATAATAAGAGAAGATAGACCAGCCCTGGTTTGTAGCTCAAAAATGAATACTAGCTCATTTCGGTCCCTGGTTTGTAGCTCAAAAATGAGGAAGAAGAAGATACAATGGTCTGGTTAATTTCATTTCGGTCCCTGGTTTGTAGCTCAAAAATGAATACTAGCTCAGTATTCAGAAACTGAGAAGATTTGTCCTATACAATACACAAATAAATACTAGCTAAAAAATAGTGATTGGACAAGGCATGGCAAAGAGACTTACAATTGTTGTTGCTGCCTGCGGCACATAAATCCCTTTCTTTTCCCCTTTCTTGCATATATGTGTTTCGATATTAACTTCATCTCTTCGAGGATCACGCCCAAGTTTGACAGCTTACAATCATTTATTTATTTCACTATGAATTAGTCATTGAAACACAGTGGCATTTCATTTTTAATTGAGGCAATTATTTTTACCATTTCTTCGGTAACACGGGCATGACTCTTGCTGCTGGATGTATGAGGCACTACATTGGCACGATTCTTTTTGGCGATAGCACTGCAAGACTACAAGAAAAAAAGGAAAGGAGAGTGTTTTGCAAGGATTACATGCATATTTGACTATTTATGTCCAGAACAGAGTGTGCTACAAGAAAAAAGGAAAGAAGAATGATTACATGCATATTTGTTTATTTATGTCCAGAACAGAGTGTGTTGCAAGGATATACTACAGTTTTGAAATGTTGATGGATATACTACAGTTTTGATTGAGCAGGATGACTTACTTCAAATACCGAAGATCTCCAATAAGTAATAAGGGTCTTCCAGTCAACTTCACTAATTCTGCTGTCACGCCTTTTCATAAGTTCTGCATCAGTCAGTGCAGCATCAAACTTGTACCTCTTCAAATCTGACTTCCAATCCTTCCATTTTGTGTGTGAAGTGTTGATAATAAAGCTCAAAGCGGTTGAGTCCAGCTCATAAAATGCCTATTAAAATGAGAGAAAGCAGGACACTCAGTTAGACGGCATTAAAAAAGAGCATGTAAGTTATAAATTATGTCCATTTATACCTTTAAGGTCTCCCACACTAACAACTTTTTTTGTACATCAACATCTCGCCAATCTAACTCTGCAGGTGGTATATGCTTCCTCACCAAAGTACCAATGAAATTTGTAAATTCGGTTGCGTCTGGCCCAACAGGCTGGCCATTCGCATTAAGTGGAATATGGATTTTGGGTTGATGCAGCCTTGCATATATGTTAGCCTTTTAAGTAATTTTCCCTCCACCTTTCTTTTGACTACCTTCAGCATCAAGCTCATGAGTAATCTCTTCATGCAAGAAAATTTTCATAGTCATACAACAATTCTAGCAAGTGACATTAGTCTACAATATGAGCAAGTATAACCCACTACAAATACCTTTGGAAGGCTGATGCTCAGGATCTACATGATCTTGATCTTTTGTTACCCTAGACCTCAAAACACGTCCTTCTTTCACGCTTGCATGTGCGCTGGAGGGTGCCTGCATAGATATATAGGTTAGTGCTGAAAGCTATATTTGCTTCCTTCAGGTAGAAAATAAATGTGATGGAAGCTACATGCCTTTCTTTTCTTTTGGGGGGCTTGGTTTGCTTCCATATCTTTCTACATAGAAGCTCTTGTTGCTCATGTCGCTGCCAGCAGCTTCCAGTTGTTCCTCTGTGACCCCACCATCTCTAGCTTTTCTGTTTTTGCTTGCCATTTTTCCTCCTGTAAAAGACACACTATATGAGTATATCGCTGAAAATACAAAACATTAGAAGATCGTACACAACACTTATTTTTTTCAATATCACTTGCTTTAAGAACTAATCCATCTATATTTGTCCTAGCAGAACCAATGCCTCCATTGGCAACACTCAAACATGCTTTTTCCTATATCACTTACTTTTATTTATCCATGGTAGCTTAGCTTCACACTTGAACAATCCTATTATGTAAAAAAAGGAAAGTTTTTGACATTTGAACAATCCTCTTATGAAGCACACAGAGACACTAAACATGGTGGCAGACTGAGCACAAAACAGAAACAGATCTAGGCAACTTTTTGGAAGAGCAAAAAATAACCTATCTTGGAAAGAAGCATAACAAGAGTAACACCGAAAACATGAATCTTAGTGAAAGGTGAACTAAATGGCCGATGGAAATAAATAAAATATTAATACGTATTGCCACCACAAAATTTGCAATGGAAACAAACAAAATTTGCACACAACAGCTCAACTTCTAAAATTAGTTCATATTGCTACCACAAAGCTTCTCACAAAGCTCAACTTCTCACAATTACACTAGCTAGCAGCAGTACACAGAAAACTGGAGAACTAGAGAAGAAGAAAAGCATGAGGTGCCTTGTCCACTGGAACATCTACTCGTTCCTCACCGCCGGAGCTCCCCGTCCCCCACCGCTGGAGCACTCTTTTCCTCGTCAGCCCACTGTCGTAATACGCCTCCAGGGGAGAGAGAGATAGAAGGAGGGAGGCAAGGACGAGAGGGAGGAGCTGTACCTCAGCCGTATCGATGCCCTTGCCGAGCAGCACGCTGCCCCGATCCAACCCGCCGCCGCCGCTGCGTGTACCTTCGTGGTGGAGATGGGGGAGGTCGGGCCAGGGAGGGTGCGGCAGCTTTGCTGGATGTAGCACGAGGGCGTGGGGCCGGCGATGGAGAGACCCAACGGCGTTGGGCGGTGCTGGAGCGGCGTGGGGCGGCACGGGGCGGCACGGCAGAGGGAGGGAGGCGTGGGGCGGCGGTGGGACGGCATCGGGATCGACCGGCAATAGCCTCGGGCGGTGTGTGCCGGCGGTGGGACGGCGTGGGATCGACCACTGGGAGCCCCAGGCGGCGCGCGTGGGGAACGAAGAGGCAGGGATGGCTTCTTTTGCGCGTGCGAGGGGAACGAAATTAGGAGCTTTTGTGTGTTGGGGGGGGGGGGGTTGCAAGCAATCTTCGCAGGTTGGGCTGGTTATCGGCGCTAAAATTTTGCCCGTTCGCGCGCGAGGTCCATTTATCGTCCGATTGTTGGTCGGGGTTTATTTACCGACCGATGGTTTGTGAAACATAAAAGAATTCCCGACTGACTGTTGGACGATGTATGTTGTAGCATTCCCGACCGACAGTGGGTCATTGAATAGAGGTTTCCCAACCCACAGTCCGTTAGAAATTTTCCTGTCGGCAATACTGACTTTTTCCCAACAAACGTCGGTAGGGAATACTAGTGCGTGGTGTAGTGATGGTGATGTAGCAATACGTCCCGAAGGGTGTGATGAAGGGCGTCTTGAGGGCGTCAGCCGGGTCTAGCTTGATCTGGTGGTAGCCGGAGTAGGCGTCTAGAAAAGACAGGAGCTCGCAGGCGGCGGTGGACTCGATCACTTGATCGATCCGCGGCAGGGCAAACGGGTCCTTGGGGCATGCCTTGTTCAGGCTTGTGTACTCGATACACATGCGCCAACTACAGTTCTTCTTCAGGACGAGGACTGAGTTGGCCAGCCACTCGGGGTGAAAAACTTCCATGATGAAGCCGGCTGCCAGCAGCCGGGCGATTTCTTCACCGATGATTCTTCGCTTCTCCTCAGAGAAGCGGCGTAGCGGCTGCCGGACCGGCTTGGCATCCGGCCGGACGTGGAGTTTGTGCTCAGCGAACTTCCTCGGAACACGCGGCATGTCTTTGGGAGACCATGCAAAGATATCCCGATTCTGACGGAGGAAGTTGACGAGCTCGCCTTCCTATTTGCTGTCGAGGCGGGTGCCCAAGACAACGTACTGGATGGAGTTGGGGTCGGCCGGGTCGAGTGAAACCCTGTTCGTGTCTTTGGCCGGCTGGAAGGACGCTTCGTTAGACCGCTCCTTGAGCCAAGCCGGCATGGCCGGCTGCTCGCCAGCTAGCGCCACAAGACGATCGAGTTGGCGCCTCTCTTCGGCGATGATCAGCGACTCAGCCAGCTTAGATCCGGCTTGGGCGCACTCCAGGGACTTCTTGTAGTCGCTGGTGATGGTGATGATGCCCTTGGGGCCCGGCAGCTTCATCTTCAGGTAGGCGTAGTGGGGGACCGCCATGAACTTGGCCAGGGCAGGCCAGCCCAAAATCGCGTGGTAGGGGCTGGCCAAGTCGACCACCTCGAACCAGATCGGCTCGCGGCGGAAGTGGTCGCTGGAGCCGAACAACACATCCAACCGAATTTCGCCGATAGGGGAGCAGGAGTGGCCTGGCACAATGTCATGGAACACCGTCCAGCTGGGCTACAGCTGCACCTCCTCGATGCCGAGCTTGACCATGGTGTCGCGATAGAGAATGTTGATGTTGCTGCCGCCATCGATCAGCACCCGCGAAAAGCGGTAGGTGCGCTTCTCGGCGATGAAAGTGGGGTCAAGGACGAGGGCGTAGCCGCCCGGCGTGGGCATCATGGCCGGATGGTCCTCCCGGGTCCAGCTGATGGGGCGGTCCGACCAGTGCATGAACTGGGGAGCCGGGGGGACGACGGCGTTCACCTCGTGCTTGAACTTGCGCTTGCTGTGCTTGTCGTCACCCTTGCTGGTGAAGACGTTGTACGCCGCGTCCTGGCGAGGGAAGGCATTGTTGGCAAGGGCGCGGCTGCTGGAGGCGGCGGAGGAGGTGGCGGGAGCGGCGGGCCAGGGGGAGGAGGCGAGAGATCGCCGCGTGGACAGCTTCGCGCCGCTGTGGTGCTTGCAGGGGGCATTGAGCAACTGCTCGAAAGTGTGCTTGGTCTGGCAGGCAGCCTTGCCGGTTCGCTGTCACCGGCTTCTCTTCCTCAATGGCAGCAACTTGCCGGTTGTCGTAGCGGGCGGCCGGCTACTCGCCCTTCCGCTTGCTGTTGTTGTTGCCGGCGCTGGTTGTTCTCTCCAGCCGGCCGAGGGTTGGCCGGCTGGACCTGGACAGCCTTGCCGTCTGCGTCGAGCTGGACCCGCACCCGCATCGCGCAGTCGGCCGTGGCGTACTTGTCCGCCGTGGCCATGAGCGCCGTCAGGGTGGCTGGCTCGGAGCATATCAACTTGTGCTTGAGGAGGGTGCCGTCTTGGCACCCCTCGATGAAGTACTGGATGGCCTGGACCTCGTGGACCCCTTCACAGGTGTTGCGCAGCTCCGTCCACCGCGTGAGGTAATCACGGAGGGACTCGTCCGGGCCTTGGACGCACATGGATAGCAGGCGAGGCCGCCCGGGACGCTTGTACGTGTTGGTGAAGTTGCGCACAAATGCCTCCTCGAAGTCTAGCCAGGAGTTCACGCTGCCGGCTTGTAGGCTATTCAGCCATGTCTGGGCCGAGCCGAGCAGCATGAGGGGTACGTAGCGCACCGCTACGCGCTTGTTGCCGCCGGCGATGCCGACGGCGGTGGTGTAGTCGGTCAGCCAGTCCTCCGGCTTGGTGACGCCGTTGTACTTGGGGGTGTCGCGGGCCAGCGAGAAGCCCTTGGGGAAAGGTTCCTCGCGAATGCCGTGGACCGTGCCAGCCGGTCGATGCGATGGTGAGCGTCGTTGTCGTCGTAGGTCTCGCGAGGCCCCAGCTGGTCTGCGACGGGGCCGCGTGGCGCTGCGCCTATAGAGGCCGGCCGGGTCCCCTGAGCAGGTGGTGGGGGGAGTTCCGGCTGGCGCCGGTCGTCTCCGGCCGGCTCGTCAATGTGGCTATTTCCAGCCGTTGGTGCGTGGTCGCGCCGGGCCCGTCCGGCCGGAGCGGCTTGGGGAAGACGCCTATTGCGTGTGCCAATGTAACATCCCAATGTAATAGCTACAGTGATCACCTTTTGATAATGCCAAGTCATCATGCTTAACAATTCTTAATCATCATTTGGATCATATCTCATTTGAAATTCCCAATTCAATTGAAATTCAAATATAAAGTGAAAATAAAAGTTGCTCAAATTTGAAAAACTAAAATGTTCATAATATTGTAAATAATCCAGAGGCAATTATAAAAATATAATCAACATTAATTGAATTAGTTAGATGACTCTAACATCATAAAACAGTAACAAACAGCACTATCTAGCCCCCTTTTATTTAAATAAAATTCATTTGAAAACATATGGACTCCAAACCTTTTCTGGCAGTGAGATATATTGTCTAGTATTTAAATGGAAAATTCCCATATTTTATAAAATTGTAATGGAGGCCAGACATTTTGCAAGGCAGAAAAGAAAAAGAGAAAACAGAAAAAGAATAAGAGAAAAAGAAAAAGGCCGCGCAGCTGGGCTCTAGTCAAACCAACCGGCCCAGCCCGTCTAGCCCTTCCCCCTACCTCGCGTTGTTCATCGCCGAGCTGCTGTCGACCGCGTGCACGCCCGCGCACCCCGGCCCCCCTGCTCGCTGCTCGACACCGCGTCCCTGCGCTCGCCTGGTGGTTAAGGGCGAGCCGCTGCACTCCTCTGGCTCCTCCCTCGCCACTCTCTTCGCCTCTCTCTCTCTGCATCGCTCCCCTCACCTCACCCGACGCAACCACGGTGCTGCCACCGTGAAACACGCAAACACCGGCGTCCATTCGTCACCGTGAGCTGTCCAGGAGCTCCGGGGACCTCGACTACTTCCTCCTGGTGCTCTACTTCGTCTCGAGGAGTAGCACAGCCACGGCATCGACCCGATCCCCTTCGCCGGTCAACTCCACTACCCCACCGCGATCCGCTTCACTGCAACTCCTAGACACTCACCGGGTCGTCGTGTGCCTCCTAGGTGAGCTCCACGCGGAAGCTCTCTCTCTCTGTCGCTCGTTCATTGACCCAAAACGCCGCCTCCTTCTTGCCCATACCCACCGCCGCGTAGCTCGTCGCCAGCGTAGTTCCCGCGACCAAACGGCCCCGCGCTCGTGCCCGTTCGCTTCGCCGCATCGAGTAGGCCTCGCCTAGCCCTTTGTTTCGCCCGTTAGCACGCCATAGCGCCAAACCCGAGCTCCACCCGAACGCCGCCGTCCACCGTCGCCGTCGTAGCACTCATCTCCGGCCGCCCCGCCTCGCGCTAGTACCGTAGATCGCCGCGGCTCGGTCTCCCCGATCGAACCGCAAACCGCGTCGCAAACAGAGCACCGTAGTGGATTTCCGGCGAACTCCGACGAAGTTCCGGCCATCGCCGCCGCGTTTCGCCTCGCCGGCGCCGGCGTCCGACGTGGCCGACTGGGGCCATCCTCTGTGCCGCTGACTGCTGGGCCCCGCGGGCCCAGTTGATCCGGTCAGCCGCTGACTGGGCGCCCGTGGCCCACTGACACGCGGGCCCCGCAGATTAAAACATTTTTAATAATAAATAAAACATTAGTTAATTTTTTAATTAAGATTAATTAGTTAATTAGTCAGTGACTAATGGTCCCACCTGTTAATTAACCTAATTAGATTAAATAAACTCTGTTTAATTAGCATAGTCTATGACAGGTGGACCTCACCTATCAGGTTTGACCTGGCCCCGCCAGAATTGACCGCTGACGTCACTCCAACGTCATGCTGACGTCACTACTACTGTTTCGGATAATTCGGAATTAAATAAATTAAATAATTACAGAAATTCCAGAAAATCATTAAAACTTTGAAAAATCATTTCTTTTAAACCGTAACTCGGATGAAAATAATTTATATATGTAAAATGATCAGAAAAATGTGTGGAATCCGAATATGCCATCCACATACCTGCCACACCCCTCTAACATAATGAACATGGAACATTTTGCCCGTATCCGATAAATGAATAGTGCATGACCTTAGTAAAATAAATCCAAATAAATTCCTAAATTAACTAAAACAATTAGTTAGGCAATATATCACCTCTGTATATCCTTTAGGCATGTCATGCATCGCTGTTGCATTTTTGCCGTGTATTTATTGTTTCTTCCCCCTCCTTCTCTCTCGATAGCCCCGAGACTGCCGACGACACTGTCGTATACGACGACGTCGCCGACGACCAGACCCCTTCAACAGAGCTTCCAGGCAAGCAAAACCCCCTTGATCATCCAGATATCGCCCACTCTCTCTCTCTCTCTTATGCTTGCATTAGAATTGCTTCTGTTGTTGCTCCGATAGCTCCTATTCTGATGCATAGCCTGATTTTGTCGCCTGCTACTGATACAATACCTGCTATACTATGATGCTTAGTTAGGTATGCTGTTGTTCCATCTATGGCCATTCACCCTTGTCCGTATGCCATGCTTGTTACCGGGCCGTGATCACTCTCGGTGTGATCGCGGAAATGTTTACATATTGCAATACTTAAACTATTAAAGTCGGGCTGGCCCCAAGGGTGCCCGCGAGAGAATAATACCAAAGACGGGTCGGCTCCAAGAGCACCCGCGCGTCATGTGATACCAAGTCGGAGCGACAAGAACCCTGTTCGTCTCTGCGAGTTACTAAACATGCTTAACGGATTTGGGTATTTGATCTGAGTGGTTCGTTGGCCCTAAACGCACTACCACCACGTGGGATAATGGTCATGGGACCCTCTACGTCGTAGTATCAGCCGAAAGCTCTTCAGACGTCACAGCTCAGAGATGCGGCCTGATTGTTGGGGTGGGCTGGTTACGTCACTGGTGTATTCAGTGTCGCGCCTGGGCCCCGACCAGCCACACAACGTGCAGGAGTGCGAAGGGCGATGGCCCAAGACCCCTTCGTACTTAGGATTTAGACCGGCGTGTTGACCTCTCTGCTGAGCCTAGGTAGGGCTGCGTCATGTTGATCACCCGAGGCCGGGCATTACCCAGCAAGTGTGTCCGGCCATATGTGATCGAGCGTGTTGGGTAACAGTAGTGCACCCATGCAGGGAAGTTATCTATTCGAATAGCCGTGTCCACGGTAACAGGACGCTCAGAGTTGTATCTTGATCTGCTACAACTACAAATGGATACTGTCACAATATTAAACTGATACTACTGCTCTCGGGATCACTTTCTCACAGGGTAGTCGAGGAAGGATCTCAGGGCATTACTAAATATGATTGATTATATAATATCTTGTTCTACTCTCTTCTGATGCTGCAAGAAATGCTTTAAGATGCTAGTCTTCGTTAGGCTAGGCTTCTCCCCCTCTATTCTGGCATTCTGCAGTTCAGTCCAAAGATATAACCTCTTTCCTTTGATACCAATGCATATTAGTATAGTTCTGATGTCAGTCTTGCGAGTACTTTGGATGAGTACTCACGGTTGCTTTGATATTCTTTTTCCCCCATACCCGATACTTGCGACCAGATGACGGAGCCCAGGAGCCGGACGCCACTACAGGAGACTACTACCAGGAGAGTCCCGGAGGCACGTACTACTAGGTTGAGCCAGCCGACCAGGACTAGATTCGGAGGCTCCCAGGTAGGAGGCCTGCGCCTTTTCGATCAGTGTCGTTGTTTGTGCTAGCCTTCTTAAGGCAAACTTGACTAACTATGTCTGTACTCAGATATTATTTGTGTGTATGACTTATGTATTCGGGTCCTCGTGACCCCTGGTTTGTAATATGAAGATTTATGTTTACATTTGAGTTTAGAGTTGTGTTGTGATATCTTCCCGTGAGTCTCTGATCTCGAGTGTGCACGTTTGCATGTATGATTAGTGCACGGTCGAGCAGGGGCGTCACAAGTTGGTATCAGAGCCGACTGCCTGTAGGAAGCCCCCTTCCGATTCCTTGGTCGAAGTTGAGTCTAGTCGTTGAAAAACTATTTTACTAACCGTGTTGTGTGGCTTACGGGCCCACAATTGCACATGGATGGGATTAGGATCTTTTATTCCTCTTCTATACTATGGGATTCTACTCTCTCCTCTATTCGGGTTAAAATTTTACTAACTCTGACCCTAGGTACTCGTAATCACGTCCACCCGGAGCTTTGATTATCTGCAAGTTACTTCTTCAAATGCACGATGCAAAATTCACTCACTGTCGTTTGACAATCTTGAATTTCCTCTGTTTCAGATGGATCGTTTGTTTCCGCCGTGCCCTACGACGCAGCTTGTGCTTCGCACTTACGCTCGTGATACGCCTGGTTTTCCAGCTATCCTGATCGCCCTCCTGACCAGACTGGGCTACCGCTGGTACCCCGAGTACATGGTTTACGAGGATTACCTCGAGTTCAACCAGGAGCAGTACCATGCTGATGTTCGTATCTTCGATCAGCAGAACGACTCCGCCACTGAGTTGTACACTTTTCACGGTATTGGCGTGACAATTGAGATGGCAATCCATGATGCTGCCCATTCTGCTGTCGCACGTCTCCGTGGAGAGCATAGTCGCTTGGATGACTCCGAGTTCCGATACATCCCGTATGCACCTGCTGGAGATGCTACCAGATACTACACAGCTGTCTGTGCCCCTTACGAGTGACGTCGATATGACCCGCAGGTTTTGATTCAGTGCACTCAGGCTCTGGATCGCACTGCCCGGGCTCTTGCCGTCGAGTTGTTTGCCACTCTAGCACGTCTTTACGATGCTATGACACAGTTGCTGCCAGCTGTTCGTGCAGGGATACATCCAGAGTACATCCTTTACCCACGCAGGACTCAGATGCCGGCAGGCATTGATTGGCCTGCTGTTGGGGGTCACACGCCTGCATGTGGACCTCTTCTTCCAGTTCGAGACCGGGTTCTGCATCAAAGTGCACACGGAGAGCAGGATTTTTCTGCCGTGGAGACTCATCGTCCGCACTTGCAGTTACCCCATTTCAGTGGTTTTCCCCGACGTTGATGTAGCCTTTGCTATGTCTCGTTGTGTATTCCTCACCGCGTGCCAGCGCGCCGCCTAGTATGTTTAGCTTTTAATTTTGCATAGTTATGCTGTCCGCGTGTAACCGACTCTGTGTATGGATCTGTATGTCTTAATTGACTACTATTATGTATCTATTGCACTACTTAATTATTGTCGTGTTACATCATGTTTGTCACTAAACACTTGCAGTTGCTTTTACTAAACTGCCCCCTGTTAAATTTTAGCAGGATGGTTAGGCCAGGTGCTCGTGGTCGTGGTCATGGTCGTGCCCCCGAGCAGCCACCACTGCCCGACTACATGGCCGCAATGATGCAACAGTTCGAAGTGAACCGTCAATTCATACAAGGCATCATGGCCCAGTTTCCGCATCAGAACCAGAATCAGAATCAGCAACCTGCTGCGATAACTCTGCAGGAGTTTGTGCGTCTCAATCCAACTACTTACCGCAACTCTGAGCAGCCACTGGATGCTGACGACTGGCTTCGCGACATCGCCCACGAGATGGAGTCTGCGAGTGTCGCCCCTGACAGCCTTGTCACTTTCGCGTCCTACTTCCTGAAGGGCCCTGCTGCTCAATGGTGGGACACCCACAGGCGTTCACTACCTGCTGGAACAGTCATCACTTGGATCGAGTTCCAGACTGCCTTCCGTGCTCGTTACATTCCTCAGGGAATCATAGACCGGAAGAAGACAGAGTTTCGTAACCTCACTCAGGGCAATAAGACTGTAGAAGCTTATCAGCGGGAGTTCCTTAACCTGTCCCGCTATGCTGAGGAGGACATTCCAACTGATGCTCGTAGACAGGAGAAGTTCCATAGTGGACTCCACCCAGACCTCAAGCTTGCACTTGCTGCTCAAGACTTCACCGACTTTGCCACCCTCATGAACAAGGCTATTCTGACGGAGACCGCTCAGATGGAGCACAAGGAGTCACAGAAGCGCCACCGTGATATTGGCTCATCTTCGAGCTCAGGACAAAGGCGTAAGATCTGGATTCCCAACAGCATGTACCGTCCAACTGCCCCTGCGCCAAGGCCCCCTTATGCTGCACCCCGTCTGCCTCCTCCACCAACGAGGCAGCCGAGAACTCAAGCTGCTCCTCTTCATCCTGAAGATGGTCTATGTTTTAAGTGTCGCAAACTAGGTCACCTTGCCAAGGACTGCCACCAGAATCAGAATCAATTGGCATTTCCTTGTAATGGCCGTGGCAATGGTCGTGGCAACAATCAGACCCGCAACTATAATACCGGGCCTGCTGCTTATAGACGTGGACACGCTTACAACATTGATATTGAAGAAGTCCAGCATCAACCTGCCACTATGATGGGTACCCTTCTCGTTAACTCAGTACCTGCTTCTGTTTTATTTGATTCAGGAGCATCGCATTCATTCATGTCAGAAGCATTTGCATTATCACATGACATAGCATTTGAAAACATGAACCTACAAATGGTTGTCCGTACCCCTGGAGGCCACTGTCGTACCTCCATGATAGCACACAATGTCCCTGTTGAAATCGAAGGGTTGGAATTCCTTGTTTCACCCATCATCCCGAAGTCTTCCACCATAGACCTCATTCTGGGAATGGATTGGTTGAAAGCTCACATTGCTTCGATCAATTGTGCCACCAAAGTTGTCCAACTACTTCACCCCTCCGATGAGATAGTGAACTACACCGCCCGGATTACCCGGAATGCTGAAGCTCAGATATATGCTCTGAATGCTTTGAACGCTTTACCTCTTGAGGGAATTGAGAACATTCCTGTCGTTCGTGATTTTCCTGACGTCTTTCCAGAAGAACTTCTAGGAATACCCCAGGTTAGAGCCGTTGAGTTTGTCATTGACTTGAAACCAGGCACCACCCCTATTGCTAAGCGCCCATACAAGATGCCGCCGCATGAACTCCTTGAGCTTAAGGAGGAAATCGACAAGTCACTTAAAAAGGGTTTCATCCGCCCCAGTTCTTCTGCTTGGGGAGCACCTTCTCTCTTTCTTAAGAAGAAGGATGGAACAAACCGATTGGTCCAGGACTACCGGCCCATTAACAAAGCCACAATCCAGAACAAATATCCACTTCCCCGGATCAATGATCTATATGATCAGCTTGCTGGATCCTCTGTGTTCTCTAAACTCGACTTAAGGTTGGGTTACCATCAGATCCGAGTTCGTAAGGAGGATATTCCGAAGACCGCTTTCGTTACTCGTTATGGATCATATGAGTACACCGTTATGTCCTTCGGCTTAACAAATGCTCCAGCAACCTTCTCTCGATTAATGAACTATATCTTCATGGACTACCTCGACAAATTCGTCGTGGTTTATTTGGATGATATCCTTATATTTTCCAAGAATGAAGAAGAACACGCCAAACATCTTCGGCTTGTATTGGAGAGACTTCGAGAACATCACTTGTATGCCAAATTCTCCAAGTGTGAATTCTGGTTATCTGAGGTGACCTATCTTGGTCATGTGATTTCCAAAGATGGCATTGCTGTTAACCCTGAACGAGTTCAGGCTATTCTTGACTGGACTCCTCCGAAGAATGTCAAGCAAGTCAGAAGTTTTCTCGGTCTTGCTAGCTATTGCCGCCGATTCGTTGAGAACTTTTCCAAGATTGCTAAGCCGTTGACTGATCTAGTCCACAAAGGTGTTAAATTTGAGTGGACAGAAAAGTGCCAAGAAAGTTTTCAGACACTCAAAGACAAGCTGACATCTACACCAGTGCTTGCACCCCCGGGTTCCCAAAAGGACTTTGTGATATACTGCGACGCATCCCGTCAAGGATTAGGCAGAACATCAAAGGCCTGCTGGAACTCTGCAACCCCTTGATATTCTTGAATGGAAATGGGACAAAGTCGAAATGGATTTCATTACTGGTTTTCCCAGATCGCAGAAGGGTCATGATGCTATTTTTGTCGTCATTGACCGATTCTCAAAGGTTGCTCACTTTCTGCCAGTCAAGGAGACAATCACTGCTAGTCAGTTAGCAGACTTGTATGTTTCCAGAATGGAATCACTCCACGGTATTCCGTTGGAGATCAGTTCAGACCGTGGCAGCCTCTTTACCTCAAGGTTTTGGAACAGTTTCCAAGAAGCTATGGGAACTCATCTGTCCTTCAGCACCGCTTTTCACCCCCGGTCCCAGGGACAAGTTGAACAAGTCAATCAAGTGCTTGTAGATATGCTTCGAGCTTGTGTCATCTCATTCGGTAAGAAATGGGAGGAATCTCTCCCCTATGCTGAATTCTCATACAACAATAGCTATCAAGCTAGTTTGAAGATGGCACCCTTTGAAGTTCTCTATGGACGTAAGTGTCGAACCCCTCTGAATTGGTTAGAAACTGGGGAACGATCACTCGTTGGTCCGGATATTATTCAACAAGTTGAAGAGCAAGTCCGCATTGTCTGAGAACACTTGAAAACTGCTCAGTCTCGTCAGAAGAGCAATTATGATCGCAAACACCAGGTAATGGTCTATCAACCTGGCGAACAAGCTTACCTTCGCGTTACTCCGATGAAGGGCACTCATCGATTTGGAATCAAGGGCAAGTTAGCTCCTCGCTACATTGGCCCGTTCCGTATCCTCGCCCGCCGAGGAGAAGTGGCATATCAATTGGAATTGCCGCCGAACCTTTCTCAAGTGCATGATGTCTTTCATGTGTCGCAACTCCGTCGCTGCTTCAAGGATCCTATCCGAGCAGTGGATCATGAAATGCTTGAATTGCAAGAGAATCTTTCTTATCAAGAGTATCCGATCCGTATTCTTGATCAAGTTGAACGTCGAACCCGTCAGAAGGCAATCAAGTTCCTTAAAGTTCAGTGGACTAATCATTCTGAGGATGAAGCCACTTGGGAACGCGAAGATCGTCTTCGTGAAGAATACTCCTCTCTCTTTCAGCCTACCTCTTAATTCTCGGGACGAGAATTTCATTTAGAGGAGGAGAATTGTAACATCCCCATGTAATAGCTACAATGATCACCTTTTGATAATGCCAAGTCATCATGCTTAAAAATGCTTAATCATCATTTGGATCATATCTCATTTCAAATTGCCAATTCAATTGAAATTCAAATATAAAGCGAAAATAAAAGTTGCTCAAATTTGAAAAACTAAAATGTTCATAATATTGTAAATAATCCAGAGGCAATTATAAAAATATAATCAACATTAATTGAATTAGTTAGATGACTCTAACATCATCAAAACAGTAACAAACAGCACTATCTAGCCCCCTTTTATTTAAATAAAATTCATTTGAAAACATGTGGACTCCAAACCTTTTCTGGCAGTGAGATATATTGCCTAGTATTTAAATGGACAATTCCCATATTTTATAAAATTGTAATGGAGGCCAGACATTTTGCAAGGCAGAAAAGAAAAAGAGAAAACAGAAAAAGAATAAGAGAAAAAGAAAAAGGCCGCGCAGCTGGGCTCCAGTCAAACCAACTGGCCCAGCCCGTCTAGCCCTTCCCCCTACCTCGCGTTGTTCATCGCCGAGCTGCTGTCGACCGTGCGCGCGCCCGCCCACCCCGGCCCCCTGCTCGCTGCTCGACACCGCGTCCCCGAGCTCGCCTGGTGGTTAAGGGCGAGCCCCTGCACTCCCCTGGCTCCTCCCTCGCCACTCTCTCCGCCTCTCTCTGCATCGCTCCCCTCACCTCACCCGACGCAACCATGGCGCCGCCACCGTGAAACATGCGAACACCGGCATCCATTCGTCACCGTGAGCTGTCCAAGAGCTCCGGGGACCTCGACTACTTCCTCCTGGTGCTCTACTTCGTCTCGAAGAGCAGCACAGCCACGGCATCGACCCGATCCCCTTCGGCGGTCAACTCCACTGCCCCGCCGCGATCCGCTTCACTGCAGCTCCTAGACACTCACCGGGCCGTCGTGTGCCTCCTAGGTGAGCTCCTCGCGGAAGCTCTCTCTCTCTGTCGCTCGTTCGCTGACCCAAAATGCCGCCTCCTTCTTGCCCATACCCGCCGCCGCGTAGCTCATCGCCGGCGTAGTTCCGGCGACCAAACGGCCCCGCGCTCGTGCCCGTTCGCTTCGCCGCATCGAGTAGGCCTCGCCTAGCCCTTTGTTTCGCCCGTTAGCACGCCGTAGCGCCAAACCCGAGCTCCACCCGAACGCCACCGTCCGCCATCGCCGTCGTAGCACTCATCTCCGGCCGCCCCGCCTCGCGCTAGTACCGTAGATCACCGCGGCTCGGTCTCCCCAATCGAATGCCGCAAACCGTGTCGCAAACGGAGCACCGTAGCGGATTTTCGGCGAACTCCGGCGAAGTTCCGGCCGTCGCCGCCGCGTTTCGCCTCGCCGGCGCCGGCATCCGACGTGGCCGACTAGGGCCACCCGCTGTGCCACTGACTGCTGGGCCCCGCGGGCCCAGTTGACCCGGTCAGCCGCTGACTGGGCGCCCGTGGTCCACTGACACGCGGGCCCCGCGGATTAAAATGTTTTTAATAATAAATAAAACATTAGTTAATTAGTTAATTAAGATTAATTAGTTAATTAGTCACTGACTAATGGGTCCCACCTATTAATTAACCAAATTAGATTAACTAAACTCTGTTTAATTAGCAAAGTCTATGACAGGTGGACCCCACCTGTCAAGTTTGACCTGGCCCCGCCAGAATTGACCGCTGACGTCACTCCTACGTCATGCTGACGTCACTACTACTATTTCGGATAATTCGGAATTAAATAAATTAAATAATTACAGAAATTCCAGAAAATCATTAAAACTTTGAAAAATCATATCTTTTAAACCGTAACTCGGATGAAAATAATTTATATATATAAAATGATCAGAAAAATGTGTAGAATCCGAATATGCCCTCCACATTCCTGCCACACCCCTCTAACATACTGAACAAGGAACATTTTGCCCGTATCCGATAAATGAATAGTGCATGACCTTAGTAAAATGGGATTTTTATTTCTGTGCCCCTGGTTCCTTAGTTGTACTCATTCATCCCCACGCTCTTAACTTTTGCTCACTTTTCCCCACTCCCTTACCCGAAACCCTCAGAACAGGTCATAACGGACGTTGCCGTCGGGTCAATGCCTCTGACCGTTAACTCTGACGAGTGGGGCCGCGCTGGACTGTGTCGCCCGTTGGTCCTGACAAGTGGGGCCGCGTTGGGCGGTGTCGCTGTTCGATCGTTGGGCCGTGGTTTCGTTGGGCCGTCCCTTGCATTAAACGCCTGCGCGCGCCGCCACGACAGAAGCCTGCTATGCACGCACCAAGCAAGCCTGCCTGCATGGGTCGATGCGCGCCACCACGATGCGCCGACCGAGCCGGCATGCGTCGATGCGTGCCGCCACGATGCACTGACCGAGCCGCTTTCGTGCATGCCAGCCTCCACGGATGCAGCGACGGTCGCTGCCGCTGGTTCCTCTCTTCTCGCACGCTTGTCTCCTCGATTTAGAGCATCGTTTTTTACGATCAGTTTCAGCCTTTTCGATCCACTCGCATCTGCACCCGTTTTGCTACGACAAATAAATTGAACAATATGTTTTTCCCTTATATTTTTGTTGCATGAAGATTAATTCAAAAAATAGTGTTATAAGAAGTTGGACATGTCCTCCGACACCTGCTTTGCCCTGTGTTCTAAGAAGTTATACCTGTACCTTGACACCTGCTTTGTGCCTAAATCGTGTCATTTTCGTATATCTGTGTGCCTATTTATGTGTGTGATATTTGCGTAGAAATTTCTGGTTATCTCATTTCCAGTCTGTTTGGACCTCTGTTCCAAAATATAAGGTGTATTAATTTTTGAAAAATTCAAAAAATTCTAATTTTATCCATGTTTATAGAACATCAATCAATTATATCAAATAAATAAAATATGAAAATAAATTACATGGTGAATCTGATGATACTGATTTGGTGTTGTACTTGTTGATATTTTGCTCAAACATAAAGTAATTTGACTTTTCTAAAAATGAATACAAGTTATATTTTGGAACAGAGGGAGAATGTTGGAATGAATTTGCAAGGATTTCATAGCCGAAAACAAAGTTTCAATTATGTTGATTTCTCAGTATGGAATTCCCAAGAATATTGTCATAATTGTACTAGCAAAGACAAATTTTAGTTTGTTCTTCTACCAATAGTCCCCACACGAGCAGGCGCCGTCCCGGAAATGGTGGAACCTCCTGACATCCCTGAGCACGATCTCCCGCCCAAGCATCCTGGACATGAACTTGGCGGCCTCATGGCAGTCGTTGCAGACCACCCTGATGGCGGCGCCCGCAGCAGCCCGAAGGCGATGGCCAGCTTCTCGCTGGGGTACCGGAGCATGGCCGCCTTCTCCGCCTCGTCGATGTCGTGGAGCACGCACGACGTGTCGAGCGCGTACCCCTCGTGCCGCATCCGCGTCCATGTGCGTGTGCACCTCCGCGCTCGCCGGGTGCGCCGACTCGCCCGCCATGAACCGGTGGACCGCGCCGTCCAGCTCGATCCAGCTGCACCCGGGCTCCTTGGCCACCCCCCGCCGCCGCATCCTCGCCCGCACCGCCACCGACTTGTCCCACATTCCCGCGGCGGAGTAGATGTTGCAGAGCAGCACGTAGTGGCTCGCCTCGCCGGGCTCCAGCTCGGACAGCCGCTCGGCGGCGGCCTCACCGAGTGACACGTTCCGGTGCAGCCTGCACGCGCCCAGCAGACTGCTCCACACCGACACCTGCTGCTCCCCCGGCTCCATGGAGGTGATGATGGTGTGTGCCTCGTCGAGCCTCCCCGCCCAGCCGAGCACGTCGACGACGCAGGCCTGGAGGTCCGGCGTCGGCTTCACGCCGTGCTCCCTCTCCATGCTGTGGAACAACTCCAGCCCGCGGTCGACCAGGCCAGAGTGGCTGCAGGCCGCCAGGGTGGCGATGAAGGTGACCTCGTTGGGCGTCGCCTCGCCACCCGCCGTCATCTCGTCGAAGAGCGCCACCGCCTCGCCGCCGAGCCCGTGCATCCCGTAGGCCATGATGAGGACATTCCAGGTGATGACGTTCCTCCTCGGCAGCCGGTCGAACACCGCCCTCGACGCCGCCAGGCAGCCGCACTTGGCATACATGTCCACCAGCGCGCTGCCCACGGCGATGTCCGACGCCAGCGCCTGCCTCACCGCGTACCCGGGCGACATAGTCCAGCGCGGCCCCACACGTCAGAATGGTCGAAGGAGGGCGACACAGTCCAAACGCGGCCCCACTTGGCAGGTCCAACGGGCGACACAGTCCAACGCGGCCCCACACACCAGAGTTAACGGTCAAACCATTGACCCGACGGCATCCCCCCGTGTGACCATTTCTGAGGGTTTCGGACTAAGGAATGGGGAAAAGTGAGCAAAAGTTAAGAGCGTGGGGATGAATGAACCAGGGGCACAGAAATAAAAATCCCTAGTAAAATAAATCCAAATCAATTCCTAAATTAACTAAAACAATTAGTTAGGCAATATATCACCTCTGTATATCCTTTAGGCATGTCATGCATCACTGTTGCATTTTTGCCGTGTATTTATTGTTTCTTCCCCCTCCTTCTCTCTCGATAGCCCCCGAGACTGCCGACGACACTGTCGTGTACGACGACGTCGCCGACGACCAGACCCCTTCAACAGAGCTTCCAGGCAAGCAAAACCCCCTTGATCATCCAGATATCGCCCACACTCTCTCTCTCTTATGCTTGCATTAGAATTGCTTCTGTTGTTGCTCCGATAGCTCCTATTCTGATGCATAGCCTGATTTTGTCGCCTGCTACTGATACAATACCTGCTATACTATGATGCTTAGTTAGGTATGCTGTTGTTCCATCTGTGGCCATTCACCCTTGTCCGTATGCCATGCTTGTTACCGGGCCGTGATCACTCTCGGTGTGATCGTGGAAATGTTTACATATTGCAATACTTAAACTGTTAAAGTCGGGCTGGCCCCAAGGGTGCCCGCCAGAGAATAATACCAAAGACGGGTCGGCTCCAAGAGCACCCGCGAGTCATGTGATACCAAGTCGGAGCGACAGGAACCCTGTTCGTCTCTGCGAGTTACTAAACATGCTTAACGGATTTGGGTATTTGATCTGAGTGGGTCGTTGGCCCTAAACGCACTACCTCCACGTGGGATAATGGTTATGGGACCCTCTACGTCGTAGTATCAGTCGAAAGCTCTTCAGACGTCACAGCTTAGAGATGCGGCCTGATTGTTGGGGTGGGCTGGTTACGTCACTGGTGTATATAGTGTCGCGCCTGGGCCCCGACCAGCCACATAACGTGCAGGAGTGCGAAGGGCGATGGCCCAAGACCCCTTCGTACTTAGGATTTAGACCGGCGTGTTGACCTCTCTGCTGAGCCTAGGTAGGGCTGCGTCGTGTTGATCACCCGAGGCCGGGCATTACCCAGCAAGTGTGTCCGACCAGATGTGATCGAGCGTGTTGGGTAACAGTAGTGCACCCATGCAGGGAAGTTATCTATTCGAATAGCCGTGTCTACAGTAACAGGACGCTTAGAGTTGTATCTTGATCTGCTACAACTACAAATGGATACTGTCACAATATTAAAATGATACTACTGCTCTCGGGATCACTTTCTCACAGGGTAGTCGAGGAAGGATCTCAGGGCATTACTAAATATGACTGATTATATAATATCTTGTTCTACTCTCTTCTGATGCTGCAAGAAATGCTTTAAGATCCTAGTCTTCGTTAGGCTAGGCTTCTCCCCCTCTATTCTGGCATTCTGCAGTTCAGTCCAAAGATATAACCTCTTTCCTTTGATACCAATGCAAATTAGTATAGTTCTAATGTCAGTCTTGCGAGTACTTTGGATGAGTACTCATGGTTGCTTTGCTATTCTTTTTCCCCCATACCTGATACTTGCGCCCAGATAACGGAGCCCAGGAGCCGGACGCCACTGCAGGAGACTAGTACCAGGAGAGTCCCGGAGGCACATACTACTGGGTTGAGCCAGCCGACCAGGAGTAGATTCGGAGGCTCCCAGGCAGGAGGCCTGCGCCTTTTTGATCAGTGTCGTTGTTTGTGCTAGCCTTCTTAAGGCAAACTTGACTAACTATGTCTGTACTCAGATATTATTTGTGTGTATGACTTATGTATTCGGGTCCTCATGACCCCTGGTTTGTAATATGAAGATTTATGTTTAAATTTGAGTTTAGAGTTGTGTTGTGATATCTTCCCGTGAGTCTCTGATCTCGAGCGTGCACGTTTGCGTGTATGATTAGTGCACGGTCGAGCAGGGGCGTCAAAGCCGAGGGGCTCTGCTCGGGTATCCGGCGTTCGTCGTGGCGGAGGCAGCAGGCTGGGCCGGCTCGAACTCCCTTTGCTGCAGGTTCGCAGCGGTGTTGAGGTCGCCGACGCGCTACTACTACTGCAGCAGCTCCTCGCCCTCCAGAAATTTGAGGTCCGCCATGGCCTCCTGCGCAACACGCATGTTCTCTTACGGGGGTGTCGTAGGTGGGCCAGCTTGCGCCCAGTGCACGGCCGATGGCGCCACCACGAATCCGCACCTAGGTGACCCGGCTGGGCTCGGCGCCAGCCGGCGTGAGGCCGTGGGCGGTGTTGTACTCCCGCTGGGCGGACTCCAGCCGGCGCTGCACTGCAGCTAGCGCCCTGGCCTTGTCCAGCAGGCAAAGATGCTCCTCCTCGAGCTGGGGCTTGGCGATGTCCGGATCGGCATCTGTTGTGATGGGGGGGGGGGGCGCAGGTTCTGCAGCGTCGCGCGCAGCGGGCCTGACCGGCCGACCTGGGCTGCATTCGCGGCGGCCTGGGCTGCAGCCGCGGCGGCCTGGCCCTTGTCACGACCGGTAGTGTGGCTCTAGCCAGTGCTCAGCACCTCCACACGAGTGTAGAGGTCCGCAACATCGCTGGAGATAACACAGCCAACAGGTAGAGGTGAGTCGGTGAAGCTGTGTACCTCGCTGGGGTACTCGTCGGGGATGAGCGCGATGAAGATGCGCAGTGCAGCAAAGGGAACGACGGAGCAGCCTGCAGGGCAGGCGCTGTCCGCGCCTAGCGCCGCGCCGAAGCCGGCCGGGTCGGCCACGCCAAGTGCGCGGACCAAGCCATGCGCAATAAGCTCGCCGGAGTTGGTGAAGCGTCTCGTCTGGAACTTGACTCTGGCCGACGCCGTGAGCAGCCCCACGGTGGGCACCAACTGTCGTGCTGAAATCATGGTAGATGCCATAAGATGGCTAAAAGTGGGTTGCTGCGTGAGGACGCCGGTGGGTTCCGGAGGCGAGGTTGGCATGAGCAAGTGCGCGACATGAGACGTACCTAGGTTTGGGGCCCTCCGAGGGACGTAACACCCCTAGTCCTGCGAAAATGATATGATACGCACAAGGGCTACAATGGTGCTCCTTTAACTGTTGGGCGGAGGAGGAAGAAGGAGCTAGTTCTCCATTCTGCCTCTCCTGTGAGTGTGTGCGTGTATGGTGGATCAACCGGGCGACCCCCTGCCTGGGGGGTTCCCGGGGGGGTCTTATAGCCCAACCGCCCAGGGTTACAGTGGTAATCTGAGTAAGGGCGGGGCCCTGCTATCATCGTCTGGAGCCGGCAGTGGGGCCCGCCGGCTGCACGGTACTGTTGCCTGTTGCTACTTGTAGCTTGTGTCGGTATTTTCCCGGAAGAGGAAGGGATGATGCAGCATAGTAGAGATAAGTATTTCCCTCAGTTATGAAACCAATGTTATCAAACCAGTAGGAGAATCACGCAACACCTCGTTAGCAGCACCTGCACACAAACAACCAATCCTTGCACCCAACGCAAACAAGGGGTTGTCAATCCCTCGGCGGTCAATTGCAAGATTAAATTGTATGTGATAGATAGATAGATTGAAACAAAAAATACATAATAAAATAAATAAAAGAAAATGGCTGCTATATTTTTAGGGTTTTAGTAATATGATTTTGATAGACCCGGGGGCCATAGTTTTCACTAGAGGCTTCTCTCGAGAAAATAGCATACGGTGGGTAGACAAATTACTATTGGGCAATTGATAGAAAAGCAAATAATCATGATGATATCCAAGGCAATGATCATGTATATAGGCATCACGTCCGAGACAAGTAGACCGACTCCTGCCTGCATCTACTACTATTACTCCACACATCAACCGCTATCCAGCATGCATCTATTGTATTAAGTCCATAAAGAACGGAGTAACGCCTTAAGAACGATGACATGATGTAGACAAGATAAACTCACGTATGAATAAACCCCATCTTTTTACCCTTAATAGCAACGATACATACGTGTCATGTCCCTTTCTGTCACTAGGATTGAGCACCGCAAGATCGAACCCATTACAAAGCACCTCGTCCCATGGCAAGATAAATCAACTCAGTTGGCCAAACCAAATCAATAGATTGGAGAAGAAATACGAGGCTATAATAATCATGCATAAAAGAGTGCAGCAAAGACTCAAATAATATTCATGGATAATCTGATCATAAACTCACAATTCATCGGATCCCAACAAACACACCGCAAAAAATGATTACATCGGATAGAACTCCAAGAACATCGAGGAGAACATTGTATTGAAGATCAAAAAGAGAGAAGAAGCCATCTAGCTACTGCCTATGGACCCGAAGGTCTATGGTAAACTACTCACGCATCATCGGACGGGCAGCAAGGTTGCTGTAGAGCCCCTCCGTGATCGATTCCCCCTCCGGCGGAGTACCGGAGAAGGCCTCCAGATGGGATCTCGAGAACAGAAACTTGCGGCAGCGAAAAAAGTATTTCATGGACTCTCCTGAGGGTTTCTGATTTTTCCTGAATTTATAGTGGTGGAATTAGGTCAAACGGAGATGAGGTGGGCCCATGAGGCACCAGGGCGCGCCTGCGCGCCCTGGTGGCTCGTGGCCACCTCCTCTGGCGTCTGGTCTTCTCCCGAAGCTTCTAGTGTTTATCTTGTCCAGAAAAAAATCTCCAAAAAGTTTCGTGGCATTTGGACTTCGTTTGGTATAGATTTTCTGTAAAACAAAAACAGGGCAGAAAACAGCAACTCGCACTGGGCACTAAGTTAATAGGTTAGTCTCCAAAAATGATATATAATTCCTGTAAATGCATATAAAAACATCCAAGATTGATAATATAACAGCATGGAACAATCAAAAATTATAGATACGTTGGAGACGTATCAGCATCCCCAAGCTTAATTCCTGCTCGTCCTCGAGTAGGTAAATGATAAAAACATAATTTTTGATGTGGAATGCTGCCTATCATATTCATCACATATTGTTTTCTTTTATAGCATGGACATTGTACTTGAATGATTCAAAGCAATAGTCTATAATTTGACATGAAGATATAAATACTCAAGCATGCTAACAAGCAACCATGTCTTCCAAAATATCAACGCTAAAGAATGTTATCCCTAGCCCATTATGCTCAATCATTGATCCATTCATGAAACACACTCAAATATTAGCTACATCCAATGCACAAGTATGAGAATAGTGCTCTCTAGTTGGTGCTTTATAAGAGAAGATGGAGACTCAAATAAAAATAAAAATTGCATAAAAGTAAATAGATAGGCCCTTCGCAGAGGGAAGCAGAGACTTGTCAAATGTGCCAGAGCTCATGGCAGAAATTAAAGAGATAAAATATTTTGAGAGGCATGCTTTTCCTGTCAACGAAAACGATCGAGAATTCCCAATATTTTCCATGCTAGACACATCATAGGTGGTTCCCAAACAGAAAGTAAAGTTCATTTCCTTTCCACCATTCTTTCACAATCCATGGCTAGCCGTATCCACGGGTGCCCTCCATACCAACACTTTCCAAGGAATTTTGTTGTTATTAATTTTTGATTTCATTGTGGGACTGGGCATCCCAATTACCAACCATTCTCTCGTGCAATGACAAGTGAATAAACACTCATCGTGAGAATAACACACCTAGCATGGAAAATAATGGCCACCCCCTGCCGCTTCATGAGCGGTACGGGCACACAAAACAGAAAAATTATTTTGAAAATTAGAGTTGGCACACGCATATTTACTTGGAACGGCATTGAAATACCGCATATATGTAGATATAGTGGACTCATTTGGCACAACTTGGGTTTAAGGAGTTTGGATGCACAAGCAGTATTTCCGCTTAGTATAAATGAAGGCTAGCAAATAGATTGAGAAGCAACCAACCAAAAAACGAAAATTGTCTTAAACATGCATTGAACATAACTAACACCGAATAATGCACCATAAGTAGGATATAATTTCTTTGCATAACTATTGACTTGATGTGCATGCATAGGGAATCACAAACCTTAACACTAATATTCTTACTAAATCGCAATTACTCACTAACATGACTCACATATTATCATTTCCATGTCGCAAAACTATTGCAAGGAATCACACTTATCATATCCAATGATCTATATGAAAGTTTTTATTATATCCCTCTTGAATATTCATCACTTTGGGACTAAATTCATATCTTGTGCAAATTACCGTTACTATCATCAACTCTCAAAAAGATTTAAGTGAAGCATGAGAGTGCAAATATTTCTTCAAAATTTCAATCTTATCAATTCTCAAAATAATATAAGTGAAGCATGAGAATTCATTTCTTCAAAATTTTAATCTTATCGATTCTCAAAATAATATAAGTGAAGCATGAGAATTCATTTCTTCAAAATTTTAATCTTGTCAACTCTCAAAATAATATAAGTGGAGCATGAGAGTTCATTTCTTCAAAATATAGCCACCACCGTGCTCAAAAAGATTTAAGTGAAGCACTAGAGCAACTGCCTAACTCAAAAAATTTAGGTGAAGCACATAGATTATTCTAACAAATGATGATAAACGTGTGGCTCTCTCAAAATAGGTGTGTTCAGCAAAGATGATTGTGACAAACTAAAAAGCAAAAAAGCAAAGACTCATATAATACAAGACGCTCCAAGCAAAACACATATCATGTGACGAATAAAAATATAGCTCCAAGTAAAATTACCGATGGTTGGTAGAAGAAAGAGGGGATGCCTTCCGGGGCATCCCCAAGCTTAGACGCTTGAGTCTTCCTTGAATATTACCTTGGGGTGCCTCGGGCATCCCCTAGCTTAGGCTTTTGCTACTCCTTATTCCTTCATCCATCGTGATCTCACCCAAAACTTGAAAACTTCAATCACACAAAACTCAACAAAACCTTCGTGAGATCCGTTAGTATAACAAAATAAATCACTACTTTAAGTACTGTTGCAAACCCATTCATATTTTATTTTTGCATTATACCTACTGTACTCTAACTTCACCATGGCTTATACCCCCCCCCCCCCCCCGATACAATCCATAGTTTCATCAAAACAAGCAAGTAGTGCATCAAAAACAGAATCTGTGAAAAACAGAACAGTCTGTAGCAATCTATTTAAAATCCATACTTCTGTAACTCCAAAAATTCTGAACAATTAGGACAACGTGGGAAATTCATATACCAATACTGTGTAAAAATTTCAGATTTTTCTGACGCTCCAGTACAGAAACAAAATTCGGGCACTGGACGCAAAACTTTGTGTTTTCCAAACAGCATCAATTATATTATCTTCCAAATCATCCTAAAGGTATTACTTGGCACAAACACTAATTAAAAACACAAAAATACAATCATACCAGTAGCATAATTGTGGAAACACACAATAACATAAAATTTTATTTTATTTATTGGGTTGCCTCCCAACAAGCGCTATTGTTTTATGCCCCTAGCTAGGCATAATGCATAGATTCAAGTGTTGTCATCTTTGGTCTTAGTAATCTTTATAGGAGTTTTCTCAAACCCGGGAGGTTCTTTATGCTTCCCATTATTCTCAGAAAAAGAGGCAATTTTAAGGTCTAAAATATCCAATCGCTTATTGCATAAAGAAATCAAAGTGTTCGTGCGATTGAGATTTCCACTAATATTTTTAAGAGGCTCGTTAGACTTTTGCAATTCATCCAAATTTTTCTGCATATCACCCAATTTGTCTAATATTTGAGCCCCCTCTTGAGTAAAAGCAAAACCCTTTTGTGCTGTGGAATCTCCAATATGCCTTCTATTATTTCATAGGCAGTATTGGCCTCACTCTCAATAAAATTCCCTTTTGCGGCAAAATCCAAAAGTTGTCTATGATGCATGGTTAAACCTATATAGAAGTTGCGAAGAATTTTTTTAAAATCCCCTTTTATAGAGCAAACACGGTAGGATTCCATTAACCTATACCAAGCATCTTTAAGATTTTCTCCTTGTTTTTGTTTGAAGTAAAGTACTTCAAAATCCGGTGACAAATCACGCTAGTCATGATGGCAAATCAAGCAAAAGAGCAAACAAGAAAAAGGCAAACGAAAAAATATTTTTGTATTTTTGTAAAAACATTTTAGAAGTGGGTGAGATGAAAACGAGAGGCAAATGACAAATAAAATAAATGCAAGGAGATGAGAGTTTATGCAAAGGTACTTGATAGATGTTGATGATGTCTCCCCGGCAACGGCGCCAGAAATTCTTCCTGCTACTTGTAGCTTGCCATGGTATTTTCCCCGAAGAGGAAGGGATGATGCAGCACAGTAGAGATAAGTATTTCCCTTAGTTATGAAACCAAGGTTATCAAACTAGTAGGAGAATCACGCAACACCTCGTTAGCAGCACCTGCACACAAACAACAAATCCTTGCACCCAACGCAAACGAGGGGTTGTCAATCCCTCGGCGGTCAATTGCAAGATTAAATTGTATGTGATAGATAGATAGATTGAAACAAAAAATACAAAATAAAATAAATAAAAGAAAAAGGCAGCAATATTTTTAGGGTTTTGGTAATATGATTTTGATAGACCCGGGGGCCATAGTTTTCACTAGAGGCTTCTCTCGAGAAAATAGCATACGGTGGGTAGACAAATTACTGTTGGGCAATTGATAGAAAAGCAAATAATCATGATGATATACAAGGCAATGATCATGTATATAGGTTTCATGTCCGAGACAAGTAGACCGACTCCTGCCTGCATCTACTACTATTACTCCACACATCGACCGCTATCCAGCATGCATCTAGTGTATTAAGTCCATAAAGAACGGAGTAACGCCTTAAGAACGATGACATGATGTAGACATGATAAACTCATGTATGAATAAACCCCATCTTTTTACCCTTAATAGCAACGATACATACGTGTCATGTCCCTTTCTGTCACTGGTATTGAGCACCGCAAGATCGAACCCATTACAAAGCACCTCTTCCCATGGCAAGATAAATCAACTCAGTTGGCCAAACCAAATCAATAGGTCGGAGAAGAAATACGAGGCTATAATAATCATGCATAAAAGAGTGCAGCAAAGACTCAAATAATATTCATGGATAATCTGATCATAAACTCACAATTCATCGGATCCCAACAAACACACCGCAAAAAATGATTACATCGGATAGAACTCCAAGAACATCGAGGAGAACATTGTATTGAAGATCAAAAAGAGAGAAGATGCCATCTAGCTACTGCCTATGGACCAGAAGGTGTAAACTACTCACGCATCATCGAAAGGGCAGCAAGGTTGATGTAGAGCCCCTCCGTGATCGATTCCCCCTCCGGCGGAGTACCGGAGAAGGCCTCCAGATGGGATCTCTCGAGAACAGAAACTTGCGGCGGTGGAAAAAGTATTTCATGGACTCTCCTGCGTGGCCACCTCCTCTGGTGTCTGGTCTTCTCCCAAAGCTTCTAGTGTTTATCTTGTCTAGAAAAAAATCTCCAAAAAGTTTTGTGGCATTTGGACTTCGTTTGGTATTGATTTTCTGTAAAACAAAAACAGGGCAAAAAACAGCAACTGGCACTGGGCACTAAGCACTAAGTTAATAGGTTAGTCTCCAAAAATGATATATAATTGCTGTAAATGCATATAAAAACATCCAAGATTGATAATATAACAGCATGGAACAATCAAAAATTATAGATACATTGGAGATGTATCACCTGTCGTCCCCTGCGTCACGGAGTGGTTGGCGTCGTGGGGCTACAGTGGCGGGCCGCACTGACGTCGGTTGCCCGGGTCAGCGGATACGGCCGCACTATAGCCACGCTCTCCCATCGTGGAGAGCCATCTTGTCGCACGGGTGGATGGGACGGCCACTGACCTGTCGCCAGCCGGCTTGAGGCCAGCCGGCCCCGATGTGGTGTCACGCCTAGCCAGCCCGTGTCGGGAAGCCGATCGGATGGCTAGCCGGATTGAGGGGCGCGGGCTGCCCCGACATCTTGAAAAATGCTTTGGGCTCCGGAGCCTACCCCGGGGTCATCCCCCCGACATTATCCACATATCATACTGAGGAAGATTGAAGAGCCTTGCGTCATAAGCTTCTCTGGTGGCGTGCGGAGGAAGACTGGGTTGCTTGCATCAGAAGATTCTCTCTGTGATATATACCTTGGATATTCCTGTTGTTGATTGCTTGTATGCAAAGAATTTGTCGGACTATCCTTCTTGCTGAGTACTGGATACTTGGCACATTCTGGCTTGCTTCCAGGTATAACATGCTTCAAATTTTACTCAAAGCGGAACCAAACCTTGTATATGGACCATACCTTTGACTGAAAATGTATTGTTGGTCTTGCACGCAACTGGTTTTCCTGTTGGTTTAATCATTACTGCTGTGAAGATTACACCACTGATGTAAACTTGATGTTGAATATCAATCCAGGATGTAATTTGCATTCAGACCAGATATTTCCAAAACAATGCAGTCAGCTGAGAATTCCATAATGTTTAGCTGAGCTTCCAAATATTTGAACTCCTCACTGATTCTTCGAGTCCGGTGTCGGTTGATGAGCAACTTTCATAAGGGGAAATAAGGTAACACTGAAGGCCCAAAGAAAGAAGAAAAAGAAACGACTCAAACAAAAGTACACAAGGCATCAAGATTACACACAAGCAACATCACATTTTACTGCTACACACAACAATATGCATGCCTACTTAAGCACACAAGTCTCACAGGAACTCTGGTACTACAAGCTAATATGCCGTGGCGATGTGCACGAGAGTGGATTAATGTGTGGGGAGGTTGGTGTAAACAGAGCTACACCAAGCGCTGGCTTAACACAGATTGCATCTGGACGGCTCGGAGGTGAGGATGTACTTGGTGATCATGTAGCAAGACACAGATGTCACGGCCACATCATCATCAAGCGGATGGAAGAGAACCGCACTCGTCCAGGGAATGGGTGATAGAGTAGGATAGCAGTGGAAAGAAGAGTCTGCTGGCATTGCCCTTTTCTGGTAACAAAGACTAGTAAGGGTTGCCAAAGCGGTGAGTCGGATGGCCAGATCTGGGATAGAAATATGTCTATCACCGAAATGGTAGGTGTGGCGGATACCTGAGCACAAATCCTGCAAGTGTTCAACACCACTTGATACCTCGGCACCACTCTGCTGGGACAGAGATGACGCCAAACACTGAAAAGCAGGTATGCAAAGCTGGAGGGTGCAAGGGCGGGGTTGTAGTGGATCAAAACCGATGCCACCTACACTCACAAGATTAACCGATAGTGACAAGATAATAAATCTATATGCATGCTATGCGACAAACAAATGCAACAACCAAATGTAGCAGACCGACTAGCCTCTATACTACTGGTTTCTAATGTTCGCGTTGACTAGGGCGTCCTACAGCCAGACCTGCTTTGATACCGAACCTTGTGGCACCCCGGCTCAGAGAAACCGGAACACCCCGTATTCCAGTCGAGAGATTAAGTCTTCTGGAATACGGCACTGCTTGGCATAGAACAAATTAGCTCTTATTACAAATAATATGGGTACAAGGGTTCGGGTATTACAAAGGTTACAAAGACACGGCGACACTACGCCTGCTATGATAGCTCTATGCGAGCAGCAGAATAACATCTAGTAGCGGAACAGCGACAACGGCGATGGACTCCACTCCGCAGGGACTCTGGCTGGGACACGGCCTAGCTCGCAAACTCGGGATCCTTGAAAAACAATCAATCATGGCATCACCTGCAATCTGGCATGACACGCCAGGTGAGTACTTTGAATGTACTCGCAAGCTCACAGCAACCAAAGCAAACAAGACAAACAATAGCATGGCATTTACAGGTTAATTAATGAGCATGATACTGCTAGAACAACATGAGAGTAAACATGGCATGTACATGTTGAACATGATGTGAACATGATGATACTAGAACTAGCATGAGAGGGGTCGATGTTTAAGGTGTCTTGGACCAACTTACTCTTCTCGGGGGTTATCTCGTAACCACCATAGATACCAATCTTACTTAGCACCGTGATCATCACGCGATCACCTGATGATCAACCAACATCGGTATCAACGATACCATCGTGATCATCACATGACCACATAAAGATCAACCAACTTCTTTCCTCATGGAACCGGGGTTGTTTATTATTCAGGTTATTATTACTGTTGACCCATAGTGTGACCTACTACAAACTGTGTCCATATCCAAGGACGCGGCTATCGATAGATTATACACTCTGCAGAGGTTAGTACACTGTACCCACACCACAGAACTCATGGCCTCATGCTCCCATTCGGGTGGACTAACGACATTCCGACAAAACCAATCTATTGCATGACACTCTCCCGGCCACTCCGACAAACTCCCCTTTGGGCTATGTCATGGGTGGCCCTGATGCCAACTCTTGACATCCGGCACCTTCGTGGTCGGCCACCTTCATGGCAAAACAAAAACAAACGGTCCCAAATGGAGACATAAGCGCGCATACAACTCAGGCACACAAGGTTATTGCCGCCTACCGGGCCAGGGTAGCGTGCGCACATAACCTTCCCTAGTTGGAGGCACCGGCGAGAGGCATGACAATAGACCGAATTAGGGCCTCCCCATCCAGGCAAGTGTGGCTACACTGGTGAGCTCGATTCGGTGGCACTATGACTCAGCCAACAGATGTGTTCAAGTTCGATTAATGTCAGGTTTAACTTGAATGGTGATGAGCTGAGCCATAGTAGAATAATATGATAAAATAACAATGCATATGAGCATGATATCAACATGGGCATGGATGGTCAACATAACCATTTAACACATGAATCAACAACAATAAATCATTTATTTTACAGGATGCAAATGAGCATAGTGATGATCATGAATATCACCAATATTTCCATATTAAACCATAACAATTCATATAAGAATATCATGATTACTAGCATCAGAAATAATGACAAGAATTGAACATGATAATAACATTAGCAAATAATCATTTAACTAACTAGATGCAAATGATCATGGCATAAGAATGAACATGGGTTTACAAGCATATACATATATAGCATTAACAAAATAATTAAATGATCAAACAATTATTCAAACATTCAAGTGAAAACCATGGCTATTGCAAGGCCATCATGCAAGTGGTTGTCGTGGCTTGCCTAGAGATGATGAAATCATCGGGAAGAAGTGCGATGAGCTCATGGAAAGACTTGCCGGAAAAGTTTCTCTCTCGGAAGGGGCTGAATAAGGGCAAGGGAAAAATTGTCATTCTCAGAGTGTGACAACATCATGAAAATGATACCAATGGGACGGGCTCGACAAATAGAGGACGTGGGCTTTTGAATCACCTGAATCGGAGTTACGGTTGTGGAGATACGACCGTTCATTCGTTAGGCAGAAAAACAAATAAAATCTATGCTTTTCTGCTGCTAACCAACGAACGTCCTCTATTTAAGGGTTTCGGCCGGTGGCTGGAAAGTGAAAGCGCATTTCTGAGGAATCCGCTTTCGGCGAAGTGAAAACGTAAAGAACCCTGAAGCTGCTGAAGAATGCGCTTTCGATGAACGAAAGCACTTTTCCTGGAATGCGCCTCCACATAAAATAGTGGGCCCGGGCACTGAGTCAATGACACGCAGGCCCCGCGTTGACTCTCTCTCTCCACCTCACTCCTTCTTCTTCCACCCCGTGGTCGTGGAGATAGAGGCGAGGTCGGCCGCCCCGACGGCAATTCCCGGCGACTCCGGCCACCATTCCCGGCGTTCCAAGTACCGGTGAGCTCGGGAAGGGGAGGCACATCGAGGGGACCACACCATGGGCTCCCATGTCACCGGAGGGGAGCGGGGCTTCACAAGGGCGGGCGGCTGCAATGGCGATGATGGTTAGGGCAATGGGGCCACGGGGAGGAGGGGAGGAGGCGTGGTGTGGCGTCTAGGTGGTGGTGGAGGTCCTCTGGAGGTGGAAGAGTGGAGAGAGGGGGTCGAGGTGCTCGAATTTGAGCGGCGGCCGACGGCGGCCATGGTGGCCGTGGCGAGCAAGGAGGGACTCTGGCAATGAATTGATGGGTCGGGGAGGAAGCTAGGAGCATGGTGAGGAGTCTAGGATGCTCGGGAAGGCACGGGGATGGCTTATATAGCCGAGGTGAGCTCGCCGGATGGGCACGGCCACGGCGATGCATTGGCCGCACACCGGAGCTGGGAGGGGCACGCGTAAGGAGGGGGAGAGGTGTGCCAGAGGGGAAGACTCGAGGACGACGTGGCCGACCGACCATGGTGGTGGGGGCGGCAGATAGAGCGCAGACGCACCTGCCGTGGTGTGGGGAGGAAGAAAGAGGAGAGGGCGAGGGCTGAGGAGCGAGCGCGTGGCCACTTCAAAGCTGCTAGACATGCTCCGGTGGCGAGAGCTCGACGAAGGGATGGTGGAAGAGGGCCCCAACTCCAGAGCGTGTGTTTTGGCATTCCAGCTACATGGTCACCGCGTGGCCGTGGCGTTGCCATGTGTTCTGGGCGGCCCAAGCATGCCTGGCAGGTTGGCAACTCCCCTAGTAGGTGATAGATGCAAAGAAACAAGAACAGTGGGTCAAGATGGGACTGAACTAGGCACAACCATGAATTAGCTGCAAGGTGTTTGATCAGAACTGGGGGAGGTTCACTTGGGGAGGGGTGCTGAGCTTTGGCTGGGGTTGATCACTCACTAAGGTGACCACTGTGGCAAGCTTTCAGCTCAAATGGAGGGGTCTAGGTGGACTTGCTTCACAACCTGCCCCACTGGACAAAAATATGAAAATTGAAGCTGTGCTCACATAGATGATTGGATGGAGCTTAAATTTGGTGGAGGATGATCATTTGGGCATATGAAGGCACTGTAAAAATTTCATACCATTTAGATAAATAAAAATGGTACTTCCTTCACGGTGGTCCTCTCTGGATAGAAACTTAGGAAAATTCTAGAGAATTATTGGCTCACTGAAATGAGCTCAAATTTTGTAGAGAGAGGTTATATAGGTAGGAGAATGTCCTGGTAAAATTTTAGAAATTATGGAGCAGCATAAAATATAGTTGCTTAACAACCTGAAAATATGACCAGAATCAAAGATTGGATTGTGTGCTCACCATGAGCATGGCATGTTGAATATTTTTACATATCCAAGGTCCACATGATCCAAACAAATTTTGAGAATTTTGTGGGAGACAGAAATATAGGTTGCATCACAACCTAGGGCAAACAGGGTTATTCGTTTAGTAGAAAAAGTAATATTCCCAAGAAAAAGAATTTAGGGTTGGGCTAAGATGGAAATGACATAGCCTTGAAAAGGATTTGAGAGTGACAAGCCACTTGGGAGAGGAAGAAGACAAGATCTTCCCAGGTTTCAAAACCACAGAGCCACAGAAAAGGAACTCTGAATAAAAATCCCAAGAAATCCAAAGGAAAAAGAAAGGGCCAAAAATCAGGGTGTCACAGGTGGTGTCCACCGTAGCAAACCTATAGTCGGGGTTGTTGACAAACCTGGCAAAATGCTCGCAAGGCCTTGTGACTAGGCAATAGTGGTAGACGAGGACATGATTGTGCACGCACATCTGAACGATGGCGACCTTCTGATCATACCTGGCACGAGCGCGGGTGTACTCGAGGTCGAACCCAACCACTTTGTACTTGTCCACGGCAATCAACATCTCCATAACATGTATGGAGTTCTCCACCCAGATCGGGTGGTTGGTGTAGACCACCGAGAGCTCCGTGAACCTTCTGTGGGTGTCCACTACGGCATGCATGGCGAACTGGCGCTCGTCGTCGGTAGCCGCTGGGAGCGCCATTGGAACTGCGTAGGATACCATTTCTGTATTTGTGGTCATGGGTGTGCTTCTTGCAATATTGGGGCGGGATCGAAAGGTTGAAGAAAGACAAGGGTTAAATGGCTGCTGTAATAAATGGGGGCCGGACGGCCTGTAATCGGCACGTCTTGTCACATCGTTCCTGGCGGAGGATTCTAGTGCATGCTTGAGAACCCCACACGTATTTCGTTTGGCCACGCTTGGGCTCGAAGAGGCGCCAATGTATCATTGGCGAGCCTATTCCCGCGCAACCACGCATGTTATCACGTGCAACCGCGCAAGCTTCCCGCCCGACTTGTTTGGCCACACGTCGGCTTGATGAGGGGCCAATCATGGGTGTTTATTGGCAAAAGCTTTGCAAAAATGAAGTGTGCGGAATGACTTAAAGCAGTGCACACATTCGACAATAAGTTTACCCATGGGTGATGAGGTCAAAGTTACATAGATGGGTAATGATGGACACTCGTGTGCGATAATTCTGCGCTCTACAGGGCACATAGTTGAAGAAACCAACTGTGTGCAATAATGTCGAAGATCACTATCGAGTCCGCAATATAGATCGTTTGCGATGAGATCGATAGGGGAAACACATTCGAGATGTAAATAAAATCAAGCCCATTAAGGTCCAGATATTAATCGTCCATTGCATATTAAGGTCAAAATAGTACTACCAATATGCGAGTCTCATACGATGCCATTTCAATGATTGTACCACAAATGCTAGAAATATTACAAGGTTCAAATTCCAGACTTAGATGGCTCAAATTCGAAGATTACAAGGTTCAAACTGATATTAGAAATGAAATTCAACTCATGCAGCTGTAGATGCCCGCGCTGATCAGCTGAACATGAATATGGGAGTTTCAAACTGATATTACAACTAGTTTCACCACCTCAACATTTCTGCAAAGGGATCAGCCACTGACAAGTCACGTATGGGCTCGACATAATGACTTCCGATTACTCTGTCAACTGAACTTCCAAAATGAAATTCAACATCTGTAGAGCCTTTTCCATTCTGCCATAGCCGCCGGTGCTGATCAGCAAACCATTCAGTTTTGCATGACAAATGTAGGGCAAACCTCATTACCTTCAGCACACTTGCTCTCACAACAAAGAACCTGGTGAATATAATCTCCGGTAATTTTTGAGAGATGGAGATCAAGGCATTCGATGGGACTGTTATATTGTATCACATTATCCACTATCGTGCCTAATCGTATCTACAAAAGAAGAGAACGTATTAGTGCCTACATGCAGTTTTGAACACTACATGCCTCTTTGATTTGCAGGATTTCTAAAAAACACAAATAGAGTGACATGCCATCTTCGATCATACATGATTAACATGGGCAATTGATTACACAAGAGGTTGGAGTGGATGAAAATTTTCCAATGAAAACTAGTACAGATGAATCCAAAGGCAAAATACTTATGGATTGTAACCATATGAATCAAGCAACCATTATAGGAAAAAAACATATATGTACTGAAATCCTCCCAAATTCCTTCAGAAATCGTAGTACATTCGTCATTGTAAACTTGGGAAAAGGTACCAAAAATTAAACTCCCTTGTGGTTAACATTTAACAGGAATCTGACAACTTGGTCCAGATCGGTGCCGATAGATTCTAGTGCCAAGATCTTCACTGTGCGCAGATACAGGGTCAAGCTTGTCAGAATCATTTTCTGGATGACAGACGAACATACATCTTCAAAATTAGAAAAAATGTTTATTTCAAGAAGAAGGAGTAGAAGGAGACTGTTGTAGCTGAACGGGTATGGATCCAATAACAAGTTCAGAGAATTTGACAGACGAGTAGCCCACCACTGTCAATTTCAGCGCAGAAATGACACTGATTCTTGTTGGACCTTGTTGATCAACTACAAGTAATCTCTCAAGTAAAGGCGCGTCCTCAATTACCATATCATGATACACCTTATGTGATCTCTTGTTGCAGCACCAGCAACACACATAAATTGTCCGGAGAGTCATGAAGGTGATGTGGAGGCTATTGTTTGCCTGAAGACGAAGGTACTCGAGCGAAGTACAGCCGCGGAGCAGGCGCTCCATGTCCTCCTTGGGGATGCAGACGACGACGAGCTTGAGGTGCTTCAGTCGAGGGAGAAAAAGAGCGGGCGCGTCATTAATCGGTGGGAAATGGCAGTTCATGAACCTGGCGAGGCGCAGCGTGGGCGCGAGGCAGAACGCGGACGGTTGCAGTGAGAGCATATGTCCATCATTAAAACTGAGCTCCTCGAGCTGATATAGGGCGGGGGATAGGAACCACTCGTCAGGCTTGGCCCGGTCCTTGTCGTTGGAATGGAACTTGCCCGTGATAAGGCCTCTGATTGGGCCAAGGTGCGTGCCAAGGATCTGGGACAATGCGTCCAAGCTATTGCTATAGCCATGGCAGAGCTTGTGGACGTCGATGAGGTCGAGAGGGGTGGAGTGCCATAGGAGGCGCCACCGCCGGGAGAGGACGGTTGTCCGTGCGCCATATTTGATTGGGAAGAGGACGATGATGACTATCAACATATCGTCGGGGAGGCTGTTAATGAAGTCTAGGCCCGTCGGAGTCGCTTGCGGTTCTGGCTCGACCCACCTCCGGAGTCTCCTTGACGGTGGCGCTATCTGATAGGAGTGGAGGAGTGTGAGGATATGGAATATTTAGTTAGAACAGGGCAGAAGAAAAGTGTATTGGTAATTAGAATTTACTAGGTAGGAACAGACTTAACAGAGTCAGAAAATGAAATCCCAATTGGTTGCTCAAATACTACACAATTACTTTGATATTGCTACGTAAGTCAACATGCAGATACGTGAAAAGAACACTTACTTCGAACAAAGTCTGGACGGATGATGTCATCGGGGAAGTTAGCATTTATCGTATGACCAGGCTCTTTTAGGTGCAGTGTAATTTTAGTGCCAGCTCTCAGTACATAAAACTTAGAAATTTCTTTCCAAAGGCCCGCATCGAAATAGGAGTGACCATCATCTTCATCAAGCTTTACAGAAACAACGATTGTAAATCCATGGTTTGTGTTCTATATGACATCCCTGGAGTCTTCAGTTATGTAAAGGCCAAGATTTTATACTACAGTTGTTGTTGCAAAGCAAGGGATGTACTGCAGGAAATGATAAGATTATTAAAGAACAGTGTTACATGCAAATATGGGAGTAACTGAAAGAACAGTACAACAGTTGAAATCAAAGGACAAAAATTTATAATTAAACAGATACTATAACCATGATGTCAAGCAAATATGAGAGTAATCGAAAGAACAATACAGCATTAATTTGCCTAATATAGAAAGAAGAAAAATTCCCTTTGACGTATATGCTGCATGTGGCACCTTTTATCCAAATGTAACAATATATAGTATATGTTCAGAGAAGTAGGCCATGCCAACCGAGGTAGGGTGAGATTGAACATACCGTGCGCTTCACTAAGTCATCTGGTACGGTGAGATGGAACTCCTCGGCTATGTGGCCGAGGCCGCATAGGCATGATGTGTCCTTGCACTATACACTCTATGAATGAAAACCCTCGAATCAGATAGAAGAAAAATGAACTCACGGCGATTTTGGTCGGTTTATTAAAAGGGGCGGACGGACTAGGATAAGAGATGAGCGAATATTTTAGTAAATTAGTTACCTGGTTCTCCATGGAATAACCCCCAATACCGCAGATTCTCCAATCGGGCGAAGCTGGGTCGACGGCGAGCAGCGTCGAGAAAGTCGGTGCCAATAGGCGGCGGCAAGCGGCAGTGGAAAAATGCGGTGGGGTTTGGCAGCAGCTGGCGGTGCCGATAGGCGTCGAGCTAAGTGGTTGCGCGGCAATAGGCGGTGACATGCAGAGTCATGGAGGAGTGCAGGTGCGACTGGGGACAGGGGGTGGCGGGCAGGGGTGAGGGTTTTCTTTTTCTTTTTTGAACTGGGTGGTGAGGGTTTTCTGTCCTATAATAATGTGTTTCGGAGGCAACAGTTTGGTAGACCCAACCTTGTGTGATTAATATCACTCCGGTGTGAGGGTGATACAGATTGCCGTTCGATCTGTGTACATCCTACGATGCAGACGTGCGATCCGTAGGGATGCATTCTGGCCAATCAGAGCACACGTGTCGCGGCACAATGAAAGTCATCGCACATGGTTCCAATTTTTATCCACGCTAAACATTCACCCTAATATGCACCGTATGTGTTCAATTTTTTTGCCCACGCTAAACATTCACCCTAATATGCACCGTACGTGTCCAATTTTTTTGCCAACTCCCACACATAGCTGTGCGTGTTGTGGGCAAACAGTTGCTAGTATAAAATTGTGTGGGAAGACCGAAAGTAACACAGACGATTCACGCTAATAAGTTGTGTGTGCTGTGGGCAATCATAGGTTGGTCTAAGAGAAGCATAAAATTCCATTAACCAAACTGATTGCACTGGTAGTTCATTACACATAGTCTCACCAACATATAAGAAAGTTCAACCATAGTTCAACCGCTAAACATATATAAGCATAGATATATTTTTTATCAAAAGAGGGGGATCCCTCCGATTTCAATAACGAAACCACCAAAAGGACAACATCCATCACAAATCCAGGCTAGAACCTACTTACTCTACCAAAAGCTAGACAAGCTCAAAGTTCAGACGACATAATAGAACATATTCCACATACGACGGGGCGCCGCCCGCAGGATATAAGCATAGATATAATACGCACAAACAAGATAGCTTCAATCCAACATCTCATCTTCATGCATGAAGATTCTCTAGGAACTCAGCGTACGCGGTGTGCACCACCCTGCGAGAATACTTCTGCTTGAAGGAGCCAACGGCTCGTCCTCTTGCATGCGCCAGAACACTTGCATACTCGTTGTTAAGCTTTTGGTTGCAGAATGAGCATCCGTAGCCCCCATTCTTCCAGACACGCCTGTCATGCTTTCCAGCCTTAAGCTCCCTGAGCTTTTGCCTCTTGCACCACTCCTGGACATCTTCATCCTTGCTGTCGATATCTTCAGATAGCACCTATACATATAGTAAAAAAATGTGACGTCAGTATATTTTACAATATGAATTCAGCAGGCAGAGTTTATGAAACATAATATATCATGTGACAGCGTGAACCCTAAATCCTCAAGTGATCTTGATGAAAGAAGTGCATAAATTGAGAGCACACAACTTAGTGCAACACAATTAAGAGGCTGATTAGTTTGCTACCAACATTTGGCAAAATCAAAAGTTGCCAACAATTGGCAACCTTTTGTGAGATTGGCAATGAAAATTGGTATGCAACCAATCTCTAGCCAACATTTGGCAGTTGTCAAAATTTGGAATGCCAACTTTTGGCAGCAAACCAATTTACATGTCAAAAAGTAGGATTAGGATTTGATGACTATTTTTCTAGACAGATCCAAAGATTTTGGTTCCATTTTTTTAGCATAATCATCTACTATGTACATACCAATCTGGAATTATTTTTTGGCACAAACATATATGTAGGACATTCAAAATCAATTCTCAAGATCTGGCTATGAATTATTATCACAAACACTAACCCTAGTCGGATTATTAGCAAAAATCATTTGTACAGAACAAACAATTAATCACTAACCCTAGACAGATTATTAGCATGATCATTTGTACATATCTCACTTATCCACATCACTTATCATTTGTACCTATCAAACAATCAATACACTACATGGAGCTAACGAATCTTATTCTGATTTCATGGATTGAGAGAACATAACCATAGGATTTCTATTCCAAAAGGAGAGGGGGGCAGGACTAAGCAGAGAAAACCTAGGATATATTTGCCAAAAAATGGGTATAGATGACTAACCGGTTCTCCGTCGTCATCGGAGTCATCGCCGGAGTGGTCGTCGGAGTCGTTGTGGACCTCTGACTTTGGTTGGGGAAGCACGACGGCGGCGACGACTTCAAGGCCGCGCTGTTGCCCGCGTGAGACCTCGTCCGCGGCGACAGCAACCTCTGTGCCCGACTTCACGCGGTGCTGTGCTTCACCAGCCCTGGCTTCAACCCCGGGTTGCCACTCCCTCCCATGGTGCACTTCGTCGGCATCCAGATACACTTGAGACGGCGGTGATGACTGAGAACGACGTTGAGGATGCAGGTGGAGAGAGAGGATTGTGTGTGTAGCGAGAATGGGGGGTGCGGCCGCCTATTATAACCAGCAGCTAGGGCGCCATTAATATGGAGTAGTGGGAGTGAGGTGGGCGGTGGTAAAAGGGCTGGCTCGCCTCCCGGTGAGACTGCGCAGCGAACTACTCGCATGTCTACCATCATTTCACACAGCTGCTCGCATGTCTCCCGGTGACACTGCGCAGCAAACATGCCTCCCGTCAATTCACTCACCTGCTCGTACGCCTCCTGGTCTGCCTGCGCGGCGGACTGCTCACATGCGTCCCATCAAATCACGCCTGCTTGCACGGCACGCGGGACGCGTGGCGGCACGTATATTGTTTTTCTTTTTTGAGGATTAATTCTGCCGCTTTATTACTTAACCGAAGCATGGCATGTACATTGTTGGTCTAACACCCACGGTTTGAATAAATAAACAGTTTGCGATATTGTGTTCCAACTATTAATAAGCTTCCGTTTGTAAGAAGCTTAATTATATCAAAACTTGTCTCGAATTTGAAAAAAATATCACAATCTATTGGTGTCATATCATGACACCACGACAAGTTTCATGAATTTCAGCAAAGTTTTGGATTTACTGGAATTTAAATATCAAGATTCTCAAAGCTCACGGCCGAGCCACGATGCCGAGATGTTTGAAATTTCTTGCCATTTCTTGCATGGGGACTAAACATGCACTCAAGGACACACATATGATTTTCCAATCCATTTTGGTGCACTGTCGCGTGTGCCTGTAGTTCAAATTTGATTTTACACATTAAATCCCTAGGAAATCAATCAATGTATAACAACGTCTGAATGTTCTCTGAATTTTTCAAAATGTTAACATGGCACTCCTTTGTTCACATGTTCACTGCAGAAAAAGTTTGACATGCCTCAAAGTGGCGGTGGTTGTGGGGGGTGGAGGGGTCCGGCACACTACGCGTCGTGAGCCTCTGTGTGGGATTGTCCGGTTTGTGAGGCAGGTGCCACATCAAAGTTGTGAATTGGGTATTTAGAACATTACACAACCCTTTCATACTTATGTTTGGGCCACATGCATGCAGTGGTGGTCCTCGGACACTCCCTCGTGCGCTTATCAGCGACGCTTCCATCCGTTGGCCCGCGCAGGCTATCACTTTGAACGACAGCGAGAGGCGTTTGACCAAGGTGGATTCATCTTGGCCTGTCTTACGGTGTAGATCATGGTGAGATTCCAGACCAAATTTAGAGCACATGCGTACACATGAATCTCTCCCACCGGATCGAAGTGAGGGGACTACGCGTCGTGAACCTCCGTGTGGGGACTTTCTGGTTTGCGAAGCAGGTGCCACATCAAAGTTGTGCATTATGTATTCAAACATCACACAACACCTCTTTGGGCCACATGCAGGCGGTGGTTGTCCTAGGACACTCACTCGTGCAGTTATCGGCGACGCTTCCATCCGTGGGCCTGCATGGTCCATCACTTTGACCTACAGCGAGAGAGGTTAATTTGACCAAGGAGGATTGTTTTTGGTTTGTGTTACGGTAGGTAATGGTGAGATTACATAATATATAGTTTAACCGCATGTGTACGCATGAATCCCTCCCACCAGATCGAAGTGGGGGGAGGGGACCAGCATATACTACGCGTCATGAACCTTGCTCCGTGTGGGGACTTTACGGTTTGCGAGGCAGGTGCCACATCAAAGTTGTACATTGGGTATTCAAACATCACACAACACCTCCATACATATGTTTGGGCCACATGCAAGCGGTGGTTGTCATCTGACACTCACTCGTGCGATTATCGGCGACGCTTCCGTCCGTGGGCCCTCGTGGTCCATCACTTCGACCGATAGCGAGAGAGGTTAATTTGAACAAGGATGGTTCTTTTTGGTTTGTGTTACGGTCGTCATGATGAGATTACATAGTATAGTTTGAGCGCATGTGTACGCATGAATCCCTCCCACCGGATCGAGGTGGGGAGGGGGAGGGGACTAGCACACTACGCGTCGTTAACCTCGCTCCGTGTGGGGACCTTAAGTTTTCCGAGGCAGATGCCACATCAAAGTTGTGCATTGGGTATTCAAACATCACACAACACCTCCATACATATGTTGGGCCCACATGCAAGCGGTGGTTGTCCTCTGACATTCACTCACGCGGTTATCGGTGACGCTTCCATCCATGGGCCCGCGTGGTCCATCACTTCGACCGACAACGAGAGAGGTTAATTTGACCAATGAGGATTCTTTTTGGTTTGTGTTACGGTAGGTCATGCTGATATCACATAGTATAGTTGAGGGCATGTGTCTACGCATGCATCCCTCCCACGAGATCAAAGTGGGGGGGGGGGGAGGGGACCAGCACACTATACGCGTCGTCAACCTCGCTCCGTGTGGGGACTTTACGGTGTCCAAGGCAGGTACCACATCAACGTTGTGCATTGGGTATTCAAACATCACACAACACCTCTGTACATATGTTTGGGACACATGCATGCAGGCGGTGGTTTCCTTCGGATACTCCCTCGCGTTGTTATTGGCAACAAGCCCATTCATGGGCCCGCTGGACGTCCATCACTTCGACCGACAATGAGAGAGGTTACCAAGGTGGATTCTTCTTGGTTCATTTTACGATAGGTCATGGTGAGATTCCAGACCAGAGTTTGAGCGCACACGTACACATGCATGAATCCCTCTCACCGGCTCGAAGTGGGGGGCTGGCATACTACGCGTCGTGAACCCTCGCTCCGTGTGGGGACTTTCCGGTTCCAAATTAGCAGGTGCCACATCAAAGTTGTGCATTGGGTATTCAAACACCACACAACAAAGTTGTGCATTGGATGTTCAATTATACAATTTGATGTTTAGGCACAAGCTATGTTCTATGCAATTTCAACAATACCACTATGAATGACTATATTTGGTTGTTGTTAAGCCTGTTGTAGCGAGCATATGCCTCTTTTAACGGTTTTTGGTTGTTCCGTTGGCTGTAGTTAGCATATGTACAGTTTCAATTGCTATATTTGGTTGTTCGTAGTATGTCTTGCTTATTTCAGTTATTCACAATGTGATGTTCTATATGTGCAAGTATGAACTGTGTAGTTCTATTTCATCAATACCAGTTTCAACGGCCATATATGGTTCCTGTTAAGCCTAGTGTAGTTAACACGCCCACTGTTTATTTCAGTCTTTTTGCAATGTGATGTTCAATTATACAATTTGATGTTTAAGCACAAGCTACGATCTATGCAATTTCAATAATACCACTATGAATGACTATATTTGGTTGTTGTTAAGCCTGTTGTAGTTAACACGCCTTTCTGTTTCTATTTAACAATAACTAGTGTACTTAAACCTGCACAATACCAGTTTGAATGACTATATTTGGTTGTTGTTAAATGTTAGGCCTGTTGTAGTTAACACAACTTTCAACTTCTTGTTTGCTTAACTAGCGTGCTTAAACCTGCATAGGGAAGCTATCATTTGGAGATTATGTTGTCTACCATGGATATATTTGGTTGATGTTTAGCCTGTTGTGCTTAACATGCCTTTCGATGTACTTACACAGGACAATATTGGGAACGACTGTTGCTTTCCATCGAGGTTAGTTTCATTCCATGGCTTATATATACTCCCTCCGCCCCATGATATAAGATGTTAATTCATCCATATGTGAGTATATTGAATGTAATAAGATCTTATATATATAATGGGATAGAGGGAGCATTGTACTACATCATTGTGCAATTGCAGTTTAGCTTATAATATTAACTTGGTGCTTGTAGGTACATATGTCATTGGTAAAGATCCGTGCTTCGACCCTTTTTGCGTATGGGGCAATGAGATATTCATGAACCACCATCAAGTGAGGAAACTGATAAAGATTGTTAGTAAAATGGGTCAAAAGATGGCAATTAAACTATTTGTTTACACTTTATCCAAGACAATAGTGAACTGCAGGATGGTAAGTAAGAACTCTGTAGGCTTATTTTTACTGCCCGTAATGAGTCTTTTTCCTTTGCAGTGGTTCCCAAAGCAGTTTACTCAAGATTACCTCTCAAACTACATGATTGGTGGACCTGCAAAGGTTAAAGTATTTCTACCAGACTACCATGACTATCTAGAAGTCCTCATGAAGACAGTGAATGATGGGCAGTCGGCCATCACAAGGGGTTGGACTAGAGTCGTGCGTTCATTCGGCATGGAGGAGGGCACAATATGGGCATTCCGCTTCACCTTGTTCAACAACCAGAATGTCTTTTGTCTCTTTCTTTACCGTCTTTAATACAAGTATACAACCCTGGTTCATCATTCTTTATTTGGTGCATATGTAATTCTTTTTTTATGTAATTCTTGAACATATGTACCTGTGAATCGAATAATGCATTGGTTGTTGAACCAGATGGCTATCAATAAAGTTATTGCCTACTTTCAAATTCAAATTTTGTACAATTTTAAATTGCAGCGATTAAATTAGGGAGAAAATACGCTCTGCAGGTCATTACACCGCACACGGTCTGTAAAGCACAACGTGTGTGATATACCTCATAACCCGACACGTTTCACAGAGAGAAAACGTGTGCGACCATGCACACAATTGCCATTTGCAAAGCGTGTGTGATGTCAGACAATATCACAAATGGTGCGACCAAACTAAATGTTTGTGATAGTCGCCTTATCATACACGCTTTACAATCATGAATTGTTTGTGATGTTGTATGCATCATAAACGTTGCACCACAGAATAATGTGTGCGATAGTTATCTCATCTGACATGACTACGACAGTCAGACGTTTTGTAATCTCATCCGACACACGTACGATGATTAACTAATCTTCTTAATAATATATCACATATGGTTCAGAAAAAGTGAATGTGTGTGATAGTCTCCTATAGTGACCCGACCCGAAAACGGTCAAGTCTATATGTATCTGTACCATCCCAAGATCATGCTGGCACACACAATACATCAATGTATATATCAAAGTTCAATCACACCTACTTTATTACATCGATATCTCATATAGAGTCTTTACTACAAAAATAATAAATTGGCTGAAGGCCAACTCATGAGATAAACTACTGCGGAAGACGTAGAAGATAGCGAGTCCATCCGACTCCAAGGGCATATCACCGAGCGTAGAACGTAGCCTCACTCTTGGTTGGAATAAACCTCTGCAACATGAGACGTTGCAGCCATGTAGGTCAGCATTTTGAATATGCCGGCAAAGTCACAAGAGAGAACTGGTAAAATAAAATGTCTATACTATATGCAAATATGGTTGGTGGGGCTATAAGTTAAAGTTTTAGCGAAAAGCTGATTTTTCCCTACAACAAAGGAGTCCAATGCAAAAATTACTACAAAAGTTGGTTGTTAATGAGATGGTTCCGCCAACCAAAATCTCATATCCCAATTATTAATAAACCCAACTCATTATTATTAATTGTGTCGAGAGTTCCTGATAATTCCAATTCCAGAGGCTCAACTTGTCCGTAACCGGGGACACGGCTAATCGATTAGGTTTTGATACTCTGCAGAGTCTTGTGCACTTTACCCACAAGAATCGATCCCTCCTTTTATGTCCTTGCACTGCCTGGTGTTTGAAAACGAGACGATCAAAACATGGTTTTCCGAAGAGTTCCTCTGGGCCACTGTCGGTGCCCATCCAACCCTACCATTCTTCTACATCTGCTAGCACTGTCTGACCAGAGTCACAACTACGGTCAACCAAGCCAGAGCCCATAATGGCTTGTGGCTGCACAGGTAAGCCTTCGGTCTTGAAGTATCCATCCGTCTCTTCGAGCCTGGGTGAAGCTTTCCGCAAGATGTCATGGTGCTTCTCCAAGCATCCTGGGTCGTCCAATGGTTACTCCAGGGTGCCCATCAAACCATCCTCCACCCAGAGGTACATTGCATCATGAAGTCTTGAAGTCTTGAGTCTTGAGGTCTTGATCTTAATTAACTCTCACAACTCCCATGGAATTCACTCAACCAACCCCGTCGACTAGAGCGTAGCAACTAAATTTTTTATCGCAATCCCGGGCATTGGTGTCAAGCATTCCTACCTCATGATACTACTTGCAAGATCAACATTAACAATGTAACCTACTAGCATGCATGGTGGAAAGGTGATAACTAATGCAAATAAATCATAGGTAAAACAATGATCAAAGTGACTTGCCTTCCTGATGACGATCTTGAAACTCTAACGACTCGTAATAGCAAGCTTCGCACTCCGGATAATCTAACGAAGCAAGCAATGGCATACAATAAGCAATCATATTCACAAATTAACAATTTAACTAGTAAATAAATTCACACAATAAAGCAATCAAAAGAAAATCAAAAGGAATCAAAGAAACTCCAAAGCAAAACCATACAAGGTCAAATCAAACCTTAACAATCAATAACAGCACCAAATTAAACTAAATAACTAAATAAAAGTAAAGAAAATACAATTTTAATAAACTAACAGAAAGTAATTTAGTAATAAATTTATTAGCAAAATAAATCAAATTTAATAACTATTTTACCACTAGTTAATAGCTATTCTAGTTTTAATAAAAAACAGTAGCAAATATAATTTTAATTAATTATAAAAATTATCTACTGTTGTTTAACAGAACCATATTACAAAAAAGAATTAATTAAATCAAATTAAAATTTCACTAGTTATTAACTAATCAATTTTATATTGCAAACAGTAATGTTTTCATTAAAACCCTAATTTAAATTATTCTAAAATTCACCAATTAAATCCTACTGTTAAACAATCTAATATGTGACTAGTAGAAAAAAGAATCACTCAAAAATAATATTGCTAGCTGAAAATATAGCCAAATTAGTGTTTTCAGAAAATTTGAACAAATTCAAATTTAAATTATTTAAATTTAATAACTAATGGCAGTAACCAAAACTACATAATTTCGTGAACTCCTAGAAATTTGAATCACTCAATTTGGATAATTATACTAGGAGATATTCAAAATCAAAAATAGAAACTAATTCTGTTTAAAAACAGAAACTAAAAAAAAGAAAAAGTGCTACCGATCGGGCGATGGGCCACGTGGCGCGATCTGATTGGACGTGCTAGCGGGCGAACGAGCATTGCGGGCGGGCGACCATAAACTAGTAGAAAATGTTTCGCGGCAAAAATAAAAAAAACTCGTTCTAATCTCGACCGTTCATCTGTGATCTAACGGAGGAAAAGACTCCGGTGGATCACCGTGGTGGTGGCGTGGCCGACATCGAGGCAGGGCTTCAGGCGTCGACAGGGAGGCTGCTCTGGTGGTCTCCAGTGATGGCGAGTGGCTCCGGATGACGCAGACGGTGACGACGGTTCGAGTGGTGGCGGCGGCGTGGCTAGGGGTGGTCGGAGGGCGGCGGAGCGGGCGGCGGCAGTATGCGGCAACAGCGAGGAATCGGGGTGGCGTTGATGTGAGAGAGAAGGGTTTTAGGGGGGGGTCAGTCGAGGGGAGCCATGGCTTTCTAGCCACGGTGTCTTGGGGCAGGGGCGAGGCGATTCGATGCGGATTGGGAGAGATCCGGTGAGCGGCGGCGGAAGGAAAGTGCGGTGACGGCGGAAAATAAAGTGACTGCGTGAACGAGCGAGCGGGCAGTGGGCCCGGGTGGTCAGAGAGGGAGGGAGGGAGACAGGGAATCGGATACCCAATCCGATCCGCATTCGGTGCGGCGGTGGATCTGGGCCAGATCGGTAGGTGGGCCGCGCGCGCTGTTTTTTTCCTATTTAAAACATTTTTTCCAATTTTAATTTCATAGAGAGAAAAGAAAAAAGGAAACAAAAGAAATAAAATATACTATATACATATTATATGCCAAAATGATCAGGATAAAAAATCCTAAAAGATGAACTATTTACCAGAGGCAAAATAAAAACTTTATAAAAAAACATTTTTTTGAAAATTCCAAATAAAAGCAAATTTGACTTTCAATTCTTTTGGCATTATTTTCTCCTAACTTTTGGGGTGTCATGTTACCTCCTCTCATACTTTTTGATCAAAGTATTTGTCAGGGATTTTTTTGAATATAATCCAAATGCCATTTCTTGAAATGAAGTCAAATGCAAGTAGAAATATTCAAATGCCACTTCAATCAATCAAAATGCATAGATGCTTAGCTAATATTGTGAAACATTCCAAATTGAAAATTTGGGATGTTGCAAACCTACCCACCTTAAGATGAATCTCGCCCTCGAGATTCGGGTTGGCTAGAAAATAGGTGCGGGTGGTCTCGACGGAGGTCTTCTTCTCTTTCCCAGGTGGCTTCCTCCTCGGTATGGTGACTCCACAGAACCTTGCAAAACGTGATGATCTTGCTGCGGGTAACTCTGTTCAAGGTCTCCAGAATCCTGACGGGCTTCTCCTCATAAGTTAGATCACTATCAAGCTGTATGGAGTCCAGTGGCACTGTGTCACTCAAAGGAATATCAGCCATCTCAGCATGGCACTTTTTCAACTGGGAAACATGAAAGACATCGTGAACTCCTGACAATCCTTCTGGCAATTCCAGCTTGTATGCAACTTCTCCTCTATGCTCAAGAATTCTGTAAGGGCCTATAAATCTGGGTGCTAACTTTCCCTTAATAGCAAACCTCTTGATTCCTCGAAGTGGAGACACGCGGATATATGCTCGGTCTCCCACTTCGTATGTTACTTCCTTGCGTTTACTATCGACATAACTCTTCTGTCAGGACTGAGTTATCTTGAGTCTGTCACAAATCAACTTGAAATTATCCTCGGAATCTCTGATAAGGTCGGGACCAAAAAGTTTTCGGTCTCCAACACCATCCCACATCAATGGTGTTCTGCACCTCCTTCCGTATAGAGCGTCGAAAGGGGCCATCTTCAAACTGGTCTGATAGTTGTTGTTGTATGAGAACTCTGCGCAGGGTAAATTATCATCCTAGCTAGCTCCATAGTCTAGCACACAAGCTCTCAACATGTCCTCCAGAATCTAGTTGACTCTCTCGGTCTGTCCATTTGTCTGCAGATGAAATGCTGTACTGAACTCCAGCCTCGTACCCAAAGTTTCATGTAACTGATTCCAAAACTTTGAGGTAAATTGTGTTCCTCTATCTGATACGATACTCCTCGGAACTCCATGTAGACATACGATCCTGGTCATGTATATCTTGGCTAACTTAGCACTTGTATAAGTGGTCTTCACGGGAATGAAATGAGCTATCTTGATCAAGCGATCAACCACTACCCAGATAGAATCGTAACCTGAACGAGTCCTGGGTAATCCTGTGATAAAATCCATCCCAAAAATTTCCCATTTCCACTCGGGTATCAGCAAAGGTTGAAGTAACTCTGCTGGTTTCTGATGTTCTGCCTTTACTCGCTAACAAACATCGCATACTGCTACATACTCGGCAATATCCTTCTTCATACCTGTCCACCAGAAACTTTCCTTCAAGTCCAGATACATCTTGGTGTTACCTGGGTGTATCGAGTACGGTGAATCGTGGGCCTCTTGAAGTATTAACTTCCTGAGCTCTAGATCATTGGGCACATAGATACGATCCTCAAACCATATAGTTCCGTGTTCATCCTCATGAAAACCTTTAGCTTTTCTGTTATTCATCCTTTCTTTTATCTCAGCAATTTCCTTGTCCGACTTCTGGACTTCTCTGATTCTTCTGGTCAAGGTGGACTAGATCTCGAGTGTGGCAACATATCCTCTCAGAACTATCTCCAATCGGAGATCTCTAAGATCGTTGGCTAACTCCTGGGGTAATCCTCCTGCTATAAGCATGTTCACGTAGCTCTTACGGCTCAAGGCATCTGCTACAACATTTGCTTTTCCGGGGTGATAATGCAATCTCATGTCAAAATCCTTAATCAACTCTAGCCATCTCCTCTGTCTGAGGTTCAACTCCTTCTGCGTGAAAATATACTTCAAACTTTTATGATCCGTGTAAATATCACAACTATTTCCGATAAGAAAATGTCTCCAGGTCTTGAGTGCATGCACTACGGCTGCTAACTCCAAATCATGTGTGGCATAGTTCAACTCATGAGGTCGTAGCTGTCTGGATGCATAGGCTACAACTTTTTCGTCTTTCATGAGCACTCCTCCAAGTCCTTGATGAGAAGCGTCACAATAAACCTGAAAATCCTTACGTATGTTCGGAAAAATCAGCACTGGGGCTGTAACCAAATGTTTCTTCAACTCCTGGAAACTAGCTTCACATTCCTCGGTCCAAATATAGTTGGTTTCTTTCTTCAATAGCTCCGTCATGGGCTTTGCAATCTTCAAGAAGTTCTCGATAAACCTCCGATAATATCCTGCAAGTCTGAGAAAACTGCGGATCTCCTTGACTGAGGTGGGTGCTTTCCATTCTGAGACTGTAGCAACCTTGGAAGGATCAACTGCTATTGCTTCTCCAGAAATAATATGTCCGAGAAATCTGACTTCCTTCAACCAAAATTCACATTTGCTGAACTTGGCATATAACTGATGTTCTCGGAGCTTCTCAAGAACTAAACACAAGTGTTCCTTGTGTTCTTCCTCGCTCTTGGAGAATACCAATATATCATCGATGAACACCACGACAAACTTGTCCAGATATTCCATAAATACCTTGTTCATCATACTCATAAAATATGCAGGGGCATTTGTCAGTCCAAATGGCATGACTGTATACTCATATAGACCATACCTTGTGGTGAAAGCTGTTTTGGGTATATCCTGTTCATGAATCTTCAACTGATGATACCCTAATTGAAGATCGATCTTGGAGAATACTCTGGATCTAACTAGCTGATCAAACAAATCATTGATCATTGGCAGAGGATACTTGTTCTTAATAGTCACCTCGTTCAACGCACGATAATCTACAACCATCCTCAAGGTTTTATCCTTCTCTCAACCAAGAGAACTGGGCCTCCCCAAGGTGATGAGCTGGGGCGAATATAGCCTTTATCCAATAACTCCTTAATCTGCTTCTTGATTTCCTCCAAATCATTAGCGGGCATCCGATAGCGTCTCTTGGATATTGGTCCTGTGCCTGGGAGTAACTCAATCAAAAATTCGATCTCTCTATCCGGTGGCATGCCTGGTAATTCCTCCGGAAATACATCAGGAAAATACTGCACTACCGGCACTTCCTCTTGAACAACTCCCATTAGGGAATTTACCCAAGTATTTTTCGGTGTGCGCATGGATACATACTTAATCCTCTTTTGCTCTGGGGTGGTGAGCAAAATCAACTTGCGAGCACAATCGATGTTTCCTTCATACTTGGTCAGCCAATCCATGCCTAGGATTACATCCAATCCCTTTGACTCCAACACGATGAGGTCGGTGGGAAACTCATGATTTCCAATGTTAAGGTTCATTGTGTGACATCCTAGTCCTGCCGTCATCTCGGCTCCTGGGGAACTGACCTGAAGGGGTCTACTAAGGGTTCTAGTGGGCAAACCATACTTTTCCACAACTACCCTTGATATGAATGAATGTGATGCACCAGAATCAAAAAGTAGCAGTATTGGACGTGAATTTAACAAAAACTTACCAACCACAGTCTCTAGCTGATCGTAAATCTCCTCCACATCAATGTGGTTCACCTGAGCTCGGGGGAAGGGATTGGGCTTCTTGGATGCTGAGTTTCCATTGCCATTGCCATTGCCCTGCTTAGCCTCAGGACAATCGGTGGAGTAATGTCCTGTCTTCTTGCACTTGAAGCAGGTAATATGACTCAGGTCCTTCTGAGCCGGAGCGGAACGGTGCTGACTGCCATTTCCTCCATTGCCAGTCTTGAAGCTGCTATTGTTGTGACGATTGTTCCCATTTCCTCCATGGTTATGTCCTCCATGAGCATGTCCTCCATGGTTATGGTGATTGTGTCCTCCAAACTTACCGGATCCTGATCTAGTATTCCCCGTGTACGGGGTGTAGCAGGGCTTCTGCTGAACTCCAGAGTTGTACTTTCCCTGTCCATACTTCCTCTTGTGGTTCTCTATCTGTTGTTGTTTTCCCTCTAGAATAATAGCCTTGTCTACCAGCTCCTGGTAGTTGTTGAAGGTAGCAACAGTCAACTGAATACTCAGATCATCATTAAGTCCCTCCATGAACTTCTCCTGTTTGGCTGCATCATCAGCCACATCTCCGGGAGCATATCTTGCCAACAGGCTGAACTCGTCCACGTATTGAGCCACAGAATGGTTACCCTGGCGTAAGTTGTGAAACTCACGCTTCTTCAAACTCATGGCTCCAGTTGAGACATGTGCAGTGCGGAAAGCTTGCTTGAATTGATCCCATGTCACAGTGGAAATGGGATAAGTGGTGGTGTAGTTCTCCCACCAAGAAGCTGCAAGTCCTTCCAGCTGATGTGCGGCAAATCGCACCTTTTCCGCTTCAGTGCATCCAGCGGTAATCAGCTCTCTCTCCATCTTACGGAGCCAATCATCTGCCACAATGGGCTCAGCGCTACTGGAAAAAGTCGGTGGATTCAGCCTCAAGAAACGGGTGAAGTTATCGGCCTGCGGTGGAGGGTTGTTGTTGTTGGTGGCTTGGTTCTGGATCAACATCTGCATCAGTGCATTTTGCTGCTGAATCAGCTAAGTGAGCTCCGATGGGAAGTTGAATCCGGGGTCACGTCTCAGAGGCATCTGATGTTTTGGAGTGGATGAGAATTAGAATAGAACAACGGTCTAAAGAGAAAGTAACACTACCCATATGCATGCAACAATCATTAACACACCAAACATTCATTTATTCAACTCAATCAAGGTTCAAACTCGGGATACAAGTCTTACGACAAATCAAAACATCGGCCTAATCGATCAACGAGAAAATAAAGATAATATGGTGGTCATGACTAAGTGTCCTCCTCAGAACTCCATGTTGGCGCCACCTCCATTGGTGCTCTCCTCATAGTCATCATCGTTGCTCACAAAGGGGCCATCTGTTCCTTTGGGGTGAAGGTTTTCTCCCTAGTCCAGTTTCTCCTCCACGGTGGCAACATAAAACTTCAAGTTCTTAATCCTCTCCAGAAGGTCCTTGACTTCATCTTCATGCTCGTAGTGGGCTTCACGCGCTTCATCCTCCAAGTCAACTTCACGGAACATCAGCTTCTTGATCGTCTTCGTGCTTCTGCGCACCTGAGTCTCCAGAGTCCTGATGTGAACCTCCAAGTCTTGGACGAATGAAATGATTGAGTCGTCATTCCAGGTGCGTACGATCTCTCCATCTGCAGTCCCGCGGGAGATCATGGTGAGGTCTGATCCAAGGAGGTTGCCTCTGTACTCCTCCCTGATGCATCCAAGTGCACGATGAACTGCCATGTTTCTCCCGAGAATCCAAGTGGGAGAAATGAACTGGAATTCAATGGGCTCCGAGAAATCTCCGAAAGTCCTTCCGGGTATGTGCACCTCAACCTTATAACAAGGGTCTGTCGGAAGAGCCATGATGGGGGTCCCGGTGATAGTAGGCAGAGCAATCCTCAACTCCCTGACGATTTGCACCAGCTGCTTGCCGAAGGGCATCTTCACGTCTGGCTGGCAAAACTCCAGGATCAGGACTGCGGTGAAGGAGGCCATCTAAAAGATTGAAAATCAGAGAAGAGTCAGAAATGAACAGAGGAGTATACGAGAATTTAAAGCATTTAGTAAAATAATTTCCTAAGGGCTTTTCCATTCCTAGAGGTCATGTCCTACGGTCAGCCTGTGCTCTGATACCATATCTGTAGCGACCCGACCCGAAACGGTCAAGTCTCTATGTATCTGTACCATCCCAAGATCATGCTGGCACACACAGTACATCAATTGTAACACCCCGATTTTTGGCCCTTTCTTTTTCTTTTGGATTTCTTCAAATTTTTATTTGGAGTTTCTTTTTCCGTGGCTATGTGGTCTTGAAACATGGGAAAATATTCTCTCCTGCAACTTCCTAGTGGCTTGTCATTCTCAAATCTATCCTAAGGCCATGTCATTTCCATCTTAGCCCAATCCCAATATTTATTTCTTGGGAATATTCCTTTTTCTATTAAAGGAATAACCCTGTTTGCTCTACGTTGTGAAGCAACCTATATTTCTGCCATTCCCAAAATTCCCAAAAAATTCTCATAAATTCTTTGGATCATATCTCCCACAAATATGTCAAAACCCATCCTTGCCTAGTTCTAAAATAATTCAGGAATATTCCTTTTCCATTCTGTCTAGATTGGCACTTTGCGAAGGAAGTGCTATTTATATTTTTCCTGATTGCCCTCAAAAATTTTGGGCACTCTCTAATATCCAAATAATTGCCACATGCCAAAATTCAGCTTCATTTGCCTAGTAAATCTTCCTCTGCAAATTCCCAAAGTTTCTGACTAGAGAGAAGCTTTGTGAAGGAAGTACTATCTAGGCTTATCCAAATGAGTTGAAATTTTTGAAGATCATTTATATGATGAAATAATGACTCTCCACCAAATTTCATACCCATCCAACAATCTATGTGACCACACTTTCAAATCTTGGTTACTGGTCAGAATTTCAGCTTGTGAAGCAACTATATTTTATATTGCTTCAAAAATTCTGAAATTAATCCAGGACCTAAATGTCCCTAAATAATGTGATCATGCCAAAATTCACATTATTTTGCTAAGCCATTTTCTCTGAAACATTCCCCCAAGTTTCTGTTCAGTGGGTATCATTGTGAAGGAAGTACCATTTTGGTTTATCCAAATGGGATGAAATTTTTATGGCACCTTCATATGCCCAAATAATCACCCTCCACCAATTTTCAGCCCCATTCAAGCAGCCATGTGAGTGCAGCATCATCTTTCTCATTTCTGTCCAGTGGAGCACATTGCAAAGCAAGTGCTAGCTAAACCCCTCCATTTGAGCTGATATTTTGCTAAGTTAGTCACCTTAGTGATTGACCTCCCCCAGCCAAAGCTCAGCATCTTACCCCAGGTGATCCTCCCCCACCCCAGTACAAACACCTTGCTGCCAGGAGCTACAGTGATGCTACCTCTCAGCACAGAGTTGATTTGATCGAACCAAGCTCATTCTGGGTCTCTAACTAGTAGGACCCACATGGTAGACAACCTGTTGCAGGTCAGGGCGCACCGCGTGCACCTGTTCACGCGGTGACCATGCGAAGAGCGCGTGCACTGCAGGCAGAAAGCGTGCTCTGGCCGTCGGGGCCCTCGGCCGCCGTCCAAACCTCACCGTATCGCCACCGCACCATGTCCACAGAGATGCCACCACTCCCCTGCTTCCACGCAACCTCTCTGGACCCCTCCCCCTCTTCTCTTTCATCTCCGGCGAGCCATGCCGCAGCGCGTGCCCGTGGCCGTCGTCGCCTTACCCTTGTCCTCTTGCTCCCCTGCGGCATCTCGCGCCGTATGCACCTCCCCTGGACCGCTCTCCCCCTCCGCGCGTGCACGCGGTCGTGCCAGAGAGCATCGTCCGCGATCTTCCGTCGGCACCCGAGAACGGCATCAACCTCGCGGCTATTTAAGCCATTCCCCGAGCCCTCCGAGCTCATCACCCGCCTCTCCTTCCTCCTCTAGCCCTCCCCGACCACTCAAGCGAGCTCGAGCAGCTCTCCTCGGCCACCATTGCCGCCATGGCCGCCGCCGAGCTCCTCTTAAATTCGAGCCGGACCGAGCCCCTTCCCTCCTCCTCTCCCCACCAGGGCTCCTCCCAGACCTCCACTATCCACCCCAACCCCTTCATTCGTCGCCGGGACGCCCGTGGTCGCGATCCCCAAGAGCAGCCGCCGCCCCTGTCCTCGGCCACCATGAGCCGCCGCGGCTCCAACCCTCCTCGGCGTCCGTGTGGTGCAGGAACAGACACGGCTCGGCTCCCTGAGCATGCCGGTGGCCGGAGCACCGCCAACGGTGGCCCGAGTCGCCGGGACGGGCGCCGGCGAGCTCGAGCTCCTCTGCCTCGCGCGCGCAGACAAGAGGTTGAAGGCGTTGACCCAGTCCAGGCGGGCCCCACACCCCGCGGACCGCACCCGTCATCCTCTAAAGTCTCGGGCCTGCACGGTTTAAGTGAAGACGGTATTTGGAAAATACGTTTTCAGTAAGCATAAGCGTACTCTCTGCTTCTTCGGGTGGGAATACGCCTTCACTGTGCTGAAAACGTATTTCTCTGAAATACGCCTTCGGTTTAACCACGCCGGCCGAAACATTTAAATTGCGGACGTTCGTCGGTTAGGAAAAGAAACGAACAGTTTTTATTTGATTTTCTGCCTAACGAACGAACGGCCGTATCTCCGCAACCGTAACTCCGAATCAGGTGATTCCAAAGCCCACGATCTCAGTTCGTCGAGCCCGTTCCGATGGTATAATTTTCATGAGGTTGTCACACTGTGAAAATGACCATTTTGCCCTTGCCTTTAAAACAGCTCCGCTGAGAGGGAAACTTTTCTGGTGATTCTTTCCGCGAGTTCATCGCACCTCTCCCCGGTGAATCCATCAACCCCAGGCAAGCCACGACAGCCACTTGCATGATGGCATTGCAATAGCCATGGTTTCCACTTGAATATTTAATATTTGTTTGCCCATTTAATTATTTTGTGAATGCTTCGAATATGCTTGTGAATCCATGCTCATTGCTTATGCCATGTTCATCTAGTAAGTGATATGATTAATTGGTAATGATATTCTTATCATGTTTTATTCTTGTAATTATTTCCGATGCTAGTGATAATGTTATGCTCACATGAGTAGTTATGGTTTAATATGCAAATACTTGGGATATTCATGATCATCGTTATGCCATGCTCATATGCATCCCGTAGACTAAATGATTTATTGTTGTTATATGGTTATGTTACCCATCCATGGTTACACTGATATCTTGCTCATCTGCATTGTCATTTCATTATGTATTTTATTATGACTCAGCTCATCACCATTCAAGTTAAACCGGACATTAATCGAACTTGAACAAATCTGTTGGCTGAGTCATGGTGCCACCGAATCGAGCTCACCAGTGCAACCACACTTGCCTGGATGGGGAGGCCCTAATGCGGTCTATTGTCATGCCTCTCACCGGTGCCTCCAACTAGGGGAGGTTATGCGCGCGCGCTACCCTGATCAGGTAGGCGGCCATAAGCCTTGTGCCCCAGTTGTTTGCGCGCGGGTGTCCCCGTTTGGGACGAGTTTGTTTGTTGGACCACAGAGGTGGCAGATGTCACGAGTTGACATCGGGGCGGCCCAGGACATAGCCCAACGGGGAGTTTGTCGGGAGTGGCCGGGAGAGTGTCATGTAATAGACTGGTTTTGTCAGAACATCGTTGGTCCAGCCGAATGGGAGCACGAGGCCATGAGTTCCGTGGTGTGGGTACAGTGTACTAACCTCTGCAGAGTGTATAATCTATCGATAGCCGCGTCCTCGATCATGGACACAGTTCGTAGTACGTCACACTATGGGTCAACAGAAATAATAACCTGAATAAGAACAACCCCGGTTCGATGAGAAAATAAGTTGGTTGATCCTTATGTGGTCATGCGATGATCACAGGTAGAGATCAAGCTCCGTGTGGTCATGTGATGATCCCGACGGTAAGTTGGTGGTTATGAGATAACCTCCGAGCAGAGTAAGTTGGTCCATGAGACCTTAAACGTCGACCCCTTTGCATGCTAGTGCTAGTATCATCCTGTTCATATCATGAATTATATGTACATGCCATGCTCATGTTAATGCCATGCTCATGTTGTTGCCATGCTCATGTTGTTGTCATGCTCATGTTGTTCTAGTAGTATCGTGTTCATCTGTGATGATTAACCTGTAAATGCCGTGTTGTTGTATGTCTTGATTGCTTTGGTTGCTGTGAGCTTGCGAGTACATTCAAAGTACTCACCTGGCGTGTCATGCCAGATTGCAGGTGATGCCGTGATTGCTTGTTTGTCGAGGATCCCGAGGTTGCGCTCTAGGATACATCCCAGCCAGAGTCCCTACGGAGTGGAGTTCATCACCGTCGCCGTTGTTCCGCTGCTAGAAGTTATTCCGCTACGAGTTGTTCCGCTGCTAGCATAGACCTATCTGAGCAGGCGTAGTGTCACCGTGCCCCTATAACCTTTGTAATATCGGACCCTTGTACCCTGTTTATTCGTAATAAAGAGCTGATTTGTTCTATGCCAAGCAGTGCCATATTCCAGAAGACTTGATCTCTGGGCTGGAATACGGGGTGTTCCGGTCTCTCTGAGCCGGGGTTCCACAAGGCTTGGTATCAGAGCGAGGTCTGGCTATAGGACGCCCTAGTCAGCGCAAGCGTTAGAAACCGGTAGTTCAGAGTCTGGCTTGCTTGTTGCATTTGGTTGTTGCATTTGTTTGCTGCATAGCATGCATTTAGACTTATTATCTTGTCACTAACGGTTGATCTTGTGAGTGTAGGTGGCATCGGTTTCGATCCACTACCTGCACCCTCCAGTTTTGCATTCTTGCTGGTTGGTGTTTGGTGTCATCTAGCGGAGTGATGCCGAGGTACCTAGTGGTGTCGATCACTTGCAGGATTGATACACAGGTATCACACCAATATTTTCTCTTCAGCCCCACCTATCGTTTCGGTGGTAGACATGTTTCTACCCTGGATCTGGCCATCCAACCCGCCGTTTGGCAAGCCTCACTGGTCTTTGTTACCAGCAAAGGGCAATGCCAGCAGACCCTGCTTTCCACCGTTAGCCCACACTATCACCTATTCCCTGGACGAGTATGGTTCCCTTCCGTACGCTTGATGATGATGTGGCTGGTGACATCCGTGTCCCGCTACTTGGTCACCGAGTCCGTCCTCACTGCTAAGCCTGTCCAGATGCAACCGGTGCTGAGCCAGCACTTGGTGTAGCTTCGTTTACACCAACCGCTCCACACGTTGATCCATTCTCGTGCACACCGCCACAGCATGTTAGACCGTAGTACCGGAGTTTCCTCGAGAATTGTGTGCTTAAGTAGGCATGCATAGTGAGGAGAATAGCTTTGAAGTGTGCAGTTGCTTGTATGTAATCTTAATGTTGTGTGTGCTTTTGTTTTAGTCGTTTCTTTTGGCTTCTTTCTTTGGGTCCTCGGTGTTACCTTATTTCCCCTTATGAAAGTTGCTCATCAACCGACACCGGACTCAAAGAATCAGTAAAGATTTCAAATATTTTGAAGCTCAGCTAAACATTATGAAATTCTCAGCCGACTGCATTATATTGGAAATATCTGATCTGAATGCAAATGCTATCCTGGACTGACCATCAGCATCAAGTTTACCTCAGTGCGCAACCATCACAATCGTAATGAACCAGCTGGAAGACGATTGTACATTTCCAGTCAAAGGAATATCAAGGATATATACATGGCATTCAGTCCACACACTATAGTGAGAAGCTTCTAGTTTAAGAAAATCCAGTCTTCCTCCGCACGCAACCAGAGAAGCTTATGACCCAAGGTTCCGCAGTCTTCCTCAATACGATATGTGGATAACTTCCCGTGTAAGATACTCAGTCTTCTTCGGTAAGCCACCGCAGGAAGCTTCTGGCAGAAGGCACCGAGTCTTCCTCAGTAAGCAACCAAGGGAAAAGCTTCTGGGGTACGATATCCATCCTTCCTCAGCACGCTACTCTCGATGGCTTACGACACAAGCTATCCAGTCCTCGTCAGTACGGCACTACAAATAGTCATCGACAGTGGTACAAGATATTACACAGTGATTTGGCAGTATATGGCAGTGCCTCTCAAGGATCAGATCCACAACAATTTTGTCAGAAGCAAGAATCAGTCAGGACCCAAGTGTCTGCCTCAGGAATCAACTGCTCAGCTACACACCCTTCCATATATATTGTGGGCATGCTGCCAAGGTCATTCAAGTCACTCGAACGATGATACAAGCATAATGAGAATCCGACAACCACATGAATTATGTAAGAGGAAGAATATACACCTCAGTGTGATGCAATGTCTGACAAGCCATGAAGCAAGACAATGACGGAACAATAATCTTAACAGTGGATATCAAGGCCAGCTTCCTCAAGCTCAACAAGGTGATATCATTAACCCTTGTCACTATCATAAATGATTGACCACAGCAGTGAGCTCTATACAAATAACTGTGAACCTGGTATATGATCATGATGAACCCTTGCCTATCTTTTTCCTAGTAACGGCACCACGCCTGTGTTCTGAGCTGCGTTCGGCCGTCCAGGGTGGATGCCGATTTTCTATTTCCCTTGTCAACAACTGGCCCGTGTTCTGAGCTGATTTTCGGCCGTCTCGGGCAGCTGTTGAGTTTCTTTTTGTAGCAGTGACCCTATGCTCTGAGCTGTTCTTTGGCCATCTTAGGGAACTGCTACATTCTTCTTATCAACCCTGCCTCATGCTCTGAGCTGCTTTTCAGCCGTCGTGAGCCATGGTTGAGTTATTTCAGCAATGTCCCAGATCTGCGTTGTAAAGACCGTTCTCGTGGCTATTGAGTTATTTGCCGATGATCATTGCCCCACAGTTAGAGCATGTGAGATGATGAACTTGCCAGTTAAGCATTGTTGCACGGTCATAAGATAAGGATAAGGATAAGGTATGTTTGCTGGAATATTGCACCTGACAGTACCTATGGTCACACGAAGGATTAAGGATATATGTGGCCAAGCTCTTTCAGCCAAAGATTCAGAAAAAGAGAACAATAATGAAGGAGCAAGACCGGCAATACAGGTATGATAATCAGTGCAGGAACAACACGGTACGGATACCCAAGATAGTCTAATTCCGTATTGATCATCATGAACACACACCCAAGGGGTCTACTCTGTTTGTAAGGACCTCCTATCAAGGTGACAGTTGAATCGTCAATACGGATCTGAGGCAAAGAAGTCAGCAAGATTGAGAACTACCTACAAGCAATCAGATTCCGCCAAGAAAACGAATATGATTCTCAGCATTGTTTTGAACCCGGACGACATGCATCTACTCGAGTAACCCGATGCAAGAAATAAATGTTTTGTGTCCATCGAGGAAATTTATGCACAACTCCATTGATATTATCGGTGCTGGATAGAAGAATGTAACGTCAATTGAAAATCACTCCCGGACTTATGGAAATCCCGGTCATGATAATATCACACAAGCCAGCAGACATAAAAGGGTTGAAGTCAGAGCAAGGATGAACATATGAGGAAAGACTTCTCAGAATGTTGGATACAATGAAACAAACCACCCCAGAGCAAGTCAGTCAGCCAGATGCAATTCAGTGGGAACAATTTACAAAGGAAAAGGATACCCGAGTTGGATACGGTTTCCTTAAGTCAAAACATTCATACTTGTTCCTTGAGCAACCAAATCTTGAGGACGAGATTTATCGTAAGGGGGGTAGGTTTGTAACACCCCGATTTTTGGCCCTTTCTTTTTCTTTTGGATTTCTTCAAATTTTTATTTGGAGTTTCTTTTTCCGTGGCTATGTGGTCTTGAAACATGGGAAAATCTTCTCTCCTGCCACTTCCTAGTGGCTTGTCATTCTCAAATCTATCCTAAGGCCATGTCATTTCCATCTTAGCCCAATCCCAATATTTATTTCTTGGGAATATTCCTTTTTCTATTAAAGGAATAACCCTGTTTGCTCTACGTTGTGAAGCCACCTATATTTCTGCCATTCCCAAAATTCCCAAAAAATTCTCATAAATTCTTTGGATCATATCTCCCACAAATATGTCAAAACCCATCCTTGCCTAGTTCTAAAATAATTCAGGAATATTCCTTTTCCATTCTGTCTAGATTGGCACTTTGCAAAGGAAGTGCTATTTATATTTTTCCTGATTGCCCTCAAAAATTTTGGGCACTCTCTAATATCCAAATAATTGCCACATGCCAAAATTCAGCTTCATTTGCTTAGTAAATCTTCCTCTGCAAATTCCCAAAGTTTCTGACCAGAGAGAAGCTTTGTGAAGGAAGTACTATCTAGGCTTATCCAAATGAGTTGAAATTTTTGAAGATCATTTATATGATGAAATAATGACTCTCCACCAAATTTCATACCCATCCAACAATCTATGTGACCACACCTTCAAATCTTGGTTACTGGTCAGAATTTCAGCTTGTGAAGCAACTATATTTTATATTGCTTCAAACATTCTGAAATTAATCCAGGACCTAAATGTCCCTAAATAATGTGATCATGCCAAAATTCACATTATTTTGCTAAGCCATTTTCTCTGAAAAATTCCCCCAAGTTTCTGTCCAGTGGGTATCATTGTGAAGGAAGTACCATTTTGGTTTATCCAAATGGGATGAAATTTTTATGGCACCTTCATATGCCCAAATAATCACCCTCCACCAATTTTCAGCCCCATTCAAGCAGCCATGTGAGTGCAGCATCATCTTTCTCATTTCTGTCCAGTGGAGCACATTGGAAAGCAAGTGCTAGCTAAACCCCTCCATTTGAGCTGATATTTTGCTAAGTTAGTCACCTTAGTGATTGACCTCCCCCAGCCAAAGCTCAGCATCTTACCCCAGGTGATCCTCCCCCACCCCAGTACAAACACCTTGCTGCCAGGAGCTACAGTGATGCTACCTCTCAGCACAGAGTTGATTTGATCGAACCAAGCTCATTCTGGGTCTCTAACTAGTAGGACCCACATGGTAGATAACCTGTTGCAGGTCAGGGTGCACCGCGTGCACCTGTTCACGCGGTGACCACGCGAAGAGCGCGTGCACTGCAGGCAGAAAGCGTGCTCTGGCCGTCGGGGCCCTCGGCCGCCGTCCAAACCACACCGTATCGCCACCGCACCATGTCCACAGAGATGCCACCACTCCCCTGCTTCCACGCAACCTCTCTGGACCCCTCCCCCTCTTCTCTTTCATCTCCGGCGAGCCATGCCGCAGCGCGTGCCCGTGGCTGTCGTCGCCTTACCCTTGTCCTCTTGCTCCCCTGCGGCATCTCGCGCCGTATGCACCTCCCCTGGACCGCTCTCCCCCTCCGCGCGTGCACGCGGTCGTGCCAGAGAGCATCGTCCGCGAGCTTCCGTCGGCACCCGAGAACGGCATCAACCCCGCGGCTATTTAAGCCATTCCCCAAGCCCTCCGAGCTCATCACCCGCCTCTCCTTCCTCCTCTAGCCCTCCCCGACCACTCAAGCGAGCTCGAGCAGCTCTCCTCGGCCACCATTGCCGCCATGGCCGCCGCCGAGCTCCTCTTAAATTCGAGCCGGACCGAGCCCCTTCCCTCCTCCTCTCCCCACCAGGGCTCCTCCCAGACCTCCACTAGCCACCCCAACCCCTTCATTCGTCGCCGGGACGCCCGTGGTCGCGATCCCTAAGAGCGGCCGCCGCCCCTGTCCTCGGCCACCATGAGCCGCCGCGGCTCCAACCCTCCTCGGCGTCCGTGTGGTGCAGGAACAGACGCGGCTCGCCTCCCTGAGCACGCCGGTGGCCGAGGACCGCCAACGGTGGCCCGAGTCGCCGGGACGGGCGCCGACGAGCTCGAGCTCCTCTGCCTCGCGCGCGCAGACAAGAGGTTGAAGGCGTTGACCCAGTCCAGGCGGGCCCCACACCCCGCGGACCGCACCCGTCATCCACTAAAGTCTCGGGCCTACACGGTTTAAGTGAAGACGGTATTTGGAAAATACGTTTTCAGTAAGCATAAGCGTACTCTCTGCTTCTTCGGGTGGGAATACGCCTTCACTGTGCTGAAAACGTATTTCTCTGAAATACGCCTTCGGTTTAACCCCGCTGGCCGAAACATTTAAATTGCGGACGTTCGTCGGTTAGGAAAAGAAATGAACAGTTTTTATTTGATTTTCTGCCTAACGAACGAACGGCCGTATCTCCGCAACCGTAACTCCGAATCAGGTGATTCCAAAGCCCACGATCTCAGTTCGTCGAGCCCGTTCCGATGGTATCATTTTCATGAGGTTGTCACACTATGAAAATGACCATTTTGCCCTTGCCCTTAAAACAGCTCCGTTGAGAGGGAAACTTTTCTGGTGATTCTTTCCGCAAGTTCATCGCACCTCTCCCCGGTGAATCCATCAACCCCAGGCAAGCCACGACAGCCACTTGCATGATGGCATTGCAATAGCCATGGTTTCCACTTGAATATTTAATATTTGTTTGCTCATTTAATTATTTTGTGAATGCTTCGAATATGCTTGTGAATCCATGCTCATTGCTTATGCCATGTTCATCTAGTAAGTGATATGATTAATTGGTAATGATATTCTTATCATGTTTTATTCTTGTAATTATTTCCGATGCTAGTGATAATGTTATGCTCACATGAGTAGTTATGGTTTAATATGCAAATACTTGGGATATTCATGATCATCGTTATGCCATGCTCATATGCATCCCGTAGACTAAATGATTTATTGTTGTTATATGGTTATGTTACCCATCCATGGTTACACTGATATCTTGCTCATCTGCATTGTCATTTCATTATGTATTTTATTATGACTCAGCTCATCACCATTCAAGTTAAACCGGACATTAATCGAACTTGAACAAATCAGTTGGCTGAGTCATGGTGCCACTGAATCGAGCTCACCAGTGCAACCACACTTGCCTGGATGGGGAGGCCCTAATGCGGTCTATTGTCATGCCTCTCACCGGTGCCTCCAAGTAGGGGAGGTTATGCGCGCGCGCTACCCTGATCAGGTAGGCGGCCATAAGCCTTGTGCCCGAGTTGTTTGCGCGCGGGTGTCCCTGTTTGGGACGAGTTTGTTTGTTGGGCCACGACGGTGGCAGCCACAGAGGTGGCAGATGTCACGAGTTGACATTGGGGCGGCCCAGGACATAGCCCAATGGGGAGTTTGTCAGCAGTGGCCGGGAGAGTGTCATGTAATAGACTGGTTTTGTCGGAACATCGTTGGTCCACCCGAATGGGAGCACGAGGCCATGAGTTCCGTGGTGTGGGTACAGTGTACTAACCTCTGCAGAGTGTATAATCTATCGATAGCCGCGTCCTCGGTCATGGACACAGTTCGTAGTAGGTCACACTATGGGTCAACAGAAATAATAACCTGAATAATAACAACCCCGGTTCGATGAGAAAATAAGTTGGTTGATCCTTATGTGGTCATGCGATGATCACAGGTAGAGATCAAGCTCCGTGTGGTCATGTGATGATCCCGACGGTAAGTTGGTAGTTATGAGATAACCTCCGAGCAGAGTAAGTTGGTCCATGAGACCTTAAACGTCGACCCCTTTGCATGCTAGTGCTAGTACCATCCTGTTCATATCTTGAATTATATGTACATGCCATGCTCATGTTGTTGCCATGCTCATGTTGTTGTCATGCTCATGTTGTTCTAGTAGTATCGTGTTCATCTGTGATGATTAACCTGTAAATGCCATGTTGTTGTATGTCTTGATTGCTTTGGTTGCTGTGAGCTTGCGAGTACATTCAACGTACTCACCTGGCGTGTCATGCCAGATTGCAGCTAATGCCGTGATTGCTTGTTTGTCGAGGATCCCGAGGTTGCGCTCTAGGATACGTCCCAGCCAGAGTCCCTGCGGAGTGGAGTTCATCACCGTCGCCATTGTTTCGCTGCTAGAAGTTATTCCGCTACGAGTTGTTCCGCTGCTAGCATAGACCTATTTGAGCAGGCGTAGTGTCGCCGTGCCCCTGTAACCTTTGTAATATCGGACCCTTGTACCCCGTTTATTCATAATAAAGAGCTGATTTGTTCTATGCCAAGCAGTGCCGTATTCCAGAAGACTTGATCTCTGGGCTGGAATACGGGGTGTTCCGGTCTCTCTGAGCCGGGGTGCCACATCAATGTATATATCAAAGTTCAATCACAACTGCTTTATTACATCGATATATCATATAGAGTCTTCATTACAAAAATAATAAATTGGCTGAAGGCCAACTCATGAGATAAACTACTGCGGAAGATGTAGAAGATAGCGAGTCCATCTGACACCAAGGGCATATCACCGAGCGTAGCACGTAGCCTCACTCTTGGTTGGAATAAACCTCAGCAACATGAGACGTTGCAGCCGTGTAGGTCAGCATTTTGAATATGCCAGCAAAGTCACAAGAGAGAACTGGTAAAATAAAATATCTATACTATATGCAAATATGGCTGGTGGGGCTATAAGTTAAAGTTTTAGCGAAAAGCTGATTTTTCCCTACAACAAAGGAGTCCAATGCAAAAATTACTACACAAGTTGGTTGTTAATGAGATGGTTCCGCCAACCAAAATCTCATATCCCAAATATTAATAAACCCAACTCATTATTGTTAATTGTGTCGAGAGTTCCTGATAGTTCCAATTCCAGAGGCTCAACTTGTCCGTAACCGTGGACATGGCTAATCGATTAGGTTTCGATACTCTGCAAGTCTTGTGCACATTACCCACAAGAATCGATCCCTCCTTTTATGTCCTTGCACTGCCTGGTGTTTGAGAACGGGACGATCAAAACATGGTTTTCCGAAGAGTTCCTCTGGGCCACTGCCGGTGCCATCCAACCCTACCGTTCTTTTACATCTGCTAGCACTGTCCGACCAGAGTTACAACTACGGTCGACCAAGCCAGAGCCCATAATGGCTTGTGGCTGCACAGGTAAGCCTTCGGTCTTGAAGTATACATCCGTCTCTTCGAGCCTGGGTGAAGCTTTCCGCAAGATGTCATGGTGCTTCTCCAAGCATCCTGGGTCGTCCAATGGTTACTCCAGGGTGCCCATCAAACCATCCTCCACCCAGAGGTACATTGCATCATGAAGTCTTGAAGTCTTGAGTCTTGAGGTCTTGATCTTAATTAACTCTCACAACTCCCATGCAATTCACTCAACCAACCCCGTCTACTAGAGCGTAGCAACTAAATTTTTTATCGCAATCCCGGGCATTGGTGTCAAGGGAGTGGGGTCATTCCTACCCCGTGATACTACTTGCAAGATCAACATTAACAATGTAACCTACTAGCATGCATGGTGGATAGGAGATAACTAATGCAAATAAAACATAGGTAAAACAATGATCAAAGTGATTTGCCTTCCTGATGACGATCTTGAAACTCTAACGACTTGTAATAGCAGCTTCGCACTCCGGATAATCTAATGAAGCAAGCAATGGCATACAATAAGCAATCATATTCATAGATTAACAATTTAACTAGTAAATACATTCACACAATAAAGCAATCAAAAGAAAATCAAAAGGAATCAAAGAAACTCCAAAGCAAAACCATACAATGTCAAATCAAACCTTAACAATCAATAACAGCACCAAATTAAGGTAAATAACTAAATAACAGTAAAGAAAATACAATTTTAATAAACTAACAGAAAGCAATTTACTAATAAATTTATTAGCAAAAGAAATCAAATTTAATAACTATTTTACCCCTAGTTAATAGCTATTCTAGTTTTAATACTAAACTGTAGCAAATTTAATTTTAATTAATTATAAAAATTATCTACTACTGTTTAACATAACCATATTACAACATGTAAAAATTTACAAAAATAATTAATTAAATCTAATTAAAATTTCACTAGTTACTAACTAATCAATTTTATATTGCAAACAGTACTGTTTTCATTAAAACCCTAATTTAAATTATTCTAAAATTCACCAATTAAATCCTACTGTTAAACAATCTAATATGTGACTGGTAGAAAAAATAATCACTCAAAAATAATATTCCTAGCTCAAAATATAGCCAAATTAGTGTTTTGAGCAAATTTGAACAAATTCAAATTTAAATTATTTTAATTAAAAACTAATGTCAGTAACATAAACTACATAATTTTGTGAACTCCTGGAAATTTGAATCACTCAATTTGGATAATTATACTAGGAGATATTCAAAATCAAAAACAGAAACTAATTCTGTTTAAAAACAAAAACTAAAAAAAAGAAAAAGTGCTACCGATCGGGCGATTGGCCACGTGGCACGATCTAATTGGACATGCTAGCAGGCGAACGAGCGTTGTGGGCAGGTGACCGTAAACTAGTAGAAAATGTTTCGTGGCAAAAATAAAAAAAAACTTGTTCTAATCTCGACCGTTCATCTGTGATCTAACGGAGTAAAAGACTCCGGTGGCTCACCGCGGTGGTGGCGTGGCCGACGGCGAGGCAGGGCTCTAGGCGTCGACGGGGAGGCTGCTCCGGTGGTCTCCGGCGACGGCGAGTGGCTCCAGATGACGCAGACGGCGACGGCGGTTCGAGTGGTGGCGACGGTTTGGCTAGGGGTGGTCGGAGGGCGGCTGAGCGAGCGGCGGCAGTACGCGGCGACAGCGAGGAATCGGGGCGGCGTCGACACAGGAGAGAGAGGTGTTTTAGGGGGGATCAGTCGAGGGGAGCCGTGGCTTTATAGCCACGGTGTCTTGGGGCAGGGGCGAGGCGATTCGATGCGGATTGGGAGAGATCCGGCGAGCGGCAGCAGAAGGAAAGTGCGGCGATGGTGGAAAGGAAAGTGACCAGAGGCAAAATAAAAACTTTATAAAAAACATTTCTTTGAAAATTCCAAATAAAAGCAAATTTGACTTTCAAGTCTTTTGGCATTATTTTCTCCTAACTTTTGGGGTGTCATGTTACCTCCTCTCATACTTTTTTTATCAAAGTATTTGTCAGGGATTTTTTTGAATATAATCCAAATGCCATTTCTTGAAATGAAGTCAAATGCAAATAGAAATATTCAAATGCCACTTTAATCAATCAAAATGCATAGATGCTTAGCTAATATTGTAAAACATTCCAAATTGAAAATTTGGGATGTTACATCTCCTTATCATGCACGCTTCACAATCATGAACTGTTTGTGATGGGGAGCGCATCGTAAACGTTGCACCATAGAATAGCGCGTGCGATGGTAATGCCATCCCACACGAGTAGCAAGGATGGAGCATTTGGGAAATTTGATATATCGCAGACAGTTGTATGATGACTCATGTTTGGGATAGATGCGGGCATCGCATCCGGTTAGTTCCACTAAACGTATGCATTCCAACTCCCTATCACACAAACAGGCAAGGCGACGAATGATACGTCTCCGTCCTATCTATAATTTTCTTGAACTAACATATTGATCCAGTGCCCAGTGCTAGTTCCTATTTGTTGCAAAAAAATTGTATCACAGAAAATCCATATCAAACGAAGTCCAAATGCGGTAAAATTTTACGAAGATATTTTTTGGAATATATGTGATTTTTGGCAAAAAATAATCAACGCGAGACGATGCTCGAGGTAGTCACAAGCTCACACTGTGCGCCCCCTACCCTAGGGCGCGTTGGTTGAGCTTGTGACTCCTTCGTTAGTCAGTTTGACCCCTTCTTTCGCTGCAAGAAAGTTAACTTCCGGATAAAAATCCCCTTGAAATTTCAGCCCAATCGGAGTTATGGATCTCCGTTAATATAAGAAATGGTGAAGGGCCAGTAAACAGGAACGCAAAACGGAAGAGAAACTGAGAGAGAGAGAGAGAGAGATCCAATCTCGGAGGGCTCCTGCCCTCCGGGAGCCATGGCGGCCATGGACCAGAGGGGAAACCCTTCTCCCATCCAGGGGGAAGGCCAAGCAAGAAAAAGAATGAGGGGGGGGGGGCGTCCCCCCTTTCTTCCGGTGGCGCCGGAACGCCGCTGGAGGAACCATCATGACGACGATCTACACCAGCAACTTCGCCGCCGTCACCACCAAGTTTCTCCCCCTCTATGCAGCGGGGTAACACCTCTTTTCCCCGCTGTAAACTCCACTTAAACATGGTGCTTCATGATACGTCTCCAACATATCTATAATTTATGAAGTATTCATGCCATGTTTATTATGGTTTTGTATGATTTTGGTACACTTTTATATGGATTTTATACGATTTTTATGGACTAACATATTGACCTAGTGCCCAGTGCCAATTGCTGTTTTCTGCTTGTTTTTGGTTTTCCAGAAAATCCATATCAAATGAAGTCCAAATGCAATGAAACTTTTTGACGATTTTTTCTGGAAGGAAACGGACCCAGGAAGCTTCGGGGAAGCAGCAGAAGAGCCACAGGGGCCCCATGAGCCACCTGGGCACGCCTGCCCCCCCCCCCCTCCCAGGCGCCCTGGTGCGTCATGGGCCCCCTGTGGCACCTCTTCGCGTGATTCCAATGCTGAAAAATCATATATATTAAGAAACCCCTGAAAGTTAACCTAGATGAGTTTTTACGCCGCCGCAAGCCTCTGTACCTCCACGATCTCATCTACAGCCCTTTTCCGGCACCCTGACAGAGTGGGGAAATCATCACCGGAGGCCATCTTCATCATCCCGGCGGTCTCCATGACGTGGAGGGAGTAGTTCACCCTCGGGGCTGAGGATATGTACTAGTAGCTATGAGTTTGATCTCTCTCTCTCGTGTTCTTGATATGGCACGATCTTGATGTATCGCGAGCTTTGTTAATATAGTTGGATCATATGGTGTTTCTTGCCTCTCTATCTTTGTTGTGATGAATCGAATCTTTTCCCTTTGTGGTTTCGTTATTGTTGGATTGAATATTTCAGATTTGAGAACACTTGATGTATGTCTTGCATATGAATACCCATGGTGACAATGGGGTATTATATTGATTCACTTGATATATGTTTTGGCATTCAACTCACGGATTCCCGCGGTGACATTGGGGTAATCTATGCATAGGGGTTGATGCACGTTTTCATTATCTTTTCTCCGATAGAAACTTTGGGGTGCTCCTTGGAGTTCTTTGTGTGGATTGAATATTATGATTATGAAGTTGTTTGATGCATATCGTATAATCAACTCACGGATACTTGTGGTGACATTGGAGTATCTAGGTGACATTAGAGTTGGTTGATGTGTATCATATGGTGTTATTTTAGTACGAACTCTAGGGTTGTTTGTGACACTTATAGGAATAGCTCAATAGATCGGTCGGAAAGGATAACTTTGAGGTGGTTTCGTACCCTACAAACAATTTCTATCTTATGTTCTCCGCTAATAGGAACTTGGGAGTGATTCTTTATCGCACGTTGAGGGATGGTTATATGATCCAATTATGTTAGCATTGTTGAGATATTGCACTAGTGAAAGTATGAACCCTAGGCCTTGTTTTTAAGCATTGCAATACTGTTTGTGCTCACTTTTGTTACTTGCTACCTTGCTGTTTTTATATTTTCAGATTACAAAAACCTATATCTACTATCCATACTACACTTTTATCACCATCTCTTCACCGAACTAGTGCACCTATACAATTTACCATTGTATTGGGTGTGTTGGGGACACAAGAGATTTCTTGTATTTGGTTGCAGGGTTGTTTGAGAGATACCATCTTCAACCTATGCCTCCCATGGATTGATAAACCTTAGGTCATCCACTTGAGGGAAAATTGCTACTGTCCTACAAAACTCTGCGCTTGGAGGCCCAACACGAGTCTACAAGAGTAAGTTGTGTAGTAGACATCACTTCATGCTATATATTATTACCAAATGATGTATGGCCTTCCTATGATGTTTGAGTAGATTCTTTTTGTCCTAGGGGTTAATTGTGGTATGGTGTGATTGATATGAGTTGTATGTTAATATGGTGCTGTCTTATGGTGCCTTCCATGTTGTGCAAGCGTGTGGGATTATCGCTGTAGGGTTTTGCAGTACGTTCATGATTCGCTTATAGTGGGTTGCGAGAGTGACAGAAACTTAAACCCGAGTAAGGGAGTGTTGCGTATGAGAGTAAAGGGGACTTTTTACTTAATGCTATGGTTGGGTTTTACCTTAATGATCTTTAGTAGTTGCAGATGCTTGCTAGAGTTCCAATCATAAGAACATGTGATCCAAGTACGGAAAGTATGTTAGCGTATGCCTCTCCCTCATTGCATATGATAAGTATCTATCATGTTATATTCAATTGCCTATGGACAATCTTTCTCTTTGTGTTACAAAAGCTTTCCAAGTGGAGACTAATTGAGGTTGAAATAAGAAGTTGACTCAACAAAAATAAAATTGACAGAAAAAGTAAAAGATATGCCCTCCGCAGAGGGAAGCAGGGCTTTGCTTATGTGCCAGAGCTCATTGCTTAAAACAGAGATGGATACATTTTGAGTGGTGTGCCTTTCTAGTCAATGTTACGACAAAGGATTTCAATAACTTCCATGCTAAACACATTATTGGCGGTTCCCATGCGGAAATGGAAAGTTTACTCCCCCTCAACCATACAAACACAAGCCATGGCTAGCCGAATTCACGGGTGCCCTCCAAACAATCAACTTTCCTGGGGGAGTTTGTTTTATTATATCTTTCTTTAACTAGCAAGGTGGCCCTCGCAAATGCACGGGCTAGCACTATTATAGTAAATAGTTTTCGTCTATTTGTACTCTTAGATGTTTATTGTATTTATTTTCTTATTAAGGTTAATAGCTTTTGCATTGGATATTTGGGATTTATTCGCTTTTAACTGGTAGGTTTTACTTATGCAGTTGCACGATAGTGTTACTGTTGTGGTGTCAGATTGATATGGAATTTTAGTTCTATAAGTGTCTATTGTTTCTTTCCATTATTTTTTATTCTACAATGTCTTTTATCATGTTGCATTTGCATTTTAACTGAAACTAAACCGTGACATGATTAATTTAATTGCAAGAAGTTCATCCAAATATACACTCTTTTTAGTTCAGAATATGTTTCATCCATGCCAATAGTACTCATGATGTTATAACGGAGTGATGTTTTGATGCTTCTACACTATGAAGAACTTAACACCTATATTTTTGTATAGCAATACTTTCATTATATTCAACAAATAGAAGCAAAAAAATTGATTACATTTTCATATAGTAACCCTTTCATTATTTTCAACAAAAAGAAGCAAACAAATTGATTGTCCTTTTGCATATGAAATTAGGCCGGTGTCACCTAAACTTTAAAGAATACGTCATACATATAATAGATCTGAATATACCCATGAAGGTTGAGGAGGTTCATGTACATGAAAAATAACGTGCACATATAGAAATCAACTACATTCCCTCGACGATGTGGAATTTAGATACGAGTTTAAGATTATGATAAGACTGTGACCAACATTGATACATATGCATCAACTACTTATAAAATAACTTTGATACCTAGATAACCTAGAATTTGTGGTGTTCAAATAGAAGTTGACCTTGTAGCTGAGAGCGTAGGTGCTATATACCGCTTCTTCTGAATAACTAAAGATTCACAACAGAATATATATGAATGTAAGTGTAGATGTTAAAGCTGCATGTTGTTCAAGTAAAAAAAGGTTGTGTGTCGTTCCATGTCATAAAACAAAAAGAGTTCATCATAATTCAAAGTCCCTTCTATCTCTAGAGTCCATGGCTGATCTAAGCCTTTAAAATTCTGGTTTAAATAAGAGCCTACCAGATAAAAGGTCAGATGTTTCTACTTAATGTGGGATTTGCTAGCCAATTTACCTATTTTTTATCCGTATGTGTGATTCGTATAATCACATTGGAAGATGACACGTGAACATGGGGAGTTTAAAACACAGGAATTAACACTGTCTAATAATAATAAGACACCAAAATAGTATGTTATAACATAAATGATATCAGATCTTATGTGACTTCTCCTTACTTGCTTCGGTATATTCATGTGTATAGGTTTCATAATATTAGCATCCTTGAGAGTTGTAGTCCTCTATGAAAATTGTATTAAGTATGGTATGCCAAAAGATATATATTTTTCTTCTAAGACAAAATTATCACTCTTGTAAACAATCTTAACCTAGGAGATCAAGAGCAAAACATACTTCATATTCCTGGCACTTCATATATATTCGTGAAATTCACTGAGAAAGAAAAACAGTTGGTAACCAAATAATGCATATTATTCAAGTGAGTTGAGAAGCAAAATAACATCACTTATTATATTTCGGATTTAAAGAATACCATACCTTATAGAGAGATTATGTGGAACATGAAGGCAAGATCTTACAAATAATGGATTTGTGTTAGATGGACTTCAAACACACCATAAACATGCTTAGAACTAAATTTTGGATCCAAACAGTATTGATGTACTACATCGATGATGGGTCTTGGGCAACAAATGTTCTTTGATGTTTACATATTTACGACTTGATAATGCCGTGTATTGTTGTTGAAAGAACATGATGAGTGATCCATACTTTTTGTTGTCCTCATAATGGTTTTTAGGACTCAGTCATTTACATCTGAAATTATTCAGCAGTCCAGAATATGGAGGCAAATCAAAATCTTAAATAATTGGTTAAGATTGGCCTCGTGCAACTCTTCGTACTTATATATAGAGATACACTTTTGAAGAACAATTTTAATCAAAGAAACTCTCGAAATACAAATTGTTACCTAGTAATTTTCCTATCTGACATTAATTACAAATATGATACCTCATCGAGTGAGGACCATCACCATGTTATATGTTTGTCTTTGGCAATGATGCGGAATAACAAATATGCATGGGAAAACAATTGCGACGACAATTCAAAGTCGTGGATTAGTGGCTGATATGTGTTATGCAGTGTTGATTATATACCAAATAAGACACAATATATGGATAGCTTAAACAACCTCCGCCCGGCAAGCCCCTCACCAGTGAACTCTGCATGTGTTTAGACCGCCATATACCAAATAAACTACATGTGTTTAGACCGCCGATCAGGGTGGATAGACGGGCTAGCTAGCTATACCTTGTGACTGCAAAATGCTTAACGCATGCAAGCCGCAAGTCATCTTGCCCACGTGCCCTGTGCTCCCAACGTGGATGCAGGATAGTGGAAACGGTGGTTTTTTTGTTTAACAGGCAAATGACAATGGCAATGCTTGCGTGCATGAAGGTTTGGTGCCTATCAACATAATTTAACGGCCGATCTTCTCATATGAAACTGAGGTGCATGCTTTCATCTGTGTGATAGACGTGAGCATGACGGAGCGACGTGCCGTGGGAATTTGCCGCCTGCCGTGGACCAATCGTATGTCCTGTAGTGTGCTGGCATGAACTGACCATGGATCTTCATGCCTGCTTGTCGCTATAGACATCGGCTCGGACGCTAGGTGCATACATACGCAAGTAGAACGCCGGCCGCTGGCCGCGGGGCTAGGTACAAACATACAACACACGCGAGTAGGAGTAGATCGCCGGCCGCCTGCCCGGCGGGCTGGGTACACGCGCGCAGCATATACGTGAGTAGATCACCTGCCGTGGCTGAGAGCACACATACGCACCATGCGCGAGTAGATCGCCGTGGCCGGCCGCCGGGGTGAGTACAGGTACGCACCATGAGAGAGATCGGATAATGGCATGCGAGAGATTGATTTTTTTCCTGGTAAGGCATGCGATAGCTTTTGTTTTTGAGGCTTGGGGATGATAAAAAAAATCCTGAGGGGATGATATGGTTTTCGGTGGTGGCATAGGTGGGTAATATCGTTCAATTCCAAAATCCAATGGTTGTGGTTTTATGAGATATCAAATTAACCGTTAGATGTTTCTGATTAACGTGGGATTTTCTAGAATATTTAGCTATTTTTGATCCGTATTTTCCTTTTAGTAGATAATAGATTTTTTTGTTTAACGGGACTTGGCATCCCAATTACCAGCCTCTCTCGTGCAAAGACAAGTGAATAAACACCCATCATGAGAATAACCTGCTTAACATGGAAGATATGGACCGCCCCATCGCTCCATGAGCAGTACGGGCACACAAAACATATGTTTATTTGAATATTTTAGAGATGGCACATGCAAATTTAGTTGGAAGGGTAGGGTAATACCGTATATAGGTAGGTATGGTGGACACTCATGGAAGAAACTTGGCTCAAGGATTTTGGATGCACAAATATTATTCCCGCTTAGTACAGAATTTTTGGGTAGCAAAAATTATAAATAAGCACCACATGTTGGAGGATCCATAACAATATAACTTCTATGCAAATATACCCAAACATAACTTATTACGTTGTCTTCCTTGTCCAATTTCAACTAATTTGATCAAGTTTAAAAATAATTAATGGGTATTCATAATCATAAAAGATGTCCAAGATAATATATTTGTATGTGAAATTTCTCTTCCTTATACTAATCATTAATGAATTGCTTGTATGACCAATATTGTGATTGTCAAACTTCAATAGATTTTACTTTCTGAACCCAGTGTGAAATATTACTAAGCATGAGACAAGCATATGAAGCACATATAATTTCAACTTTATGATATTCTATTCATTCAACAATTTACTCTTAGGATATAAGTGAAGAACAAGAGTAAATGACAAACTACCCCAAAAGATATAAATGAAGATCAATGAGTGGTTAAACAATTAAGTAGCTATGTGAAGACTCTCTCCAAATAAAGATTTCAGATCCAAGTATTTTATTCAAACATCAAACAAAACGAAAAGGACACTCCAAGAATAGCACATATCATGTGAACAAACAAAAAACTTAGGCTCAACCGAGACTAACCGATAGTTGTTGATGAAGAAAGGTGGGATGCCTACCGGGGCATCCCCAAGCTTAGTTGCTTGAGACTTCTTGGAATATTATCTTGGGGAGCCTTGGGCATCCCCAAGCTTGAGCTCTTGTGTCTCCTTAATTCCTCTCATATCACGTCTTCTCCTAAGTCTCAAAAACTTCATCCACACAAAACTCAACAAGAACTCGTGAGATAAGTTAGTACAAATCAATTCAAAACCTTAACATTCTCTACTGTAGAAAATTACAAAAATTATAATTAAACATTGCATACTACATGTCTCTTTAATACTCCCATCACCAAATAGAAACATTAAACAAGCAAACATATGCAAACAATGCAACTATAACCGCAATCTGTCTAAACAGAACAGTCTGTAAAGGAGGAATAAAAATTCATAATTCCCTAACTCCAAAAATTCTGAAAAAATACCATGTGACAGATAACTTATGCATGCTTACTGTGTAAAAAAATTGATTTTATCATGTTCTGACTATTCACCAATATTCTGGACATAACAGAAAACTTTCTGTTTTCAAGCAACAACTCATAAACTTGCAAACTGAGCATGGTAAAGGCTATACTTGGCATTTTATTGAAATATAAGATACAAACATGATTCTAAATAACAATAAGCAAATCCAAATAAAAGAAAATGACGCTCCAAGCAAAACATATATCATGTGACGACTAAAAATGTAGCTCCAAGTGAGGTATACCGATAATGTTGAAGACGAAAGAGGCGATGCCTTCCGGGGCATCCCCAAGCTTAAACGCTTGAGTCTTCCTCGAATATTACCTTGGGGTTCCTTGGGAATCCCCAAGCTTAGGGTCTTGCCGCTCCTTATTCTCCTCATATCATCATCTCACCCAAAACTTGAAAGCTTCAATCACACAAAACTTAACGGAACTTGTGAGATAGGTGTCGGTATGAAAACCGGCAGATCTCGGGTAGGGGATCCGAACTATGGGTCTAGGAATCGATGGGTAATAGGGAGCGTAGAGACGGCGATTTAACCAGGTTCGGGCCCTCTCGAAGAGGTAATACCCTACGTCCTGCTTGATTGTATTGATGTGATTGTATGAAGGTTACAGAGTTGATCTACCTCGAGATCAGATGGGCTAAACCCTAGGCTATGAATCTGTCTCTCTACGGGCTAAACCCTCTGGTCTATATAGACACCAGAGGGATCTAGGGTTACACATGGTCGGTTACCATCAGAGGATAAACATGCCAACTACGCTAATAATTACTTGGAGGAGACGCCGAGTCTTCGATGGTTTCCTTCTGATACACGGGGTCGCCCACAATCTGGCCTTCATCGACGAGTAGGGAGCGGCCCACCAGCCCGACCTACGAGAGATAGGCCGACAGCCCGGGTATCCCCTAGTCCAGGACACCCTCAGTAGCCCCCGAACTAGCCTCCAACGCCGAACTACAGGATGACAGTCTTCGGCAGCTTCATGCTCCAAAAGTCTTTGGCTTGGGTGGCGAGTTCCTCCCTTTACCTGTATTTGCTTTAACAACAGCCCGGTCACCAGTAACCCGGCCGCCAAAGTATCCTCTGATGGGCGAGGCTCTATGGGGCCCACCACACCGCTTTTCTTCACCTAGAATTAAATGACAACCCTCGATTTCTGTGCATCCACGGAATGCGACTGGTCAGGTGGGTTTTTACAAAAACACCCCTCTCTCGAGGGGAGTCAAGGATATTTTAATAAGCCAAGGGCGCGGAGGTTAACACACCCCACCCCTTGCCAGTCTTCCTTACGCCCTTGCAAGGTCGTGACCAGCAAACAATGGAGAGCGTCCCAGGCTCCTCTTCCCGCCCTCACGGCCCCCGTCAAGGCGATTGGGCAAGCTGCTCTGTGCCCCTCATGCGTTTATGCAGGCTCAAGACGCAGGGATACCTCCCTACTTCAGATCTCGCATCCACCCGCCCCGTATTAACTTCCACGGACGGGAAGGCCCTCGCAGAGAACTTCCCTTCCCCTCACGGGGAGGAAAGGGTGTGATGCATGCCCTTCCTCTTGCGAGGTCTGGGTTTCCCCATTCATCCTTTCTTGAGGGGTCTACTAGAGTTCTACGGGATTCAACTCCACCATCTTACCCCGGGGTCGATTCTTCACATATCGGGCTTCGTCGCTCTTTGCGAGATGTTCCTGGGCTGCGAGGCCCACTTCCAGTTGTGGAGGAAGTTCTTCTGCCTCGTCCCTCGCACCCGAGAAGGGACAATCTACGAGGTCGGCGGGGCCGAAGTATGGCGCATCGCGGGGACCGGATACCCCGTAGGGACTCCGAAGAAAGACACCGAAGAGTGGTCTTCAGAATGGTTTTATATTGAAGACGTCCCCCTCTTCGATCTAGTTCGGAGGGGGCTACCTGAATTCTCATTGGTCTCTCCGAAGAAGCGGTTCAACTGGCGCCTGAAGGGTGCTTCCCATGAGGAAGGTGCCGAAGTAACTAGGCTGGCCGCTCAAGTGAGGTGGCTAGCCCACAATGGGCTATCTATCATCGACGTGATGGCCGCAGCCATTGCTCGGTGCGCACAACCTCTCCAACAGAGAATACATCCGCTCTGGTGCTACAATGGGGAAGATGACGCAACCCGGTACACGCGGAAGGGGCCTATCAATCAGGCGGCGATGGCAGCCGTACTGGCCGATCTCTTCAAGGGAGAAGAGCAAGAATTTGCTCGGCTAAGGCCCAAAGAAGGCTTCTCAAGCCAAAAATCCATTGAGATGGTGAGTCCGACCATGTTTTATAGTTCGGAGGGCATCCCAAATTTTTCTTAACCAGATTTCCCTCCTGTCCAAACAGAACTGGAGACGCTGGATCGAGACAGTGAGCTGCCTGTCGGTACCAAAACCGGCAGATCTCGGGTAGGGGATCCGAACTATGGGTGTAGGAATCGATGGGTAACAAGGAACGTAGAGACGGCAATTTACCCAGGTTCGGGCCCTCTCGAAGAGGTAATACCCTACGTCCTGCTTTATTGTATTGATGTGATTGTATAGAGGTTGCAAAGTTGATCTACCTCGAGATCAGATGGGCTAAACCCTAGGTTATGAATATGATGTAATTCTATGCCTCTACGGACTAAACCCTCTGGTTTATATAGACACCAGAGGGATCTAGGGTTACATATGGTTGGTTACCATTAGGGGATAAACATGCTGGTTACGCCAAATATTCCTTGGAGGAGACGCCAAGTCTTCGGAGGTTTCCTTTTGATGCACGGGGTCGCCCACAATCCGGCCTTCCATCGACGGGCAGAGAGTGGCCCACCAGTCCGGCCCACGAGAGATAGGCCGATGGCCCGGGTACCCCCTAGTCCAGGACACCCTCAGTAGCCCCCGAACTAGTCTTCGAAGCCGAGGTAGGTGCCGAACATCATTGGCTTTGTAGACCAGTTCCCCTTCTTCTGTGACGCCGATAACAGGCCTATATCACTCCGAATTGTATTCTCAAGCTTTGCCCGGTAAAATATGTGCCGAGCTATACCTTGGTGACGAAGTACAATAATAACTTAGCCCCGAAGGCTAGCCGCTTCGGTGTGAACAGTGTCTTCATCTGACAACTTTTACCGAAGGGTCACACCATGCCACGACCGCGAGTTTGTTTATGAAAAACTCGATTCGCGGTTCGAGGCAGTTTTTATTGGCACGTCCCATCGATATGGAGATCGTGTCCTATTTTTAAGGGATATGATCAATAATCCGCCTCACCCCATGCGCACATAATGGCACGGTTATACGGGGAAATGGCGAGGACTGCGGCGCAGTAAAGGGACCGTGGGTTTCACAGCCCACAAAAGGGGCACAGCCTTTGTCCCTCTCGCACGCTCTCATTCCTCCCCTTCGCCATTGCCTTCCCCATCTTTTGAGCTCCAGCGCCCTGATCCGCTCTCCCTTTCGAGGACCTCTCCAGCCACCCGCTCGGTCTAGCAATGGCGGGTACCGGGTCCAAGGGCAAGTGGGAGGCCTCTAGCGTCACCAACAGCGCCATCTTGGAGTTGAAAAGTGCGGGCTACCTCCCGGCCAACGTTGCCCACCGTGCTCCGGAGGCGGGCCAGGTCATCCCCACACCGCGGCAGGGCGAGAGAGTGGTGTTTGTGCCCCACTTAATCCGGGGCTTGGGTTTCCCACTTCACCCCTTCGTCAGGGGCCTCATGTTCTTCTACGGACTTGACTTCCACGACCTCGCACCGAACACCTTCCTCCACATCTCGGCCTTCATCATCGTCTGTGAGGCCTTTCTCCGGGTCCGGCCACATTTCAGTCTGTGGCTGAAGATCTTCAACGTCAAGCCGAAGATAGTAGATGGCTAGCAGGCGGACTGCGGGGGGGGGGGCGATGGTCAGCAAGCTTCCACGAGTAGAGTGGCCAGATGGTACCTTCATCGAGACCGTCAAGATCTAGCAAAAGGAGTGGTTCTACATCACAGAGCCGAGGCGCGCAGATTGGGAGGCGATTCCGGCCTTCCGATCCGGACCCCCCCACGAGGCTGGTCTCATGGACCAGAAAGGGCCTTGACTGGGGGTTGAATAAGGAGGTGGCGCGCAGATCAGAGCCGGATCTCCAAGATGATAGAGAAGGGCCTCGAGCTAGTCAACGTGATCCATATCATGCTCGGCCGCCGAATCCTTTCATTCCAGGACAGGGCTTCCCCCATGTGGGCTTACAAGCCTGAAGACCCGGCCACCGTGCGTAGCTTCTTCAGCACCTCCCACGCTCAACTATGGAAGGTGTTGTTCAAGCCGCAGAAGGAATGGCCGGCCATAGAGGAGGACATCGGCCTCGACGCCGCAAACCCTCCACGGGAGGTATGACTAGTAATGTTCTTGTATCTGAACTGTTCCCTTTTAATAAGGCACTTAGCTTTTCACTTCTCATCCGCAGAACTGGCTGAAGAAGGCCCAGCGGATCGACAGTCCAGCGCCGCTGCCAGAGGGACCCAGGACGCCCCTACTGACGGCCATGCTGGCCGTGGAGCCATACGAGGCGCCGGAAAGGAAAGAGAAGAAGAAGGACCAGCAGAGGGAGGCCAGAGAGGGCCTCCGCTCCCGAGGACCCCCGGGTGCCAGATCCGGGGACACCAATGCTCCCTCCGCGCAAGAGGAGGAGAAGGAGCAGGGAGAGGACGGGGAGGAAGATGATTCTTCCCGAACAGGGAAGAGGGCGGCGTCCGAGGACGCCGAGGAAGAGCCACCTCAACCCGCTCCCAAAAGACCGCGCAAGGCCAAGGTAGCCTTGTCCGGTGATAGCTCGGCTTTTGCCGAGGACTCTGAGGCCTCCGAAGAGGTTCCTCAGAGGATTCCCTGGGCCAAGCCGCAGGCTCAAAGGTACGCGCTCTAGTAACTGCTTGACCGTCTTTAGCCGAACTGGGTTTGACATTGATCCTGTTTTCGTTTGTAATTTTGCAGCCCGCTGCGCGATCTCCCCGCCGACCGAGTCTCGGAGGGGGATTCTCCACCGGCGGCGCTAGCGGAGAGTGGGACCTAATCCCGCGCCTCGCCTCCCCCGATTGTCGAGGAGACCGAGGAGGTTCTGTCGAGGAGGACCCCTCCCGTGCCGCATACAGGGGGAGGAGGCGACACGATCATGGCCGAGGTGCATACCTCGGTCACCGAAGACCAAGAGGGGAGGGGCCCTCTGGCGAACGAAGAGGAGGAGCCCAGACTAACCGAGCCTTCTCCGAGGATGAATCCGCAGACGTCAAGGCATCCAGAGCCCGGCGCCCCGGACTTCGAGAAGGGAGGAGCCAAAGCGCCGCTGCCACCCCCGCCCGCCCCAGAGCGGGCGTCAACCGGGTGGCCGGATGAGATGGAGGATGCTCTAACCAGCTCCTCTATCGCCGAAGAGCACCGTGCCCTCATGGGCGCGGTATTGCAAAGTCTTCGGTCCATGGATAACAGACTGAAGGAGGCCTTTAGTGGCCTTCTTACCGGCTTCAAGGTGAGCGAAGTAATGCTTTTTCCTTACAAAAATTCGTTTGTGTAAATGCATAGCCTCATACACAGTAGCCGCCGAGACTCTGACCGGTTTGAGCAAAGCCGGTCGCAGGATCAAAAATCGATATCTCGGATACTAACGTGCGTAGAATAATGCGCAGGCAACATCTTCGGCCGCAGCCGCCAATGCCGAAGAACTGGCCGAGCTGAATCGGAAGCTGAAGAGCTCCGAAGATGACCTGAGCTTGGTAAACAAGAGGTTCGAGGAGGGGCAAGGTAAGTCTGAGCTGTAATAGTGAATACAGCCGTTATTTTGTAAGCAGGTGTCGAAGTATCCTAACGGAGTTAACTGATTCGACTGCAGCTGCCGCCGCGGAGGTGGAAAACCTGAAGGCCGCGCTGAGGACGGCTCAGCTGGAAGCGGCAGCACAAAATGCGGCAGCCGAACAGGCGGCTACCGAGCTGGCTGTGGTGAGAACCGCTAGTGAGAAACACGAGGCCAGGGTGGTGGAAGTGCAGTAAGAGCTCGGGGATGCCGTCACAAGGTGTGAGGCCCTCGAGCAGAAGAATAAGGAGCAGGCCGCCGAGCTGACCTCGTTGGTGGCGGTGGCTAAGGAAGCACGGACAGAGGCACGCGGCTACCAAGAGGAGCTCCACCAAGTCAGGCTTATTGCGGACGGTAAGCCATACTTGCTGCAAAGTATCTTTGGAGGTAACAGATTCGCGTTGCTCACGCGAGTATGGCGTTCCCCAGGCGCTTTTGCGGACCTCTCGAAGAGTGCAGCGGATGCGGCCAGGTTCTTCGCTGCTCAGGAGGGTCGGGCCGAGCAGAGGTTTTTCTGGGCGCAATTTCAAGCGCCCGAACACCCTCCCCTCCTCAACAACCAAATGAAGCAGCTAATGGAGCTGCATCAGATGGCGGAGACGGTGATGAAGGACCTCTACGTCAAGTTGTGGCCGTCGGAGCCGCTGCCGAGTAGCTACTTCGGTCTGGTGCAAAGGCTGTATGACGCCCCTGCTCGGATCGACGCCTGGAAGCGCTCCACATGCATCGAGGGGGCTCGGATGGCCTTCGGCAAAACAATGGTACATTGGCCGAAGATAAAGCCGGCCGAGATGGCCACTGGACCTCCGCCGCCCGGGAAGGAGCATAGGTGCCCCGAGAAATACTTTCCCATCGTTATGGATGGTGCTCGGGCGATAGAGGCCCAATGCTCAAAAGATGTAATATATGAGTAGATTTAGTTTCCTCGTAGCCAAGGAGTTGAAACTTTTGTCTTGTTGAAATGCAAGTTGTTGGCCGGGAATATATTGCCTGTTTATGTTAATTTTTACTCCTGTGCGGCCGTTTTTTAACTGAAAGTTACCAGTCGTCGGCTTCAGACCCAGTGCAGATACTGCCTGGGGTGTTTCCTCGTTACAGCTTAACCCTTAGCCGACGTCTCGGTGCCCGGAGGCGGTTGTATGTACGAAAAACAAGGCAATCAGACTATACGGTTTTAGTGCTTTCACTTAGCCATAGGAGCTTGACTGCGGGGGCTGGTGACGAGCCCCCAGTGTTTGTGACATTCAGACGAGCCGCGATTGACACCATCATCACATGGTTTCTGTAACAGAGAACCCTTCGTGTAACACGGACGAACCTCCAACGATTTATGGTTTGACACAAGTCATCGGATCGCCGACCAGTTCTCGCTTATTGTGACAGTCAGTTTTTGGCTTTCTCCACTGAGGTACTTAACCAGGCGAGCTAGAAGTACAATCGCAGTGGTTCTCCCTTTACCTTCTTAGCCGAACAGTGCGGAACGTAAGGGGGTAAACACAGGAGCCGGGCAACCCAACTATTGACCAAAGACTCAATTCGGAACTGATTCATATAATGCAATATCCATGACGCTGAGCACATAAAATAGGTGCGCGGATAAGTTTTCAGAAAAGATTTATGTTCGAGCCCCCGGTCTATGAGCCGGTTACAAAAAGTGGCGTATCATAATAGTTTACTTCGGCTTTGAAAAACGGAAAGGAATATGCAATGTGGATGAATGCACCATTACCAGAGAAAAATTGGTCTTTATTTCCTTTGTATATGTGACGTCCAACCGTACATTCCGGATTGCCGAAGTAACTTTGATAGATACTTGTGAAGAAATAAATACATTAGAGTAAAGGTTTACACAGGGCCTTCATGAGTGGTTTGACGTCCCTACTATGCCCTGTTGCACGTCTGCGTCTTTGCTCTTTAAGAAGCTTCCGTGTGAGCGAAGCTGTCGACCATATGATTGGCGGGGTAGTAATGTTCGGCGGGCGAGCCCTTGGGAAAGGGTTTTGAGAAGACGCCGTGATATATCAGCTTGACGCTGATCAGGCCCTAGATGGTGCCCATCATCGATGTTGATGCGAAGACATCTGTTGGCCATTTGTTGGTCGAACCGAACTCTTGGCCTTTGTTTTATGTGTCCCCATAACTGCCCATGGAATTTTTAGCGCGAAATGGTGCACTCGAGGTACGTATTTTGCGACTAGGTGGGCCGTGCTGTGGGGCGCGTATCCCTATTTGGGGCGAGCATGGGAGTGCTCCGGGACCGAGGCTACAGCTCGGGAGCGCTTGCGTACGTCCAGTGTCTTGGCGGTGGATTGGGCTTGCGACGCCTCTTCGGCGGCTTGGACTTCGGCGGCTTGGACTTCGGCGGCTAAAGCCGCCGTGTGTTCCTCTGTTCGGAGCGAGCGCTCGGTGTTACTATTAATGGTAATAACGCCCTTAGGTCCTGGCATCTTGAGCTTCAGGTATGCGTAGTGCGGGACGACGTTGAAGCGGGCGAACACGGTCCGGCCGAGGAGTGCATGGTAACCGCTGCGGAAAGGGACAATATCGAAGATCAAGTCCTCGGCGCGGAAGTTATCGGGCGAGCCGAAGACAACTTCCAAAGTCACGGATCCCGAGCAGCGTGCCTTGACGCCTGGGATTACACCTTTAAAGGTGGTGTTGCTGGGTTTGATCCTTGACGGGTCGATCCCCATCTACCTCACTGTATCTGAGTAAAGCAGGTTAAGACTGCTGCCTCCGTCCATAAGGACTCTGGTGAGGTGAAATCCGTCCACAATGGGGTCGAGCACCAGAGCCGCCGTCCCTCCATGGCGTATGCTGGTCGGATGGTCACGACGGTCGAAAGTGATCGGGCAAGCCGACCATGGGTTGAATTTCGGGGGTACTGGCTCTAAGGCGTAGACATCCCGAAGTGCGCGTTTCCGCTCCTTCTTCGGTATATGCGTGACGTAGATCATGTTCACGGTTTTGACCTCTCGAGGAAACTGCTTTTGGCCTCCGTTGTTCGGGCCACGAGGTTCGTCGTCATCCTCGCTGCGGGGGGCCTTGCCCTGTTCTTCGGCTGTGGCCTTACCGGCATGTTTGATGACCCAACAGTTACGGTTGGTATGGTTGGCAGGCTTGTCGGGGGTGCCGTGAATCTGGCAGGGCCTATCTAATATTCTATCCAGCGCAGACGGGCCGTCCCGGTTCCCTTTAGAGGGTTTTTTCCGCGGTCCCGACTTCGAGCCGCTGAATCCAGCGTTTACTGCTGTGTCATCAGCTTCACCGCCGTTGTTTGAGTACCGGTGCTTGTTGTTCCTATTGCGCCGGGGTTTTCCGTTCCTGTCCCGGGTCTCTGAAGTACCGGGTTCGTCGGGGTGGCTGCTTCGACGAGCTAGCCAGCTATCCTCACCCGCGCAAAAGCGGGTCATTAGAGAGGTAAGGGCCGACATCGTTCTCGGCTTGTCCTGGCCGAGCTGGCGGGCGAGCCATTCGTCCCGAATACTGTGTTTGAATGCCGCAATCGCTTCGGCATCCGGACAGTCAACGATCTGATTCTTCTTGGTCAAAAACCGATTCCAGAATTGCCGGGCTGACTCTCCGGGCTGCTGAATGACATGGCTCAGATCGTCGGCGTCAGGTGGCCGAACATATGTGCCTTGAAAGTTTGCTCGGAATGCATCCTCGAGCTCCTCCCAGCTCCCGATGGAGTTTTCAGGTAGGCTGTTCAACCAATGCCTTGCTGGTCCCTTGAGTTTCCATGGTAAGTACTTAATGGCATGGAGGTCATCTCCTCGGGCCATATGAATGTGGAGAAGAAAATCTTCAATCCACACGGATGGGTCAGTTGTCCCATCGTAGGATTCTATATTGACCAGTTTAAACCCTTCGGGGAACTGATGCTGCATCACCTCATCGGTGAAAAACATTGGGTGTGCGGCGCCCCTAGCCCAAGCCACATCGCGCCGGAGATCGGTTGTCATCCGAGCACAGTGCTGCTCCCGATCTCTGTCGTTCCTGTCGCGCCAGGCTTGGTATCCGTCCCGTCCAGCGGGCGCGTATCACGTGGATCCGTAGATGGATCTGGACTGGATCCCTCGGGCGTTCAGGTCGCGGCGCAGATCATATCGGTCATCCGGTTAAACCGGGTCTTTGCCTGCTCGGCGAGGAGGCGCGGGTGGGTATTCGGCTACATTGGTCGTCCTATCCCGTCCTCGAGGAGGTGCGGGTGGGAGTTCGGTTTCCGCAGCCGGTCTATCCCGTCCTCGAGGGGGGCGGTCGGACTAATTTTGGTAAGTTCGTCTAGGAGGTATGGGCTCAAGGGCCTCATCCTCGAATTCAGGAAGTAGGCGCCGCCGTGGGTAGCTTTTATATTGGCCCTGACGTTGATCGTCAAGCCCTTCTTCGGCAGCGAGGACCATCGTCCATCTATCGTTGAGCGTATCCTGCTATGCTTTTAGCTGTTGTTGTTTCCTCTTCAAGCTTCGGGCAGTGGCGATGAGCTGCCGCTTGAATTTCTCTTGTTCTAGGGGATCCTCTGGGACAATGAAGTCTTCGGGTCCGAGGCTGTCGTCCTCTTCAGACGGAGGGAGGTAGTTACTGTCCTCGGAATCCTCGAGCTCCTCGGGGTCACCCTGGTCCTCGTGCCCTTCAGGGGCATCATGGCACTGCTCGGGCGTGTTATCGCCGAGCTCACCCAAGTTGTCCGAAGTCTCATTATCTCCGGTGACGTTTGTATCTGTGTGATTTTCCTTGCCCTTTCCTTGCCGTCTGGCTCGCCGTCGTCGGCGTCTGGGCGGTTCTTCGGTGGGATCGTCGCCATCCTTTTTGGTCGTGTCACCGTCCTTCATGGGGGTGTCGACCATATAAACGTCATAAGTGGAGGTGGCGGTCCACTTCCCGGTGTTGGAAGTGGCAAGGGAAAGAGCTGTACAGGGCGGGACGTCGATATCCTCGTCCATGTCGTAAGCCTCCTCGGAGGCGTAGTCCAACATGTCGGTTAAATCTTCGACAGTGGCTACCAAGTGGGTGGTGGGTGGGACGCAAAATTCCCCGCAGCTGGCGTCTTGTCCGACCTTATCCTGGTCCGAGGATGGACCATCCGCGATGTTCATCTTCTGGAACCGGTCTAACATCTCGCTTAAAATCGAGGGGTCCACTGGATCTATGCTCAGGCAGCCATCGGAGTTGGGCTTCGGTGCACCGATAATTGGAGTGTGTTCGGCCAAGGGTGACCCTTTGCTTTCCGGCGCCGGGGTTGGATCTGAACTCAAGGCCTGATCCGAACTGAGGCCCGGCCCGGGGACGGGGAAGGAATCCGATGTCAAAGCCTCGGGGTTGGTAGGTTCCTCGGGTAAAGCCAAGAACCCAGTGAAGACTAGATCGCCTCGAGCATCGGCAACGTACTAAAGGCCGTCGAACCTGATTTCCTGCTCGGGGGCGAAGCTGCCGACCTGGTCTAGGTGACCAGTCGGGTCAGCGTGTAGCACAATGCTGCCGAACGTGAAGAGCTGTCCGGGGACGAAGATGTCCCCGCTACGGATTCCATCGCTGAAGAGAAGATATGTCCAGGGACGAAGATGTCCCCGCTGCAGATTCCATCCCCGAAGAGTCATCCCGGGACGGCGAGCCATTGATCCTTGGCGACCCACGACAGAATTCTCAATGAAAGCAGCAATGTTGGTACCAAAACCGGTAGATCTCGGGTAGGGGATCTGAACTATGGGTCTAGGAATCGATTGGTAACAAGGAACGTAGAGATGGCGATTTAAACAGGTTTGGGCCCTCTCGAAGAGGTAATACCCTACGTCTTGCTTGATTGTATTGATGTGATTGTATAGAGGTTACAAAGTTGATCTACCTCGAGATCAGATGGGCTAAACCCTAGGTTATGAATATGATGTGATTCTATGCCTCTACGGACTAAACCCTCTGGTTTATATAGACACCAGAGGGATCTAGGGTTACATACGGTCGGTTACCATCAGGGGATAAACATGATGGTTACGCCAATTATTCCTTGGAGGAGATGCCAATTCTTCGGAGGTTTCCTTTTGATGCACGGGGTTGCCCACAATCCGGCCTTCCATCGATGAGCAGAGAGCGGCCCACTAGTCCGGCCCACGAGAGATAGGCTGACGGCCCGGGTACCCCCTAGTCCAGGACACCCTCACTGCCCTGCTCCTCAACCGGAGGATCACTCACGTGACGACGATCCTAGGTTCCATGATGACCCCGAAACATCAATTGATTTCGAGGAAGGGGTCTTCTACCAGGAGAGCCTTGACGGTTCTAAGGTGGCCCTTTTGGCCGATCATCCCGGGGCCCTTCCCTCCTCCGCTGTAAGTGGCCAACGGGCTTCTTCTCGAAAGAAACTCTCAACCGCGGTTGCTCCGAATACACTGACACCTACTCCCAAGGGTTGCCGCACGACGCGCCGGACAGCCGCAAGAGCGGCACCATCGGCCCCAGTGACGGGCGGTCCTGGGGTGACCAAACGCACGGTCTCAGGGGGAGCTACATCATCCACGCCGCGTTCGAGGAGGTAACACAACCGCCACACCGTCATAGCTTCTTTCTTCGACATCCAACGAATATGCCAATAATTCCTTTCATGGCGTACTGTAGACGGTATGTAGAACCACCCTCAACAGAGGATGTCCAAGAGGTGCGGAGGGGCGACCCGAACCCAAGGTCGCCAGCTGTGCCCGGAGCTATTCCGGAGGTCCCTATAGGGGACCCACATCCCGAGGACTCAGGAGGCATCTCGATCACTAATTCCGAGGTGGAAAGTGTGATGAATCATCGGCGGTGCAAGGCGTCCCTTCGGCACTCCGCGTTTTCTGATCAGGAGTTTAATGCTCTTAGTTTGGTAGACGCGTATCTCGGCGCTGCCAAAACGGGACTTGAAGGGGCCGTGAGGCTCATGTCTACGAATGTGCAGGTATAGTACTGGTTGTGACAACGAGTATCTAACCCAGTAGCCCCCGAGCCTTAATTTGGGCGGGACGGCCGAGTTAAGGGTCTAATTGCCATGACACCATGCTATTGTGCAGAATGTTCGGGAGCAAAACAAAAAGCTGGCCGAAGACCTCAAGCTGGCGCGAACAGAGTTAGAATCTGTGAAAGCCGAGCTAGAGGCGGTGAAGAAATTCACCAGAGAGGCACATGGTAAGCGCCGAACTTAGATTTGTTGTGAGGAAAATTCGATGAAACAGCTCGGTTAATGAAAGATAATTCCGTAGCAGCCGAGTCGATAAATCTGCTGCGGAAGGACGTGGAGACGGCCAGGGAAGCTCAAAGGTATGCAGAGTCACAACAAGAAGCCGGCTACCGAGTGCTTTCCCGAAGTCATGAGGAGAGGGAGAAGCTCAAAGCGGAAAAGCAACAACAGGCCCAAGAAATCACGAATCTGAAGGCTCAGCTGGCCCTATCCCAGGAAGAGAGCCAGAAACTAAAAGCTGGCGTGTTCGGTAAGTGCGTTCGAACTTGTCAGGCTATTAGCTGCAAGTTGTAGACTGTAAGGGGAACAACCCTCTCGTCTGATTGCAGTTCTTTTGACCGGACGCCCCGAGGAGCAGGCCAGCTCGTTTGGACGAGAACTGTTGAAGGAGCTTGCCACTATACATGAGCGGGCCCGAAAAGCAACGAAGAGCATGTGCCGGGCACTGTGGCCTGACGAAGCGGCCCCGGAAGGTATGGCTGAACTCGCGAACCGATTCAAAGGAGCCCGGCGCCGCTTGGAGCTATGGAAGATGTCAGCATGTCGAGAGGGAGCACGAGAGGCGTGGGCGATGATCAAGACACGCTTCACCAAGCTCGAACCAGAGCGTTTAGCTAGGGTTGGGCCGGTAGGGCCAGATGGGCAGGAAGTGCCCGTGCATCTGGTGTATGATCAAGTGATGCCCGCAGCTCGGCTGTCCCAAGCAGACTGTGCTTTGGAGACCATAATAGATGGTCTTGACCAAGATTAATATGTTTGATTTGACATATCTATGTACTTTACATCAACGAGTCTCCCATCCGTGCGGAAAACGTTGTCTTAACCGGCCATCGGCTTCCGCCTCCCCGACCAGGGGCCGAGGAGTGTTGTCCTACTATGTGATCCGAGAATATCGGGAAACACCTCGGAGAACCAGGCAATCCGGCCATTTGGTGCAAACAGACAAAAAACGTGCACAGGGAGTTATGTTATATTACTGTTTAACGTAAGAAACATCTTCCGACGAAAATAGTTCCACTATGGGTTCCTTTCGTCGGGTTGCCACGGTAATCATGGCCGTATAACCAGGTGCCCGAAGGGGACGGGGGACGGTTACTTCGGGAAAATAACCCTAGAAACTTGTCTATGACAACCAATGATTTTCACTTCCGTCGAAGCCGACCAATTATGTTCTTAAGAACGCTAGCTTTCGGCTTCACCCGTCTGAGGCACGTACCCGGGAAATCCGGACGTATCAATCACAGAGGTGCTCCCTTTACACCCTAGCCGAACAATCGGGAATGTAGGGGGTAAACACAGGAGCGAGGCAACCCAGCTTGGCCAAATCTTAAGTCAAATTGATGCATATAATGGCTCTAGAACGAGACAGGAAGGCTGCAAACACGTAAAAACGAATGGCTGCATAAATAAAATATGACCGGCTTCGTAAAAGAAGCCCCCAGGTAACAGCGTGTGGTACATTCAAAGATGTTTGCCGAAGAAAAACTTAACGTAATTCGGTGGAGCCGAACACAACCCGGGAAAGACTATTGAATAGAAAAAATATATATCCGAGAGGGATAAACCGAACAAGGTAGCGTCACGGAGTTAGCCATAGAAGCGCCGTAGCTGAGCTGCGTTCCATGGGTTTCGTTCGAGGCGGTCGTCCTTTGGGTTGCGGAGGCGATAGGCTCCGCCCACAAGAACTTGATCGATTATGAAGGGCCCCTCCCTTTTGGGCGACAACTTATGCTTCCGCTTCTTCGGGAGGCGCAGGACTAGATCACCAACGATGTAGGCCTTCGCCCGTACTTCCCTGCTCTGATAATGTCTGGCCTGCTGCTGATAAAAAGTAGAACAAGCCTGAGCTATGTCGCGCTCGCCCTCCAAGGCGTCCAGGTCATCCTGCCGATCTAGCTCGGCCTCCTTTTCTTCATACATACGCACCCGAGGGGCGTCGTGAATAAGGTCGCTAGGGAGGACGGATTCTGCCCCGTACACCATGAAGAACGATGTGTAGCCCGTTGATCGATTAGGTGTGGTGCACAAACCCCACAGTACGGAGTCAAGCTCCTCGACCCAATGGCAGTTGGGTTCAGTTAAAGATCGGACCAGTCGGGGCTTAATGCCGCTCAAGATCAGTCCATTAGCTCTCTCGACCTGTCCATTAGACTGTGGGTGATATACCGAGGCATAGTCAAGCTTAATGCCGAGATTAGCGCACCAGTCTTTGACTTCCTGGGCGGTGAAATTGGATCCATTGTCCGTTATTATGCTATGGGGGACACCGTAACGGTGTACGACGCCGGATATAAAATCGATGACCGGCTTGGCCTTGGCTGAAGTTACCGACCTTGCCTCAATCCATTTAGTGAATTTGTCTACCATGACGAGTAAATATTTATTTTTCTTGGTCCCCCCTTTAAGTGGTCCGACCATGTCCAGCCCCCATACCGCGAAAGGCTAAGTAATCGGTATCGTTCGAAGCGCTGTGGGGGGCATATGGCTCTGATTTGCAAAGAGCTGGCATCCAACACAACGTTGGACCAATATTTAGGTGTCTGTTCAGGCAGTGGGCCAGAAGAACCCAGCTCGGAAAGCCTTGCTGACCAAGGCCCGAGCTGCCGCGTGGTGACCGCCCATGCCAGCGTGAATCTCGGCCAATAGTTGTCGTCCCTCCTCTTCGGATATACATCTTTGGAGGACGCCAGTAGTGATTTTCTTATATAATTCTCCCTCATGGACTTTATAGGCTTTAGATCGGCGAATGATACGCCTTGCCTCAGTCTGATCAGCCGGTAGTTCTCGGCGGAGGAGGTAGGTGAGGAAGGGCTCAGTCCATGGTGAAATTATCGCCATGACTTCGTGAGCCGAGGATGTCATTTCGATGGCCGAGCCCTCGATAATTCCGTTATCTGGTTCAATGGGTTGAGGGATGAGCTCTCCTGAGGTATTAGTTTCCAAGCCCTGGTCCTCCTCCTGCCACACCACGGACGGCTTGAAGAGTCATTCCAAAAAGGTGTTCTCGGGGACGCGGTCGTGCTTAGCGCCCATTCGAGCAAGAATATCTGCAGCTTGATTGCTGTCATGAGGTATATGGTGAAACTCCAGTCCTTCAAAGCGGGCAGAGATTTTGAGGACGGCGTTGCGGTAGGCTGTCATTTTTGGGTCTTTTGGGTCGAATTCGCCGTTGACTTGAGAGATGAAGAGACTAGAATCTCCCCGTACCTCCAGCCGTTGTATGCCCAGTGAGACCGCCATCCGAAGTCCATGTAACAGAGCTTCGTATTCGGCTGCGTTGTTGGAGTCGGTGTACATGATCTGGAGTATGTACCGGATATTATCGCCAGTGGGGGACGTGAGGACTACTCCAGCCCCCAGCCCCCAGCCCGGCGAGCATTTTGGAGCCGTCAAAGTACATAGTCCAATGCGAGTATTATTGTATTCCCGAGGGAGTTCGGCTTCCGTCCATTCCGCCACGAAATCAGCCAAAACCTGAGATTTAATAGCTCGGCGTGGTCGATATATGATTTCGAAGGGGAGGAGTTCTATAGCCCATTTGGCTATACGGCCGGTGGAATCTCGATTATTGATTATGTCGTTAAGTGGTACTTTGGATGCCACCATAACCAAGCACTCTTGAAAATAGTGACGGAGCTTTTGGGATGCCATGAAAATGGCGTAGGCGATCTTCTGATAGTGCGGGTACCTCGTTTTACACGGGGTGAGCACTTCGGATACGTAGTAGACAGGTTTCTGTACCTGGAGCTTGTGACCCTCTGTTTCTCGTTCAACAATTAGAACCGCGCTGACCACCTGATTCGTGGCCGAGATGTATAGCAGCATTGGCTCACCCGGACCGGGTGCTGTCAAGATTGGGTTGCTGGCGAGGAGAGTCTTTATTTCCTCAAGTGCTGCTGCCGCCTCCTTGGTCCACTCAAAGTTCTTCGTCCGTTTGAGCAATTTGTAGATTGGTAAGGCTTTTTCTCCGAGGCGTGAGATGAAGCGGCTTAAGGCTACCACGCATCCGGCCAATTTCTTGACATTTTTTAGCTCAGTGGGGATTGCCAGCTCGGACAGTGCCCGTATTTTCGCTGGGTTGGCCTCTATTCCTCTATGGGAAATGATGAATCGGAGCAGCTTATCGGCAGGCACTCCGAAGATGCACTTTTCTGGATTGAGCCGTATATCGAAGGTCCGAAGACTATCGAAGGTTTGTCGGAGATCATCCACCAGTTGGCTGACATGTTTGGTCTTAACGACCACGTCGTCCACATATGCCTTGACTGTTTTGCCGATTTGTTTTTCCAAACATGTTTGAATCATGCGTTGGTATGTAGCCCCTGCGCTCTTTAATCCGAAGGGCATTGTGTTGAAGCAGAATGGTCCGTAGGGAGTAATGAATGCTGTGGCCGCCTAGTCGGACTCCTGCATCATGATTTGATGGTATCCGGAGTAAGCGTCGAGAAAACACAGCGAGTCATGCCCGGCGGTGGCGTCTATGATCTGGTCTATGCGGGGCAAGGGAAATGGATCCTTGGGGCAAGCCTTGTTTAAGTCCTTGAAATCGACACATAACCGCCAGGTTTTATTCTTCTTGGGTACCATGACCAGATTGGCCAACCATTCAGGATGTTTGATATCTCGGATGAATCCGGCTTCGAGCAATTTTGCCAGTTCCTCGCCCATAGCTTGACGCTTGGGTTCAGAAAACCGACGTAGAGTCTGTTTGACTGGCTTAAAACCCTTAATTATGTTCAGGCTGTGCTCGGCTAATCTACGCGGGACCCCTGGCATGTCTGACGGGTGCCAGGCGAAGATATCCCAGTTTGCACGCAAAAATTTGCGCAGCTCTTCATCGACCGTGGGGTCCAGCTGAGCTCCAATGGACGCCGTCTTGTTGGGATCAGTTGGATGCACTTGGAATTTGACGATCTCATCCGCTGGTTTAAAGGAGGTGGGTTTGGGCCATTTGTCGAAGATGACGTCATCCTTATCCACCGTTGAGCGGAGCGCGGTCAGTTCTTCGGCCGCAAGGGTTTCAGATAGTGTTTCGAGGGCAAGTGATGCCGTTTTATTCTCGGCTCGAAGGGCTCTGTCCGGGTCACTTATTACTGTGATTACGCCATTTGGCCCTGGCATCTTGAGTTTCATGTACCCATAGTGTGGGATGGCGTGGAATCACGCGAAAGCGTCGCGCCCTAACAAGGCATGGTAGCCACTGCGAAAGGGCACTATGTGGAAAAGTAGTTCTTCAGATCGGTAGTTCTCGGGAGTTCCGAAGACCACATCAAGAGCAACTCGGCCACTATAACGAGCCTCCTTTCCGGGGATGATCCATCGAAAGGTGGTGTGACTTTGCTCGATGCGGGATCTGTCAAACTGCATTTTGTCCAAGGTGTCCTCGTAGATGAGGTTTAGCCCGCTACTGCCATCCATTAATATCTTTTGTAGTCGAAATCCATCGATTATGGGATCAAGGACAAGGGCGGCAGCATCCCGAGTAGGGCAGGACCTTGGCTGATCTTGTTCACTAAAGGTGATGGGCGTGTCAGTCCATGAGTCTGTCTCTGCCACATGGTGAATTTGAGCGAGCTCTCGAAGGGCTCTCTTCCTTTGATTCTTCGAGGAATATGTCTCGTACATTGTTAGGATTTCGGCGGCGTCATCAAAGGGCGCTGCTGTACATTTATTTGAGTACGGGCCTCTGAGGATGACTTCGCCGCTCTTGGCGACTTGCCTGGCCACCCAACAAGCTCGAAGGCTGTGGGTTGGGTTTGCATTGAGGAGGACGGAGTGTATAGGGCATGGTTTGTCCAGTAGTTCATCAAGAACCATTCTAGACCTTGTCAGAGGTTTCATCCTTTTCTCGGATTGCTCGTAGTGAGTTGTCCGGCAAAGGTGTGCACGTTTTGCCCGAGCTCAGTTTGGTTCCTCTGTACGGATTGACTCCGTTTGTTCGAGCAGAGCCTGCCAAGCATACTCCATGGCACAGTATTTGGACACCAGGTCCGATAAATCAGAGAAATTTTGGATGTGGCGGCGGGCGAGGGCGTTCAAGACGCCTTTGTCTTGGTAGTTCTGTCGGAAAACCTCCAGAATTTCCTTGCTACCACCGTCCGTCATCTTGTTTTTCACTATAAGGAATCCAGCCCAGAAGTGCCGAACTGATTCTCTGGGCTGCTGCTTTACGTACATTAGATCCCATATGTCGGGGCGTCCTGAGTTATTTGGACAGTACTCTATGTGGGGGGTGGGTGGGATAAAAAAATTGATCCCAGAGGCTGGTGAGTTCGGGGTTTTGGCGGCCGCGTCCTGGATCGGCGTGGAGTCTAACGTGCCGAGCTCCAGGCCCGAACAATTGACCGAGCTCGAGTGCCCGGACTCAAGGTTGTGTGCCGAACCAGACTTTGACACTAAACCATCGCCGGAGCAGAGTTCAGCTGCCGAGCTGGAGGGTGGGGCATGTTGATGGGGAATTTGAGCTTCATGCGTTTCCGGATCCGGGGGGAGGGGCGAGCCTTCGGTCGAGCCTTCGATAGTGGCGACCAAGTGGGCGGCCGGAGGGGCGTAAATTTCCATATCATCAGTCTTAAGCCCGATCTGATCATAGACCGAGGACTGTCCATTGGTGAGTCCCAAGGCTTGGATTCGATCTAGTATCTCGTTTAATGACGAGAGATCCGTCGGCTCCAAGTTCTGGCAATTTACGGGGTCGACCCGTAGTATGGCCCGGTTGGGGGCGTCCGAATCTGCCCAGCGGTCATGTTCGGCCAAGGCTGATATTCGGCAGCCAATCACGGAGGTTAAATCCGGGCTCGAGGCTGGATCCGCCATGGCGGCCATCCCCGTAGAGGGGTTGGCCACGCTTAAAGTCGAAGCTTCAAGTTCGCGGGTCCTTCAGGCGAAGCTAAGGACCCTGTGAGGATAAGATCTCCCTGGGAGTCGGCGATGAACTCTAAGTTTCCGAACCTGATCTCTTAGTCGGGGGTGAAGTTGTCGACCTGGACGAGGCGGCCGGTCGGATCGGCGTGTAGCACGATGCTGCCGAACGCGAAGAGCTGGCCGGGAACGAGAGCGTACCTGCGGCTAGCTCTGTTGCCGATGAGAAGGCGAGCCATTGATCCTTGATGACCCACGGCGGAACTCTCAATGAAAGCACCAATGTCGGTACTAAAATTGGCTGATCTCGGGTAGGGGATCCGAACTATGGGTCTAGGAATCGATGGGTAACAGGGAGCGTAGAGACGGCGGTTTACCCAGGTTCGGGCCCTCTCGAAGAGGTAATACCCTACGCCCTGCTTGATTGTATTGATGTGATTGTATGAAGGTTACAGAGTTGATCTACCTCGAGATCAGATGGGCTAAACCCTAGGCTATGAATCTGTCTCTCTATGGGCTAAACCCAATGGTTTATATAGACACCAGAGGGATCTAGGGTTACACATGGTCGGTTACCATCATAGGATAAACATGCTAGCTACGCTAATAATTACTTGGAGGAGACGCTGAGTCTTCGATGGTTTCCTTCTGATACACGGGGTCGCCCACAATCCGGCCTTCATCGACGAGTAGAGAGCAGCCCACCAGCCCGGCCTACGAGAGATAGGCCGGCAGCCCAGGTACCCCCTAGTCCAGGACACCCTTAATAGGTTAGTATGATAAAGATCAATCCATTCACTTTGGTACTGTCAAGATAAGATTCATAATTGTTCTTACATAATGCCTATTGTACTCTATCATTTCCACAATTTATATTACTCAATATAAGCTATGGAAACACAAAAACAAGCAAACTATGCATTGAAAACAGAATCTGTCAAAAACAGAACAGCATGTAGTGAGCGAATTAAAAAGCATACTTCTGTACCTCCAAAAATTCTGAGAAATAAGGACAACATAAAAATTTGTATATGAGTACTGTGTAAAAATTTCAGAATTTTCTCACGCTCTAGTACAGAATAGAAATTCCAGCACTAGAAGCAAAAGTTTCTGTTTTTGCACCGAATCAAATCAACAAACATCCACACTATCCCAAAGGCTTACTTGGCACTTTATTGAAAGAAAACATATAAAACATGATTACTACAGTAGCTTAATCATGTGGACACACAAAAGCAGTAGGTATAAATGTTGGGTTGTCTCCCAACTAGTGCTTTTCTTTTTAATGCCTTTTTAGCTAGGCATGATGATTTCAATGATGCTCGCGTAAGAATAGTAATTGCAACATGCAAGGGAGCATCATGAATCACATGGCAAGAACATTTAAGTCTAACATACTTCCTATGCATAGGGATTTTGTGAGCAAACAATTTATGGGAGCAAGAATCAACTAGCATAGGAAGGCAAACAAAGCATGACTTCAAAACTTTCAACATGTACAGAGGAAACTTGATATTATTGAGATATGTAGAAGCATATATTCCTCTCTCATAATAATTTTCAGTAGCATCACGAAGAAATTCAACAATATATCCATCACACAAAGCATTCCTTTCATGATCCACAAGCATAGAATTTTTCTACTCTCCACATAAGCAATTTTCTTCTCATTCATAATAGTGGGAGTATCATATGAAACTCGAATACTATAAATTGTTTCCACATTAAAAGAGTAATGTTCAGTAAAAGGATATTCATAATTATGAAAATAATTATCACTACTTTTTATAACATAAGTATCATCACAATAATAATAATCATATATAGCAACTTTGTTTTCATAATCAATTGAAACCTCTTCCGAAATAGTGGAATCATCACTGAATAAAGTCATGACCTCTCCAAATCCACTTTTATCAATATTGCAATAAGATTCAACACCCTCCAAAATAGTGGGATCATTATTACCTAGAGTTGACACTCTTCCAAACCCACTTTCATCATTGTAATCATCATAAATAGGAGGCATGCTATCATCATAATAAATTTGCTCATCAAAACTTGGGGGACTAAAAATATCATCTTCATCAAACATAGCATCCCCAAGCTTTCGCTTTCCATATCATTAGAATCATGGATGTTCAAAAGAATTCATACTAGCAATATGGCAATCATGCTTATCATTCAAAGGACTCACATTAAACATTTTACTAAATTCTTCTTCTACAATCTTAGCACAATTTTCCGATCCATCATTTTCAAGAAAGACATCATAAAGGTAAAGCATTTGATGCAACTTCAATTCCATTTTTTTGTAGTTTTCTTTTATAAACCGAACTAGTGAAAAACAAGAAACTAAAAGATTCAATTGCAAGATCTAAATATATACCTTCAAGCACTCACATCCCTGGCAACGGCGCCAGAAAAGAGCTTGATGACTACTACGCAACTTTATTTCTTGTAGACTCTGTTGGGCCTCCAAGCGCAAAGTTTTGTAGGACAGCATCAAATTTCCCTCAAGTGGATGACCTAAGGTTTATCAATCCGTGGGAGGTGTAGGATTAGGATGGTCTCTCTCAAACAACTCTGCAATCAAATACAAACAATCTCTTGTGTCCCCAACACACCCAATACAATGGTAAATTGTATAAGTGCACTAGTTCGGCAAAGAGATGGTGATACAAGTGTAGTATGGATAGTAGATATTGGTTTTTGTAATCTGAAATAATAAAAACAGCAAGGTAGCAAGTAGTAAAAGTGAGCACAAATGGTATTGCAATGCTTGGAAACAAGGCCTAGGGTTCATACTTTCACTAGTGCAATCTCTCAACAGTGCTAACATAATTGAATCATATAACAATCCCTCAACATGCAATAAAGAATCACTCCAAAGTTCCTAGCAAATGGAGAACATAAGAAGAAATTGTTGTAGGTAGCAAAGCCACCTCAAAGTTATCCTTTCCGATCAATGTATTGAGCCATCCCTATAAGTGTCACAAACAGCCCTAGAGTTCGTACTAAAATAACACCATATGATACGCATCAATCAACTCTAATGTCACCTAGATACTCCAATGTCACCACAAGTATCCGTGAGTCAATTATTCGATATGCATCAAACAATTTCAGATTCATAATATTCAATCCAACACAAAGAACTTCAAAGAGTACCCCAAAGTTTCTATCGGAGAAAGTAGGACGAAAACGTGCATCAACCCCTATGCCTAGATTACCCCAATGCCACCTCGGGAATCCGCAAGTTGATTACCAAAACATGCATCAAGTGACTCAATAGAATACCCCATTATCACCACGGGTATCCACATGCAAGACATACATCAAGTGTTCTCAAATACAAAATATTCAATCCGATAACAATGAAACCTCAAAGGGAAAGACTTAATTCATCACAACAAGATAGAGAGGAAAGAACTCCATATGATCCAACTATATTAACAAAGCTCGCGGTATATCAAGATCGTGCCAAATCAAGAACATGAGAGAGAGAGATCAAACACATAGCTACTGCTACATACCCTCAGCCTCGAGGGTGAACTACTCCCTCCTCGTCATGGAGACCGCCGAGATGATGAAGATGGCCTCCGATGATGGTTTCCCCCTTTGGCAGGGTGCCAGAAAATGCCTCCAGATGAGATCACTTCAGAACAGAGGCTTGTGGTGGTGGCGTGAGAGTTCTAGGTTTCTTTCTGGGGGTTTATGGATTTATAGGATTTTTCAGCGTTGGAATCACGCCAATCGGAGTTACGTGGGACCCACAAGCTCAGTCGTTCCTCCCTACCCCCCAGGGCGTGTGGGGTGAGCTTGTCACTCCCTCGTGGGTCTTCTGATCCTTCCTCGAAGCTTCTGGGGTCTCTTTTGGTCCATAAAAAATCACCGTAAATTTTCAGCCCAATCCGAGAACTTTTATTTTTGCACAAAAAATAACACCATGGTAGTTCTGCTGAAAACAGTGTTAGTCCGGGTTAGTTTCATTCAAATCTGATAAAAGTGCACCAAAACCATATAAAATTGTTGTAAACATGGCATGAATACTTCATAAATATAGATACGTTGGAGACGTATCAACCAACATGACCAAGGAAACTTCTTATACCTTTGATATCTTTAGGACATGGCATTTTCTCAATTACATCAACTTTAGCTTTATCTACCTCAATACTCTTTCAGAAATTTTATGCCCAAGGACTATACCTTCATTCACCATAAAGTGGCACTTCTCCCAATTCAAGACAAGATTAGTTTATTCACATCTCTGCAAAACTCGGTCAAGGTTGCTTAAGCAATCATCAAAAGAGGTCTGTACACGGAGAAATCATCCATGAATACCTCAACAATCTTTTCACAAAAATCAGATAATATAGCAGTCATACATCTTTCAAAGGTAGCAGGTGCATTCCATAAACCAAAAGGCATATGTCTGTAAGCATAAGTTCCAAAAGGACAAGTAAAAGTGGTTTTCTCTTGATCTTCTTTTGATACAGGTATTTGAGAAAAACCGGAATAACCATCTAGGAAGAAAAAGTGTGTGTTCTTAGATAATCTTTCTAACATTTGATCAATAAAAGGCAATGGGTAATGATCTTTCCTAGTAGCTTTATTTAATTTCCTAAAATCAATTACCATCCTATAACCAGTTACAATTCTTTGTGGGATAAGTTCATTTTTATCATTAGGAACAACTGTAATGCCTCCTTTCTTAGGAACACAATGAACATGACTTACCCATCTACTATCGGCTATGGGATAAATTATACCTACCTCCAGAAGCTTTAATATTTCAGTTCTTACCACACCCTTCATCTTTGGATTCAAACGTCGTTGATGATCAACGACTTGTTTAGCATCAGGCTCCATATTAATCTTGTGCTGACAAAAAGTGGGACTAATGCCCTTAAGATCATCAAGAGTATATCCAATAGCAGCATGGTGCTTCCTTAGAGTTTTAAGTAATCTCTTTTCTTCATGCTCTGAAAGGTTAGCATTGATAATAACAGGATATATCTTCTTTTTATCAAGATAAGCATATTTTAGTGTATCAAGCAGTTTCTTTAATTCAAACACAGGGTCACTCTTAGGTGGGAGAGGATCTCCCAAGGTTTCAACATGCAAATTGTGTTTAAGGATAGGTGCTTGTCTAAAGAATATTTCATCTATTTCATTTCTTTCATTCATATGCATGTCATTTTCACGATCTAGCAGATATTGTTCTAAAGGATCAGTAGGAGGAATAACAATAGAAGCAAGACCAATAATTTCATCTTTTTTAGGCAATTCTTTATCATGAGGTTGTCTATGAAACTTAGAGAAATTAAATTCATGCAATACATCACCAAAATTAACACTGGTCATTTCCCTAGTACAATCAATTTTAGCATTAACCGTATTCAAGAAGGATCTACCAAATATAATGGGACAAAAATCATCTTGTGGTGATCCAAGAACTAGAAAATCAGTATGGTATTTAATCTTACCACACAAGACTTCGACATCTCTAACAATCCCAAGTGGTGAAATAGTGTCTCTGTTTGCAAGCTTAATAGTAACATATCTTCTATCTCAACAGGTGCAATATCATTCATGACTTCTTGATAAAGAGAAAATGGAATAGCACTTACGCTAGAACCCATATCACATAAACCATGACAACAATGATCTCCAATTTTAACAGAAACAACAGGCATGCCGACAATAGGTTTGTTTTTATCCGATGTATCTTGTTTAGCTATCTTAGTTGCTTCCTCATAGAAATATCTGACATGTCCATCAATATTATCAACCAAAAGAACTTTAATCATTGCAAAATTATGTTCCACCCTAATTTGTTCAGAGCGTTTAGGTGTTTTAATATTACTCTTATTAACCACAGTTGAAACTTTAGCATGTTCCTTAATCCTAACAGGGAAAGGAGGTTTCTCAATATAAGCAATGGACACAACTGGATCAACATTATAAATGATTGTTTCATCTTTAACTCTAACAAGTTCCTCGCAATGTTCTTCAATAGGTGGATTAAATTTAAACCACTTCTCCTTAGGGATTTGTACCTGGCTCTTTACTTTGTCGATTTCCCAATTTTCAGAGTTACATTTAATTCTTTCCAGAAGATCCCATTTGAATTCAATAGTTTTCTTCATAAAGGAACCAGTAGAAGAAGTATCGAGCATGGATTGATCATTATGAGAAAGCCGAGCATAAATTTTTTGTATAAATATTTCTCTTGAGAGCTCATGATTGGGGCATGTGTGTAGGGTAACGCAGCAGAAAACAAAAATTTTCCGACCTACGCACCAGCCCAGGACCACTATGGAGACTGCATACAAGGTTTGATCTTTTTGTTACCAACTCGTAGCGCAGCGGAAGTAGAGTCGATGACGATCAGCGGTGCAGATCCCCGCAGCTAGGATTTACAACCTCCCAACCGCGAGGATGTTCTCCCTCATCTGCCCCTCGGACAGTCCCTCAGACAGCCCTCCGGGAGGCGGTCAGACAGTCCTTTGGACGGTGTCACGGACAGCCCTTCGGGAGGACGCACAAAACTCGGACGGTCACTCGGACAGCCCTTCGGGAGGACCCTCAAAAACTCGGACGGTCACTCAGACAGCCCTTCGGGAGGCACTCTCGAACTAAGACCGAAACTACGATCTCTCAACAGAGTTGCACACATACGGTGTCTTCTATCCGGCAGGGCTTCGCCGTCCAGAACTAGTTCCCACCGGAACCCAGACAGCCTTTCGGCTCTACGAAACTATTTCGCTGGGAGGGAGAGAGAAGCCAGAAATGTCTTGGCATGTGTATGAGAGCAAGGGATGAGTCTTTAGTCAGCCCCCTCCACCCATATTTATAGGCCAAGCCCAAGGGTGGCTTCTCCAAGAAGCCAAGGGGAAAAATACCAAAAGGCCATCAAGGTGGCTTCTCCAAGAAGCCACCCAAAAAGCCCTTTCACTATTCGTGGAAACATTTTTCCGCGACCGTTAAATCCGAAAATATTTCTGTGGGTCTTAGAATAATTCCAGTACCCACTAAAATGATTTTGTACGCGTTCCGAAACAATTTCGGATTAGTGATTTTCATCTGCGAAAAGCAACCAAACCGGTTCCGGCAGCTCCGGAACATTTCCGGTTTTTATCCCGGAAAAATCCCAGAAGTTTCCAGAACAATTCTGGCACCCTCCAAGAATTTCCAGGCATGTGCCTAAACCAATTTGACTTAATGGTATACCCAGAAACAACTTTTCAGTTTTACCATAACTATTCCGTTGTCCTCTCCGGAACATTTCCGCTGTCTCCGAAACTTTTCCGGTGACTTTCTCTCGGACTCCCTGTCTAGTATTCAGCAGATAGATGACCCTTAAGCATGTGACCCTATAGGTTCGGTGAAGCATAGACATGACCTGGAACACTTTCCGATCAATGATCAACATCGGAGCCGTGGACACCCATATTGACCCCTATACCCACACGAATGAATATTCGAGTGAACCTCCAGTTGCCGTGTGCTATTCCTATTGCTTCGTGATATGTTACAAAACCCGAGGTGAGATTTATTGGCATCCCCATGGATCAACAACTTGTCCACTATGCCAGTTACCTCGTTGCCAGTTTTGTTCTCTTTTCTCGTTCCCGTGTTCCGGCATCCCTGTGATCAAATCACAATGTGTCTGGCCAGAAGATGGTGGATACCGTAACATGGAGAGGGCCCAGAGATATGTCTCCATCATCGGAGGACCAAATCCCAATCTTGAGCTATCAAATCCCTTGACATACTTTCCCATGAACCCGTAAGCTGCCGTAATAGCCACCCAGTTACGGATGACGTTTAACAAACCCCAAAGTTCATGAATCAAGCATGAAGAAACTTGATACTCTCATGGTCTAAGGAATTATGCAAACGTTAACTTTCTCCGTGTTATTAACCATTAACTTGTGACGAATGTATCTCATAGCATAACATCAATTCGGGTCGATTCAACACAAATGTTCTTCTAACATTGTGCCCTCAAAGTTGCCGGCATAGTCATGCCCATGATCAGGAAAACAGTACCATCATGCAACACTTGAGCTAGTCTTAGAGGCCAGACTAGGAATACATTTTACCGTTTATTATTCCACACGTGCATATGAGTCTTCCTCCGAGCCTCGTGGTTATTGTAGACTCGAGAACCATAGCAGTTATAGCATGGAACATAAACATAATTATGAACATGGAGATAAACAATAACATTTATCATTGCCTCTAGGGCATATCTCCTACAGACTCCCACTTGCACTAGAGTCAATAATCTAGTCAATGTTGATGCACTTTGATCACTTTGGTATCTTTACTCGCAACTCCTTGGGAGTACTGGACATATCTGGTTGTTTTACATACCATGGAATACATGATTAATCCATACACGAAAGTGTGTGGAATCTCCATCATGTATTTTGCTCATCAGTGTTTTGGGACACCATGTCTTGCCAAAAACCCTTTCCATGTGACTTCTGCAAGAATCACTCGTTGGCGTTTTAATGCCAAACTGTTTTAGCATCTTGTCAATATGTATTTTTGGCTTTAGCCTATTAGGCAATATTATCTTGTAGATAAATATGCCTAATGTCAAGGCTATCTAGCCCAAGCACTTCATCGAAAACTATTTTCAATGAAGTCCTAATTTGTGTCAAGAAATTTATATTATTTCCAATCAACAATGTGTCAAGCACACAAAGTTTTTAGAAATATTATTATGCTCCCACTTACTTTCTTGTAACCACAAGCATCTTCATTATCCATTGATGAAATCAAACTCTTTTGACTATTTCATCAAAACGAAGATTCCAACTCCATTTTGCTCTCTTCTGTCCATTGCTGGAACTCTGAAGTTTGCATACTTACTAGCATCCTCTGGATTGACAAAATACATTGGACTGTATCTCATGCAAGTCCTAGGTTGCATTTCCATCACATGGAAATCCTTTTGGCATCCATGTATCATATCTCAAGATTTGTATTGATTGCTAGTTTAACCCGATCTGACTTTAAGCATCGCTATGGTGAGACAACCTCATCGTAGTCAACTCCTTGAACTTGTTATTGCAACAAGTCGAGCTTTATGGATAAAACATTTTATCCACATCAGTTTATAGTTCCATTAATGTTCGTTAGACTCTAAGTCTTTCGAAGCGTTTATGAAGATATAATCTTGAATCATTTATGGAAACTATCTCGGATTATATTGGCATTTAGCCAATTCCGGAGTCAGGGCCCATCAACGCTTCCTTGTGTATCGTAGGTATACTGTTGTCTAACAACAATATCTCGCTTGCGCACCTGAGAGGTTTGCACGAGTTTTGCCTACGTGGTTCAGTTGCAAGTTCGACCGAAGTCCATACATCTCATGTACAGGCTTCCGTTTCAGTCGCAGTAGGAAACTCTGGAATTACTACAAGGTTTCTTTCCTTTGATCTGATGACGAAGATACTGTTATCTCGTCGAGTTGCAATGTTCTCCCACTCACCTTTTTGCAAGAACCATTCTCTTTAAAAGCATACCGTTCTTGGTGGCAAACCTTTTTGCCTCGGTATAGTGGTGGAGGAATTCCCAATTACTTGGGATAACCTACAAAGTAGTACTTGTCTGATTTGGAATAGGTTTGTAAATATTTTACACAAGCCCCATATTCCAAATGTTAAGAAAAGACATAACATAGTTGGGTGTACCATACCATGGAGTCATTTCAACAGATCTGATGGTGCTCTTTTCAGTGTAAAAGCCACAGTCTCTAAAGCATTACTTTTAAAAGGGATAATGGAAAATTGATTTATGTCATCTTTGATCTTACCATGTCATAAATGGTTTGATTACATCTTCACGGATATTCCACTCATAGTGGTGCTCCGTGAGGTGTAAGTTATGAAACTCTTTTCACAACTCATCAGACATTCGCTAAACTTGTAACTCAAATATTCCTTTCCGCAATCAAATTGCAGAAACATAATTTTCTTGTTACAATAATTTCTACTTCATATTGAAAACCTTATGAATGATTTCAAAAGATCCAGACTTACGTCTCATCAAGTAAATATCCATATATCTACTTGAGTCATTTCTGAAGATAGATAAATCCACTACTAGCAACAACATTTATCGGACTACATACATCAAAATGTATGATCACCAATAAGTTCGTTGCTCGTTCCTTATGGCCTGTGAATAGTATTTCAGTCACTTCACTTTTTGGAGGAAAGTTGCAAGTGTCAGATGATTCACAATCAAACGACTTCAAAATCCATCATATGGAATTTCTCCATGCGGGTTTCTCCAATGTGACCAAATGCAGTGCCACACATGTGTGGTATTCTCTTAGTCTTGCGACATTTAGCGTCAGTGTTATGGATGTATCATATTACCATCAATATTCATAACATACATCCCATCCACAATGGAAGCATGGCCCTTATGTTATTCATGACACTGAACAACAATTGTTCTTTTATGAACAACCCTTTTGCAACAAACATTATGCAATGGGCTAGAGTGTGTAAAACTCTAAAATGAATTATGAAGGTAAACACAGAGGTAATGTATTATTATCAATATTCATAACATACATCTCATTCATAATGAAAGTATGGCCCTTAAGTTATTCATAACATCGAACATCAAAAGTTCTCTTATGAACAACCTTCTTGCAAGATACCTTATGCAATGGGCTAGAGTGTGTAAAACTCTAAATGAATTATGAAGGTAAATACATAGGTAATACACCGATGGAATGTATAGTAACATTTACTATGTTCCTAGTGCGTATCTGAACCTCACTCCGGCAAGTCTTTTTGGCCATAGTAGTTCTTGCATCGAGTCGCAACAGAATGCAATCGAATGGGTATTTCTGTGATCAACTCACAATACCCAAGAATCAGTGATTAACATGTTTAATCATAATTCTCATGAACTATTTCTTTTTACCAGCCTTCTATACACCAATAGCTTGTATGACTTTCATACATGAGCTGGACATTCCAGTCTTCTCTCTTTTTGCCTTTATACTTCTAACAGTTTAACTTTCAGTATTTCTCCTACTCTCAGAAGAAGCACTCAACTTAAGAGTGGCGTTAGCCCCAGACTTCCTAGGTGTGTAAGTCACACTAACACCCTTTGGACATTTCCTTTCTCTTTAAGTTGTTGTTTTATTCACCTTTCATCATATGACAGGCGTTCTTCTGGATCCCTCTTGTATTAGTTAAATGCATAGTAAACACTTTTACTAATAGTTTGCAAAACAAACATTGCTTTGGATATCCCATATCTTTTAGCCTTTGTTTGTGTCTGAAAATGATTTTCAGTTCCATGAATATCACATAGCTATCCCAAAACTTTTGAAGTTCGGGTCTCATGGAAGCAAACATATTGCACTTGACTGTAACAGAATTTTAGCTTTTGGATCGAAGGACAAGAGTCACATTATCCATAGCATTAGCGGGAGGATACCGAAAGCATGCGATAGGATAAAATCCTTCTCGGCACTTTTGAGGACAATCCTCACATTACGTTACCAACTGTAAAGTTTTAACCAGATATTTAGCAGCTTATTCAATTTTAACAGGGAGGGTGAAAATGCTAGCCATTCTTCTACAACTATTATGCATATAACACTTAGACAGTGTTCATAATTAATTGCACTGAGAATTAAACAAGTTAATTCTACAGTGTGCTCCCACTCAAATCAATATCTCTCAAAATTGATTATGAGTGATTCAAGTCCCGCATTTCCATTCAACGCCATTGAACGAGATGAACACTGATGGCGCGAACTTCAATCGGTAGGCAAACTTGCCGATCACATCTCTATGTGACTCTTGTTCATCTTTCGATGGGCGTGTTCCAAGCTCAGGGAGATCCTTCCAGAATGTCAAGACAACCAAGTGATCTTGCTGCGAGGTCTCAACTCACCTGCCTCACACTTCTCTAATCGTTCGTACCCAGGGAGATCATGTGATACCCCGAAGAGATAGGTGCCGTGACGGTGCTACACTTGGGAGAACACTAACTACTTGATATTTTTGTGAGAGATCACCCTAATAAAAAGCGACTACCGCGCAATCAAAAAGGGTGCATCATAAGGGATAAACATTTCAGGCAATTCATAATAGCATGATATGGTATAGCCCTTTCTGACGGAGAAGTCAAGTATTTCTTCGTCTTCGGCATTCACGTTGGTGTTCACCTTCGCGAAGATTGCCACCACCTTGTCGATGCACCAGATTAATATTGCTATCTCTATACCTAATAAAATAAGTGCATTACTTAAGGTTGACATGCAGGTCATTAAAGTGACAATCATATGGCTCCAACCATCATGCCAAATCATGACACGCAGGTCATGTTAGTAAATTTACATTATATAGTCATCTCATACATAATCAAATTAATATGAGCACTGCTATACCACATCACATGCACATGCAAACCATCCTACAAAACCAAGTTAGATGCGTCTAATCGGTTCATACAAAATTTTATTTTACGTGGCTTCTAAGGTTTCGAAACAAATCGAACCTACCAACGTCCATCATCAAGAATGATTATTAAAGTCGCTAGTTTTAACTTTGCGGGGTGTATGAAACACGAGATAATAAAATCTCGAGCCCCATACTGAACTTCATCATACGCATGACCCCCGTGCAGATCATATCTGCATTGCCCTTTTGTCTGCGAAATTTCATCTTTATTTTAAACTATGGTGGAATTCAATGAACTGTTAGCACTTCGTTGATCAATCAGGATCGCGGATTGCCAGAACTTTGAAATTCCACCATGCTGTTATCAAGATCAGAAATATGCAAATTCCAGGGAAGCAACAAGAACTTCGGGTAACAGATTTCATCTGCTACCCGCACAAATAATTATCAGCAGTAGAACTCATCTACTACAAATTATATTGTGCAACACCCATACATCTCTATGTATTCTAGATCGTAACCTGCATCTACGCATAGCATGGCTCTTGATGCCACTGTAGGGTAACGCAGCAGAAAACAAAAAAATTCTGACCTACGCACCAGGCCAGGACCACTATGGAGACTGCATACAAGGTTTGATCTTTTCGTTACCGACTCGTAGCGCAGCGGAAGTAGAGTCGATGATGATCGGCGGTGCAGATCCCCGCAGCTAGGATTTACAACCTCCCAACCGCGAGGATGTTCTCCCTCATCTGCCCCTCCAACAGCCCTTCGGGAGGCGGTCGGACCGTCCTTCGGACGGTGTCACGGACAGCCCTTCGGGAGGACGCTCGAAACTCGGACGGTCACTCGGACAGCCCTTCGGGAGGACCCTCAAAACTCGGATGGTCACTCGGACAGCCCTTCGGGAGGCACTCTCGAACTAAGACCGAAACTACGATCTCTCTACAGAGTTGCACACATACAGTGTCATCTATCCGGCAGGGCGTCGCCGTCCAGAACTAGTTCCCACCGGAACCCAGATAGCCTTTCGGCTCTACGAAACTATTTCGCTGGGAGGGAGAGAGAAGCCAGAAATGTCATGGCATGTGTATGAGAGCAAGGGATGAGTCTTTAGGCAGCCCCCTCCACCCCTATTTATAGGCCAAGCCCAAGGGTGGCTTCTCCAAGAAGCCAAGGGGTAAAATACCAAAAGGCCCTCAAGGTGGCTTCTCCAACAAGCCACACAAAAAGCACTTTCACTATTCATGAAAACATTTTTCCGCGACCGTTAAATCTGAAAATATTTCTATGGGTCTTAAAATAATTCTTGTACCCACTAAAATGATTTTGGACGTGTTCCGAAACAATTCCGGATTAGTTATTTTCATCTGTGAAAAGCAACAAAACCGGTTTCGGCAGCTCCGGAACATTTCCGGTTTTTATCCCGGAAAAATCCCGGAAGTTTCCAGAACAATTCTGGCACCCTCCAAGAATTTCCAGGCATGTGCCGAACCAATTTGACTTAATGGTATACCCCGAAACAACTTTTCAGTTTTACCGGAACTATTCCGGTGTCCTCTCCGGAACGTTTCCGCTGTCTCCGAAACTTTTCCGGTGACTTTCTCTCAGACTCCCTGTCTAGTATTCAGCAGATAGATGACCCTTAAGCATGTGACCCTATAGGTTTGGTGAAGCATAGACATGACCCGGAACACTTTTCGATCAATGATCAATATCGGAGCCGTGGACACCCATATTGACCCCTATACCCACACGAATGAATATTCGAGTGAACCTCCAGTTGCCGTGTGCTATTCCTGTTGCTTCGCGATATGTTACAAAACCCGAGGTGAGATTTATCGGCATCCCCATGGATCAACAACTTGTCCACTATGCCAGTTACCTCGTTGCCGGTTTTGTTCTCTTTTCTCGTTCCCGTGTTCCGGCATCCCTGTGATCAAATCACAATGTGTCTGGCCAGACGATGGTGGATACCGTAACACCGAGAGGGCCCAGAGATATCTCTCCATCATCGGAGGACCAAATCCCAATCTTGAGCTATCAAATCCCTTGACATACTTTCCCATGAACCCGTAAGCTACCGTAATAGCCACCCAGTTACGGATGACGTTTAACAAACCCCAAAGTTCATGAATCAAGCATGAAGAAACTCGATACTCTCATGGTCTAAGGAATTATGCAAACGTTAACTTTCTCTATGTTATTAACCATTAACTTGTGACGAATGTATCTCATAGCATAACATCAATTCGGGTCGATTCAACACAAATGTTCTTCTAACATTGTGCCCTCAAAGTTGTCGGCATAGTCATGCCCATGATCAGGAAAACAGAACCATCATGCAACACTTGAGCTAGTCTTAGAGGCCAGACTAGGAATACATTTTACCATTTATTATTCCACACATGCATATGAGTCTTCCTCCGAGCCTCGTGGTTATTGTAGACTCGAGAACCATAGCAGTTATAGCATGGAACATAAACATAATTATGAACATGGAGATAAACAATAACATTTATCATTGCCTCTAGGGCATATCTCCTACAATTTGTGCATCATATATTTAAGCCTCCCCAAGCTTGAGCGATACTTTCTCCTTCATAAGGTCAAAAATTATATATGTAATTTCGATCATGATGAACCAAATGCATAGGATAAAATTTATTGTGAAATTCCAGCTTCAACCGGTTCCAATCCCATGTTCCAGTATCATCCAATACCCTGTACCATGTCAATGCCTTTCCCCCCAAAGATAAAGGGAATACTTTATTCTTGACTCCATCCTCGGATAAACCTGCAAGCTTAAACAATCCACAAATTTCATCTATATAGATCAAGTGCATATCAGGATGTACTGTTCCATCTTGTGCATATGGATTAGCTAGCAGTTTCTCTAACATACCCGACGGAATTTCATAATAAATATTTTTAGTAGGATCAGTAGGTTGAGGGGCAACTCTTATTACTTTTGTTCGAGGTGAAGATACCCCGAACAAAACCCTCAAAGGATTATTTTCCATAGTGACAAGTGATAGAAAATTTCAGCACGTAATAAAAATGTTTCCTTACCAAATTCCACTGACCAAAGGCGCTTCACTCACCGGCAATGGCCCCAGAAAAGAGTCTTGATGACCCACAAGTATAGGGGATCAATCATAGTCCTTTCGATAAGTAAGAGTGTCGAATCCAACGAGGAGCAGATGGAAATGATAAGCGGTTTTCAGCAAGGTATTCTCTGCAAGTACTGCAAATAGCAGTAACAGATAGTTTTGTAGCAAGGTAATTCGTAACAAGTAACAAGTGACAATAGTAATAAAGGTGCAGCAAGGTGGCCCAATCCTTTTTATAGCAATGGACAAGCCGGAACTCTCTTATAATAAGCAAAGCGTTCTCGAAGACACATGGGAATTGTCGTCTAGTCACGTTCATCATGTTTAGTTAATTCGCGTTCGCTACTTTGATAATTTGATATGTGGGTGGACCAGCTCTAGGCTGTTGTTCTTACTTGAACAAGCAACCCTCTTATGGTTACCCCCTCCCGCAAGCATCTCCAACTATGAAAGAAGAATTAAGATAAATCTAACCATAGCATGAAACATATGGATCCAAATCAGCCCCTTACGAAATAACGCATAAACTAGGGTTTAAGCTTCTGTCACTCTCGCAACCCATCATCTACTTATTACTCCCCAATGCCTTACCTCAGGCCCAAGTATGGTGAAGTGTCATGTAGTCGACGTTCACAAGACACCACTAAAGGAAGAACAACATAGATATCATCAAAATATCGAACGAATACCAACTTCACATGATTACTTATTACAAGACTTCTCCCATGTCCTCAAGAACAAAAGTAACTACTCACAAATCATATTCATGTTCAAGATCAGAGGTGTATTGAATATGCTTGAGGATCTGAACATATAATCTTCCACCAAATAAACCAATAGCATCAACTACGAGATGTAAGCAACACTACTAGCAACCCACATGTACCAATCTGAGGTTTTGAGACAAAGATCGAATACAAGAGATGAACTAGGGTTTCAGATGGGATGGTGCTGGTGAAGATGTTGATGAATATTGGTCCTCCCACGATGAGAGGATCGTTGGTGATGTCAATGGCTTCGATTTCCCCCTCCCGGAGGGAAGTATCCCCAGCGGAATCGCTCCGCCGGAGAGAAAAAGTGCTCCTGCCTAGGTTCCGCCTCGAGACGGCTATGCTTCATCCTGAAAGTCTTCTGATGTTTTTTTTCTAGGGCAAATGGCATCATATAGGGGAAGATGGGCCCAGAGGCCTGCTGGAGGGCCCACAAGCTCAGTAGGCGCGCCCTGGGGGGGCGGCCCCCTGAGCTTGTGGCTCTCTGGTGGCCCCCCTTCTGGTATTTCTTCCGCCAATATTTTTTATATATTCCAAAATAATTCTTCGTAAATTTTCAGGTCATTTGGAGTAGTGGAGAATATCTACCTCTGCTGTAGCCTTTTCAGGCCTAGAATTCAAGCTGCCGGCAATCTCCCTCTTCATGTGAAACTTGCAAAATAAGAGAGAAAAGGCATTAGGATTGCATCACAAAGTGAAATAATGACCCAAAACCTAATAAATAACAGTAGGAAAACATGATGCAAAATGGACGTATCAATGATTCAGGAGGTCATCAACAAGAAGAAGAACACCATGGTCTAGCGTAATCCAACTTGCTTTAGCGATGGAGGAAACAATGTTCAACTAATTGATCTATATTTTCTTTAGTATGCATTGCCGTGTTGTTTAGTTTTATTGTCTTGTTTAATTTCAAGAGATTATCCATGATTAGATGGGACTGAAATAATACTTAATGTACACTATTTTGAGAATAAATGGCACGCATATTTCTCCCTTTACACTTTATCAGAATCAATAGGTACATATTTTTCTGAGTTTAATCGGCGGTGTGTTTTGCATTATTCATAGGAGACTGGTGGGCGCTAATTGAGATTTTCTAATATTTTTTGAGTGTTTATATTTAAGATGGTGCTCAAAGTAGTTCCTTGCATTTATAAATTTCCATAAATAATCAATGCAATATATTAACTCATTTCTTATGTAATGATATTCTCCCTCTTGTTCTCTCGTTACCATTATCTTTTAAAAATATAGATGTGTAATATTCCTTGTTTATAAATATATTAATTTTTGGTCAAAGACATGCGGCAGGGACCATGTAATTGGCATCTATGATATGTATTGGAATATATCAATTATATATGTAAGGTGATTGCTGGGCTAACAAAAAACATAAATAGTCTAGAATATCTCACACAATTAGAAACATTTCACCGTCAACTACACAACCCTTAGTTAAGAAATCATTTCCAATGGACAAAATATGTTATAATACAATCAATTTTATAGTCATGCTCCTCCGATGATTTGCACCGAGAGTCTCACGATCCACATACACCACTCGATTCGATCCCTTCTTCCCCACAACACCGGCCACAACATCCTCTCCTCCTCGACCCATTGATGTCAACATCAATGCGTGGCACATGTTCTTCACTCCTGCACGAAGCAGGTCAATTCATTTGGTTCTAGGAGTCCATTTTTCTCAAAAGGAGGTTCTTGGTCTCCTTAGCACGAAGGAGACAATTTGTTTGTAAGGAGGGATAATGTGATGTATATTTCACTTGTCGGTTAGTTGTGATATGTGTATACTTCTTGAGATATATCACTGCATCAATTCATTGCAAGTCAGTTCGACGATAACATGCAGAAGAATATCAACCCATATGCCAGCAAGGAAACCTTCCACCTCCCGTGCATCATGGAATTTGCCATCAAGTTCATAATGTTGCCTATGTGCATAGTCAAACCAACCCCTTTAACGATAACATGGAGAAGAAGATCCAACCATACGCCAGCAAGCACACCTTCCTCCTCTTGTGCATTGTGGAATCGCCATAAAGTTCTTACTGTCACCTATGTCCACAATCAAACCAACCTGTTGGCACAATGTGGTGGCGGTGGTCTTCTTCACAACCCGGCACACTGACAATTTGTTCCATCCACAACACAGACATGAGGTGTTCCCATTTCCTTTCGATAGCACCCTTAGCCACTGAGGTACAATTGGTCATCGTCAACCTCAGGCCACGGCGGGTGAAGAATTTTGTGTCGCTCCTAAAGAAGTTGTCCCACTACGAGCCTCTGGAGTAGCTAGGATTTGGAATCAGTGCAGTTCAATGGAGACTTCTTGTCCCCACAAATACAACATGGAAATATATCCGTAAAGAATTTATAAAGGCACATATCGATGATATCTAGTAAGACTATTAAAATTCATAAATAAGTATGAAAAATGCATAAAAGAAGTCATCACACTTTATTTGTCGGTGAAGGGGATGAAAAAGGAACATTGACTTTTCTATGTTTTGAGAAAAGTGCTGCAACAATTTTATGATAAAATGCATAACTTACCAATTATTAATTATAACAAATCATAGTAACTAACCAACACAAGGCTACAAGCATTGAATTTTACAAAAACTACAAACCTTGCCTCAGCCTCAATTTTAATTTGCATCCATTAGACTTGCTTTTTTGCACATCCACGACCTCCGGTATCCAGTTAGACAGTTAGAGCCTACATCATACGGCCGGTGCTTGTTCCTCCGTGGATCCAAACACCACATATTGTCGTCTGCCGTTGCATGGTACAATTGACATCGCCCCCTACACTGGTTGGCATGGTCGTGGTCGGCTGATGCCTTCTAGACTCTAGGAGGATTTGGGTATGTTGTTGTCGACTTTTATCTTTTCAGAGTAGAGCTATGTTGTCACATGTAAGAGGAATATGATTCCAATCCACGACTACACTATACTCTCGGCCAAGCCCAAGCAATTCTTTTACTGCTTTTTTCTTTACGGTTTCCTTTCAGCGATTTGTGTTCTATTTTCCTTTTCCTTTTATCTTTTTCTTTATTCAAATACATGTCCACTTCTTTTAATACATGTTGTAAAAAAAATCTATACACGAGGAATTTTTTTTGACACACGTTGAACATTTTAATACATGATGAACATTTTTCAAATGCATGTTTGAACATTTTTTATCTTCAATATTTTTCAAATAAGCATTGGTTTTTGTTGAATGGTATCACACATTTTTTTAAGTTATTTAAATATTTTTACTTTGTGTAACAGTTTTTAAAAAGAAATGTACATAAGTTGAAACGCCTGAACATTTTGAGAAAATGGTACGAGCATTCATTTAATGGTAAACAACATTTTTTTATAAATTAGGCGAACAATATTTTTAAAGTGTAATAACTTTCTTCAAATGTCACGATAACATTTTTGAAACGCGCAAACATTGTTTTTAATGTCACAAACATTTTTTTGAATGGTACGAAACATATTTGAAATTACACACACTTTTTTACATTGTATAAACATGTTTTATTAAATGTCATGAACACTTTTTTCTACATTATATAAGCATATTTTATTAAATGTCATGAACACTTTTTTTCTTATTGTATAAACATATTTTGTTTATGTTTTCAATACTTTTTTATATTTCCATAAATGTTACAGAAAAGTATTTTTGCATACGTAACTGGTACATATTCTTTTAAAATCCAAGTTCAAAAATATTCTACACACATTAAATATGTTCGTGGAATGTAGCAGTTTGTTCGTGTGATTTAAAAAAATCATACAATTAAAAAAATTCACACATTTAAAAATATGTTCACGAAAAAGGAAAAATGTGTTCACGTAATATGGGAGAAAAAAATCATACCCTTCAAAAACAATGTTCTTGCCACTTAAAAAATATACACACGAAGGCCCAGGTGGGCCTGTAAGGCACCCTCGTCCAACTAGCCACCCTTAGTGATCGACACCGTGTGGTCGATATTGAACTAGGGAACGATACTGCTCGAATGTGTACTTCATCTAACCTTATGCACTTGCAGGACAACATCGAGGTAGTAAAATTTATTGGCTAAAATTTGGAATTACAATTCAAAGAAATTCATCTACCAATTAGAAGTCATATTGTTTAGGACTAAGTTTAGATATGAAGTATCAAGTTTCATATGAAACACAACCCGACAATATTAAATATCCAGAGATATACCTCATTAATAAGAAAATATACATCGCCAATATTGATTATGCCATAATTATTTGGGGGCAGAGAGCGGCGCAGGTTTTTGTATGGTGAAGGAGGTGGAGATCGAGTGGGCATGGGTCGTGCCTCCCCGTTGCCGCTCTACAAATACCATGGCATAAAGGGCGTACAAGGCACACAACTACCAAATTGTCAAGCAGGAAGACCAGAAAGAGCTCCATTCTCCTCCTCCTCCTCCTCCACCACTGTAATATCTAGGTATAGCCTTCAGATCCCTATTCAATCCTTTGTGTTTTCTGCCTTATTTTATCGGTCGGCATGTAGTAGCTTTTGTGTCCATACTTTATGTACAAGATCTTGTTGGAGAATACTATATGTGTGTAGAATGGAAGTAGTTCATTTCGATCTCTGTAGTACAATTTTATTTTTGCATCGAGGTTTATGCCTCTATATATACATGGTGACATTTTTATGGTTTCTTTTTTATTGTTGTTGCTATTCATATGCATCTCTTTCCTGGTGCTACATGTTGTAAAAGATTAAAAAGAACATGCAAAAGTAACCTTATATAGCACAATAAATGAATCTCTATTACTTTTTTCGTGCAAAGTACCAGATTTCTTTTGTTATTCTTTCATCATGTTCTGTGATATTTGCTGTTAGTGTATTAATGATGTCACTAATTAATAGTATACTTTTTGTGTTGATTCTTTTCGAGATAACAATCTCGCCTTGCAAGTATTTGCATTGAGCATATAATGAAAAACTAATTTATTTATTCCATTTTGTAATTGGTTTAGCTCATCATGCAACCCAAGGACCGAGGCTCCTCTGTGAAGGCACTACTTGTTGATGATACCGTTATTGAAAGGACAATCTTCTCATGATGTTGCGCAAATTTCATTGTGAGATCTCTCTGGCCATATATGGGAAAGAAGCAGTTAAACTATTCCTTCTTTAAAGAAGTTTGACTTTGTTTTGTGTGATAAGGACATGCCCATCATGACTGGTCCTGAGGAACTTTAGTCTCCCCTTTAGAAATATTAGTATGTTCAGAAGTTTATGTAATGTACTTGTCTAAACAAAACTCTTTGTTTTATGTATGAGAATTATTATTTTTTATTGTTTGACTGGAACTTGTGATGATCCGCTCTTTGGAGAAACTGCTGTGAAGATTGTTGGGATGTTAGATGATGGTCATACCATGGAGGTGTTCATGAGTGATGGTATTGATGTGTTCATGCCCAACCTAATGGGGATTGAGATTCTCGAGTCGATGATTCATGAGGTCATCAACAAGAAGAAGAACACCATGGTCTAGCGCAATCCAACTTGCTTTAGCGATGGAGGAAACAATGTTCAACTAATTGATCTATATTTTCTTTAGTATGCATTGCCGTGTTGTTTAGTTTTATTGTCTTAATTAAAAACAAGTGATTATCCATGATTAGATGGGATTGAAATAATACTTAATGTACACTATTTTGAGAAGGCCTTGATGGAATAAATGTCATGCATATTTCTCCCTTTACACTTTATCAGAATTAATAGGTACATATTTTTCTTAGTTTAATCGGCGGTGTGTTTTGCCTTATTCATAGGAGAGAGGTGGGTGCTAATTGAGATTTTCTAATATTTTTTGAGTGTTTATATTTAAGATGGTACTCAAAGTAGTTTGCATTTATAAATCTCCATAAATAATCAATGTAATATATTAATTCATTTCTTATGTAATGATATTCTCCCTCTTGTTCTCTCGTTACCATTATCTTTTAACAATATAGGTGTGTAATATTCCTTGGTTATAAATATATTAATTTTTGGTCAAAGACATTTGGCAGGGACCATGTAATTGGCATATATGATATGTATTATTGGAATATATCAATTCTATACGTAAGGTGATTGCTGGGCTAACAAAAAAACATAAATAGTCTAGAATATTACACACAATTAGAAACACTTCACTGTCAACTACACAACCCTTAGTTAAGAAATCATTTCCAATGGACACAATATGTTATAATAAAATCAATTTTATAGTCATGCTCCGCCGGTGATTTGCACCGAGAGTCTCACGGTCCACATACACCACTCGATTCGATCCCTTCTTCCCCACAACACCGGCCACAACATCCTCTCCTCCTCGACCCATTGATGTCAACATCAGTGTGTGGCACATGTTCTTCACTCAGGAATGAAGCAGGTCAATTCATTTGGTTCTAGGAGTCCATTTTTCTCAAAAAGAGGTTCTTGGTCTCCTTAGCATGAAGGAGACAATTTGTTTGGAAGGAGGGTTAATGTGATGTATATTTCACTTGTAGGTTAGCAGTGATATGTGTATACTTCTTGAGATATATCACTGCATCGATTCATTACATGTTCGTTCGACAATAACATGGAGAAGAATATCAACCCATACGCCAGCAAGGACACCTTCCTCCTCCTGTGCATCTGGAATTCGCCATCAAGTTCATAATGTTACCTACGTGGATAGTCAAACCAAACCCTTCGAAGATAACATGGAGAAGAAGATCCAACCATACGCCAGCAAGCACACCTTCCTCCTCCTGTACATTGTGGAATCGCCATCAAGTTATTACTGTCAGATATGCCCACAGTCGAACCAACCCGTTGGCACAACATGGCAGCGCTAGTCTTCTTCACAACCCGGCACACTGAGAATTTGTTCCATCCACTACATGGACATGAGCTGTTCCCACTTCCTTTCGATAGCGCACTTAGCCACTGAGTTACAATTCGTCATTGTCAACCTCAAGCCAGAGCGGGTGAAGATTTTTGTGCCGCTCCTAAATAAGTTGTCCCACTACGAGCCTCTGGAGTAGCTAGGATTTGGAGTCAGTGCAGTCCAATGGAGACTTCTTGCCCCCACAAATACAATATGGAAATATACCCGTAAAGAATTGATAAAGGCACATATCGATGATATCTGGTAAGACTATTATAATTCATAAATAAGTATGAAAAATGCATAAAAGAAGTCATCACACTTTATTTGTCGGTGAAGGGGATGAAAAAGGAACATTGACTTTTCTGCATGTTTCGAGAAAAGAGCTGCATGATAAAAATGCATAACTTACCAATTATTAATTATCATAAATCATAGTAACTAACCAACACAAGGCTATAAGGATTGAATTTTACAAAAACTACAAACCTTGCCCCAGCCTCGATTTTAATTTGCGTACATTAGAGTTGCTTTTTTGCACATCCACGACGACCGGCGTCCAGTTAGGTAGTTAGAGCCTGCCTCATACCGTCGGCGCTTGTTCCTCCATGGATCCAAACACCACATATTGTCGTCTGCTGTTGCATGACACAACTGACATCGCCCCCCTACAGTTGGCATGGTCGTGGTCGGCTGATGCCTTTTAGACTCTAGGAGGATTTGGGTATGATGTTGTCGACTTTTATCTTTTCAGAGTACAACTATATTGTCGCATGTACGAGGAATATGATTCCAATCCACGACTACACTATACTCTCGGCCAAGCCCAGGAAATACTGATAGATGGGCCAATGAGCTAACCACCAAACCAAATTAGGCATATGCTGATTGCTCAAGGCGTGAGCAGTTGAGCGATTTGTTTTTTCCGTGGAGGTTATACCTCGCTTTTTGTCACACGTACCCCACCTTGCCTCTCGCGCTCAGCGATGTGTCGCCTTCCTGGGCCGGCCTAGTCAAGTGGTTTTGGAAGGTTCGAGAGCAATGTTCGTGGATCCTTCCTACGATTTTGGCCGGTTTTGGAAAGGTTCCATGTGGTTTTTTCTTCCTTTTCTTTTACTGCTTTTTTCTTTACCGTTTTCTTTCAGCGATTTGTTTTCTATTTTCCTTTTCATTTTTTCTTTTTCTTTATTCAAATACATGTCCACTTCTTTTAATACATGTTGTAAAAAAAATCTATACACGAGGAATTTTTTTTGACACACGTTGAACATTTTTAATACATGATGAACATTTTCAAATGCATGTTTGAACATTTCTGATCTTCAATATTTTTCAAATAAGAATTGATTTTTGTTGAATGGTACGAGACATTTCTTAAAAATTTATTTAAATATTTTTTTACTTGGTATAACATTTTTTAAGAAGACACAAACATAATTTGAAATGACTGACATTTTCAAATAATGGTACGAACATTTCTTTTAAAGGTAAAAAAACATTTTTGATAAATTAGGCGAACATTATTTTTATAGTGTATTAACTTTATTCAAATATCACAATCACATTTTCTGAAATGCGTGAACATTGTTTTCAATGTTACAAACATTTTTTTTTGAATGGTACAAAACCTTTTTAAAATTACACACATTTTTTTACATTGTATAAACATGTTTTATTAAATGTCATGAACACTTTTTCCTACATTTTATAAACATAGTTTACTTAATGTCGTGAACACTTTTTTTCTTCACTGTATAAACATATTTTCTTTATTTTTCAATACTTTTTTATATTTCCATAAATGTTAGAGAAAAGTATTTTTGAATAAGTAACTGTTCACATATTCTTTCAAAAGCCATGTATTTAAAAATCTTCACCACACATTAATATGTTCGTGGAATCTAGCAGTTTGTTCGTATGATTTAAAAAAATCATACAATTTAAAAAATGTTCACACATTTAAAAAATGTTAATCAAAAACTAAAAATGTGTTCACGTAATATGGGAGAAAAAGTTCATACCATTCAAAAACAATGTTCTTGCAACTTAAAAAATATACACATGAAGGCCCAGGTGGGCGTGTAAGGCACCCTCGTCCAACTAGCCATCCTTACTGATCGACACCGTGTGGTCGATATTAAACTGGGGAACGATACTATTCGAATGTGTACTTCAACTAACCTTATGCACTTGCAGGACATCATCGAGGTACTAAAATTTCGTGGTTAAAATTTGAAATTTGGAATTACAACTCAAAGAAATTCATCTACCAATATGAAGTCATATTGTTTAAGACTAAGTTTAGATATGAAGTATCAAGTTTCATATAAAACACAACCCGACAATATTAAATATCCAGAGATATGCCTCATTATTAAGAAAATATACATCACAACTATTGATTATGGCATATTTATTTGGGGGCAGAGACGGCACAGGTTTTTGTATGGTGAAGGAGGTGGAGATTGTGTGGGCATGGGTCACGCCTTCCCTTTGCCGCTCTACAATTACCATGGCATAAAAGGCGTACAAGGCACACAAGCACCAAATTGTCAAGCAGCAAGACAAGAAAGAGGTCCATTCTCCTCGTCCACCTCCTCCACTATAATCTCTAGGTATAGCCTTTAAGTCCCTATCCAATCCTTTGTTTTTTCTGCCTTGTTTTGTCGGTCGGCATGTAGTAGCTTTTGTGTCCATACTTTACATACAAGATATTGTTGGAGAATAATATATAAGTGTAGGATGGAAGTAGTTCATTTCGATCTCTGTAGTACAATTTTATTTTGGCATCGACATTTATGCCTCTATATATACATGATGCCATTTTTATGGTTTCTTCTTTATGTTGATGCTATTCAGATGCATCTCTTTTTTGGTGCTACATGTTGTAAAAGATTAAAAAGAACATGCAAACGTAACCTTGTATAGCACAATAAATGAATCTCTATTATTATTATTTTCAAAGTACCAAATTTCTTTTGTTATTCTTTCATCATGTTCTGTGATATTCCCGATTAGTGTATTAATGATGTCACAAATTAATAGTATACTTTTTGTTTTGATTCTTTTCGAGATAATAATCTCCTTGCAAGTATTTGCATTGAGCATATAAGGAAAGACTAATTTATTTATTCTATTTTGTAATTTGTTTAGCTCATCATGGCACCCAAGGCCAGAGGCTCCTCTGTGAAGGCACTACTTGTTGATGATAGCGTTATTGAAAGGACGATCTTCTCATCGATGTTGCGCAAATTTCATTGTGAGATCTCCCTGGCCATATATGGGAAAGAAGCAGTTGACCTATTCCTTATTTAAAGAAGTTTAATGTTGTTTTGTTTGATAAGGACATGCCCATCATGAATGGTCCTGAGGAACTTTAGTCTCCCTTTTAGATACATTAGTATGTTTAGAAGTTTATGTAATGTACTTGTCTAAACAAAACTCTTTGTTTTATGTATGGGATTTTTTTTATTGATTGACGATAACATGGAGAAGAATAACCACCCATATGCCAGCAAAGACACATTCCTACTCCCGTGCATCATGGAATTCACCATCAAGTTCATACTGTTGCCTATGTCCACAGTTAAACTAACCCGTTGGCACAACGTGCTGGTGGTGGTCTTCTCCACAACCCGGCACACTGACAATTTCTTCCATCCACAACACGGACATGAGGTGTTTGATAAAGCACAAGTATAGGGGATCAATTATAGACTTTTTCAATAAGTAAGAGTGTCGAACCAAACGAGGAGCTAAAGGTAGAGTTAATATTCTCTCAAGTTCTATCGACCACCGATACAACTCTACGCACACTAACGTTCGCTTTACCTAGAACAAGAATAAAACTACTTTGTAGGTGTAGTAGGATGAGTTTGCAAGAATAAAACTAGAAGTACGTAGCTAGATAATAAAAGTTAGTTTGTTTTAGTAGAGAGCTTTTGTAACACAAAGAGAAAGATTGTCCATAGGCAATTGAATATAACACAATAGATACTTATCATATGCAATGACGGAGAGGCATACGCTAACATATTTTCCGTACTTGGATCACATGTTCTTATGATTGGAACTCTAGCAAGCATCCACAACTACTAAAGATCATTAAGGTAAAACCCAACCATAGCATTAAGTAAAAAAAGCCCCCTTTACTCCCATACGCAACAACCCCCTTACTCGGGTTTAAGTTTCTGTCATTCTCGCAACCCACTATAAGCGAATCATGAACGTATTGCAAAACCCTACAGCGGTAATCCCACACGCTTGCGCGACATGGAGGGCACCATAGGACAGCACCATATTAACATACAACTCATATCAATCACACCATACCACAATTAACCCGTAAGACAAAAAGAATCTACTCAAACATCATAGGATGGCCATACATCATTGGGTAATAATATATAGCATTAAGCACCAAGTTTAAGTAGAGATTACAACGGGGAAAAGAGGTGTTACACCACTGCATAGAGGGGGAGAAACTTGGTGGTGACGGTGTCGAAGTTGTTGGTGTAGATCGCCGTAACGATGGTTCCCCCGGGGGCGTTCCGTTGCCATCGGAAGAGAGGAGGGAGAGGTCCCCCCCCTCCTTCTTCTTCTTGCTTGGCCTTCCCCCTAGATGGGAGAAGGGTTCCCCCTCTGGTCCATGGCCGCCATGGCTCCCGGAGGGCAGGAGCCCTCCGAGATTGGATCTCTCTCTCTGTTTCTCTTCTGTTCCGCGCTCCGGTTTTCTGGCCCTTCACCGTTTCTTATATTCCCGGAGATCCGTAAATCCGATTGGGCTGAAATTTTGAGGAGATTTTTATCTGGAAATTATCTTTCTTGAGGAGAAAGAAGGGCCCGAACCGACTTATGGCGGAGTCACAAGTTCACCCGGCGCGCCCTGGGGTAGGGGGCGCGCCGTGTGAGCTCGTGACTCCCTCGAGCATCGTCTCGCATTGATTCCTTTTCCCAAAAATCACATATATTCTAAAAAACATCTCCGTAAAATTTTATCGCGTTTGGACTTCGTTTGATATGGATTTCTGCAAAACAAAAAACATGCAACAAATAGGAACTAGCACTGGGCACTGGATCAATATGTTAGTCCAAGAAAATCATAAAAATTGTTGCCAAAAGTATGTGAAAGTTGTAAATAATGGCATAAAACAATCAAAAATTATAGATACGACGCAGATGTATCAAAATCCCCAAGCTTAATTCATGCTCATCCTCGAGTAGGTAAATGATAAACAGATAATTTTTGATGTGGAATTCTAGCTAGGATAATCTTGATCATGTAATCTAATCATGGCATGAATATTAAGATACGAGTGATTCAAGGCAATAGTCTGTCAGTTTGATACTGAAAGAATAATACAAAACATGCATGTAATTCATCATTGCCTTTCATAATAATGGAGCTAAAGGAAACAACCTCTATACACTTAGTTGTGGTAAGCATGACACGCTCGTTCTTCCCTGTATAGATATATCAAATCAAGAGTACCCTGGTGCCAAACCAAGCAATTGTATCATACTTTTTCATGCGCTTCAGCATTTTCAACTTCACTCAATACATGAGCGTAAGCCACGGACATAGCACTATGGGTGGAATAGAATGTGGTGGTAGAGATCAATAAGGGAAGTCGAAAAGGAAGAAAGGCTCGCATCAACTCGGCGGATCGATAGGCAATGGAGAGGCCTATCAATCGATATCAATGCGAGAAGTAGGGATTGCCATGCAATGGATGTACTAGAGCTATAAGTGTATGAAAGCTCCCTATGAAACTAAGTGGGTGTGCATCCAAATTGCTTGCTCATGAAGACCTCGGGCATTTGAAGCCCGTCATTGGAATATAGAAGCCAAGTTCTGTAATGAAAAATTCCCACTAGTATATGAAAGTGACAACTCATGGAGACTCTCTATATTAAGAACATGGTGCTACTTTGAAGCACAAGTGTGGTAAAAGGATAGTAGCATGCCCCTTCTATCTTTTTCTCTCATTTTTTCTCTCTTTTTTTCTTTTTTATGGGCTCTTTTTGGCCTCTTTTTTTAGAACAGTCTCATGGACCTCATCCCCAATTTTTCGAGGACTCATTAGTCTCCACCATTCTTTTCCTCACTAGGGCAATGCTCTAATAATGATGATCATCACACTTTTATTTACTTACAACTCGATAAACTAAAAAAGATGACTACAAATGAATGCCTCTGGCAGTGTACCAGGATGTGCAATGATCCAGCATAGCGAAGATATCAAAATACGGATAAGCCATGAAAATATCATGCTAGCTATCTTACGATCATGCAAAGAAATATGACAATAAATGCTCAAGTCATGTAAATGATGATGATGGAAGTTGCATGGCAATATATCTTGGAATGGCTATGGAAATGCCATAATAGGTAGGTATGGTGGCTGGTGAGGAAGATATAAGGAGGCTTATGTGTGATAGAGCGTATCATATCACGGGGTTTGGATACACCAGCGAAGTTTGCACCAACTCTAGAGGTGAGAAAGGGCAATGCACGGTACCGAAGAGGCTAGCAATATGCAGAAGGGTGAGAGTGCGTATAGTCCATGAACCCACATTAGTCATAAATAACTCATATACTTATTGTGAAAATTTCAAAGCCCTCGAAGCAAAGTATTACTCGCATGTGGAGGTTGTGAGAGGTTAACCATCGCGCGCCCCCAATTCGAACAACACAAAGGATCAATCAATGATAAAATGTGCTTCGACCTCACTGCTAATGTCAGCGGCCACCACTTTACATGCATGAAGATTTACTTGCGTAAAGACTACTTCCCTTAACACCATTATTAATACTCAACTTTAAATATTTTACTAGCATGCCCCCATATTACCACCTCAATATCACAAAACTATTGTAAGGAATCAAACATATCATATTCAGTGATCTACAAGTTTTATGTAGGATTTTATGACTAACCATGTGAATGACCAATTCATGTTAACTCTCTAAACAGATATAAGTGAAGCATGAGAGTTTAATTCTTTCTATAAAAGACTCGGATAAGCTCTAACACATATAAGTGAAGCAAAAGAGCATTCTACAAATAATGGTTTTCTAAATGTAGAGAAACGAGCATCCAAACTTCAAAAGATATAAGTGAAGCACATGAAGCATTCTATAAAGCCATACTCAAAAGATACAAGTGAAGTGCAAAGAGCATTCTATAAATCAACAAGGACTATCCCATACCAGCATGGTGCCTTACTAAAATAAAAATAAAAAGCACACGACACTCCAAGAATTTATGCATATCATGTGAACAAAAAAAACGAAATATACCGATAATTGTCGAAGAAGAAAGATGGGATGCCTTCCGGGGAATCCCCAAGCTTAGATGCTTGAGTCTCCTTGAATATTTACTTGGGGTGCATTGGGCATCCCCAAGCTTGAACTCTTGCCTCACCTTATTATTCTCATATCAATACCTCCTCGATCTTCAAACACTTCATCCACACAAAACTTAACCGAACCTTTTTTGTTAGAGGGGTTAGTACATATAACATCAAATCCCATCATGTCCTGCTGTAACATTATTGTATAATTATAATCAAACATTACCCACTGTATGTTATCACAATTCTATGGCTCCCAAGTCAATGGGGCTCAACAAGATTTCAACATAAGCAAATAAAGAAACTATAACAGCAATCTGTGAAAACAGGACAGTCTGTAAAGATGCAGATGAAACATATACTTCTGTAACTCCAAAAATTCTGAAAAATTAGGACATAATAAAAAATTTGCATAGCACTACTGTGTAAAAATTTCAGAATTTTGTGCATTCCAGTAAAATATGTAAATTCAAATACTACAGCAAAAGTTTCTGTTTTTGCACTGCACACACCAAACAAGCAATTTAAACACCCTAAAGGTAAATCTTGGCACATTATTTTTATAATACAATGGATTTGTACAAGGGGATAATTATATTTTTTGAAAATTTTCTGTAATTCAAGATTCACAAAGTTTCCATGGGCATGAACAAAGTTTAAGGATACCCCCCACTTCAACGGTGCTCGTCTTTCTCACTTTCACTTTTCTTTTTGAAAAGTTTTAGGCTCTCCTATATATTTTTTGTTTTTAAACTTTTTTAAAAACACAAAACAGAATAAAATTACTCTCTAAAACTTCCGTGTTGTCCCCCAGGCAGCGCTTTTAAAGCCATTAAGTTAGGCATAAAGTGCTCAAGTAATTGATCCACCCGGATCCCGAGGTATATCAAAGCCAATTTTAATTAACAATGGTTTACAATTTAGTAATGAGCACAAAGCAACATATATCATAGAAAAATGGAGTCTAACTCTCTTCCTATGCATCGGCATGTCATAAAAGAACAATTCATGCACATCAAGTAAAGGCCAATGCATAGTATAAATAGTTTCTTGCAATTTTATCGTATTGGAAACATAGAGAGGTGGAGATGTAGTTCCTCTCTCATAATAATTGCAATTAGGAGCAGAAAGCACATGCATATTATATCCATCAAAATCATCATGTGTAATGGTAAAACACAGCCCATCAATATAATCCTTAATAAGTGCAAACTGCTCCGATATAGTGTAGTTGGGAGAATTCAAAAAGATAATAGGACTATCATGTGTGGGTGCAATAGCAACATGTTTAACATAAGGAACTATAGCAAGTTCATCTCCATAAGTATAATTCATATTGGCATCATGGCCACAAGCATAGCAAGCATCAAGTTCATCAAAAAGGGATATTTCAAACGAATCCAAGGGATCATAGCAATTATCATAGCATTCATCCTTCGGTAAGAACGAACGGAAATTAAACAATGCATGATATAAAGAGTTACTCTCATCAGAAGGTGGGCACGGGTGATCAATCCACCCTTCCTCCCTTTGTTTTCCGCTCTCCTCCGCATCTTTTTTCATCTAATGAGCTCACAGTTTCAGCAATTTCTTCTTCCATAGATTCCTGCAAAATGTTAGTCTCTTCTTGGATAGCAGACAATCTCTCAATAAATTCTTTAATATAAGCATTAGAAGCATAGTTTTCATAGCAATATTTAAGTATGGCAAAAAAATTAGATTTGTAAAGAGTAGCATCATACTTTTCAATCAAAGAAGCAATTTCATAGGCACCTTTAAAAGCAACAAATTCTTCAATTTGTTCAATATCATAATAACTATAAACACCTTTAGCATAAGAACATAAGACTTCATTATCATTAAACTCACATTGATAAGGAAGGTGTTTCTTAGTGTCCTTTCTAGAGCAGAAAGTAAAATCATATATTTCACATAAATTCAAAGCATAACATTCTAACCGAGGTATTTGATCCCACAACTGTTTCCCTTTTTGAGATAAGCGGTAACGCACAAAATAAGCATGCTCATCTAATGATTTTCCCTAAACTAACCTAGTTGGGTTTTCCGCACTAGCACAAATGGATCGAAGATGATCCAAGTAAAAAGCTTCGGGAGTAAGGTAGGTTTTGGGTGGTTCCTCAACCATTGGGTTAGCAAGTACAACTGTTTTTTTGGTATTTTATGTTTCCTACCCATAACTAAAGATAGAAAACAAGAACACAAAATAAAACTACGTAGAGATAAAGCCAACAAGCGTACACGAGAATATTCGCCCCATGCTATTGCTCGCCAGCAACGGCGCCGGAAAAAGGTCTTGATAACCCACAAGTATAGGGGATCAACTGTATCCTTTTTCGATAAGTAAGATTGTCGAACCCAACAAGGAGCTAAAGGTAGAATTAATATTCTCTCAAGTTCTATCGACCACCGATACAACTCTACGCACACTTAACATTCGCTTTACCTAGAACAAGAATAAAACTACTTTGTAGGTGTAGTAGGATGAGTTTGCAAGAATAAAACTAGGAGTACTTATCTAGATAATAAAAGTTAGTTTGTTTTAGTAGAGGGCTTTTGTAACACAAAGAGAAAGATTGTCCATAGGCAATTGAATATAACACGATAGATACTTATCATATGCAATGAGGGAGAGGTATACACTAACATACTTTCCGTACTTGGATCACATGTTCTTATGATTGGAACTCTAGCATGCATCCGCCTAATAAAGATCATTAAGGTAAAACCCAACCATAGCATTAAGTAAAAAGTCCCCTTTACTCCCATACGCAACAACCCGCTTACTCAGGTTTAAGTTTCTGTCACTCTCGCAACTCACTATAAGCGAATCATGAACGTATTGCAAAACCCTACAGCGGTAATCCCACACGCTTGTGCGACACGGAGGGTACCATAGGAAAGCACCATGTTAACATACAACTCATATCAATCACACCATACCATAATTAACCCGTAGGACAAAAAGAGTCTACGCAAACATCATAGGATGGCCATACATCATTGGGTAATAATATATAGCATGAAGCACCATGTTTTAGTAGAGATTACAGCGGGGAAAAGGGGTGTTACACCGCTGCATAGAGGGGGAGAAACTTGGTGGTGACGGCGGCGAAGTTGTTGGTGTAGATCACCGTCACGATGGTTCCCCCGGCGGTGTTCCAGTGCCACCGGAAGAGAGGGGGAGAGGTCCCCCCTTCTTCTTCTTCTTGCTTGGCCTTCCCCCTAGATGGGAGAAGGGTTCCCCCTCTGGTCCATGGCCACCGTGGCTCCTGGAGGGCAGGAGCCCTCCGAGATTGGATCTCCCTCTCTCTCTCTCTCTCTCTCTCTCTCTCTCTCTCTCTCTCTCTCTCTCTCTCTCTCTGTTTCTCTTCTGTTTCACGCTCCTGTTTTCTGGCCTTCACCGTTTCTTATATTCCCTGAGATCCGTAACTCCGATTGGGCTGAAATTTTGAGGCAACTTTTATCTGGAAATTATCTTCATGCGGCGGAAGAAGGGACCTAACCGACTTACGGAGGAGTCACAAGCTCACCCGGCGCGCCCTAGGGTAGGGGGCGCACCGTGTGAGCTTGAGACTCCCTCGAGCATTGTCTCGCACTGATTCTTTTCCCCAAAAATCCAATATATTCCAAAAAAAATCTCCGTAAAATTTTATCGCGTTTGGACTTCGTTTGATATGGATTTTCTGCAAAATAAAAAACATGCAACAAACAGGAACTGGCACTGGGCACTGGATCAATATGTTAGTCCAAGAAAATCATATAAATTGTTGCCAAAAGTATGTGAAAGTTGTAAAATAATGGCATTAAACAATAAAAAATTATAGATACGACAGAGACGTATCAGTGTTCCCACTTCCTTTCGATAGCACACTTAGTCGCTGAGGTACAATTCGTCATTGTCAACCTCAAGCCACGGTGGGTGAAGAATTTTCTACCGCTCCTAAAGAAATTGTCCCACTACGAGCCTTTGGAGTAGCCAGGATTTGGAGCCAGTGCAGTCTAATGGAGACTTCTTTTTCCCACAAATACAACATGGAAATATATTCGTAAAGAATTTATAAAAGCACATATCGATGATATCTGGTAGAATATTAAAATTCATAAATAAGTATGGAAATGCATAAAAGAATTCATCACACTTTATTTGTCGGTGAAGGGGATGAAAAAGGAACATTGACTTTTCTGCATGTTTCGAGGAAAGAGCTACAACAATTTTATGATAAAAATGCATAACTTACCTATTATTAATTATAAAAAATCATAGTAACTAACCAACACAAGGCTACAAGCATTGAATTTTACAAAATCTACAAACCTTGCCTCAGCCTCGATTTTAATTTGCATACATTAGAGTTGCTTTTTTGCACATCCACGAGCTCCGGTGTCTAATTAGGCAGTTAGAGCCTACGTCATACCGCCGGGCTTGTTCCTCCGTGGATCCAAACACCACATATTGTTGTATGCTGTTGCATGGTACAAGTGACATCGCCCCCTACACTGGTTGCCATTGTCGTGGTCAGCTGATGGCCATGTTTAGAAATATTCACCACACATTAAATATGTTCGTGGAATGTAGCAGTTTGTTCGTATGATTTAAAAAAATCATACAATTAAAAAATTGTTCGCACATTTAAAAATATGTTCACGAAAAAGGAAAAATGTGTTCGCGTAATATGGGAGAAAAAAATCATACCCTTCAAAAACAATGTTCTTGCCACTTAAAAATATAGACACGAAGGCCTAGGTGGGCCTGTAAGGCACCCTTGTCCAACTAGCCACCCTTACTGATCAACACTGGGTGGTCGATATTAAACTAGGGAACGATACTGCTCGAATGTGTACTTCAACTAACCTTATGCACTCGCAGGATATCATCGAGGTAGTAAAATTTATTGGCTAAAATTTGGAATTACAACTCAAAGAAATTCATCTACCAATTTGAAGTCATATTGTTTATGACTAAGTTTAGATATGAAATGTCAAGTTTCATATGAAACACAACCCGACAATATTATATATCCAGATATATGCCTCATTAATAAGAAAATATACATCACCAATATTGATTCTGCCATATTTATTTGGGGGCAGAGAGCGGCGCATGTTTTTTTATGGTGAAGGAGGTGGAGATCGAGTGGGCATGGGTCGCGCCTCCCCTTTGCCGCTCTACAAATACCATGGCATAAAGGCATACAAGGCACACAACCACCAAATTGTCAAGCAGCAAGACCAGAAAGAGCTCCATTCTCCTCCTCCTCCTCCTGCTCCACTGTAATCTCAAGGTATAGCCTTCAGGTCCCTATTCAATCCTTTGTGTTTTCTGCCTTATTTTATCGGTCGGCATGTGGTAGCTTTTGTGTCCATACTTTACATACAAGATATTGTTGGAGAATACCATATAAGTGTGGGATGGAAGTAGTTCATTTCAATCTCTGTAGTACAATTTTATTTTGGCATCGACGTTTATGCCTCTATATATATATGATGCCATTTTTATGGTTTCTTTTTTATGTTGATGCTATTCAGATGCATCTATTTTTTGGTGCTACATGTTGTAAAAGATTAAAAAGAACATGCAAAAGTAACCTTATATAGCACAATAAATGAATCTGTATTATTATTTTTCATTCAAAGTCCCAGATTTCTTTTCTTATTCTTTCATCATGTTCTGTGATATTCTCTGTTAGTGTTTTAATGATGTCACTAATTAATCGTATATTTTTTGTGTTGATTCTTTTTGAGATAACAATCTCGCCTTGCAAGTATTTGCATTGAGCATATAAGGAAAAAACTAATTTATTTATTCCATTTTGTAATTGGTTTAGCTCATCATGCAACTCAAGGCCCGAGGCTCCTCTGTGAAGGCACAACTTGCGGATGATACCGTTATTGAAAGGACAATGTTCTCATCGATGTTGCGCAAATTTCATTGTGAGATCTCATTGGCCATATATGGGAAAGAAGCAGTTGAACTATTCCTTCTTTAAAGAAGGTTGACTTTGTTTTATGTGATAAGGACATGCCCATCATGACTGGTCCTGAGGAACTTTAGTCTCCCCTTTAGAAATATTAGTATGTTTAGAAGTTTATGTAATGTACTTGTCAAAACAAAACTCTTTGTTTTATGTATAAGAATTATATATTTTTTATTGTTTGACTGGAACTTGTGATGATCCGCTCTTTGGAGAAACTGTTGTGAAGATTGTTGGGATGTTAGCTGATGGTCATACCATGGAGGTGTTCATGAGTGATGGTATTGATGTGTTCATGCCCAACCTAATGGGGATTGAGATTCTCGAGTCGATGATTCAGGAGGTCATCAACAAGAAGAAGAACACCATGGTCTAGCGCAATCAAACTTGCTTTAGCGATGAAGGAAACAATGTTCAACTAATTGATCTATATTTTCGTTAGTATGCATTGCCGTGTTGTTTAGTTTTATTGTCTTGTTTAATTTCAAGAGATTAGATGGGATTGAAATGATACTTAATGTACACTATTTTGAGAAGGCCTTGATGGAATAATGTCATGCATATTTCTTCCTTTACACTTTATCAGAATCAGTAGGTACATGTTTTTCTGAGTTTAATCGGCGGTGTGCTTTGCATTATTCATAGGAGAGTGGTGGGTGCTAATTGAGATTTTCTAATATATTTTTGAGTGTTTATATTTAAGATGGTACTCAAAGTAGTTCCTTGTATTTATAAATCACCATAAATAATCAATATAATATATTAATTCATTTCTTACGTAATGATATTCTTCCTCTTGTTCTCTCGTTACCATTATCTTTAAAAAATATAGGTGTGTAATATTCCTTGTTTATAAATATATTAATTGCTGGTCAAAGAGATGCGACAGGGACCATGTAATTGGCATCTCTGATATGTATTATTGGAATATATAAATTCTATACGTAAGGTGATTGCTGGGCTAACAAAAAAACTAAAATAGTCTAGAATATCTCACACAATTAGAAACATTTCACCGTCAACTACACAACCCTTAGTTAAGAAATCATTTCCAATGGACACAATATGTAATAATACAATCAATTTTATGGTCATGCTCCTCCGGTGATTTGCACCGAGAGTCTCACGATCCACATACACCACTCGATTCGATCCCTTCTTCCCCAGAACATCGGCCACAACATCCTCTCCTCCTTGACCCATTGATGTCAACATCAGTGCATTGCACATGTTCTTCACTCCGGCACAAAGTGGGTCAATTCATTTGGTTCTAGGAGTCATTTTTTCTCAAAAGGAGGTTCTTGGTCTCCTTAGCATGGAGATAATTTGTTTGTAAGGAGGGTTAATGTGATGTATATTTCACTTGTATATTAGTTGTGATATGTGTATACTTCTTGAGATATATCACTGCATCGATTCATTGCAAGTCCGTTCGACGATAACATGGAGAAGAATATCAACCATACGCCAGCAAGCACACCTTCCTCCTCCTGTGCATTGTGGAATCGCCATCAAGTTCTTACTGTCGGCTATGTCCACAGTCGAACCAACCCGTTGGCACAGCGTGGCGGTGGTGGTATTTTTCACAACCCGACACACCGACAATTTGTTCCATCCACAACACGGACATGAGGTGTTCCCACTTTCTTTTGATGGCACAGTTAGCCACTGAGGTACAATTCATCATCGTCAACCTCAAGCCACGGCGGGTGAAGAATTTTGTGCCCCTCCTAAAGAAGTTATCCCACTACGAGCCTCTGGAGTAGCTTGAATTTGGAGTCAGTGCAGTCCAATGGAGACTTGTCCCCACAAATACAACATGGAAATATATTCGTAAACAATTTATAAAAGTACACATCGATGATATCTGGTAAGAATATTTAAATTCATAAATAAGTATGAAAAATGCATAAAAGAAGTCATCACACTTTATTTGTCGGTGAAGGGGATGAAAAAGGAACATTGACCTTTTTGCATGTTTCGAGAAAAGTGCTGCAACAATTTTATGATAAAAATGCATAGCTTACCAATTATTAATTATCATAAATTATAGTAACTAACCAACACAAGGCTATAAGCATTGAATTTTACAAAAACTACAAACCTTGCCTCAACCTTGATTTTAATTTGCGTACATTAGAGTTGCTTTTTTGCACATCCACGACGATCGGCGTCCAGTCAGGCAGTTAGAGCCTGCCTCATACCGCCGACGCTTGTTCCTCCGTGGATCCAAACACCACATATTGTTGTCTGTCGTTGCATGACATAACTGACATCGCCCCCCTACAATTGCCATGGTCGTGGTCGGCTGATGCCTTCTAGACTCTAGGAGGATTTGGGTACGATGTTGTCGACTTTTATCTTTTCAGAGTACAATTTGCATGTACGAGGAATATGATTCCAATCCACGACTACACTATACTCTCGGCCAAGCCCAAGCAATACTGATTGATGGGCCAATGAGGCAAACACCAAACCAAACTAGGCGTATACTTATTGCTCAAGGCATGAGCAGTTGAGTGTTTTGTTTTTTCCGTGGAGGTTATACCTCGCTTTTTGACACACGTTGAACAATTTTAATACATGATGAACATTTTTTAATGCATGTTTGAACATTTTCTATTTTCAATATTTTTCAAATAAGCATTGATTTTTGTTGAATGGTACGAGACATTTTTAAAAAAGTTATTTAAATATCTTTACTTTATATAACACTTTTTAAAAGGAAAGTTGAATTTTCAGAAAATGGTATGAGCATTCTTCAAATGGTTCACAACATTTTTTATAAATTTGGCGAACATTATTTTTAAAGTGTATTAACTTTTTTCAAATGTGACGATCACATGTCTTGAAACGCATGAACATTGTTTTTAATGTCACAAACATTTTTTGAATGGTACGAAACATTTTTTTAAATTGCACACACTTTTTTTACATTGTATAAACATGTTTTATTAAATGTCATGAACACTTTTTTCTACATTGTATAAGCATACTTCACTAAATGTCATGAACAATTTTTTCTCCATTGTATAAATATATTTTCTTTATGTTTTCAATAACTTTTATATTTCCATAAAAGTTACAGAAAAGTATTTTTGTATAAGTAACTGTCACATATTCTTTTAAATGCCATGTTTAAAAATGTTCACCACACATTAAATATGTTCGTGGAATGTAGCAGTTTATTCGTATGATTTTTAAAAAATCACACAATTAAAAAATGTTCACACATTTAAAAATATGTTAAAGGAAAAAATGTGTTAACGTTTTATGGGAGAAAAAAATTCATACCCTTCAAAAACAATGTTCTTTCCACTTAAAAAATATACACGCGAAGGCCCAGGTGGGCCTGTAAGGCACCCTCGTCCAACTAGCCACCCTTACTGATCGACATTGTGTGGTCGATATTAAACTGGGGAACGATACTTCTCGAATGTGTACTTCAACTAACCTTATGCACTTGCCGGACATCATCGAGGTAGTAAAATTTATTGGCTAAAATTAAGAATTACAACTCTAGGAAATTCATCTACCAATTTGAAGTCATATTGTTTAAGACTAAGTTTAGATATGAAGTATCCAGTTTCATATGAAACACAGCCCGGCAATATTAAATATCCAAATATATGCCTCATTAATAAGAAAATATACATCGTCAATATTGATTATGCCATATTTATTTGGGGGCAGAGAGCGACGCAGATTTTTGTATGGTGAAGGTGGTGGAGATCGAGTGGGCATGGGTCGCTCCTCCCCTTTGCCGCTCTACAAATATCATGGCATAAAGGGCGTACAAGGCACACAACCACCAAATTGTCAAGCAGCAAGACAAGAAAGAGCTCCATTCTCCTCCTCCTCCTCCTCCACCTCCAGTATAATCTCTAGGTATAGCCTTCAGTTCCCTATTCATTCTTTTGTGTTTTCTGCCTTAGTTTATCGGTCGGCATGTAGTAGCTTTTGTGTCCATACTTTGCATACAAGATATTGTTGGAGAATACTATATATGTGTAGGATGGAAGTAGTTCATTTCAATCTTTGTAGTACAATTTTATTTTGGCATCGACGTTTATGCCTCTATATATACATGATGCAGCAGGGACCATGTAATTGGCATCTATGATATGTATTATTGGAATGTATCAATTCTATACGTAAGGTGATTGCTGGGCTAACAAAAAAACATAAATAGTCTAGAATATCTCTCACAATTAGAAAATTTCACCGTCAACTACACAACCCTTAGTTAAGAAATCATTTCCAATGGACACAATATGTAATAATACAATCAATTTTATGGTCATGCTCCTTCGGTGATTTGCACCGAGAGTCTCACAATCCATAAACACCACTCGATTCAATCCCTTCTTCCCCACAACACCAGCCACAACATCCTCTCCTCTTCAACCCATTGATGTCAACATCAGTGCCTGGCACATGTTCTTCACTCCGGCACGAAGCAGGTCAATTCATTTGGTTCTAATACTCCGTTTTCTCAAAAAGAGGTTCTTGGTCTCCTTTGCATGAAGGAGACAATTTGTTTGTAAGGAGGCTTAATGTGATGTCTTTTTCACTTGTAGGTTAGTTGCGATATGTGTATACTTCTTGAGATATATCACTGCATCGATTCATTGCAAGTCCGTTCGGCGATAACATGGAGAAGAATATCAACCCATACGCCAGCAAGGAAACCTTCCTCCTCCCATGCATCGTGGAATTCTCCATCAAGTTCAAATGTTACCTATGTGCATAGTCAAACCAACCCCTTCGACGCTTGCTCTTCTTTGGATCCAAACACCACATATTGTCGTTTGCCGTTGCATGGCACAACTGAAATAGCCCCCCTACAGTTGGCATGGTCGTGGTCGGCTGATGCCTTCTAGACTCTAAGAGGATTTGGGTACGATGTTGTCGACTTTTATCTTTTCAGAGTTCAACTATGTTGTCGCATGTACGAGGAATATGATTCCAATCCATGACTACACTATTCTCTGGGCCATGCCCAAGCAATACTGATTGATGGGCCAATGAGGTAACCACCAAACCAAATTAGGCATATACTGATTGCTCAAGGCGTGAGCAGTTGAGCGATTTGTTTTTTCCGTGGAGGTTATACCTCGCTTTTTGTCACACGTACCCCACCTTGCCTCTCGCGCTCAGTGATGTGTCGCCTTCGTGGGCCGGCCTAGTCAAGTGGTTTTGGGAAGGTTCGGGAGCAACGTTTCGTGGATCCTTCCTACGATTTTGGCTGGTTTTGGAAGGTTCCATGTGGTTTTTTCTTCCATTTCTTTTACTGCATTTTTCTTTACAGTTTTCTTTCAGCGATTTGTTTTCTATTTTCTTCCTCTTCATTTTTTCTTTTTCTTTATTCAAATACATGTCCACTTCTTTTAATACATGTTGTAAAAAAAATCTATACACGAGGAATTTTTTTTTGACACACGCTGAACATTTTTAATACATGATGAACATTTTCCAATGCATGTTTGAACATTTCTTATCTTCAATATTTTTCAAATAAGCATTGATTTTTGTTGAATGGTATGAGACATTTCATAAAAAGTTATTTAAATATCTTTTTTTACTTTGTATAACATTTTTGAAAAGACATGAACATAATTTGAAATGCCTGAACATTTTCAAAAAATGGTACGAACATTTCTTTTAAAGGTACACAAACATTTTTTTATAAATTAGGCAAACATTATTTTTATACTGTATTAACTTTTTCCAAATATTACAATTACATTTTCGAAATGCGTGAACATTGTTTTTAATGTCACAAACATTTTTTTGAATGGTACAAAACATTTTTTAATATTACACACAATTTTTTACATTGTATAAACATATTTTATTAAATGTCATGAACACTTTTTTATACATTCTACAAACATATTTTACCTAATGTCGTGAACACTTATTTTCTTCATTGTATAAACATATTTTCTTTATTTTTCAATACTTTTTTATATTTCCATAAATGTTAGAGAAAAGTATTTTTGAATAAGTAACTATTCACGTATTCTTTTAAAATCCATGTATTTAAAAATCTCCACCACACATTAAATATGTTCATGGAATGTAGCAGTTTGTTCGTATGATTTTAAAAAAATCAAAAAATTAAAAAAATGTTGATGAAAAACTAAAAATGTGTTCACGTAATATGGGAGAAAAAGTTCATACCCTTCAAAAACAATGTTCTTGCCACTTAAAAAGTATACACGCGAAGGCCCAGGTGGGCGTGTAAGGCACCCTCGTCCAACTAGCCACCCTTATTGATCGACACCGTGTAGTCGATATTAAACTGGGGAACGATACTGCTCGAATGTGTACTTCAACTAACCTTACGCACTTGCAGGACATCATCGAGGTAGTAAAATTTCGTGGCTAAAATTTGAAATTTGGAATTACAACTCAAAGAAATTCATCTACCAATATGAAGTCATATTGTTTAAGACTAAGTTTGGATATGAAGTATCAAGTTTCATATAAAACACAACCCGACAATATTAAATATCCAGAGATATGCCTCATTATTAAGAAAATATACATCGCAAATATTGATCATGCCATATTTATTTGGGTGCAGAGAGCGGCACATGTTTTTGTATAGTGAAGGAGGTGGAGATTGAGTGAGCATGGGTCGCGCCTCCCCTTTGCCGCTTTACAAATAACACATAAAGGGCGTACAAGGCACACACGCACCAATTTGTCAAGCAACAAGACAAGAAAGAGCTCCATTCTCCTCCTCCACCTCCCCCACTATATTCTCTAGGTATAGCCTTTAGGTCCCAATTCAATCCTTTATGTTTTCTGCCTTGTTTTGTCGGTCGGCATGTAGTAGCTTTTGTTTCCATACTTTGCATACAAGATCTATTTGGAGGATACTATATATGTGTAGGATGGAAGTAGTTCATTTTGATCTCTGTAGTACATGATGCCATTTTTATGGTTTCCTTTTTATGTTGATGCTATTCAGATGCATCTCTTTTTGGGTGCTACATGTTGTAAAAGATTGTAAAGAACGTGTAAAAGTAACCTTGTATAGCACTATAAATGAATCTCTATTATTATTTTTTATTCAAAGTACCACATTTCTTTTGTTATTCTTTCATCATGTTCTGTGATATTCTCAATTAGTGTATTAATGATGTCACAAATTAATAGTATACTTTTTGTTTTGATTCTTTTCGAGATAATAATCTCCTTGCAAGTATTTGTATTGAGCATATAAGGAAAAAACTAATTTATTTATTCTATTTTGTAATTGGTTTAGCTTATCATGGCACCCAAGGCCAGAGGCTCCTCTGTGAAGGCGCTACTTGTTCATGATAGCGTTATTGAAAGGACAATCTTCTCATCGTTGTTGCCCAAATTTCATTGTGAGATCTCTCTGGCCAAATATGGGAAAGAAGCAGTTGACCTATTCCTTATTTAAAGAAGTTTGACATTGTTTTGTGTGATAAGGACATGCCCATCATGACAGGTCCTGAGGAACTTTAGTCTCCCTTTTAGATACATTAGTATGTTTAGAAGTTTATGTAATGTACTTGTCTAAACAAAACTCTTTGTTTTTTGTATGAGATTTTTTTTATTGATTGACGATAACATGGATGTCGTGGTTTTGTCACGACAGATGTCCTCGTGAAAAGGACTTAGTGGTGAGGCCATCACAACTAGGTGGTAACTTGAACGGGGTTGGTCGGAATCGAGAGACGCGAGTTTTACCCAGGTTCGGCCCCTCACGGTGGAGTAAAGGCCTACATCCTGCTTGATTGCTATTGATGATGATGATCTCGATTACAAGGGTGCTATTTCGCTACCTCTAATCTCGAGAGCTTCTACTTTGATCTTGTCTAGAACTTCTCTGTCTATCTTGACTTGTCCCTCTTGGGGTGCCTTGCCCCTCCTTATATAAGTTGAAGGGGCTGGCTTACATGTAGAGTCCTAGTAGCCCTACAACTAGTCTATTTTCTATTACAAGTCAGTTCCTAGTCCGGGTCTTTTCTTCCGAACTGATCTATCCAGGCCGGGTCAATCCTCCACCGGGTCTCGCTTTCCTTGTCTGGGAACCTTCCTGTTCTTGGACCTTCTGTGCAAGTAGGCCCATTGGGCTCCTGTCAAGCCGGCCTCCTGCCGGGTCTCGTCACTGGGCCCTGGATTCCTCCTTGTCATCTTATCTTAACCCGGAAAACGGGGCGACTCATAGGGCCTTCAAGCTCTAGGCCGGGTCAAACCTTTAGCCGGGTTATAATCGTGGGGAATATCCCCAACATTAGCCCCCAGGTTAGCTTGAATTTATTCATGCTAAGCTCCTGAAATAAGAATAATTATTATGTTAAAGGACCGGCTTGCTCAAATGGCCAGCTCCTAAAAGTCCGAGTCTTTGTCATATCAACATGCTGGCTTCAGAATCAACTTGCTGACGCTGGTTCCACGCAGAAAAATATTAGAAAAATAACCCATATGACATTTTGAGTTGTCTTCCAATGCTTTGGCTTGATAAAATTATTGGAAATAAGAAATTCGTCTGATGTTGAGCCAACTTTCAATGCTTCAGACTTGATGAAAATATTAGGAATAAGAAATCCGTATGATATTGAGCCGGCACTTGAATTTGTTTTTCTTTACCAAGGATATGAGACCCGGCTTGCTCAAAACTGAGAACTTGAAGGTGTTCCTCCCTTATATCCATATTACCTGTAGCCCCCAAGCCTTAAGAGTAGAACGTAGTGATAGCTTAAGACTTGCTTAAATATAAATATTGCAACTTTGGAGAAATCTGGGTTGTTCATCTGAGTCACCAGTCATAAACTGAATGTTTGTATTTCACATGTGTAGCCCCCAAGGGCCAGCTCATCAGTATGTGATGGGCCGGGTCTTCAATTTGGACCTTATGATCTGTTTAAACAACTGAACGCTGTAGCCCCCAAGTGTCGGGTTGTCTTACCTGCAGCAACCTGAGACTTGAACTTAGCTTTTGATGTTTGTAAATGTATAGCTGCAAATAATGTAGCCCCCAAGGGCCAATTTAGCTGTTCTCATCAATCTGGAACTTGAACTATCTGTAGAGTCAATGACTGTAGCCCCCAAGTGCCGCGGTGCATGCTTGCAGTGACATGGGACTTTCATACTTAATGTAATCTTGATTTGAATAATGTTGCCCCCAAGTGCCGGGTCGTGTGCCTGCGGCGACTCGGAACTATTCCTTCCATTGTAGAATAATATCAGATCCACTGTAGCCCCCAAGTGCCGGGTTAGATTGCCTGAGTCTGAGGGACAGTTTGTCTGAATGATGTTGCTGGGTACTTTGCATATCAACACTGAATTTGTTACTAAATCCATCATGAGTGTTGCCTTGCATAACACTACATATTTTATTGCCTTTAATAAATCCGGTTGCCATGATATCCTTGTTTGAATTTTGTTCTCCTTTGCAGCATCAGAATAATCCAAATTGTGAATTGCCACTGGTAATTTATTAAACCCTGCTCCTTACTGTAAGCCAGCGTTTTGGATTTATAAGGAAATAACCATCTCCTTGAGCCGGATTTGAAAACCTCAATCATTTAATAATGGTTATGATAAACCATGATGAAGACCCGGCTCTCAATTGTAAGCCGGTTTTGTAGATATAGTAAATATGTACCTGCAATTTTTTCAAAATCGACAGTGATAGCCATGTTATTTGAGACTGGTTTTGATAAACCATATAAAACCCGGCCATTTTGACTATCAAAGATTTGTTTGTTCCTGCAGTTACAACGTAACCCGGTTTGAAAACCGGCTCCTGTGACATAAACAAATATAGACATGTATATATGATGCATTGTATGATGATGCAATGTATGATGATGGAATGTATGATGATGTATGTGTATGATAACAGAGTATAAAAACACCGGCTTAAGAGGCACGACATAAGACCGGCTTTCGAGGCTCGAGTCTTGGTTTCGCTTCCTGTGGAAGCAGGCTTTTTGGCCTCTTTTGGTTTGTCCTAGCTCTCTGAAAGCCAGCTCTCACGTGACCAACCGACGTTTTAACTCTGATAAATTCAGGGTCACCTTTGTGATTGACTCATCAGGCGTACGCCGGGTCACCTTTTCGGAGTAGCATCTTGCTAACAGGCAGGTTTAACCAAGTATATTTTGGCCTTTCGCCGGGATAAAAGGGTTTTGTAAGCTAAACTCGATGAGTTGGAAGCCCCAAGTAACCATATGATCATGGAAAGGCTCAACATAGGGTATACATGAGACAATGCTACTACTGCAAAACATCTGGGGTCCAGATAAACTGGCCTTATTCCATTGATCATAATTGAGTAGGATACCCATGTTTAGACTGTGCATCATGGCGACTAGTCTTCTCTGGTAACCTTTCTTTTCGCCAATACGGCAGGATGCCCATGTTTGAACTGTGCATCATGGCAGCTAGTCCTCTTTGGCAACCCTTACTTTTTCGCTAATAAGGCAGCAGCCCCCGGGACCGAGTTGTCTTCCCTACAACGACCCGGAGTTTTTGTATTTGTTGAAACCAGCCAAATCTGTGGAGTCATGTCTGTGTAGCCCCCGAGTCTTAAGTCGAATCGAGGAGTTGGCTTGAGATTCTTTATACTTGACTGTGGCATAAGACGGAGTAGAGTCGACAGCTGAAAGATGGAATTTATTGAAACCGAAGGCTATGTTGTGAGTAGATAATCATTGCAATGCTCGTCGTATGTCCTCCCATTCCTTGCTATTCTCTTTTGGTCCATCTCTCCTGGCTCCTCCAGGGCCATTTTTTTTCTTCACTGCTGACTTTTGAATTCTGGCTCAATCGGTGGCCGGCTCACCTAGCTTCTCCAGAGACGGTTCGTTTGTGGCCGACTCTCCTGTTTCTTCGATGTACTGAAGCAGACCGGACCGTGGGGATGGCAGGCCAATGCGCCTATCCATTGGGCAAAACGGCGCGGGTGAAGGCTGATAATAGACATATATTTCTTTTTTACTCCAGCTTGTCGGAGTAGACCGGGCTGCAGGGGCGGCGGCCTACGCGCGTCCGTTTGGCGGCTCGTACGAGCAGGCGCGGCCTCGGCGTGTTGTTGTAGACCAGACCGCGGGGGCGGCGGCTTGCGCGAGTCCATTGGGCAGCTTATGCGAGCGGGCGTGACACTGGTACGGTCTCCGGGTTTCATTGTGGACTGGACCACAGGGACGACGGCCTATGCGCCCGTCCGTCGGGCGGTACGGCACAGACGCCGACGTAGGATGATACTGGCACACGCTCCGTATCCGCGGTATGGCATTATCTTCATAGTGAACTTTTGTCCTGCGTATAAAAATAATAAAAGCCAAGTAATTGCTCTCGAAGGATTTAATATGTGCTAATAAAATAGATTGGACGGACATCACCTGATTTATTTGGAAGACAGATGATCTGTGTGCAACGTCCACCAAAATGTCCGATTGATGAGACTCGCCATAGTATTTCTTGTCGCAGATCGATCAATATGAATCTACTATTGTATTTTCTATCCAGCTCAGACCTTCATGTGCGTGGGACCGAAAACAACCACAACAGGGTCGCCGAAATCAGAGGCGGCGCATCCCAAGTAAAGAAATAGTGAAGCCGGAATTAGTGAACCTGGCTGTCCCGCAGGCAACGTCAACTTGTCCAGGCGGGCGCGGCTCCGGTGTGTTGATGTGGACGCGAGAGCTGGCCGGTAAATTGGTGTGGACGCGGGAGTCGACCGCGGCGTTCAACGCCAGCGCGGACGCGAGAGTCAGCCGCAGCGTTGGAAACCGACGCGGACGCGCGAGTCGGTCGCGGTGTTGGAAGCCGGCGCGGACGCGCAAGTCGGCCGCGGCGGCCGAGCTGAGCAGATATACATGTAGACTGATCTGATAAATTATTGCTCTGTATTCGCAGGTACACCTATCCAACGCATGCATGGACATGTCCGCTAGCGGCCGCAGCTTGTGCCCTTGGGACTTGGTTCTGCGAGGTGCGCCAGACGTGTGCTCTTTTTTTTGGGACTATGGAAAGCAACCAGTGGCCGGTCAGATTGCCCAGAATTTTGGTATGACTCCGGGCGGACGTTGTCTCCGGATGGCTTTACGTAGCAGAGTACCAGCGACACCCTGTCAGTCCTTTCCTTCCTTTCTCTCTTTTTTTTTTGCCAACTCCGATAAGGAAACTTAGTGTTGCTTCCGAGTTGAACACCTCGTGCATACGGATACGCGTAGCAGCTATAGCAGAGGCCAGATCGACCTTGGGGGATGTGTAATTGCATCAGTACTAATGTTAATTCCGGTCCCTTGTCCACTTCTGTCAAATAAATCAATGGATCTTCACATGGGGCTTGTTTCAAGCGTGGAATTTTTTTTTTGTCCACGATGTGCACTGCCTCCAATTTTCCTTCGTAGCCGCATCTGTTGACTTTAGGCACTCCCTTGCTCGAGGTCAGGAGGTCGCGTGTGTGCCGCCGCCGACGAATATATATATATATATATATATATATATATATATATATATTACTTTACCGATCTGATTTATGTTGCCATTGAATTTTTGAATCTCTACTGATGAACTCCGAGTCAATGCAAATCCTTCCACGCCGGCTCTTTTTCACCTGGCCAATCGCGAGCTTCTCGATCCCTGGGAGAGCTCCCTCCAAGAACTCAACAACACCATGCGCAGGCCCCACGGTGGGCGCCAACTGTCGTGGTTTTGTCACGGCAGATGTCCTCGTGAAACGGACTTAGTGGTGAGGCCATCGCAACTAGGTGGTAACTTGAACAGGGTTGGTCCGAATCAAGAGACGCGAGTTTTACCCAGGTTCGGCCCCTCACGGTGGAGGTAAAGGCCTACATCCTGCTTGATTGCTATTGATGATGATGATCACGATTACAAGGGTGCCATTTCGCTACCTCTAATCTCGAAAGCTTCTACTTTGATCTTGTCTAGAACTTGTCTGTCTATCTTGACTTGTCCCTCTTGGGGTGCCTTGCCCCTCCTTATATAAGTTGAAGGGACCGGCTTACATGTAGAGTCCTAGTAGGACTACAAATAGTCTATTTTCTATTACAAGTCGGTTCCTAGTCCGGGTCTTTTCTTCCGAACTGATCTACCCAGGCCGGGTCAACCTCCACCGGGTCTCGCTTTCCTTGTCAGGGAACCTTCCTCTTCTTGGACCTTCTCTGCAAGTAGGCCCATTGGGCTCTTGTCAAGCCGGCCTCCTGCCGGGTCTCGTCACTGGGCCCTGGATTCCTCCTTGTCATCTTATCTTAACCCGGAAAACGGGGCGACTCATAGGGCCTTGAAGCTCTAGGCCGGGTCAAACCTTTAGCCGGGTTATAACCGTGGGGAATATCCCCAACAATGGAGAAGAAGAACCACCCATACGCCAGCAAAGACACATTCCTACTCCCGTGCATCGTGGAATTCACCATCAAGTTCATACCGTTGCCTATGTCCACAGTTAAACCAACCCGTTGGCATGTGTCGGTGGTGGTCTTCTCCACAACCTGGCACACTGACAAACATAGTCAAACTTCTTTAAAGATGGAATAGTTCTACTGCTTCTTGATGGGCATGTCCTTATGATACGAACAAACTGCTACATTCCACGAACATATTTAATGTGTGGTGAATATTTCTAAACATGGCCAAGCATTGAATTTTACAAAAACAACAAACCTTGCCTCAGCCTCGATTTTAATTTGCATACATTAGAGTTGCTTTTTTGCACATCCACGACCGCCGGTGTCCAGTTAGGCAGTTAGAGCCTACATCATACGGCCGGCGCTTGTTCCTCCGTGGATCCAAACACCACATATTGTCCTCTGCCATTGCATGGCACAAGTGACATCGCCCCCTACACTGGTTGGCATGGTCGTGGTCGGCTGATGCCTTCTAGACTCTAGGAGGATTTGGGTACGATGTTGCCGACTTTTATCTTTTCAGAGTAGAGCTATGTTGTCGCATGTACGAGGAATATGATTCCAATCCACGACTAAACTATATTCGAGGCCAAGCCCAAGCAATACTGATTGATGGGCCAATGAGGTGACCACCAAACCAAACTAGGCATATACAGATTGCTCAAGGCGTGAGCAGATGAGCGATTTGTTTTTTCTACAGGGGTTATACCTCGCCTTTTGTCACTCGTACCCCACCCTGCCTCTCGCGCTGAGTTATTTGTCGCCTTAGTAGGCCGGCCTAGTCAAGTGGTTTTCGGAAGGTTCGGGAGCAACGTTTCGTGGATCCTTCCAACGATTTTGGCCGGTTTTGGAAAGGTTCCATGTGGTTTTTTCTTCCTTTTCTTTTACTGCTTTTTTCTTTACGGTTTCCTTTCAGCGATTTGTTTTCTATTTTCCCTTTCCTTTTTTCTTTTTCTTTATTCAAATACATGTCCACTTCTTTTAATACATGTTGTACAAAATTCTATACACGAGGAATTTTTTTTGACACATGTTGAACATTTTTAATACATGATGAACATTTTTCAAATGCATGTTTGAACATTTTTTATCTTCAATATTTCTCAAATAAGCATTGATTTTTGTTGAATGGTATCAGACATTTTTCAAAAAGTTATTTAAATATTTTTACTTTGTATAACATTTTTGAAAAAGAAACGTACATAAGTTGAAATGCCTGAACATTTTGAGAAAATGGTACGAGCATTCTTTTAATGGTACACAACATTTTTTATAAATTAGGCGAACATTATTTTTTAAAGTGTATTAACTTTCTTCAAATGTCACGATCACATTGTTTGAAACTCGTGAACATTGTTTTTAATGTCACGAACATTTTTTTGAATGGTACGAAACATTTTTGAAAATTACACACACTTTTTTACATTGTATAAACATGTTTTATTAAATGTCATGAACACTTTTTCTACATTGTAATAGCATATTTTACTAAATGTCATGAACACTTTTTTTCTTCATTGTATAAACATATTTTCTTTATGTTTTCAAAACTTTTTTATATTTCCATAAATGTTACAGAAAAATATTTTTGTGTAAGTAACTGTCACATATGCTTTTAAGCCAAGTTTAAAAATATTCACCACACATTAAATACGTTCGTGGAATGTAGCAATTTGTTCGTATGATAAGGACATGCCCATCAAGAAGCAGTTGAACTATTCCATCTTTAAAGAAGTTTGACTATGTTTTGTGTGATAAGGACATGCCCATCATGACTGGTCCTGAGGAACTTTAGTCTCCCCTTTAGAAATATTAGTATGTTTAGAAGTTTATGTAATGTACTTGTGTAAACAAAACTCCTTGTTTTATGTATGAGAATTATATTTTTTTTATTGTTTGACTGGAACTTGTGATGATCCGCTCTTTGGAGAGACTGTTGTGAAGATTGTTGGGATGTTAGCTGATGGTCATCCATGGAGGTGTTCATGAGCGATGGTATTGATGTGTTCATGCCCAACCTAATGGGGATTGAGATTCTCGAGTCGATGATTCAGGAGGTCATCAACAAGAAGAAGAACACCATGGTCTAGCGCAATCCAACTTGCTTTAGCGATGGAGGAAACAATGCTCAACTAATGGATCTATATTTTCCTTAGTATGCATTGTCGTGTTGTTTAGTTTTATTGTCTTGTTTAATTTCAAGAGATTATCCATGATTAGATGGGATTGAAATAATACTTAATATATAAAAGAATTAAGTCGGCTAAGCTAGAGCTCGTGCCATTGATTTGAAGTGTTAGTGGGTTCTTCATCTCAGGCTGACACGTGTCCTATTTTTTTGGTTCGGCTCAGGTTTTCTGACGGTTTTATGTGTTGTGTGTCCGTCAAAGCTAATCTTCATGGTCCGCCGCTGTACAACCCCGAACAATTATTTAGATCTCGAGGTAGATCAACCTGTACTTGATACTTCATCATCAACATAATCAAGCAGGACGTAGGGTTTCACCTCTTCGAGAGGGCCTGAACCTGGGTAAACACCGTGCCCTTTGCCTCCTGTTCACCATCGATCCTAGTTCCACAACTCGGGACCCCCTACCCGAGATCCCTCGATTTCAGTACCGACAGAGGGCGCGCCACCTGAGCTCGTGGGTCCCATGCAGCTCTGTTTGACCTAATTCCACTTCTATAAATTCCCATAAATCCCAAAACCAACAGAGAGACACCTGAAATAACTTTTCCGCCGCCGCAAGCTTTTGTTCTTCCGCGATCCCATCTGGAGGCCTTTTCCGGTTATCTACCGGAGGGGGAATCGATCACGGAGGACTTCTACATCAACCTTGCTGCCCTTCCGATGATGTGTGAGTAGTTTACCACAGACCTACGGGTCCATAGCTAGTACCTAGATGGCTTCTTCTCTCTCTTTGATCTTTAATACAAAGTTCTCCATGATCACCATGGAGTTCTATCCGATGTAATCTTCTTTTGCGGTGTGTTTGTTGGGATCCGATGAATTTTGGGTTTATGATCAGATTATTCATTGAAAGTAATTGAGTCTTTTCTGAACTATATTATGCATGATTGTTATAGCTTTGTATTTCTCTCCGATCTATCCATTTGGTTTGGCCAACTAGATTGATTTATCTTCAGTGGGAGAGGTGCTTTGTGATGGGTTCAATCTTGCGGTGTCCTCACCCAGTGACAAAAGGGGTAGCGAGGCACATATTTGTATTGTTGCCATTAAGGGTAAAACGATGGGGTTTATTCATATTGCTTGAGTTTATTCTGTCTACATCATGTCATCTTGCTTAAAGCGTTACCCTGTTTGTTATGAACTTAATACCATAGATGCATGCTGGATAGCGGTCGATTGGTGGAGTAATAGTAGTAGATGCAGGTAGGAGTCGGTCTACTTTTCACGGACGTGATGCCTATATACATGATCATTGCCATGAATAACATCATAACTATGCGTTTTTCTATCAGTTGCCCAACAGTAATTTGTTTACCCACCGTATTCTATGTTTCGAGAGAGAAGCCTTTAGTGAAAACTATGGCCCCCGGGTCTACTTTAATTATATTAGAAAACCCTAAATTACCTTGCTGCATTTATTTTAATTTTTATTTACTTTTGAATTTATATATCTATCACTATCAGATTTAATACTTGCAAGTAACGAGTTCAAGGAGATTGACAACCCTCTTGCCCGCGTTGGGTGCAAGTATTTGCTCTCTTATGTGTCGGTACGGCTTGACTAGGATTTTCTTGGTTCTCCTATTGGTTCTATAACCTTGGTTCTCACCGAAGGAAATACTATCTGCTACTATATTGCTTCACCCTTCCTCTTCGGGGAAAATCCCAACGCAGCTCACAAGTAGCAAAAAGAATTTCGGGCGCCATTGCCGGGGAGATATCATCAAATACCTACTGGTCCCTTCACACAAATTATCAATTACTTGTTCTACTTTTTATTTGCTTTTATTTTCTTTTATTAGTCTTGTTAAAAAAAATTAAAAATACAAAAATATTTTACTTTGCTTGTTTGCTTGCTTGCTTGAATTGTCACTATGTCTCACGAAAACACTAAGTTGTGTGACTTCTCGAATACTAATAATAATGAATTTATTAGTACTCCAATTGCTCCTCCCGCTACTAGTGCGGAGTCATACGATATTAATGTTGCACTGCTAAATCTTATTTTGAAAGATCAATTTGCTGGAAACCCTAATGAAGATGTTGCGTCCCATCTTAATACCTTCGTTGAATTATGTGATATGCAAAAGAAAAATATATGTGGATAATGATATTTTTAAGTTGAAATTTTCCTTTCTCACTAAGAGATTCTGCTAAAACTTGGTTTCCATCCTTACCTCGCAATAGTATTGATTCATGGGATAAATGTAAGGATGCTTTTACGGCCAAGTATTTTCCTCCCGCTAAGATTATTTCACTTAGAAATCAAATCATGAACTTTAAGCAACTTTAGCAAGAACATGTTGAACAATCTTGGGAGAGAATGAAATTGATGATTAAAAATTGTCCCACTCATGGATTAAGCTTATGGATGATAATACAAAAAAATTATGCGGGACTAAACTTTGTGTCAAGAAATCTTCTAGACTCTGTTGTAGGTGGTACCTTTATGGGAATTACATTAGGAGAGGCAACAAAGCTTCTCAATAATATGATGACAAATTATTCTCAATGGCACACCGAACGAGCTCCAACTGGTAAGAAGGTAAACTCTGTTGAAGAGCTTTCTACTTTGAGTGATAAAATGGATGCTCTTATGAATATGCTTACTAGTAAAAATGCTCATATTGATCCTAATGATGGGCCATTATCTACCTTGATTGAGCAAAATAATGATGCTATTGATGTGAATTTTGCCGCTAGAAATAATTTCAACAACAATGCTTATAGAGGGAATTTCAATCCTGGACCGTATCCTGGTAATTCCTCTAATAATTATGGTAATTAATATAATAATAATAGGATACCTACTGAACTTGAGAACAACATTAAAGAATTTATTAATTCTCAAAAGATTTTCAATGCCATGGTAGAAGAAAAACTACATAAAGTTGATGATATGGCCAGAAACATGGATAGAATTGCTCATGATGTGGAAACTCTTAAAATTAAAATTATGCCACATAAAATTGATGCTACTTAAACCTTAAAGTATATCCAAGTCACCATGAATGAAAGTAAAGAAAGAATCGCGAGGATTAGAGCTAAGCGTGAATTCTTAGAAAAAGCGATTCCACCCGGTTTTTATCATAATTATGATGAAGATATTAAAATGATTGGTGTGACACCTATTGAATATTTCTTTAGTAATATAAAACTTGATGAAAAAGGGACTGAAGATGAGTCAAATTTAGCTATAAGGCGTCCCAAGTGTTCGGAGGGTGATGATCTTAATGATAAAATAATAAAAGTGGGTTTGAAGAGGTTAAGACTTTAAATAGCAATGTGCCCACTACTTTGGATTACAAGGAATTTAATTATGATAATTGTTCTTTGATTGAATGTATTTCCTTGTTTCAATCCATGATAAACTCACCTAATGCTTACGAACAAAATAAAGCTTTTACTAAACATATCGTAGAAGCAATGATTAAAGCTCATGAAGAAAAGCTAGGATTGGAAGTATCCATACCAAGAAAATTACATGATGAATGGGAACCTTCTATTAAAGTAAAGATTAAGGATTATGAATGTAATGCTTTGTGTGATCTAGGTGCTAGCGTCTCTACTATACCAAAACCTTTATGTGACGTGCTAGGTCTCACCGATATGGATGAATGTTCCCTTAACTTGCATTTAGCAGATTCAACTATTAAGAAACCATTGGGTAGAATTAATGATGTTATTATAATGGAAAATAGAAATTATGTGCCCGTGGATTTCATTGTGCTTGATATTGAACACAATCCGTCTTGTCCTATAATACTTGGTAGGCCTTTCCTACGAACCATAGGTGCTATTATTGACCTGAAAGTAGGAAATATATGGTTCCAATTTCCACTAAATAAAGGGATGGAACACTTACCAAGGAATATATTAAATCACCATATGAATCCATTATGAGATCTACCTATGGAATTAATTTGAAAGATGACAATACTTGAAAGAATGCATTATGCCTAGCTAAGGGCATAAAACAATAGCGCTTGTTGTGAGGCAGCCCAATATTTATCTTTGTTGAGTCACATAATTATTGCTACTGTAATGATTGTGTTTTTATCTTTTAATTAGTGTTTGTGCCAAGTAATGCCTTTGGGATGATTTAAATGATAGTATAATTGATGCTGTTTGAAAACAGAAAGTTTTGCGCCCAGTATTTGATTTTTAATTCATTACTGGAACATCAGAAAAATCTGAAAGTTTTACACAGTATTGGGGAACAATTTTTTTATGTTTTACTAATTTTTCAGAAATTTTTGGAGTTACAGAAGTATGGATAAATATTCTGTCATTGTGTGTTGTTCTGTTTTAGACAGATTCTGTTTTTATTGCATAGTGTGCTTGTTTTAATGAAACTATGGATTATATCGGGGGGTATAAGTCATGGAGAAGTTAGAATACATTAGGTATTGTGCAAGAAGAATTATGAATGAGTTTATAACAGTACCTGAAGTGGATGATTGATTTATTATAGTAACGGATCTCACGAAGTTTCTGTTGAGTTTTGTGTGCTGAAGTTTTCAAGTTTTGGGTGAGATCACGATGGATGAAGGAATAAGGAGCGGCAAGACCCTAAGCTTGGGGATGCCCAAGGCACCCCAAGGTAATATTCAAGGAAGACCCAAGTGTCTAAGCTTGGGGATGCCCCGGATGGCATCCCCTCTTTCGTCTACAATCTATCAGTATTTTACTTGGAGCTATATTTTTATTCATCACATGATATGAGTTTTACTTGGAGCGTCTTGTGCCATAGTTTTGTTTTGCTTTTATTTTTCCACAATCATTGTTTGCTGGACACACCTTTTGAGAGGGACACACATTTATCGTGATTTGTTAGAATACTCTATATGCTTCACTTATATCTTTTGAGCTAGGCAGTTGATCTTGTGCTTCACTTATACTTGTTAGAGCACGGCGGTGGTTATATTTTATAGAAATGATTGCACTCTCATTCTTCACTTAAATCTTTTTGAGAGTCTTAAATAGGAAGTGTTAATGTGCACGAGTTATGAGATTAGACCAAAAAGGATAGGTATTCGAGAGTGGTATAATAAAAACTTTCATGTAGATCACTAAATATGAAACATATGTTTTAATTATATTGATGTCATAATATGAAAGGGTATTAGTTCATGATCATTGATTAGTAGAAATATCGATATTAAAGCTTGTTATGCACTACTCATTGAAGTGTCCGTTATGGCATGGTGGGGATGTTTGAGCATTTTATGTCTGATTGAAATCCTTGAGTGCTGTCATAATCAGGGGTGCGCGATGGTTAACTCCTACCAACCTACTCCCTAGGGGCATGTGAGTAGTACTTTGCTTCGAGGGCTAATAAAACTTTCACAATAAGTATATGAGTTCTTTATGACTAATGTGAGTTCATGAACAATTACGCACTCCCACCTTTCCGCAATTTGCTAGCCTCTTCGGTACCGTGCATTGCCCTTCTCACCTCGAGAGTCGGTGCATCCAAACCCCGTGATATGATATGCTCTATCACACATAAGCCTCCTTATATCTTCCTCAAAATAGCCACCATACCTACCTATCATGGCATTTCCATAGCCATTCCGAGATATATTGCCATGCAACTTTCACCGTTCCGTCATATGACATGTGTGTTCATCATCATATTGCTTTGCATGATCATATAGAGACAACATGCTATTTGTGGCAAAGTCACTGTTCATCATTGTTATACATGTTACGCTAGATCATTGGACATCCTGGTACACTGCCAGAGGCATTCATATAGAGTCATCTTGTATCAGTTGTGATTATCATCATTACTAGAGCATTGTCCCAGTGAGGAAAAGAATGATGGAGACTGGTGAGTCCTCCAAAATGAGGGGATGAGGTCCATGTGATTGTTCTAAAAAATGAGAGAAAAGAGAGGAGGGACAATGCTACTATCCTTTTACCACACTTGTGCTTCAAAGTAGCACCATGTTCTTCATATAGAGAGTCTCCTGAGATATCACTTTCATATACTAGTGGGAATATTTCATTATAGAACTTGGCTTGTATATTCCGATGACGGGCTTCCTCAAATGCCCGAGGTCTTCATGAGCAAGCAAGTTGGATGCACACCCACTTCATTTCCATTGAGCTTTCATACACTTATAGCTCTTAGTGCATCCGTTGCATGGCAATCCCTACTCCTCGCATTTATATCGATTGATGGGCTTCTCCATTGCCTATTGATCCGACAAGTTGATGCGAGCCTTTCTTCCTTTTTGACTTCTCCAATATATCTCTACCACCGCATTCTATTCCACCTATAGTGCTAATGTTCATGTATCACGCTCATGTATTGAGTGGAGTTGAAATGCTGAAGCGCGTTAAAAAGTATGATACAATTGCCTGGTTTGACACCGGCGTGCTCATAATTTATATTTATGCGGTGAAGGCGGAGTCATGCCATGCTTACATAATTCAATGAGTTGGGATAACATTCTTTGAGCATGGTATATTTTGAAAATTTAATGATTATGTTCTTGTATTCCTTGATATTATTATGTTTATATCAATGACTTCATCGTTTCTCAATATTTACACCATAAGAGAGATTACATGATAAACATGCTAGGTAGCATTCAACATAAAAAAAATCTGTTTTTATCATTTACCTACTCGAGGATGAGCAGGAATTAAGCTTGGGGATGCTGATACGTCTCCAACGTATCTATAATTTTTGATTGTTTCATGCTATTATATTATCAATCTTGGATACTTTACATGCTTTATATGCAACTTTATATCATTTTTGGGAACTAACCTATTAACTCAGTGCCCAGTGCCAGTTGCTGATTTTTGCTTGTTTTTAGTTTTTTAGGAAATCAGTACCAAATGAAGTCCAAACGGAATAAAACTTTACGATGATTTTTTATGGACCAGAAGGGACCCTAGAAGGTTCGACAGGAGGCCAGAATCCCTACGGGAGAGCCACGAGCTCACCTGGCGCGCCCCTGGGGGGCGCCACCTGACCTCATGGGTCCCACACAGCTCCGTTTGACCTAATTCCACTTCTATAAATTCCCATAAATCCCAAAACCAACAAAAAGCCCCCCGAAATAACTTTTCCGCCACCGCAAACTTCTGTTCTTTCGCGATCCCATCTGGGGGCCTTTTCCGGTCATCTGCCGGAGGGGAAATCGATCACGGAGGGCTTCCACATCAACCTTGCTGCCCTTCCGATGATGTGTGAGTAGTTTACCACAGACCTACGGGTCCATAGCTAGTAGCTAGATGGCTTCTTCTCTCTCCTTGATCTTCAATACAAGGTTCTCCATGATCTCCATGGAGTTCTATCCGATGTAATCGTCTTTTGCGGTGTGTTTGTTGGGATCCGATGAATTGTGGGTTTATGATCAGATTATTCATTCAAAGTAATTGAGTCTTTTTTGAACTTTATTATGCATGATTGTTATAGCTTTGTATTTCTCTCCGATCTATCCGTTTGGTTTGGCCAACTAGATTGATTTATTTTCAGTGGGAGAGGTGCTTTGTGATGGGTTCAATCTTACCGTGTCCTCACAAAGTGACAGAAGGGGTAACGAGGCACGTATTTGTATTGTTGCCATTAAGGGTAAAACAATGGGGTTTATTCATATTGCTTGAGTTTATTCTATCTATATCATTTCATCTTGCTTAAAGCGTTACTCTGTTTGTTATGAACTTAATACCATAGATGCATGCTGGATAGCGGTCGATTGGTGGAGTAATAGAAGTAGATGGAGGCAGGAGTCGGTCTACTTGTCACGGACGTGATGCCTATATACATGATCATTGCCATGAATAACATCATAACTATGCGCTTTTCTATCAATTGCCCAACAGTAATTTGTTTACCCACCGTATTCTATGTTTCGAGAGAGAAGCCTTTAGTGAAAACTATGGCCCCCGGGTCTACTTTAATTATATTAGAAAACCCTAAATTACCTTGCTGCAATTATTTTACTTTTTATTTACTTTTGAATTTATATATCTATCACTACCAGATTTAATCCTAGCAAGTAACGAGTTCAAGGGGATTGACAACCCTCTTGCCTGCATTGGGTGCAAGTATTTGCTCTCTTGTGTGTAGGTACTGCTTGACTAGGATTTGCTTGGTTCTTCTATTGGTTCGATAACCTTGGTTCTCACTGAGGGAAATACTACCCGCTACTATATTGCTTCACCCTTCCTCTTCGGGGAAAATCCCAATGCAGCTCACAAGTAGCAGACCCGTTCCGTGATGATGATGTGTGGGACACCAAAACGGTGGATGAGTCCGGGGATGAATTTCACAGCCATGTCGGCCTCCGCATTTGTTATTGGTTTAGCCTCGATCAACTTTTTGAACTTGTCAATTGCCACCAGGAGGAATTTCTGTCCCTCCTGCGAGGGTGTGAGTTTTGCCAACCATGTCTAGCCCCCACACGGCGAACGGCCATGTCAACGGGATTGTCTTCAATGTCGAGGCCGGCATATGTGTCTTGTTGGCGAAGCGTTGGCAGCCTTCGCAGCTGCGGACAATTTCCTTGACGTCATGCATTGCGCGACGCCAGAAGAAACCGTGGCGGAAGGCCATTGCTGCGTTGTTCTGGGGGCTGCATGATGTCCACAAGCCCCCGCGTGTATTTCTTTGAGGAGTTTCTTGCCCTCCTCTTCTGAGACGCAGCATTGGAAAATGCCCTCTTGGCTGCGTTTGTAGAGCTCGCCATTGATTATTGTATAGGCCTTGGAGCGACAGACAATGCGTCGGGCCTCTATTTTGTCTTGAGGGAGCTCTCCCTTGGTCATGTAGGCGTGAAGTTGTTGGATCCAGTCTTGTGTTTGGACTACCATTACGGCCTCCTCCGTCATGGCGTTGGGTGGCCGGGTGTCTTTCGGGGCTGCTGTGCCAGATGTGCCGGAGTCTTGTGTCCCTTCATTGTGGCCTTGGATCCTGATGGATGCCTTGTGTAGTATCTCCAGGAAGGTCTCCTCCGGCACAGGCTCTCTTGACGACCCAACACGCGCTATGTTATTTGCTGTAATGTTGTCACCTCTTTAAACATGGTGTAGCTCAAGTCCGTCGAACTTTCCTTCAAGCGCCCTGACGGCGGCGCAGTACGCCGCCATTTTGGGGTCTTTGGTGCCGAACGTCTTCATGACCTGCTGGACCACAAGGTCTGAGTCGCCTCGGCAGATGAGGTGTCGGATGCCCATAGAGGTCACAATTCGGAGCCCGTGGAGGAGGGCTTCGTATTCTGCTGCATTGTTGGAGTCCCGGAAATGGAGCTGAGAGACGTAGTTCATTTTATTACCTCTCGGAGAGACGAGGACCACCCCAGCCCCCAGTCCTTGCACTGTCATTGATCCATCGAAGTACATAGTCCAGTACTAGAGGTCGATGTTCTTGGGGACTGATGGGCTTCTGTCCACTCCACCAGAAAATTTGCGATGGCTTGTGATTTGACTGTCGTACATGGTTTATATGAGAGCTCGATCGCCCACTTTGCCACGCGGCCGTGGCGTCCTTGTTGTTGATGATATCAGAGAGAGGTGCATGGTTGACCAACGTTATTGGGTTGGCTTGAAAGTAATGTCGCAGCTTCTTGGCGGCCATGAACACCCCGTATGTTATCTTATGATAGTGTGGGTATCTTGTCTTGCACGGTGTCAGTACTTCACTGACGTAGTACAACGGGTGTTGCACCTTTCTGGATTCCTCTCATTCCACGGCGATGACCACGCTGACCAGCTGGGTGGTTGCTGCTATATACAGCAACATGGGCTCTGATTGGGCTGGGGAGACCAGGAGTGGGTTTGATTGTAGGAGTTTCTTGAGGTCGGCGAACGCTTGCTTGGCTTTGTCACTCCAATAAAACATGTCACCTTTTTTGAGGAGATGATAGAGCGGCAGGGCCTTCTCGCCTAGCCATGAAATGAATCTGCTCAAGGCCGCCATGCACCCTGCAAGCTTCTGGACATCGCGTACTGTCTCCGGGGGCTCGAGGTCCACCATGGCTTGGATTTTCTCTGGATTTGCCTCTATCCCTCGCTAGGATACGATGAATCCCAACAACTTCCTAGCGGGAACCCCGAAGACACACTAATTATCATGGTTTAACTTGATGCTGAAATTGCGGGGGTTGTCAAGGGTCTGTTGGAGGTCGGTAAGGAGGCTTGAGCCTTGTATGGATTTGACCACAATGTCGTCTATGTAGACCTCCACATTTACTCCGATCTGTTTGTTGAAGCACTTTTGCATCGTCCGTTGATATGTAGCCCCCGCATTCTTGAGGCCGAACGACGTCCTGATGTAGCAGAAAGGTCTGTATGGCGTGATGAAGGAGGTCGTCTCCTGGTCGGATTCCTTCATCCGTATCTAGTGATATCCGGGGTATGCGTCCAGGAAACATAGGCGCTCGCATCCCTCCATTGAGTCGATTAACTGATCGATCCTGGGTAGCGGGAATGGGTCTTTGGGGCATGCCTTGTTGAGGTCGGTGTAGTCCACGCACATGCGGCTTGTATTGTTCTTTTTCAGCACCATCACCGGGTTTGCCAGCCACTCCGGGTGTGTGACCTCCCTTATGAATTTTTCTACGAGCAAGTGCGCTATCTCTTCTCCTATTGCCATATGTTTCTCCATAGTGAAGCATCACAAGGCCAATTTTACCGGCCTCGCATCCTTACGGTTGTTCAGGCAGTGTTCGGCCTTTTCTGTCGGCACCCCTGGCATGTCGGTGGGCTTCCATGCAAATATGTCCCAGTTGGTTCGAAGGAAAGCAAGGAGCTCTGCCTCCTGGCTCTCCGAGAGGTCTCCCTCGATAGTTACCATTTTGTTAGGATCTTCTGAGTGCACCTGGAACTTCTTCGTCTATTTGGCTGGTTGGAATACGGGTCCCGGCCTTGGCTTCGGTGGGAGCTCGGCGTCTGACGGCCCGATTCGCTTTCTTATCTTGGTGAGCTCAGCAGAGGCCAAGGCGGCCTCGACGAGCTCCACGTTGGCCACTTTGGCCTCGTAGGCCTGCTTTGGGCTCCCCCAAACGGTGATTTTGCCGTTCGGGCCTAGCATCTTTAGCTACAAGTAGGCGTAGGACGGGACCGCCATGAACTTTACGTATGTGGGTCTGCCCAAGATTGCGTGGCAGCCACTCTGAAAAGGGGCGACCTCGAATTGGATGGCTTCGCTTCGGTAGTTATGTTCGTCTCCGAAGACGACCTCAAGCTCAATCCGCCCTAGGGGGCGAATTGGGCGGCCTGGTACCACTCCGTGGAAGCCCACATCCGACCTCTATAGTCCGGACAGTGGGATCTTCATCTTTTCCAGGGTGTCAGTGAAGATGATGTTGAGGCTGCTGCCTCCGTCCATCAGGACGTGTGAGAGGCGGCAGCCCCCGACGATTGGATCTAGCACCAGGGCATGCTTGCCCGGATGCATGACGTCCTCGAGGTGATCCCCGACGTCGAAAGTCACCGTTTCCTGGGACCATGCTAGCCGTTCGCTGGTTGCGTTTTCTATCGCGTAGATCACGCGCCATGTGAGCTTTTGATTTCGACGTGTATCCGCCGCCGTGAAGATCATGTTCACGGAGGTCCCGTGTGTGGGTCCATAACTTTGCGGAGGTCGCACGATGCATCTCCACGCGAGATGACCGGGGTGATCGTAAACCCCTCGGGTTTGCCCTTGTTTATCGTACACGCGTTTGATGAAGCGTGAGGACGAGATGTCAAGGAACTGCCCTGATCCGTCAGCGACCAGCTCAAAAGAGCCGATCGTGAGGCAATGTCCTGGTGAGAGATCGCCGGCCTTTTGGATCTCTCCGTGCTGGGTTCGTTCTCTGGTCAACGTCGCCCATGCCTGGCGGGCCAACTGACGGAGCAAATTCCTGTCAGATCCCTCGGTAGGGTTCATGAAGAGATCGAAAGTACCGGGATGGAGTCTGCACACACAATTTACCCAGGTTTGGGCCTCCAAAGAGTAATACCCTACATCCTACTTCTTCTTGTTATTCATGGTGAGGGGATACTTCGTGCAGAGGATTACAATGGTGTACGGGATGTCTACCGTGAGTTAGATCTAAGATTGGATTATGAATGAGGACCTAGGCCTCCCTTTATATAGACAGGAGAGATCTAGGGTTTACATGAGAGGGTCGGTGAGATTGGCTTGGCCGCCGCCCTCCATCTCTAGGAACACGCACATCTTCTTTGCTATCTAGGGCTTAGTGGTACCCTCCGGGCCTGGTGGACCCTGTTCAAGGTTAAGGCCGGGCCCCTGACATTAGGTACCCCAGGTACAGGACCCCATCAGTGATGTTCTACGGCTACGTGTTGTGCTGTTTGACACGGGCGCGTGACCAAACGGTCACCGGAGCATCATCGGTGATGAGCTCATGCGGGAGCAGCAAAGGGAGATCATGGTTAATGACACTACGTCACAAAATCGACGACAAGGAGAGAGGGAAAAGTGGTGGAGCTCACGGTAAGGCTGTAGAGCACATCAGCGAGCTCGGGGATAGGCTGGAGGTGACGAATCGACATCGGCGTCCTCAGCTACAGACGGCGAAGAAGGCGACTATAGCGATGATACAGGGCGTCTGGTCTTGCATGCTTCGTCGTAGAGGTCACGGTGTCGAGGTGAAGCTAAAGGACAAGGAGGCGAGGGGAGCACGGTGGCTACAGTGGTTCAAGGCTGCATAGTGCTGGCCCGACATGTAAGTTTTCCTCTCTCTCTCTCTCTCTCTCTCTCTCTCTCTCTTATTTCTATTTTTCCTTTTTGTTTGAATTTATTTTGATTTGATTTGAGTGCGTGGGGCTCACCGATCGGCTTAAATAGCCGCGCCATCCAGAAACGGTAAGATTCAATTGTAGTAGGCCCATCAATGCTCGCTTTGTGAAGGGGGTGAACTGATTCTTAGTGACAGTTCATCCCCTTCACAGAGTGTGCATTGATGGCCCTACTACAATGAAAGTTTTTTTTAAGTTACATCATTTTACCAAAACTTTAGGCAGCAGGCCTCCAATATGGTCTACTTTTTGTGTAAAATGCAAAAGTCAAATTTTCAATCTTATTTGTGGTACTTGATTCACAAAAAAAACCTTCCCATGAAAAGTTGGAAACTCCCTTTGGCATTCTTGTTGGGCATTCAAAGACCCATTTTTGTGCCAATTATGGTCGATTTATCATGAACTATGCCATGGCATGGCCATGAACTTGGACATTTGGCATGAAAGCCATGAACCTTCATAGATGGTAGTCCATTTTGTGAACATTTTTCCCACTAAGGGCATCTCCAAGGCTGACCCGCAAACCGCCCGCATCCGTCCGGACCATGCTGTCTGGACCGCATGAGCCATCCAATGCCGACCTGTAATGGTCCTCGGGGCGGTCCGGACGCGGTTTCTCCCGCAAAATGGAGACAAATGTGGGGGAGTTTTGCGGGAGTTCGGACCGATTCCAAGCCCGCTTCTGACCGCCCTGGCCCACCAAAACCCCTCCTTCCTCGCCCGCACGCGTTCCCGCCCAGCGCCACCTACCCGCATTCATGCCGCTGTAGAGCTTGCCGCTCAGCATTGAAGGCGGCTCAGGGCGGACGCGACCTCTCACTGCCTCCGCCATTGAAGCGGTGCGCCGGCCAAGGGCACCGCCCGCGACGCGTTTCCGGTGTCCGCACCTGTTCAATGCGAGGATGACGAGGATGACGAGGATGACATCACCATGGAGATGGGCTCCGACGACTCCGCCCCGGCTCCCGCGCCTCCTGTGCACGCCAGCTTCACCATGGAGCAGGCGCAGGTGCACTTCAATGCCACCATGGTGGAGGTGGCGCCTGCGCTGGCGCCTGTGTTGGCATTCCGGCAGGTGCAGAAGGAACAGCGGTACAACCTGTTCCTCCTAGAGCAGTAGCGGCTGGCGGAGGGCCAGATCTACGGCGAGCGTGCGAGCGAGGAGGCCGTGGCCGCCGTGAACCCCAACTTTGTCGCCGAGCAGCGTGCCATCTACGATGCTATCCATGCTCAAGCCGCCGCTCGCCAGGAAGCGGCCGCCTCAGTGGCGCAGCTATAGGCGATCGCAGAGGAGAACAACGCCAGCTGCGCCTCCTACGCGCCGCTGACGAACCATCAGCCGGCCCGGTGGGACGAAGACAGCACCGGCGCCACCATTTCCATCATTGACCTCACGTCCACCGGTGACGGACAGGTCGCGGACTCCTCCAAGGATGAGTAGGGCACGAGAGGCGGCATGGCCTGGTGTCCCATGTGGGCCGGTCCATCTCCCATGTTCTACTCTTCCTCGCCGGAGACCGCACCTTCACCTCATGGGTCTTATTGCCGGTGGTCATGAAGATGGCGGATGGAGGACGAAACGGGCTCGGACGCCGGGCGCCACCGCCGTGTAGGATAGGTTTAGGGTCGGGTCTTTTTTTTGTTCTAAATGTTCAAAATCTAATGAAAATCCACCGTGTTTGTATGAAATCCATTATGTTTGTATGAAATCCAGTCTTATTTGCACAAATTGCATCTGGTTTGTTGAAAAGGAGTTTAAAATGTATGCGGCTAGCGTTGGATGGCGTCCTCCCGCATCCGTGTCCGCGGACTGGTCCCCCCTGTCCGCGGACGGATGCGGGAGGATTTTTGTGGGTTGCCGTTGGAGATGCCCTAACTAGTGCACTGATATGTAAAAAACGTATGTACTTTTCCAAGCACTTTTGCTCTTGTTTTGGACTCTAATTTGCATGATTTGAATGAAACTAACCCGGACTGACGCTGTTTTCAGCAGAACTACCATGGTGTTGTTTTTTGTGCAAAAATGAAAGTTCTTGGATTGGGCTAAAATTTTATAGAGAATTTTTCTGGAATATATAAGAATTATTGGCGAAAATACCTGCTGGAAAGGGGCCACCACGGAGCCACGAGCTTAGGTGGCGCCCCACTAGGGGACGCCACGTGAGCTCGTGGGTCCCACAGACCACCGTTTGCCCTAACTCCAACTCCATAAATATCGTCTCCCAGAGAAAAAAATCAGAGAGCAGGAATCATCGCGTTTTACGATACGAAGCTGCCGCCACCTCATGTTCTTCATCGGGAGGGCTGATCTGGTGTCCGTTTGGGGCTCCGGAGAGGGGGATTCGTCGTCGTCGTCATCATCAACTCTTCTTCATCAACAATTCAATGATGCTCAGCACAGGGAGTGAGTAATTCCTTCGTAGGCTTGCTGGACGGTGATGGAGATGGATGAGATTTGTCATGTAATCGAGTCAATTTGTTAGGACTTGATCCCTAGTGTCCACTATGTTTTGAGATTGATGTTGCTATGACTTTGCTATGCTTAATGCTTGTCACTAGGGCCCGAGTGCCATGATTTCAGATCTGAACCCTCTATGTTTTCATGAATATATTTGAGTTCTTGATCCTATCTGCTAGTTATATGCACATGTTATTGTTCTCATCCGTAGACCCCAAAGTGACAATAGTTGGGATACTCTCTGGGGATGACTGTAATTCGAGGAGTTCATTTATTCACCATGTGTTAATGCTTTGTTCCGGTTCTCTATTAAAAGAAGGCCTTATTATACCTTAGTTTTCCTTATGGACCCTGCTGCCACGGGAGGGTAGGACAAAAGATGCCATGCAAGTTCTTATTATAAGCACGTATGACTATATATGGAATACATACCTACATTGAATTGATGAATTGGAGCTATTGTGTATCGCTCTAGGTTGTGACTGTTACATGATGAATGTAATCCAACACAAATATCCATTGCTGATCCAATGCTTACGCTTTGCTCACATTGATCTTTGCTAAGTTACTACTGTTGCTACTGCTGTTACAATCACTACAAAACTGCTACTGTTCTTGTTACCGTTACTATCAAAACTATCAAACTACTATGCTACTAAATACTTTGCTGTAGATATTGGGTAAAATACTACCCGCGAAGACTGTTGCGATCCCCTATACTTGTGGATTATCATGCACATAAAAGGGCTCCATGCAAAAGGATTTCAAATTTTGAGGCTTATTTTATTTTCTTTAATTTTCTCCAAAATGGGGTGAAACTGGCAAGGATGGCTATTCATAGCAAATGTTTGAAAATTTCAACTTTGATTGTGCCTAGTGCATACACCACCAATATGAAAGCTTTAAATGATTTTTCCAATTTTCGGTCCAAACTACATCACACTTGTAGTTCGAATATGAGAAAGTTCTCGTAAATCACTAGAAACTCACTAAATCAATGAAATATAGCAATAAAACTCTAAAATTCTTGAAACTTGGGTAGTTCTCCTCCAATGTGGTCTACTTTGGATGAAAAATGCAAAGGCCAAATTTTCACACTTATTTGTGGCACTTCCTTCACAAAAAAGTCATTTCTGGCACTTGCAAAATGAAAAAAACATTATTACAAAATAATTACAAATTCCTATGGCAACATTGTTCACAATTGTAATCCCCATGCTTGTGCCAAAATTGGCCATGTTATCATGAACTATGCAATGGATGTGGCCATGGCCATGGCCATCTTGCTTGAAATCCATGGATGTTCATACTAGATAGGCCATTCACTACTGGAATCAGGGACTTTGCCATCTGCCAGCTCTTTGCCGTCTGCTGGCAGATGGCAAAGAGGATATTTGCCGTCTGCTTTTATAAAGCAGACAGCAAAGAACATGCTGATGGCAAAGAGGCTCTTTGCCATCTGCACTTCTTTGCCGTCTGCTGGCAGACGGCAAAGAGTTCTTTGCCGTCTGCCAGCAGACGGCAAAGAACAAAGTGGGCCCCACTTGGTACTGCACTTGCCAGGTCACACGGGCCACTTCTTTGCCATCTGCTGGCAGACGGCAAAGAGGCCACGTGGCAGCAGCCTGTGCAACCTGGGCTGGCCTATGTGGCCTCTTTGCCGTCTGCTGGCAGACAGCAAAGAAGGAAAGTTGTTTGCCGTCTACCAGCAGACGGCAAAGAGCCTGCCTGGGCCCAGCTGAAGCCTGACGTCAGCTGACATCATCTACAGCTCTTTGCCGTCTGCTGGCAGACGGCAAAGCAGGAAAGTTCTTTGCCGTCTGCCAGCAGACGGCAAAGAGCCTGCCTGGGCCCAGCTGAAGCCTGACGTCAGCTGACGTCATCTACAGCTCTTTGCCGTCTGCCAGCAGACGACAAAGAGTGCCGTTAGCCACCTAACGGGGATGGAACCTTTTCTGTGCCGTCCACGCTCTTTGCCGTCTGCTGGCAGATGGCAAAGAAGGAAAGTTCTTTGCCATCTGCCAGCAGACGGCAAAGCGGCCTTTGCCGGCAGCCGTTCAGCCGGAGTGTTTGCCGTCTGCTGGCTGACGGCAAAGCCTTTGCCGTCCGCCAAGCATGCCTTTGCCGTCTGCTATAGCAGACGGCAAAGTGCCTGATTCCAGTAGTGATTTGTGAAGTTTTTTTTAATTTGTGGTGTTGCAAGTTTATCATTTTTCACACTAACTAGTGCACATAAAATGGCTCACTACAAAAGGATTCCAAATTTTTAGGCTTATTTCATTTTCTTTAATTTTCTCCAAAATGGGGTAAAACTGGTTAGGATGGCTATTCAAAGCGAATGTTTGGGCAATTCAACTTTGACTGTGCCTAGTGTTTGCACCACCAATTTAAAAGCTTTTAATGATTTTATTTTTCAGGACCAAACTACATCACACTTGTTCAAAATTGAGCAAGTTCTGGTAAATCACTAGAAACTCACTAAATTGATGAAATATAGCAATAAAAAACTAAAATTGTTGAAACTTGGGGGCAGTGGGCCTCCAATGTGGTCTACTTTCGATAAAAAATTCAAAGGCCCAATATTCAAACATGGTACTTCCTTCACAAAAAAAGTCATTTATGGCACTTGGGAAATGAAAATAGTAAATTTTTATTACAAAAATAATTGCAAATTCCTATGGCAACATTGTTCACAATGGTAATCACCAAGCAAATTTGGCCATGTGATCATGAACTATGCAATGGATGTGGCGATGGCCATTGCCATCTTGCTTGAAATCCATGGATGTTAATACTAGATAGGCCATTTTGTGAAGTTTTTTAAAATTTTTGAAATTGCAAGTTTATCATTTTCCCACTAACTAGGGCACATAAAATGGCTCAATGCAAAAGGATTTAAAATTTTGAGGCTTATTTCATTTTCTTTCTTTTTCTCCAAAATGGGGTAAAACTGGCTAGGATGGCCATTCATAGCAAATGTTTGGGAAATTCAACTTTGATTGTGCCTAGTGCATACACCACCAATATGATTGCTTTAAATGACTTTTGCCAATTTTCAGGACCAAACTACATCACACTTGTAGTTCAAAATTGAGCAAGTTGTAGTAAATCACTAGAAACTCACTAAATCGATGAAATATATCAATAAAACTATGAAATTCTTAAAACTTGGATAGTGGGCCTCCAATGTGGTCTACTTTGGATGAAAAATACAAAGGCCCAATTTTTAAACTTATTTGAGGTACTTCTTTCACACAAAAAAGTCATTTCTCGCACTTGGAAAATGAAAAAAAATCAAACTTGGGCACGGGGGCATTTGCAAAAGCATCTAATCACGTACTCTACTCCACCGCCGCCCGTACGCCTACCATCCAGTGACCAGAGCCACGTAGCGGTGCCCCATTGCCACCGCCCAATGCGTCCAACGGTTCTTCCCTCCATCGTGCCTTCGCGCCAAATCTCTTTGCCGCCAAAACTATCTCCTGCCACCAGCCTCTCGAACCATCAGCCACTCCCGGCACAGCTTAAATACCGTCGGTCAGCATCGTTCCACCGCCACTCCAATCCATTGCTTCCATGCGCCGCCAAATCTAGTTTCGTGCCATGGTGAGAAAGCAATTTACCACCTGGATCTTGACAGGACCTTGTTGTCGCAATGGCCCAGCAGCGCCGGTACCCGAGCGGGCGGCTCAGCTGGCGCGGGCGGCTCAACTGGCGCGGGCGGCTCAAACTCCGAAGAGGGCGGCTCCAAGTCTGACCCGTTCGGCTCGTCGTCAAGCGTGTGCGCTTTCTCGCCAGCCTCGGTCGGCTATTCATTAGGCGCATCAGGCCACTCCTACTTCTCTGAGATCCAGCCCACGGCGTCGGAGCTGCCTCGCAACCGCATTGAGGTTGAGGAGGAGGACGCCGAGGAAGAGGTGGCCTTTGAGGCGATGTAGGCGTACCTCGACGTCAATACCCAAGAAGAGTAGGCCGAGGAAGACATGCCGGCGCTAGCGTATGACTCTGCCGTGCTCATTGCCTAGGCCGAGGAGGCCCTGCGCATGATGCAATAGGAGCTCGACCAGGCGGCGCTTGCCATGTCTATCCACGGCACAAGTTGAGGCCGTCACGTGCCAGGCGGCAGAAGCAGAGGCGATTTCTCGAGAACAGAGGAGGGCGGTCACTCTGCATGTCGCGGCCGCCATCGAGGCGAAAGATGGGGTACAAGAAGTCGTTGTCCTACCCTCCTCCTTCGACGAAGACAACAAAGGTGACAACTACGATGGCACCATCGTCATTTCGGACGATGACAAGTAGCCATTCATCTATTGTCCCCATCGACGCCGACAGCTTTAGGTCGCCACTGTTATCGCTTGTAAATTTGGTAGTATTGTAATGTCACTAAGCTATGTAAAAGTTAAACAAAATCTAAGAACGTGCATGTCATGCTTATCTGAATGTGCTATTTCTAAATGTGCTTTGTTTAACAACGCCGCGATGTATCATTCCATGGGTCACTGAGTCGGGGGCCCATATTTCACGTACGGGTCGGGTCAAAAGGGCACGGCTCGGACTCTCTGCACACACACGCACACTAGCTCAAATGGTTCGTACGATGCATATTCAACGGCCGCGCTCGAGTTCGACTCCCGTCGGGCGGCATTATATGACACACTTTTTTTAATAGGGTGGCCGCGGGGAGACCTGCAACAGTGCCACATGACAGGGTGTGCCCCACTAGTCAGTATTTGAGCCACGGTAATGGTCACACCACTCAAAATTTATTCATCTCTGTTTTAAGCTCTGAGCTCTGGCACCGCTGCAAATCTCTACTTCCCTCTGCGAAGGGCCCTTCTATTTACTTTTATTGTTGAGTCATCACCTTCTGATACGTCCATTTTGCATCATGTTTTCCTATTGATATTTATAATATTTTTGGTCATTATTTCACTTTATGATGCAATCCTAATGCCTTTTCTCTCTTAATCTGCAAGATTTATATGGAGAGGGACATTACCGGCAGCTTGAATTCTGGACCTGAAATAGCTACAATAGAGATACCTATTCTACGGAGCTCCAAATGACCTGAAACTTCACGAGGATTTTTTATTGAATATATAAAAATACTAGAGCAAAGAAATACCAGAGGGGGGCCACCTGTTGCCCACAAGGCAACAGGGCGCGCCAACCCCCAGGGCACGCCCTGACGCCTTGTGGGGCTCACAGCTGGCCTCTGGACCCCTCCTTCTGCTATATGAAGCCATTTACCCTAGAAAAAATAGGAGGAGGACTTTCAGGACGAAGTACCGCAGTCTCGAGGTGGAACTTGGGCAGGAGCGCTTTTGCCCTCCGGCGGAGTTATTCTGTCGGGGATACTTCCCTCCGGGTGGGGGAAATCGAAGCCATCGACATCACCAACGATCCTCTCATCGTGGGAGGGCCAATCTTCATCAACATATTCACCAGCACTATCTCCTCTCAAACCCTAGCTCATCTCTTGTATTCAATCTTTGTCTCAAAACCTCAGACTGGTACCTGTGGGTTGCTAGTAGTGTTGATTACATCTTGTAGTTGATGCTAGTTGGTTTATTTGGTGGAAGATTGTATGTTCATATCCTTAATGATATTCAATACTCCTCTGATCTTGAAGATGAATATGTTTTGTGAGTAGTTACGCTTGTTCTTGAGGACATGGGAGAAGTCTTGTCATAAGTAATCATGTGAATTTGGTATTCGTTCGATATTTTGATGATATGTATGTTGTTGCTTCCTTGAGTGGTGTCATGTGAACGTCGACTACATGACACTTCACCATACTTGGGCCTAAGGGAAGGCATTGTGGAGTAATAAGTAGATGATGGGTTGCTAGAGTGACAGAAGCTTAAACCCTAGTTTATGCGTTATTCCGTAAGGGGCTGATTTTGATCCATATGTTTCATGCTATGGTTAGATTTATCTTAATTCCTCTTTCGTAGTTGCGGATGCTTGTGAGAGGGGGTAATAATAAGTGGGATGCTTGTCCAAGTAAGGACAGCACCCTAGCACCGGTCCACCCACATATCAAATTATCAAAGTAGCGAACGCGAATCAAACAAACATGATGAAAGTGACTGGATGATAATTCCCATGTGTCCTCGAGAACACTTTGCTTTATATAAGAGACCGTTCCGGCTTGTCCTTTGCTATAACAAGGATTGGGCCACCTTTCTGCACTTTAAGTTACTATTGTGACTTGTTACTTGTTACGAATCACCTTACTATAAAACTATCTGTTACCGCTAGTTTTAGTACTTGCAGAGAATACCTTGCTGAAAACCGCTTATCATTTCCTTCTGCTCCTCATTGGGTTCGACACTCTTACTTATCGAAAGGACAATGATTGATCCCCTATACTTGTGGGTCATCAAGACTCTTTTCTGGCTCCGTTGCCAGGGAGTGAAGCGCCTTTGGTAAGTGGAATTTGGTAAGGAAACATTTTTATTACGTGCTGAAATTTACTGTCACTGGTCACTATGGAAAGTAATCCTTTGAAGGGCTTGTTCGGGGTATCTTCACCTCGACCGGAAGAAATAAGATTTGCCCCTCAACCTATTGAACCTACTGAAAATATTTATTATGAAATTCCTTCGGGTATGTTAGAGAAACTGCTAGCTAATCCTTATGCAGGAGATGGAACAATACATCCTGATATGCACTTGATCTATGTGGATGAAATTTGTGGATTGTTTAAGCTTGTAGGTTTATCCGAGGATGGAGTTAAGAAGAAGGTATTCACTTTATCTTTGGAGGGAAAGGCATTGACATGGTATAGGCTATTGGGTGATACTGGAACATGGGATTGGAACCGGTTGAAGCTAGAATTTCACCAGATATTTTATCCTATGCATTTGGTTCATCGTGATCGGAATTATATATATAATTTTTGGCCTCATGAAGGAGAAAGTATCGCTCAAGCTTGGGGGAGGCTTAAGTATATGATGCACACATGCCTCAATCATGAGCTCTCAAGAGAAATAATTATACAAAACTTTTATGCTCGGCTTTCTCATAATGATCAATCCATGCTCGATACTTCTTCTACTGGTTCCTTTATGAAGAGAACTATTGAATTCAAATGGGATCTTCTGGAAAGAATTAAACACAACTCCAAAGATTGGGAAATCGACAAAGGTAAAGAGTTAGGTATAAAACTTGAGTTTGATTGTGTTAAATCTTTTATTAAAACAGATGCTTTTCATAAGTTTAGTACTAAATATGGATTTGACTCTGAGATATTAGCTACTTTTTGTGAATCATTTGCTTCTCATGTTGATCTCCCTAAGGAGAAATGGTTTAAGTTTCACCCCACCTATTGAAGTAAAGGAAGGACTTATTGTAGCTAAAGAGGAAACAATCATTTATTATGTTGATCCAGTTGTCCCTACTGCTTATATTGAGAAACCTCCTTTCCCTGTTAGGATTAAGGAGCATGCTAAAGCTTCAACTGTGGTTAATAAGAGTAATATTAAACCAATTAAACCCTCTGAACAAATTAGAGTGGAACCTAATGTTGCAATGATTAAAGATCTTTTGGTTGATAATATTGATGGACATGTCATATATTTTTATGATGAAGCAACTAGAATTGCTAAGCCAGAAATCGAAGATAAAAATAAACCTATAATTGGCATGCCTGTTATTTCTGTTAAAATTGGAGATCATTGCTATCATGGTTTATGTGATATTGGTGCTAGTGTAAATGCTATTCCATTTTCTCTTTATCAAGAAGTCATGAATGATATTGCACCTGTTGAGATAGAAGATATTGATGTTACTATTAAGCTTGCAAACAGAGATACTATTTCACCACTTGGGATTGTTAGAGATGTTGAAGTCTTGTGTGGTAAGATCAAATACCCTATCGATTTTCTTGTTCTTGGATCACCACAAGATGATTTTTGTCCCATTATATTTGGTAGACCTTTCTTGAATATGGTTAATGCTAAGATTGATTGTAATAGGGAAACAGTCAGTGTTAATTTTGGTGATGTATCACATGAGTTTAATTTCTCTAAGTTTCGTAGACAACCTCATGATAAAGAATTGCCTAATAAATATGAAATTATTGGTCTTGCTTCTATTGTTGTGCCTCCTACTGATCCTTTAGAACAATATTTGCTAGACCATGAAAATGATATGCATATGAATGAAAAAACTGAAATAGATGAAATATTCTTTAGACAAACACCTATTCTTCAGCATAATTTACCTGTTGAAACTCTTGGAGATCCTCTCCCACCTAAGAGTGACCCTGTGTTTGAATTAAAGAAATTACCGCATACACTAAAATATGCTTATCTTGATGAAAAGAAGATATGTCCTGTTATTATCAGTGCTAACCTTTCAAATCATGAAGAAAAGAGATTACTTAAAACTCCGAGGAAGCACCATGCTGTTATTGGATATACTCTTGATGATCTTAAGGGCATTAGTCCCACTTTATGCTAGCACAAGATTAATATGGAGCCTGATGCTAAGCCAGTTGTTGATCATCAACGCCGCTTGAATCCTAAGATGAAGGATGTGGTAAGAACTGAAATATTAAAGCTTCTGGAGGCAGGTATAATTTATCCTATAGCTGATAGTAGATGGGTAAGTCCTGTTCATTGTGTTCCTAAGAAAAGAGGCATTACTGTTGTTCCTAATGATAAAAATGAACTTATCCCACAAAGAATTGTAACTGGTTATAGGATGGTAATTGATTCCAGGAAATTAAATAAAGCTACAAGGAAAGATCATTACCCTTTGCCTTTTATTGATCAAATGCTAGAAATATTATCTAAGAATACACACTTTTGCTTCCTAGATGGATATTCTGGTTTTTCTCAAATACCTGTATCAAAAGAAGATCAAGAGAAAACCACTTTTACTTGTCCTTTTGGAACTTATGTCTATAGACGTATGCCTTTTGGTTTATGCAATGCACCTGCTACCTTTCAAAGATGTATGACTGTTATATTCTCTGACTTTTGTGAAAATATTGTTGAGGTATTCATGGATGATTTTTCCATTTACGGAACTTCTTTTGATGATTGTTTAAGCAATCTTGATTGAGTTTTGCAGAGATGTGAAGAAACTAATCTTGTCTTGAAATGGGAGAAGTGCCACTTTATGGTGAATGAAGGTATAGTCCTTGGGCATAAAATTTCTGAAAGAGGTATTGAGGTAGACAAAGCTAAAGTTGATGCAATTGAGAAAATGCCATGTCCTAAAGATATCAAAGGTATACAAAGTTTTCTTTGTCATGCTGGTTTTTATAGGAGGTTCATAAAAGACTTCTCTAAAATTTCTAGGCCTCTCACTAATCTTTTGCAAAAAGATGTTCCATTTATTTTTGATGATGATTGCGTAGAAGCCTTTGAAATACTTAAGAAAGCCTTAATTTATGCACCCATCGTTCAACCACCTGATTGGAACTTGGCTTTTGAAATTATGTGTGATGCTAGTGATTATGCTGTTGGTGCTGTTCTAGGTCAAATAGTTGATAAGAAATCGAATGTTATTCATTATGCTAGTAAGACTCTAGACAGTGCTCAAAGAAATTATGCTACTACTGAGAAAAAAAATTTAGCAGTTGTGTTTGCATGTGATAAATTCAGATCATACATTGTTGATTCTAAAGTAACTGTTCACACTGATCATGCTGCTATTAAATACCTTATGGAAAAGAAAGATGCTAAACCTAGGTTGATTAGGTGGGTTCTTCTACTACAAGAATTTGATTTGCATATTATTGATAGAAAGGGAGGTGAGAACCCTCTAGCAGATAACTTGTCTAGGATGGAAAATGTTCTTGATGATCCAGTTCCTATTAATGATAATTTTCCTGATGAGCAGTTAGCTGTTATAAATGCTTCCACTTCTCGTAATAATCCTTGGTATGCAGAGTATGCTAATTACATTATTGCTAAATATATCCCGCCTAGCTATACATACCAACAAAAGAAAAGAAAAATCTTATTTGATTTAAGACATTACTTTTGGGATGACCCACATTTGTATAAATAAGGAGTAGATGGTGTTATTAGACGCTGTGTACCTGAGCATGAAGAGGAACAAATCCTACAGAAGTGTCACTCCGAGGCATATGGAGGACACCATGAGGGAGACAGAACTGCACATAAGGTATTATAGTATGGTTTTTATTGGCCTACTCTTTTTAAAGATGCACTTAGTTTGTCATCTCTTGTGATGAATGTCAAAGAATTGGTAATGTTGGTAGATGTCAGGAAATGCCTATGAATTATTCACTTGTTATTGAACCATTTGATGTTTGGGGCTTTGATTATATGGGACCTTTTCCTAAATCGAATGGGTATACACATATTCTAGTTGCTGTTGATTATGTTACTAAGTGGGTAGAAGCTATTCCAACTAGTAGTACTGATCACAACACCTCTATTAAAATGCTTAAAGAAGTTATATTCCCAAGGTTTGGAGTCCCTAGATACTTGATGACTGATGGTGGTTCACATTTTATTCATGGTGCTTTCCGTAAACTGCTTGCTAAATATGATATTAATCATAGAATTGCATCGCCTTATCATCCTTAGTCTAGTGGTCAAGTTGAATTGAGCAATAGAGAAATAAAGTTAATTTTGCAAAAGACCGTTAATAGATCCAGGAAAAATTGGTCTAAGAAACTTGATGATGCATTGTGGGCTTATAGAACTGCTTATAAAAATCCTATGGGTATGTCTCCGTATAAAATGGTTTATGGAAAAGCATGTCATTTACCTCTCGAATTAGAACATAAAGCTTATTTGGCAATTAAGGAACTTAACTATGATTTCAAACTTGCCGGTGAGAAGAGGTTATTTGATATTAGAGCCCTAGATGCATGGAGAACTCAATGCTATGAAAATGCCAAGTTGTTTAAAGAAAAAGTTAAAAGATGGCATGACAAAAGAATTCAAAAACGGGAATTCAAAGTTGGAGAGCATGTTCTATTTTACAATTCTCATTTAAGATTTTTTGCAGGAAAACTTCTCTCTAAATGGGAAGGGCCATATATCAAAGAAGTTTATCGCTCTGGAGCTATCAAGATCAAAAACTCCGAAGGCAATAATCCAAGAGTGGTTAATGGGTAAAGAATTAAACATTATATCTCAGGTACGCCCATTAATATTGAAACTAATGTTATTCAAACAATGACACCGGAGGAACACATAAAAGAGACCTTCCGAAATGCTCCAGAACCTTGAAAAGGAGTAGGTATGTGATACGGTAAGTAAACCAACTCCAAAAATTCCATAAAAATTATTTCTGTCCATTTTGGAATATTAGAAAAAAATACAAAAATAAGAAACAGCCGAGGGGACCCACGAGGAGGTCACAAGGCAACAGGGCGCGTCGTGTTGCCTTGTGGGCCCCTCGTGTGCCCTCCCGACCCCGCTTTCCTCCCGTATACTTATTTTGCAAGATAAAAATTCTTCATATATACTCCCGGATGTTTTGACCACCGTATCGCAAGTTTCTCCACTGTTCTTGTTTCGTGTTGTTTTCTGTCAGATCTTCGAGGCCAGGCATCATGTCTTCCGCCTCCATGAACAACATAGGGGACGACGCTTGGTTGCTGCAGATGGAACTCAGGAGAGAGAAGGAGGAGGAGGTCACCATGGAAGAAGGTGAAGGGGATTCGCTGGAAGTCCACCCTCCGGCTTCCGAGAGGGGTACCCTTGCCGGCATCTCTACAACTCCAAACCCCCACCAAGCTATGAGGAATTCAACAATCCATGGAAGTCAAGGGGTACAAGAAGGGCTTGCCCCTAGGAGGCCCTTACACAGGTTATATCGGAATAATTTTCATAATTTGGTTCACAATTATGGAGTTGAAAATACTCCCCGTATGCACATACCTTCCAATTGGGACATCTCTCGTCCAAGTGAAAGTGATGTAGGAAAGAATGCTTGGGGGCCAGAGAATAAGCATATTATGGCCGAAGTCCAAAAGAATACAGAGATGATCCAACATGTACTCCGAGAAATTCAGAGCCTAAGGGAGATCCTAATCAATGTCATGAAGGACAAGCCCAACACTTCATCACCACCATCACCGAAGAAAGACACTTGAGTACACGGGTATGGGCACCACCCTTGGCTTGTTCCAAGCTTGGGGGAGGTGCCATGGTATCGTATCACCATCACCCTTTTATCCTCATTATCTATCTTAGTTCGATCCTTAGTTATTTCGTGATTTAGAGGAATAAAAAGTTTAGTATGATCTAGTTTCGAGTGCTTGTTTCGTGATCTATCTATCTATATAATCATGTGTGAGAGTTATATAATAAAGAGTAGTTTGAGTTTTGCTTCTTTACTTTTATGTTTCAATCTTAGCAATAAAAGAATGAAAAGATCATATGCTAATCCCTTGGGGAGTAATGACTTTACATCAGAAAAGTGTAGTTGATAAAATTTATTGGAAATTGACAAACATAGCATTGGTCATTGATGATATTCATGAAAGATTAATAAGGAAGAGAGGATTCACATATAGATATACTATATTGGACATCTTTTATGGTTGTGAGCCCCCATTAAATATTCTATGTCAAAGAGTTGATGTTGGACAAGGAAGACAGTGTAATGAGTTATGTTTGCTTATATTCACATAGAAATTATATTGTCATGGATCCTCTAACACGTGGTGCTTGCTCACTATCTTTTGCTAGTCAAAAATCCGCACTAAGTAGAGATACTACTTGTGCATCCAAAACCCTTGAACCTAGTTTCATATCAAGAGAGTCCACTATATCTACCTATGGATTGAATAAGATCCTTCAAGTAAGTTGTCATCGGTGCATAAAGCAATAAAAATTGCCCCTAAATATGTAAGAACTTTTATTGTAAGGGAAAATAAGCTTTGTACGAACTTGTGATGGTGAAGAAATAAAAGCGACAGACTGCATAATAAAGGTTGCTATCACAAGGGGCAATATAAAGTGACGTTCCTTTACATTAAGAGTTTGCACATCCAAAAATAAAAAGCGCATGACAACCTCTGCTTCCCTCTGCGAAGGGCCTATCTTTTACTTTTCTGTATTTACTGTTTATGCAAGAGTCAATAGTGTTCCTCTCTATTCCATTTTTATTTTTCTATTGGCAAGCATCATGTGGTGGGTAAAAATCTAGGCACATATATCCAGTTGGATGTAAGTAATCATGAGTTATTATTGTTGACATTACCATTGAGGTAAATTGGTTGGGAGGTGAAACTATAAACCCCCATCTTCCTATGTGTCTGATTAAAGCTTTCGCCCCATAAATATGCCATGAGTTTCAGCAATCATAGAAGATTAAATGATAGTTGAGTATGTGAACTTGCTAAACAAAAGCTCTTATATAGACTCTTCCTGAAAATATGATGAATTGTAATCGTTTCATTGACTAAGAACATAGTTTGTTGGTTTTCAAGAAAGTTTATGCTTTATACTTCCATATTGTGATGAATTATTACTTAATCATGGGAAGTTTTATGATGATATATTGCTGCTATAGTATTGATCATGATGCTTTCATGTCCATATTTTGTTTTATCGACACCTCTCTCTCTAAACATGTGGTCATGATTATCAATTTCGGCTTTCGCTTGAGGACAAGTGAGGTCTAAGCTTGGGGGAGTTGATACGTCCATTTTGCATCATGTTTTCCTATTGATATTTATAATATTTTTGGTCATTATTTCACTTTATGATGCAATCCTAATGCCTTTTCTCTCTTAATTTGCAAGATTTATATGGAGAGGAAGATTACCGGCAGCTGGAATTCTGGACCTGAAATAGCTACAGCAGAGATACCTATTCTACGGAGCTCCAAATGACCTGAAACTTCACGAGGATTTTTTTATTGAATATATAAAAAATACTGGAGCAAAGAAATACCAGAGGGGGGCCACCTGTTGCCCACAAGGCAACAGGGCGCGCCTACCCCCCAAGGCGCGCCCTGATGACTTGTGGGGCCCACAGCTGGCCTCTGGCCCCCTCCTTCTGCTATATGAAGCCATTTACCCTAGAAAAAAATAGGAGGATGACTTTTGGGATGAAGCGCCGCCGTCTCGAGGCGGAACTTGGGCAGGAGCACTTTTGTCCTTAGGCGGAGCGATTCAGCCAGGGATACTTCCCTCCGGGAGGGGGAAATCGAAGCCATCGACATCACCAACGATCCTCTCATCGTGGGAGGACCAATCTTCATCAACATCTTCACTAGCACCATCTCATCTCAAACCCTAGTTCATCTCTTGTATTCAATCTTTGTCTCAAAACCTCAGATTGGTACCTGTGGGTTGCTAGTAGTGTTGATTACATCTTGTAGTTAATGCTAGTTTGTTTATTTGGTGGAAGATTATATGTTCAGATCCTTAATGATATTCAATACTCCTATGATCTTGAAGATGAATATGATTTGTGAGTAGTTACGTTTGTTCTTGAGGACATGGGAGAAGTCTTGTCATAAGTAATCATGTGAATTTGGTATTCGTTCGATATTTTGATGATATGTATGTTGTTGCTTCCTTTAGTGGTGTCATGTGAACGTCGACTACATGACACTTCACCATACTTGGGCCTAAGGGAAGGCATTGTGGAGTAATAAGTAGATGATGGGTTGCTAGAGTGACAGAAGCTTAAACCCTAGTTTATGCGTTATTTCGTAAGGGGCTGATTTAGATCCATATGTTTCATGCTATTGTTAGATTTATCTTAATTCTTCTTTCATAGTTGCGGATTCTTGTGAGAGGGGGTAATCATCAGTGGGATGGTTGTCCAAGTAAGGACAGCACCCTAGCACCGGTCCACCCACATATCAAATTATCAAAGTAACGAACGCGAATCAAACAAACATGATGAAAGTGACTAGATGATAATTCCCATGTGTCCTCGAGAACGCTTTGCTTTATATAAGAGACTGTTCCGGCTTGTCCTTTGCTATAAAAAGGATTGGGCCACCTTGCTGCACTTTAAGTTACTATTGTTACTTGTTACTTGTTACGAATCACCTTGCTATAAAACTATCTGTTACCGCTACTTTCAGTACTTGCAGAGAATATCTTGCTGAAAAAACGCTTATCATTTCCTTCTGCTCCTTGTTGGGTTCGACACTCTTACTTATCGAAAGGACTATGATTGATCCCCTATACTTGTGGGTCATCACCTTCTCATTCAAGCACCAACATACAGAGCGCTATTGTCATTCTTAGTTCAACATGCATTGATTTTGTTAATGTTGGATGTGAGCATGACTGGACCTCTTCTACTCTGAATTACAATGTTTAGTCATTGCTTGAACTTCGCAGGTGCTCTGTATTTATGTTTTGCGGTCTCTGAAAGGGCTAGCGAGATACCATTCTACCATATTGTATCATGATTGTTTTGACAAAGTGTTGGCATTTGAGATATATTATTATTGCTCGCTAGTTGATTATGCCATCGGTATGAGTAAATGTGAGTTCTAAGTGTTATCATTCACGTGGTTAGTTCATGATCCTTGCTGAAAACTTGGTTGCTAGTTAAGCTTATATACGACAACAGAAACAAAAGAGTTTGTAAAAGTTTTTCTTTGTCACTTTCAGTTTGTCAACTGAATTGCTTGAGGACAAGCAATGAGTTATAAGCTTGGGGGAGTTGATACGTCTCCAACTTATCAAATTTTCCAAACACTTTTGCTCTTGTTTTGGACTCTAATTTGCATGATTTGAATGAAACTAACACGGGTTGAGGTTGTTGTCAGCAGAACTACCTTGGTGTTGTTTTTGTGAAGAAATAAAAAGTTCTCAGAATTGGCTGAAAATTGACGGAGAATTATTTTGGAATTAATAAAAAAATAGTGGTGAAAAGATCTGCTGGAGGGGGGCCACAAGCTCAGGTGGCACCCCCCTAGGGTGCGCCACCCAAGCTTGTGGGCCCCTCAAGCTTTCGTTTGCCCTACCTCCGGTCCTATAAGTTTCGTCTCGAGGAGAAAAAAATCAGAGAGAAAGAATTATCGCCTTTCACGATACAGAGCCGCCGCCACCTCCTGATCTTCATTGGGAGGGCTGATCTGGAGTCCGTTCGGGGCTCCGGAGAGGGGGATCCGTCGCCATCGTCATCAACAACCCTTCTCCATCAACAATTCCATCATGCTCACCACCGGGAGTGAGTAATTCCTTCGTAGGCTTGCTGGACGGTGATGGAGATGGATGAGATTTGTCATGTAATCGAGTCAATTTGTTAGGGCTTGATCCCTAGTATCCACTATGTTCTGAGATTGATGTTGCTATAACTTTGCTATGCTTAATGATTGTCACTAGTGCCCGAGTGTCATGATTTTAGATCTGTACCTATTATGTTTTCATGAATATAAGTGAGTTTTAGATCCTATCTTGCAAGTTGTGTGCACCTATTATGTGTTATGATCCACAGACCCCAAGGTGACAATAATTGGGATTCACTCCGGTGATGACCGTAATATGAGGAGTTCATGTATTCACTAAGTGTTAATGCTTTGCTCCGGTTCTCTATTAAAAGGAGGCCTTAATTATCCTTAGATTTCCTTAGGGACCCCGCTGCCACGGAAGGGTAGGACAAAAGATGTTATGCAAGTTCTTATTATAAGCACGTATGACTATATACGGAATACATGCCTACATTGAATTGATGAATTGGAGCTATTGTGTATCGCTCTAGGTTGTGACTGTTATATGATGAATGTCATCCATGCAAATAACCATTGCTGATCCAATGTCTATGCTTTGCTCATATTGTCATTGCTAAGTTACTACTGCTATTGCTGCTATTACAAACAATACAAAACCGCTATTGTTACTGTTACTATCGCTACAGCTACTATCAAAACTATCATACTACTGTGCTACTAAATATTTTGTTGCAGAGAATTAACTTCTCAGGTGTGGTTGAATTGACAACTCAACTGCTAAGGCTTATAAATATTCTTTGGTTCCCCTTGTGTCGGATCAATAAATTGGGTGAAATACTACCCTCGAAGACGGTTGCGATCCCCTATACTTGTGGGTCATCAACGGGCTTCTGCAGAAGTTCACCCCTTTGCCAAAGATCAGCAAACATCCGTCTTTGGCGCCAATTCGTTGGAGCGGAGCACAACCCCAGCTCTGGGAAGTCTAGCACGTTCGCCTCGTCGGTAAGACTAAGAGATACGCGGCCGGAGATCTGTTCGCCAGGGATCAGATGCATCGAGAGAAAAATGAAGGAAGAGCTGCAACGATGGCACCACCCCAACAAACGCCTCACACAAGTGGGCAAACCTGGCAAGGACCAGGACCGCGTTGGGGTGAAGGTGGAGCATGTGTACTTGAAAGTGCTCCAGAACAGCCCGGAAAAAGCTGGAGAAGGGCGGCACCAAGCCCGCGGCGAGGAAGACGACGAAGATTGGGGCCTCCGTAGCCTCAATCTCCCTTGCTCCGGCCACTTTGAGCCTGGTCGGACACCATGCGTTGTCGACCCCGCCCATGAGGTGTCGAACCTTGTCCAGCCCCTCGGCGTCGACGATTCCTGGGGAGTGCACGGCCTACGACGGGCCCACCGTGCGAGGTGGCCTCTTTCATTTCCCCTCCTTCACCGCCGGGATCGTTTTGCGCGGAGCCATGGAGATTAAGGAGAAATCTGTCTCGAGCTCGAAGGCAGCGGCACAAGGGAGTGCGCCTGGGCCTCGTGGGTCAAGAGCAGCACAGAGAGGGAGGTAGAGGAAAGGAAGGATGGACCGCTGCGCCCGGTCCCAACTTTATACCTAAGGCGAGCGGAGCTGAAACCACACGCTAGGCAAGGAACGACGCCCCACTACTCCCACTTCCCAAGACCAATAAGCACAAAATGGAAACTGAGGAGGCATCTCCTCACTTTGGCAACCCGAGCCACGACCACGATAATGACGGCCGAAGCGGAAATGTGGGGGCGGAGGTCCATCGCGTTAAAACAGGCGCCACGCGTCAAGCCCTGCAGTTAGTGGCCCCATCCCCCTTTTTTTACACCCTCAAGGGATACAAACCGAGTCAAATACTTTGCTAAAGTCAAGCTTAATCATCATGGAAGGATCCCTTGTCCCATGAAAGGGGGGAAGGCCAACAAACCTAGTAAAATACTTTGCTAAAGTCAAGCTTAATCATCATGGAAGGTTCCCTGGTTCGAGCACAAATGTGTAGGATATCCGCATCATACAGAAAATTTTCAGAGATCGAACAACCCGAGAGGAAGCCAACTTGGTCTGGGTGAACAAGTAAAGGGATCACATGTTTGAGTCGGTTGGTACGGAGTTTTGAAAGGGCTTTCACGGGACAATTTTGCAGCGAGATCGGTCTAAAAGCACTTGCAGTGGTATCCGACGGGCCTTTGGGCAGAAGAACTATCAAAGCCCGGTTTAGACAGAATCCGTTGAGGGGTTGAAAAAAAACTGTGGAAAATGGTGGTGACTTTTGGCATTAGGATAGGTCGGATTTTTTTTGACACTATCACACATCCTGTTATTCATTGATCAAAAGAATTACATCATTTACAATAATTGTATAATAGTACTAGGGGCATCATCGCTCACATGACGCAAACCAAAAAAAAACTTAATGGATAGCCAGATTTTTTTTTTATAGAAAGCAGACTCGAAACCATCTTGTGCAAGACTAGCGTAAAAAATATCTTGTCCCATGAAAGGTGTGTCCAGATAGCGAGAGGGGGGGGGGGGGGGGTAAGGGTGAGAGAAGGGTAGAGACCAGAGAGTGAAAATTTCCAAGTAGGGGTGAAGGGGCCGCGATCAAGTTTGTGTAAAAATCCGTTAAGATTTTTTGTTTTGCGTTAGGTGTGAAGATTTTTTTTTATTGTCATAAAGAAGCATTGTGATCTCGGCATCTTGCATCGGGGTTTTGGTCATCGTGCTCTGCAAGGTTTGACATTTGAGAAAATTTATACGCACTACACTGGAACGGAGGGAGACCACACATGATTTCTAATCAACATTTGAATGCATGTTGTTAATTATTTTGCCTTTGGAAACATAATTTTTGGGCGGTAACGAAGGACCGGGTTACCGCCCGCTAACCAAACCCCTGCCTACAACACTATACACACTTGAGAGCTGAGACTTGACTATGTTACTATGGACCATTGCCCACACACGTAGGCTCCATTTTGCAATTAAACATAGACATCCCAACTGGAGTAGATCCAAAATAACTCAAAGGGCCAGACCCAACAGTAGCATACGCACGGAAAGAAAGAAGAAGCATCTTATTACACTGCGAAAGCCCAGCATATACTTCTTGCTTTGCGGGCAGCAGCAGCTGCACGTGCCCCTCCCTATCTGCCCCACGAATCATCGGTAGAACTCCCCGTTTCTTACCGATTCACCGCCACGAACCCACAGATCCCGATGAAAGAAAAGCGACATTCCTCCCTCGCCCCGCCCATCTCCACCACCCCCTGCCTGCCCTATCCCAGAGGCATATCCCAGACCCGTCCTGCCATCCGCGCATGTGCGTGCCCAAGCACCAGATCCCAAATGATTTCAACGTAATTACACTTGTTTAGCTAGCTGCTGGCAGCCTCCCCTAACCTCCTCTTCACGGCACGCCATGGATAGACAGACAAAGCTTCCTCTCTCCCGGAGCACTGTTTCGCCGCAGAAGAGAACGGGAGAAAAGTCGCCGGAGACGGGGAAGAAGACAAGCGTGACTGTGCGAGGAGCAAGAACGTGGAGCTGCGAAACTGTACGAAGAATAAAAGACTGCGGGAAAAGCAGAAGCTGCAGTAGCAGAAGGTGGCGGGGGTTCACTGTTGCAGGTAGGCCTGCAGCACGGCAGCGCAGAGCTGCCGGCCGCTGCGCATTCAATGCCGCCCGCAAGATACCAACTGAAAACGGAAACAGGAGTTACACAACGGCCGAGCCTATTTTCGATCGCCGTGGCCTAGTGAAAGGTAAAAAAATCAGAAGAAGATAAAAACTGAAGCAAATTTGAACAGGGAGAGGCTACTGCATGCCTAGCTATAGGCTGCTGTGCATGGGATTATTCTGTTCTTTTTTACTCCTCTTTCTCTTTACTGTTTTCCTTTGGGACTGGATCAGCAGCATCTCTTTTCATTCCCAGCAGGCCTTCCCTTTCTACGCGAGCCGCCGTTAGCTCCCAGTCATTTGCAGTTTTGCACCATGCTCTGCTCACACGGGGTCCATTCAAACCGGCCGTCGTTGAGAGGCACGCCGCGCGCGACGTCGAAGTTGTACCTGGAGTGAAGCAGCGGTAGCACAATGCTTAGGACGGCAGCGTTTGTGACGACGATCCAGTGACTGCCAAGATGTATATGTACGTGTGTGTGTGGAACTGGAGCTATATAAAATGCAGCTCAACTGTAAATTTCCACTTACTTGGCGGCGAAGCGCTCGGCCTGGGCCTTCTCCGCGGCGGCGAAGAACTCGTCGATCTCTGCCGCCGGTGGCATCCTTGCTCTCGCCTCCAAGTCTAAGTGCAATGGCGCTGCGGTCGTCCTTGTTGTTGCCGGGTACCTCCTGCGTTTGTGCTTCTGCTCGTCCGCCGCCTGGCTCGACTCCAGGTCGCTCAAATCCACCGGCGAACGGCTGGACGGCGTCGTCTCCCTCCTGGATTACCACAACTCAACAGGTCAAATTCAGAAACAAAACCAGGTTCCACAAGATCACCCTTGAGAGTAGGAAACAATGGACAATTCAGCAGAATTCCGTTGGTTTCAAGGGAGGACAACTCACCTGTCCCGGCAGCCGCACTCAGACTCGCTGACAGAGCTCTCCACGTCGCGACTCCAGCACGCCTGTGATCGACCAAGACAAAACAGAACCAAATCTCGTAATTCAGCAGCAGAAACGGCCCGATCGACAGCTCGAATTGACGGAGAATTCTAGGGCAGTGGACCACTCACCTCGGCTTCGTCGCCGCTCCTCTCTCTAGACACCACGTCCACCGCCGTGGACGCGGTGCTCGAGCAGCGCGAGACCCCGGCCAGGACCACCGCCTCCACCGAGGGCCCAGAATCCGCCGACCTCGCCGTCGAAGCCTCCTCACCCGCTCCCTGTCCCCGGAGCTGATCCACCACCGCGGCAGCAGGCAAGAACAGCCTCCTGCTCCGGAGTTGCAGGTAGCACCCGGCGGCCGCGTCGCCGGCGTCACGGCCCAGCAACGCATCCTCCACCGCACGCGCCGTCGTGGACGTCCTCCCCTGCTGCTTCCTCATCTTCGCGTCGAAGGCGGCCGCGCGGGTCCGCGTGCGGACGCCGAGGGCCACCGGCGCGCGGTGCTCCACGACGGCCGGCGCCGCCTTGCCGCCGCCCGCGGCCGCGGCCCTGCACTTCCGCATGTACTTCCCCATCCGCGAACGGACGAAAAGAAAGAACCCGTCGCTTTGGCCGTTTGCCTCCGCAGGCTTTCGAGAGAAAGAGAGAGAGCTCCGGCAAATTCGCTCCTCCGGCGCTCGCGTGCGCGTACAAATACCCGGTGCCGTGGGGCCGATCGGATTCGGATCGGACGGTCGCGCGGTGGGCTAACAGCGCCGTGACATGGATCTGGACGGGACGGCGCGGCCGGCCTAGGTGACGGACGGTGACGCGGACGGAACGTGACATGGTACTGCTGCTGTAACGGCGCAATACACGGTACCGGGCAGTACCAGAGAGGGGATCGATCGGACAGTTGGGGTTCGAAATTTTGAATTCAAAAAACCTTGCCCCCCGCAAGGATGGGCTTGTGGCGTGACGGGGGCCGGGCTTAATTGTGCGAGTTTAATGCTGCACCGTTGTAACGTCACGCGCCGGACGGGGGTTACTGGTTACACTCCGAGGCGCACGGCGCATGCATGCGTGGATCACGCTAGCACATTTTCTTGAGATCGGGCTTGCTGAATGCTTGCATCACTGAACATTTTCTTTTAAAAAGTAACAAGCGAATAAACTTTGTGTTCATGTAACATGATAAACATTTTCTCAGGTGGAGTGATCGTTGGATTGGGAATGTGAAACTACAGATTTCCATCACGTTGGAAGTGATAAAGCAGCTGGATATTGCTATGGATTCTAGGGCTCTCTCGGCCGCTGAGAGGGATCTACGGAGGTGCTTGAAGAAAAAACTTCTAGGGTTGTGTTCCCTCGAGAGAACCATTGCTAGGCAGCGGTCGTGCCTGTTGCAGTTGCGCGAAGGGGATGGTAACACTAGGCTCTTCCATCAGCAAGCGAGTCATCAACAGAGGAAGAACATACTAAGATCCATGAAGTACAATGGCAATATATATTCTGGACAGGATGAGGTGGCGTCCGCGGTGGATACCTATTACGGTGCGGCGTTTGGTACCTCGGACTCACGGAGATACGCCCTCAACTTGGAGGCGCTCGACTTACCGCATCTAGACCTGTCGCACCTTGAGGAGCCATTTACCGTGGAAGAAGTGGAAAACGTGATCAAATCTATGCCTCCGGATAATGCGCCGGGACAGGATGGGTTTACGGGCAGGTTCTATGCCACATGCTGGAACATCATAAAAGGGGATTTCATGAAGGCTATGCACTGCTTGTACAAGGGCGACGTGAGGGGCATGGCCGCTATCAATAAATCCCTTGTATCCCTTCTGCCGAAGAAGGATGGAGCATTGGATGTGGGTGATTTTAGGCCCATTAACCTTGTGCATGGGGCTATTAAGATTTTTGAGAAGGTGCTTGCATGTAGGCTGGTGGTGGATCTTCCAAAGCTTGTGGGAAATCATCAAAGTGCATTCGTCAAAGGACGATCTTTGCACGATAACTTCATGTTGGTTCAAAGCACGGCCCGCCGGCTAAATGCTTTGAAGAACCCAACGGTGCTACTCAAATTGGATATATCGAAGGCTTTTGATTCGGTCCAATGGCCATTCTTACTCGAGGTGATGCAGCAGCTCGGTTTTGGGCCTAGGTGGCGATCATGGATCTGTGGAATCCTCGCAACATCCACTACCAAGGTTATGGTGAATGGAGATCCCGGCAACACTATTTACAACTGCAAGGGCATGTGTCAAGGCGATCCTATATCACCGATGTTGTTCATCCTCACTATGGAACCTCTACAAAGGTTGTTTGAGCTGGCCGCAAACAGGGGGGGTCTTGGAGCCCTTGGCGCGTGTGGGTATGAAGAAACGACTGTCCATTTTTGCGGACGACGTGGTCCTGTTTGTCAAGCCTAAACCAGTGGATCTCGCGGTTTGCAAGTGCATTTTTTAGCTGTTTGGGGAGGCGTCAGGCCTGCGGATCAACATGAACAAATCGGCAGCGCTACCAATTAGATGTTCTGAGCAGGAAATCACCATGGCAAGTAACGAGCTTGGATGCCCTATGGGATCGTTTCCTATAAAGTACCTTGGTCTGCCGTTGTCTTCGAGAAAGCAATCATCGGCGCAGTTGCAGTACCTAGTGGATCAGATGGCAAATTGCTTGCCAAAGTGGAAGGCGGCGCTCATGCCGAAGAGTGGAAGACTAACCTTGGTGCAGTTAGTTTTGTGTGCCATGCCAATCCATGCGATGATGGCCTTGGATCATCCAATGAAAACAATCGCAGCAATGAACAAGGTGTGCAGGGGATTCCTGTGGAGCAAGAGGGCCGCAACTAATGGTGGTAATTGTGTTGTTGCTTGGGAATCGGTGTGTGCACTGAAATGGGCGGGCAGATTAGGACTACCGAACCTAAGATGGATGAATGTGGCCATGTAGGCCAGGTGGCCGTGGCTCAAAAGAGTGGATACAAGTAGGCCATGGAGCGAGTTCAGATTCAAGGTACCAGATGAAGCTATGCTCCTTTTCCATGCGGCAACGAGGAGTGAAGCGCACAGTGGACTCACGACACTATTTTGGGAGGATCGCTGGATAGATGGGATGCGCGTTCAGGAGATTGCTCCAACGATATATGACAGGATCCCGCCGCGTATCAGATCGTCGAGGCTGGTCGGCCAGGCCATGGAAAATGGGTCGTGGGCGACGGACATTGGCCCCAACCTGGGGACAGATGCACTATAGGAGTTCTTCTCGCTATGGCAAAGGCTAGCCACTTGGGAGCCGGCTGAGGATGTGCCAGATAAACTTACATGGTCCTGGGAGACCAATGGTCAGTTCTCTGTGCGGTCGGCGTATGACGCCAAGTTTTGGGGTAGAGAAGTAATACCCACGGCGGAGCTGACTTGGAAGTCGCGGGCCCCCTCGCAATGCAGATTCTTTACTTGGCTGGCTCTACATGATAGGTGCTGGACTTCGGATCGTCTCGCACGGAAAGGGCTACCGCACAAAGATGCATGCCCCTTTGTGATCAGGAAGAGGAAACTATAAACCATGTGCTACTTACTTGTGTGTTTGCTAGGACGATGTGGGCGGCGATATGTGAGGCTTTGGACAGACCGGGGTGGACACCGACCCCGCAGGACTCCCTCGGACAGTGATTGTGCGGCAAGCAAGGGCCCAACAATATGAGCCGGAAGGATCTTCACACCATCTTCGCGCTATCAATTTGGGAGTTGTGGAAGCACCGGAATGCCACTGTGTTTGATGGGGCATCTCCATCCATTGAGCTACTACTACAAAGAATGAGGTCCGAAGGCATGGTGTGGTCGTCGACAGGATTACTGAAAGGGAACGTAGACCCCTTTTTCCGTAGAGTTGAGAGGTGGGCGAGTAGTGAGGAGTAGCGTTGTATTGATGTACTTGTAAACTTGGTGGAGGCATTCTTTGCCTTTCTTCTTTAATATATGATATGCACACTCGTGCATATTCGAGAGAAAAAACACGATAATTTGTTTTATAAGTTGCAAGTGTCGTTTGCGGCGCTCTAGATTACAGTGGGCTTGATCTCGATTGGTTGTCGTTTGTTTTTCACTAATTATACTACCCCTAAGGCATCTAGGGTTTCCCAGCCTTCCCCCGACGCTGGCGTTTATCTGTCTCCTGTCCTGTGGCCAACAAAAAAGGGTCATGAAGGCGCGGTGGATCCCGACCTCTTGCCAGCGGGAGGGTTCATGCTTCGTTTTTTGGTACTTTTTTAGTCTATTTAGATTCGCATCCTGTTCAGGAGGGTGAGGTGGCGGTGTCTCCCTGAAGATGGAATAAAGGTTCTCCCCGCCTAGCCCCCATCCCGGTGATGCGTCTCACGTCGTCGGAGGGCGTGTGGAGGTGTGTTTCTGACGTATCTCGCGGGGTTCGATCGGTGTTTGTCTTCGGTGGATCTGCATGGATACGATCTTCGTTCGACTGCATTCATGCGTCTACAGATTAGATCCTTTCGATATACGCTTCTCTTCATCCGCGGCGGTTGTTGTTCTCGTGTGTTGGTCCTTTAGGGCCTTAGCAGGATGATTTCTCGATTGTCTACTATAACAAGGTTTGCTAGCTCCAATGAGGGGAGAGATGATGAAGGCGGCGCAGCTTCAGCTCACTCTGGTGCTTGTAGTTGTCGCTAGATGGTCTACGGACATGGATGTAATTTTTGTTAGTTATGATGTTCTTTGTGCTACCATAGTGTTTGATTAATAGGTTGAAAGTTTCTCCCGCAAAAAAATGTAACTAACCCTAAAAAAAGTTTAATATTAGAGAAAGTATATTTTTAGTCCCTCAAATTTATGCAAAGTATATATTTGGTCCCTTGCCTTTTTTCGTCGACATTTCGTCCCTCAAGTTTTCAAACCGGGTGCGTTTCATCCCAACGGTTGGTTGTGATGATGTTGACTAGGTATTGACCTTTAACCTTGCCACATCAGCGCCACATCACACACATGGATTCAAATCTCTCTCAATGAATCTAGCTCGATCTCTGCCTCCTATTCCCATGCCGCACTTGGAGGCGATGCTCGCACCCCATGTGCCGTCTCCAGGGTGAGTTCGGTGATGGCCTGCGAGCCAAAGGAGAAGGCGCTCATGTTCATGCCCAATGGCACGATGCTCGCAACACCTTCCTGGGAGGAGCCGAACGCCACATGCACTGGTGGCCTATTGCCAACTGCGAAGACGTCGGTCGTGAGCACCACATTGCGGTGCTTAATCGGTGTACACATTACCTTAAGGAAATGGTTCTGGTAGGCTTTTTGCAAAAAAAACATGGGGCTCCCATGAGAGCCACAGGAGAAAGCCTAGCGTCGTTGTTCCAGACCCCCTCCTCTCCCTCGCCGGTGCCAGCGGGCGCCGCCGGGCCAAGCCCGTGTAGCCGCGGCAGTGCCGGGGCGCATCCTCCCTCACGTGCAGCGCTTGGGTGGTGCAAGCCACCCTGCCTCGTGGGGCGCGGAGCTTGTCCCGGCTCACGACATGAAAGCTGCCCATTCGGAGGCAGCATGGTGTGTGGCGGTGGTGCAAGGCTGATACGGTGTTGCAGTGGCGCTTGGGTGATCTCGCGGCGGTGCTTCTGAATGGTGGTGGCGAATAGCGGTGCATCTACTGTGCGTGCGGGCTGGTGTGGAGCGACGAGGTTGGGCTCGGCGGGATGCGGCAGGCTACGAGTGGAGCTCGTAGTGGACGCACGGAATTGAGCCCTAGCGTGCTTGGGGGTGGCACCAACTGTGTGTTCCAGATCCGCGGCCAGCGCAGTTTGGGCAGCGGGAGCTAGGCTCCTCGCCGGTGGGGGACCTGAATCATCTCGGGCGTGGCGATGATTGTTGGCCGACGTGCTCGGGTGGCGGCGCACAGGGACTCGGTGGCGGTGATTTAATCTTACGATGGGGAAGTGAGGGGTGAACGGTGGCAGGTCTCGGGGTTCGTCCTCGGCCGGATCTAGCACGTGGAGACCCACTGCCCCGCGTTGCATGGCGGTGAGACGCCCGTGCCGTGGTGTTGACTGTCCCGTGCTCCCCTTCCCCGGATGTGGTCGGGCTAGATCCAGGTGGGATTTGGAGCCCATGACCAGGGTTCTCTCTACGTGTGGGCTGGCATCGGGGATGTCCAGTCCTGACCGACGTCAGTTCCGCTCCAATTTTTTCCATGTCTAGGTGCCTAGTTCTCGAACGACCTAATGTTCCTCTGGAGGTGGTGGGTAAGTCTTGGATGCCGGGGCATGATCTTGGATGATGAGGTAGTGTGTTTGTTTCTGCGTCGAGCAGCACGACAACGGTGGTGGCGCCTCCTCTTGGCTATGTGGGTACCGAGAGAAGGGGTGGCGCGTGCTCTTGCCATCCTCATGATTTCTTCGGTGGTGATTGTAGGAGATATGCCCTAGAGGCAGTAATAACAGTTATTTTGTATCTCCAAGTTTGTAATGACTGTTTATGTTTCATGCTATAACTGCAATGATTCTCGAGTCTACAATATCCACGAGGCTCGGAGGGAAACTCATGTGCACGTGTGGTATAATAAACAGTAAAATGTATTCCTAGTCATGCCTCTAAGACTGGCTCAAGTATTGCATGATGATCCTGTTTTCCTGATCATGGGCATGACTATGCCGACAATTTTGAGGGCACAATGCTAGAAGAACACTTGTGTTGAATCGACCCAAATTGATGTTATGCTATGAGATACATTCATCACAAGTTAATGTTTAATAACATAGAGATAGTTAATGTTTGCATAATTCCTTAGACCATGAGAGTATCAAGTTCCTTCGTGCTTGCTTCGTGAACTTTGGGGTTTGTTAAACGTCATTCGTAACTGGGTGGCTATTACGGCGGCTTACAGGTTCACGGAAAAGTATGACAAGGAACGAGATAGCTCGAGATTGAGATTTGCTCCTCCGATGATGGAGAGATATTCTTGGGCCCTCTCGGTGTTACGGTATCAATCATCGTCTGGCCAGACACAATGTGATTTGATCACAAGGATGCCGGAACACGGAAACGAGAAAAGAGAACAAAACCGGTAACGAGGTAGCTGGCATAGTGGACAAGTTGTTGGTCCACGGGGATGCAGATAAATCTCACCTTGGGTGTTTGTAACATATCGCGAAGCAACAGGAATAGCACACGGCAACTGGAGGTTCACTCGAATATTTATTCGTGTGGGTATAGGGGTCAATATGGTTGTCCACGGCTCCGATGTTGATCATTGATCGGAAAGTGTTCCGGTCATGTCTGTACTTCACCAAACCTATAGGGTCACACGCTTAAGGGTCATCTATCTGCTAAATACTAGACAGGGAGTCTGAGAGAAAGTCACCGAAAAGGTTTCGGAGACAACGGAAGAGTTCCGCGAAGCACACCGGAATAGTTTCGGTAAAACTAAAAAGTTGTTTCGGAGTATACCATTAAGTCAATTTGGTTTCGGCACACGCCTGGAAATTCTTGGAGGGTGCCAGAATTGTTCCGCGAACTTCTGGGATTTTTCCGGGGGAAAAATCGGAAATGTTCCGGAGCTGCCGGAACCGCTTTGGTTGCTTTTCGCTGATGAAAATCATTGATTTGAAAATGTTTCGGAACGCATCCAGAATTATTTTAGTGGGTACTGGAATTATTCTAAGACCCACAGAAATATTTTCGGATTTATCGGTCGCGGAAAAATGGGTTCATGAATAGTGAAAAAGCACTTTATGGTTACTTTTATGGAAAGCCACCTTTTTGGGCTTTGTCCCAAAATATCTTGGGGATGACATGGATGGATGAGAGCCCCTCATGGGGGGCCCACTTGTGGTGGCCGGCCAAGGGAGGAGCTCCTCCATGGAGCTCCTCTAGCCTTCCCTTTATGCCCCTTTTGAAACTCCATGTGATGGGTTTTTTGGGTATTTGAAGTGCCACCCTACCCCTTGGGTTTTTCCTATAAATAGAGGTGGAGAGGCACTCTCCACACTCACTCTTCCTCACATACACATGTCATGCATGATCTGGCTTTCTCTCTCCCTCCTAGCGAAATAGTTTCGTAGAGCCGAAAGGCCGTCTGGGTTCCGGTGTGAACTAGTTCTGGACGGCGAAGCCCTGCCGGATAGCTGACACCATATGTGTGCAACCCCGTAGAGAGGTCGTAGGTTAGATCTTTTGCCCGAGGGACTGTTCGAGGGTTCTCCCGAAGGGCTGTCCGAGTTACCGTTCGAGCTTCGAGGGTCCTCCCGAAGGGCTGTCCGTGACATCGTCCGGGGGACTGTCCGACCGCCACCCGAAGGGCTGTCCGACGAGGGAGTACATCCTCACGGTTGGGAGGTTGTAAATCCTAGCTACGAGGATCTGCACCGACGATCTACATCGACTCTACTTCCGCTGCGCTACGAGTCGGTAATGATCAGATCAAACCTTGTATGCAGTCTCCATAGTGTTCCTGGGCATGCTCGCTGTACCGAATTTTTTTGTTTTCTGTCGCGTTTCCCTACAGTGGCATCAAGAACCTTGTTATGCGTAGATGCAGGTTACGATCTAGAATACATAGAGATGTATGGGTATTGCATAATATAATTTTGTAGTAGATGAGATCTATTGCTGAAAATTATTTATGCGGGTGGCAGATGAAATCTGTTACCCGATGTTCTTGTTGCTTCCCTAGAATTTGCGTATTTTTGATCTTGAAACGGCATGGTGGAATTTCACAAAGTTCTGGCAATCCGCGATCCTGATTGATTAACGAAGTGCTATCTGTTCTTTGGGTTCCACCATAGTTAAAAGAAAGATGAAATTTCGCAGACGAAAGGGCAATGCAGATATGATATGCACGGGGGTCATGTGTATGACGAAGTTCAGTATGGGGCTCGGGATTTTATTATCTCGTGTTTCATACACCCCGCAAAGTTATTCTAGCGACTTAAATAATCATACTTGATGATAAACGTTGGTAGCTGCGGTTTAAGTCAAAACCTTAGAAACCACGTAAAATAAAATTTTACATAAACCGATTAGAGGCGTCTAACTTGGTTTTGCAGGATGTGCATGTGATGTGGTATAGAAGTTCTCATATTAATTTGATTATATATGAGATGACTATATGATGCAAATTTACTAACATGACCTGCGTGTCATGATTCGGCATGATGGCTGGAGCCATATGATTGTCACTCTAATAACCTGCGTGTCAACCTTAAGTAATGCACTTATTTTATTAGCTATAGAGATAGCAATATTATCTGGTGCATCGACAAGGTGGTGGCAATCTTCGCGAAGGTGAACACCGACACAAATGCCGAAGACGAAGAAATTAAAGACTTCTCCGTCAGAAAGGGCTATACCATATCATGCTATTATGAATTGCCTGAGAAGTTTATCCCTTATGATGCAACCTTTTGATTGCGTGGTAGTCGCTTTTTATTAGGTTGATCTCTCACTTAAAATATCAACTAGTTAGTGTTCTCCCAAGTGTAGCACCGTCACGGCACCTATCTCTTCGGGGCATCACATGATCTCCATGGGTGCGAACGATTAGAGAAGTGTGAGGCGGGTGAGTTGAGACCTCGCAGCAAGATCACTTGGTTGACTTGACGTTCAGGCAGGACAGTCCTGACCTCAGAACACATGCATCGAAAGATGAACAAGAATCACATAGAGATGTGATCGGCAAGTTTGCCTACCGATTGAAGTTCACGCCATTTGTGTTCATCTCGAACCATGGCGTTGAATGGAAATGCGGGTCTTGAATCACTCATAATCAATTTTGAGAGATATTGGTTTGAGTGGGAGCGCACTTTAGAATAAAATTGTTTATTCACTAGTGCAAATTAATTATGAACAAAGTCTAAATGAAACTTGTGTTTACCGTTGTAGATCAAATGGCTCGCAACACCGCGTTCAACTTAAGCCCGATGTTAGAGAAAGAGAAGTTAGCTGCGACTAGAAACAACTATGCGGACTGGGTCCGTAACCTGAGGATTGTCCTCAGGAGCGCTAAGATAATGTATGTGCTTGAAACGCCTCTTCCAGCTAAACCGGCGGAAACTACCCCGGAAGATGAACAAAATGTCTGGGCCACTAAGGATGATGATCACAACTTAGTGTAGTGCCTCATGCTAGCTTGCATGAGTCCAGAGCTTCAAAAATGTTTTGAATTCCATAATGCATGCGATATGATCCGGGAATTGGATGCTCTGTACAAGGAAACCGCACGGTCTGAACGTTTTGATATTATGAAGACCGTGATGGATTGCAAGATGGCTGAGGGCAGTTCAGTTGGCGAACACGTGGTCAAAATGATTGGCTACGCTGAAAGGCTTAAAACCCTGGAATTTCCAATTCCACCAGCCCATATGATGGACATGTTGCTTTCTTCACTCCCCCCATCTTACGACGGTTTTATCATGAACTACAACATGAGTGGGATGGAGAAGACACCAAATGGGGTGTTCGCCATGCTGAAAACTACGGAAGGAGGACTGCAGAAAAATCGCAAGCAAGTGTTGCTTGTGAATAAAACCGTCAGTTTCAAAAAGAAAGGCAAGTCCAAGAAGGGCAAGGGCACTGGTAAGACCGGCTCCCAAAGCAACTCTAAGGGCGGAGCCAAGAATGAAACTAAGTGCTTCTACTGCAAGGGCACAGGACACTGGAAGAGAAACTGCAAGAAGTATCTGGAAGATAAGAAGTCCGGGAAAACCGGAAAAGGTATAACTGTTATACATGTTAAAGTCATTGACGTTTTTCTTGCTAGCGAAAATTCTAAGTCTTGGGTATTTGATACCGGATCGGTTGCTCACATTTGCAACTCGATACAGGGGCTTCAGAAGGTGCACAAGCTGGCAAAGAATGAAGTTGTGATGCGCGTCGGGAATGGCGCTGGGATCGCCGCTCAAGCCGTCGGCATTATGCCTCTACGTCTCCCTTCAGGATTTACCTTATAACTAAGTAACTGTTACTTTAATCAGGCATTGTGTAGAAACATTATCTCTGGATCATGTTTAGTACACGATGGGTACTTCTACAAGTCTGAGAACAATGGTTGTTCGCTTTATTGTAAGGATATGTTTTATGGATTTGCACCGATTGTTGGGGGTCTTTTCATACTAAATGTTGAATGTGGAAATGATTTCTTTAACGTGAATACTAAACGCCTTAAGAAGGCTGATACCACCACCACTTACTTGTGGCACTATCGGCTTGGCCACATCAGAAAGAAACACATGCAAAGACTCCATAAAGATGGAGTTTTACCGTCCTTTGATTTTGAATCATTTGACACATGTGAAGCTTGCCTGATGGGGAAAATGACCAAGACGCCGTTCACAGGTCATCCTGAACGGGCGGGTGAATTATTGGAAATAATACATAGTGATGTATGTGGTCCGATGAGCACAACCGCACGGGATGGGTATTTCTACTTCGTGACTTTTACTGATGATTTAACTCGGTATGGCTATATCTACTTGATGAAGCATAAGTCGGAAACTTTTGAAAAGTTCAAAGAATTTCAGAAAGACGTAACCGAACCCTGTTAGACATGGTAAGGTCGATGATGTCTCTTACAAATCTACCGATATCTTTTTGGGGTCATGCACTACTCACTGCCGCTTATACATTAAATAGAGTACCGTCTAAGTCTGTTGAGACAATGCCATTTGAATTATGGTATGGGAAGAAACCCAATGTGTCGCATCTCAAGGTCTGGGGTTGTGAGGCATACATAAAGCGTTTACAGCCAAGCAAACTCGATCCCAGATCAGACAAATGTAACTTTGTAGGTTATCCCAATAACACCATTGGGTATTCCTTCTACCACCAGTCCGACCGCAAAGTGTTTGTCGCAAGAGTTGGACACTTTCTCAAGAAAGAATTTCTTGCTAAAGAATCAAGTGGGAGGACAGTACAACTTAATGAGATTAGTGAATCTTCGACGACCGTTGATATGGCTAAGGAACCGGAAGTAATTCCGCAAATTATCCCTACAACCGAGCCGGAAGTTGTCGCATGTGATGCGGAAACTTCAGACAATGTTGTAACTGAACCGCGCAGATCAGGTAGGGCCATCCAGCCACCTGAGTGGTTTCATAACGAAATCTTCATCCTTGAAGACGATGAACCTGCGCACTACAAGGAAGCGATGGCGGGGCCCAGCTCAAGGGAATGACACAAGGCCATGAAATCCGAAATGGAATCTATGTACGAAAATCAAGTTTGGAACTTGGTAGAACTTGTAGAAGGCGTAAAGCCCATTGGTTGTAAATGGATTTTCAAAAGAAAGACAGACGCGGATGGTAACATTACTATCCATAAAGCTAGACTTGTCGCCAAAGGGCTCACGCAAGTTTCAGGAGTGGACTACGACGAGACTTTCTCGCCCGTAGCTATGCTTAAGTCTGTATGGATATTACTAGCAATTGCTTCTTATTTCGATTATGAAATATGGCAGATGGACGTCAAACGGCTTTCCTAAATGGAAATCTCAAAGAAGATGTATACATGATACAGCCTGAAGGTTTTGTCGTTCATAAGGATGCTGGAAAGGTATGCAAACTTCAGAAGGCCATTTAAGGTCTGAAGCAAGCGTCAAGGAGCTGGAACATTCGTTTCGATGAAGTGGTCAAACATTTTGGATTCATCAGGAATGACGAAGAATCTTGTCTTTACAAGAAGTTTAGTGGGAGCGCAAAAGCATTTCTAATCTTGTATGTGGATGACATATTGTTGATTGGAAATGACATGAATTTTCTTAGCGAAATAAAAGACTCATTGAAGAAGAGTTTTTCAATGAAACACTTAGGCGAAGCGTGCTACTTGTAGCTTGCGTTGGTATTTTCCCCGATGAGGAAGGGATGATGCAGTACAGTAGAGATAAGTATTTCCCTCGGTTATGAAACCAAGGTTATCGAACCAGTAGGAGAATCACGCAACACTTCGTTAGCAGTACCTGCACACAAACAACACACCCTTGCACCCAATGCAAACGAGGGGTTGTCAATCCCTCGGCTGTAAATTGCAAGATTAAATTGTATGTGATAGATAGATAGATTAAACTAAAATACAAAATAAAGTAAATAAAGTAAAATTGCAGCAAGTATTTTTAGGGTTTTAGTAAATGATAAAGTAGACCCGGGGGCCATAGTTTTCACTAGAGGCTTCTCTCGAGAAAATAGCATACGGTGGGTAGACAAATTACTGTTGGGCAATTGATAGAAAAGCAAATAATCATGACGATGTCCAAGGCAATGATCATGTATATAGGCATCACGTCCGAGACAAGTAGACCGACTCCTACCTGCATCTACTACTATTACTCCACACATCGACCGCTATCCAGCATGCATCTAGTGAATTAAGTCCAATAAAGAACGGAGTAACGCCTTAAGAACGATGACATGATGTAGACAAGATAAACTCACGGATGAATAAACCCCATATTTTACCCTTAATAGCAACAATACATACGTGTCATGTCCCTTTCTGTCACTGGGATTGAGCACCGCAAGATTGAATCCATTACAAAGCACCTCTCCCCATGGCAAGATAAATCAATCTAGTTGGCCAAACCAAATCAATAGATCGAAGAAGAAATACGGGGCTATAATAATCATGCATAAAAGAGTGCAGCAAAGACTCAAATAATATTCATGGATAATCTGATCATAAACTCACAATTCATCTGATCCCAACAAACACACCGCAAAAAGTCATTACATCGGATAGAACTCCAAGAACATCAAGGAGAACATTGTATTGAAGATCAAAAAGAGAGAAGAAGCCATCTAGCTACTAACTATGAACCCGAAGGTCTGTGGTAAACTACTCACGCATCATCGGAGAGGCAGCAAGGTTGATGTAGAGCCCCTCCGTGATCGATTCCCCCTCCGGCGGAGTGCCGGAAAAGGACCCCAGATGGGATCTCTCGAGAACAGAAGCTTGTGGCGGCGGAAAAAGTATATCGTTGACTCCCCTAAGGGTTTCTGAATATTTGGGAATTTATAGTGCTGGAATTAGGTCAAACGGAGCTCAGGGGGGCCCACGAGGCACCAGGGCGCGCCTGCCCCCCCCCCCCAGGCGCGCCCTGGTGCCTCGTGGCCACCCCCTGGGTCTTCTGGCCTCCTCCCGAAGCTTCTAGTGTTTATCTTGCCCAATAAAAAATCTCCAAAAAGTTTCGTGGCATTTGGACTTCGTTTGGTATTGATTTTCTGTAAAACAAAAACAGGGCAGAAAACAGCAACTGGCACTGGGCACTAAGTTAATAGGTTAGTCCCAAAAAATGATATATAATTGCTGTAAATGATATATAAAACATCCAAGATTGATATTATAACAGCATGAAACAATCAAAAATTATAGATACGTTGGAGACGTATCAGCATCCCCAAGCTTAATTCCTGCTCGTCCTCGAGTAGGTAAATGATAAAAACAGAATTTTTGATGTGGAATGCTGCCTAACATATTCATCATATTCTTTTCTTCTTTGTAGCATGGATATTTGACTTGAATGATTCTAAGCAATAGTCTATAATTTGACATGAAAACATAGATACTCAATCATACTAACAAGCAACCATGCCTTTCAAAATATCAACGCTAAAGAAAGTTATCCCTAGCCCATTATGCTCAATCATTGATCCATTCATGAAACACACTCGAATATTAGCTACATCCAATGCACAAGTATGACAATAGTGCTCTCTAGTTGGTGCTTTTATAAGAGAAGATGGAGACTAAAAAAAAATAAAAATTGCATAAAAGTAAATAGATAGGCCCTTCGCAGAGGGAAGCGGAGATTTGCTAATGTGCCAGAGCTCAAAGCTTAAATTAGAGAGATAAAAAAATTTGGGAGGCATGTTTTTCCTGTCAACGAAAACGAACGAGAATTCCCAATATCTTCCATGCTAGATACATTATAGGCGGTTCCCAAACAGAAAATAAAGTTATTCCTTTTCCACCATTCTTTCACAATCCATGGCTAGCCGTATCCACTAGTGCCCTCCATACCAACACTTTCCAAGGAATTATTATTATCATCATATAAGATTTTTCATTTCATTTCACATTTCGGGACTGGGCATCCCTATAACCTGCCACACTCTCGTGCAATGACAAGTGAATAAACACTCATCGTGAGAATAACCCACCTAGCATGGAAAATATTGGCCACCCCCTTCCGCCTCATGAGCGGTACGGGCACACAAAACAGAAATATATTTTTGAAAATTAGAGTTGGCACACGCAAATTTACTTGGAGCGGCATTGAAATACCGCATATAGGTAGGTATGGTGGACTCATCTGGCACAACTGAGTTTAAAGAGCTTGGATGCACAAGCAGTATTTCCGCTTAGTACAAATGAAGGCTAGCAAATAGATTGAGAAGCGACCAACCAAAAAGCGAAAACGGTCATAAACATGCATTGAACATAACTAACACCCAATAATGCACCATAAGTAGGATATAATTTCGTTGCATAACTATTGACTTTCGTGCATGCATAGGGAATCACAAACCTTAACACCAATATTCTTACTAAATCACAATTACTCACTAACATGACTCACATATCATCATCTTCATATCGCAAAACTATTGCAAGGAATCAAGTTTATCATATCCAATGATCTATATGAAAGTTTTTATCTATATCCCTCTTGAATATTCATCACTTTGGGACCAAATTCATATCTTGTGCAAATTACCATTACTATTAATCACCATGTCAACTCTCAAAAAGATTTAAGTGAAGCATGAGAATTCATTTCTTCAAAATTTCAATCTTATCAATTCTTAAAATAATATAAGTGAAGCATGAGAATTAATTTCTTCAAAGTTTTAACAACTCTCAAAATAATATAAGTGAAGCAAGAGAGTTTATTTCTTCAAAATATAGCCACCACCGTGCTCAAAAATATTTAAGTGAAGCACTAGAGCAACTGCCTAGCTCAAAAAATTTAAGTGAAGCACATAGAGTATTCTAACAAATCATGATAACGTGTGGCTCTCTCAAAATAGGTGTGTTCAGTAAGGATGATTGTGACAAACTAAAAATCAAACAAAGCAAAGGCTCAAATTATACAAGACGCTCCAAGCAAAACACATATCATGTGACGAATAAAAATATAGCTCCAAGTAAAATTACCGATGGTTGGTAGAAGAAAGAGGGGATGACTTCTGGGGCATCCCCAAGCTTAGACGCCTGAGTCTTCCTTGAATATTACCTTGGGGTGCTATGGGCATCCCCAATCTTAGGCTTTTGCCACTCCTTATTCCTTCATCCATCGTGATCTTACCCAAAACTTGAAAACTTCAATCACACAAAACTCAACAAAACCTTCGTGAGATCTGTTAGTATAACAAAATAAATCACCACTTTAAGTACTGTTGCAAACCCATTCATATTTTATATTTGCATTATACCTACTGTATTCTAACTTCTCCATGGCTTATCCCCCCGATACAATCCATAGTTTCATCAAAACAAGCAAGCAACACAGCAAAAACAGAATCAGTCAAAAACAGAACAGTCTGTAGTAATCTATTTAAAAGCCATACTTATGTAAGTCCAAAAATTCTTAAAAATTAGTACAACGTGGGAAATTCATATACCAATACTTTGTAAAAATTTCAGATTTTTCTGACGCTCCAGTGCAGAACCAAAATTTCTGCACTGGACGCAAAACTTTCTGTTTTCCAAACAGCATCAATTATACTATCTTCCAAATCATCCCAAAGGTATTACTTGGCACAAACACTAATTAAAACACAAAAACACAATCATAATAGTAGCATAATTGTGTGAACACTCAAAAACAGAAGCAAAAAGGTAAAAAATTATTTTATTCATTGGGTTGCCTCCCAACAAGCGCTATTGTTTTATGCCCCTAGCTAGGCATAATGCATAATTTCAAGTGTTGTCATCCTTCAAGTTGATTCCATAAGTGGCCCTCATAATGGATTCATATGGTTCTTTAATTCTTTTCCTAGGGAAATTCTCCATACCCTTCTTTAGTGGAAATTGAAATTTTATATTCCCTTCTTTCATATCAATAACGGCACCTATAGTTCGTTGGAACGGTCTACCAAGTATAATGGGGAATGAAGGATTGCATTCAATATCAAATACTATAAAATCAACGGGCACATAATTCCTATTTGCAAGAATAAGAACATCATTAATTCTACCCAAAGGCTTTTTCATAGTGGAATCCGCAAGATGCAAATTAAGAGAGCATTCATCTATATTGGTAAAACCTAGCACATCACATAGAGATTTTGGAATTGTGGAAATACTAGCACCCAAATCACATAAAGCATTGCACTCATAATTTTTAATTTTAACTTTAATGGTGGGTTCCCATTCATCATATAATTTTCTAGGAATTGAAATCTCTAGTTCTAACTTTTCTTCTAACGCTTTCATCATTGCTTCTACTATGTGTTTAGTAAAAGCCTTATTTTGCTCATAAGCGCTGGGTGAATTTAGCATGGATTGTAACAAAGAAATACACTCAATCAAAGAACAATTATCGTAATTAAAATCTTTGTAATCCAAAAGAGTGGGCACATCGCTAGTTAAAGTTTTTACCTCTCCTAACCCACTTTTATCAAATTTTTCATCAAGATTTTCACCCTCCGAATTTTGAGGACACTCTCTAGCTAAAGTTGACTCTTCTTCAGTCCCCTTTTCATCAAGTTTAATATTGCTAAACAAAGAATCAATAGATGAAACACCGATCATTTTAATATCCTCATCTTTACTACGTTCTAAAGATTCCGGCTTAGCTGCCATTTGATTTACTAGCCTTGCTTGTGCATCGGAAATTTTTCCTAGCAAATTTTCAGTAAGAGCAAATTGAGATTGAAGATTAGCAACTTCTTTACTAACATCATCGAGTTGTTTTGTGATAGCATCCAACAAGGCAGAGTGTTCTTTTAGCTCTTCGGTAAAAAAAATTGTTGTGCTCAAATTGAGTAGTCATGTAATCTTTAGTATTTTTCTCGATTTCAGATAAAATCTTATAATAAGAAGTATCATGATAATTTTCTTGGGGCATCATATCTAAGCAAACAAGATAACAAGCAAGTAGAGAAGCGAACAAGAAAACACGCAAAAAGGCAAACGGAAAATATTTTTGTATTTTTGTAAAAAGTTTTAGAAGTGAGGGAGATGAAAACGAGAGGCAAATAAAGCAAATGCAAGGAGATGAAGTTTATGCAAAGGTACTTGGTACATGTTGATGATGTCTCCCCGGCAACGGCGCTAGAAATTCTTCTTGCTACTTGTAGCTTGCGTTGGTATTTTCCCCGAAGAGGAAGGGATGATGCAGCACAGTAGAGATAAGTATTTCCCTCAGTTATGAAACCAAGGTTATCGAACCAGTAGGAGAATCACGCAACACCTCGTTAGCAGTACCTGCACACAAACAACACACCCTTGCACCCAACGCAAACGAGGGGTTGTCAATCCCTCGGCGGTAAATTGCAAGATTAAATTGTATGTGATAGATAGATAGATTAAACTAAAATACAAAATAAATAAAATAAAATAAAATTGCAGCAAGTATTTTTAGGGTTTTAGTAAATGATAAAGTAGACCCGGGGGGCCGTAGTTTTCACTAGAGGCTTCTCTCGAGAAAATAGCATACGGTGGGTAGACAAATTACTGTTGGGCAATTGATAGAAAAGCAAATAATCATGATGATATCCAAGGCAATGATCATCTATATAGGCATCACGTCCGAGACAAGTAGACCGACTCCTGCCTGCATCTACTACTATTACTCCACACATCGACCGCTATCCAGCATGCATCTACTGAATTAAGTCCAATAAAGAATGGAGTAATGCCTTAAGAACGATGACTTGATGTAGATAAGATAAACTCACGTATGAATAAACCCCATCTTTTTACCCTTAATAGCAATGATACATACGTGTCATGTCCCTTTCTGTCACTGGGATTGAGCACCGCAAGATCGAACCCATTACAAAGCACCTCTCCCCATGGCAAGATAAATCAATCTAGTTGGCCAAACCAAATCAATAGATCGAAGAAGAAATACGAGGCTATAATAATCATGCATAAAAGAGTGCAGCAAAGAATCAAATAATATTCATGGATAATCTGATCATAAACTCACAATTCATCCGATCCCAACAAACACACCGCAAAAAGTCATTACATCGGATAGAACTCCAATAACATCGAGGAGAACATTGTATTGAAGATCAAAAAGAGAGAAGAAGCCATCTAGCTACTAACTATGGACCCGAAGGTCTGTGGTAAACTACTCAGGCATCATCGGAGAGGCAGCAAGGTTGATGTAGAGCCCCTCCGTGATCGATTCCCCCTCCGGCGGAGTGCCGGAAAAGGACCCCAGATGGGATCTCTCGAGAACAGAAGCTTGCGGCGGCGGAAAAAGTATATCGTGGACTCCCCTAAGGGTTTCTGAATATTTCGGAATTTATAGTGCTGGAATTAGGTCAAACGAAGCTCAGGTGGGCCCACGAGGCACCAAGGCGCGCCTGCCCCCCCCCCCAGGCGCGCCCTGGTGGCTCGTGGCCTCCCCCGGGTCTTCTGGCCTCCTCCCAAAGCTTCTAGTGTTTATCTTGCCCAATAAAAAATCTCCAAAAAGTTTCGTGGCATTTGGACTACGTTAGGTATTGATTTTCTGTAAAACAAAAACAGGACAGAAAACAGCAATTGGCACTGGGTACTAAGTTAATCGGTTAGTCCCAAAAAATGATATATAATTGATGTAAATGATATATAAAACATCCAAGATTGATATTATAACAGCATGAAACAATCAAAAATTATAGATACGTTGGAGACGTATCAAAGCGGCATATGTATTGGTCACCAGGATCTATAGAGATAGATCAAAACGCCTGATAGCGCTTAGCCAAAGCACGTACATTGACAAGGTGTTGAAAAGGTTCAACATGGAGAACTCCAAGAAAGGCCTACTCCCCATGTCACCTGGCACAGTGCTTTGCAGGAATTAGTGTTCTCGGACTCTCGATGAGCGAGTACAAATGAATGATGTTCCATATGCTTCGGCAGTTGGTTCTATTATGTATGCCATGCTATGTACAAGACCGGATGTTTCCTATGCGCTAAGTGTTAGCAGCCGGTACCAAAGTGATCCAGGATTGGAACATTGGGCCGCAGTCAAAAATATTCTTAAGTACCTCAGAAGGACCAAGGATTTACTCCTTGTGTACGGAGGTGATGAAGAGCTCATTGTAAGTGGTTACACTGATACAGGCTTCATGACTGACCCAGATGACTTCAAATCTCAATCAGGCTATGTTTTCATATTGAACGGTGGCGCAGTTGATTGGAAAAGTTCCAAACAAAAGACTGTGACGGATTCTACGATGGAGGCGGAATATGTTGCAGCTTCAGAAGCCTCCAAGGAGGCGGTCTAGATCAAGCAATTTCTTGAAGACCATGGTGTTGTTCCAAGTGCACTGGACCCGGTGGAGATCTATTGTGATAATAGTGGCGCCGTGGCTCAGGCTAGGGAGCCATCTTCGCACCATAAGACAAGACATATTGAACGCAAATATAAACTTATTCGATATTATGTTGAAGCGGGTTTAGTGAAAGTACGCAAAGTTCACACGGATCTGAATGTGTCAAACCCGATGTCAAAGCCTCTACCACGAGCAAAGCATGAGCAGCACCGGATAGCCATTGGTGTTAGGGAAGCCATGTAACTGGATTACGACTCTAGTGCAAGTGGGAGTCTGTAGGAGATATGCCCTAGAGGCAGTAATAACAGTTATTTTGTATCTCCAAGTTTGTAATGAATGTTTATGTTCCATGCTATCACTGCAATGATTCTCGAGTCTACAATATCCACGAGGCTCGGAGGGAAACTCATGTGCACGTGTGGTATAATAAACAGTAAAATGTATTCCTAGTCATGCCTCTAAGACTAGCTCAAGTATTGCATGATGATCCTGTTTTCCTGATCATGGGCATGACTATGCCGACAATTTTGAGGGCACAATGTTAGAAGAACACTTGTGTTGAATCGACCCAAATTGATGTTATGCTATGAGATACATTCATCACAAGTTAATGGTTAATAACACAGAGATAGTTAATGTTTGCATAATTCCTTAGACCATGAGAGTATCGAGTTCCTTCGTGAACTTTGGGGTTTGTTAAACGTCATTCGTAACTGGGTGGCTATTACGGCGGCTTACGGGTTCACGGAAAAGTATGACAAGGAACGAGATAGCTCGAGACTGAGATTTGCTCCTCCGACGATGGAGAGATATTCTCGGGCCCTCTCGGTGTTACGGTATCAATCATCGCCTGGCCAGACACAATGTGATTTGATCACAAGGATGCCGGAACACGGAAACGAGAAAACAGAACAAAACATGTAACGAGGTAACTAGCACAGTGGACAAGTTGTTGATCCATGGGGATGCAGATAAATCTCACCTCGGGTGTTTGTAACATATCTTGAAGCAACAGGAATAGCACACGGCAACTGGAGGTTCACTCGAATATTTATTCGTGTGGGTATAGGGGTCAATATGGGTGTCCACGGCTCCGATGTTGATCATTGATCGGAAAGTGTTCCGGTCATGTCTATACTTCACTGAACCTATAGGGTCACACGCTTAAGGGTCATCTATCTGCTGAATACTAGACAGGGAGTCTGAGAGAAAGTCACCGAAAAGGTTTCAGAGACAACGGAAGAGTTCCGGGGAGAACACCGGAATAGTTTCGGTAAAACTGAAAAGTTGTTTCGGAGTATACCATTAAGTCAATTTGGTTTCGGCACACGCCTGGAAATTCTTGGAGGGTGCCAGAATTGTTCTGCGAACTTCTGGGATTTTTCCGGGGGAAAAACCGGAAATGTTCCGGAGCTGCCGGAACCGCTTTGATTGCTTTTCGCTGATGAAAATCATTGATCTGAAAATGTTTCGGAACGCGTCCAGAATTATTTTAGTGGGTACTGGAATTATTCTAAGACCCACAGAAATATTTTCGGATTTATCGGTCGCGGAAAATTGGGTTCATGAATAGTGAAAAAGCACTTTATGGTTACTTTTATGGAAAGCCACCTTTTTGGGCTTTGTCCCAAAATATCTTGGGGATGACATGGATGGATGAGAGCCCCTCATGGGAGGCCCACTTGTGGTGGTCGGCCAAGTGAGGAGCTCCTCTAGCCTTCCCTTTATGCCCCTTTTGAAACTCCATGTGATGGGTTTTTTGGGTATTTCAAGTGCCACCCTACCCCTTGGGTTTTTCCTACAAAAGGAGGTGGAGAGGCACTCTCCACACTCACTCTTCCTCACATACACATGCCATGCATGATCTGGCTTTCTCTCTCCCTCCCAGCGAAATAGTTTTGTAGAGCCGAAAGGCTGTCTGGGCTCCGGTGGGAACTAGTTCTGGACGGCGAAGCCCTGCCGGATAGCTGACACCGTACATCTGCAACCCCGTAGAGAGGTCGTAGGTTCGATCTTTTGCCTGAGGGGCTGTTCGAGGGTCCTCCCGAAGGGCTGTCCGAGTTACCGTTCGTGCTTCGAGGGTCCTCCTGAAGGGTTGTCCGTGACATCGTCCGGGGGACTGTCCGACCGCCTCCCGAAGGTCTATCCGATGAGGGAGTACATCCTCGCTGTTGGGAGGTTGTAAATCCTAGCTGTGGGGATCTGCACCGACGATCTACATCGACTCTACTTCCGCTGCGCTACGAGTCGGTAATGATCAGATCAAACCTTGTATGCGGTCTCCATAGTGTTCCTGGGCATGCTCGATGTACCAAATTTTTTTCTTTTCTGTCGCATTCCCCTACAGTGACACCCTAGTCTGGATCTTGAGGTCTCGTGCTGGCAATGTAGCCCTTCCGTTGGGTTGGGTCGGGTTGGGTGGTGCCTCAGGTGGAATTGGCGAGAATCTAGGTGAAAGCTTCACACTTTAGCATTGGTGATGATGCGGGTGTCACATAACTCTTAGGGTCGTTGTTGTTCGTCTTCTCTTCGTGTCAAGGTTCCTATTGAAAACCATAGCCCATCATTTCGTTCCTGGTGAGGGCGCTTTGAGCCGTTAGTCGTTACCCTCTTGGGGGCATTGTCGGGAGACACAAGTACCATCCGATTGGAGCGTGTCAGCGTCTTCGGGGTTGCTTTGATGGCGTGTAGCCTCTTCGGCTTTGGCATGGAGTGAATTCATTGGTATCCTATCATTTAGATGTGTCTACGTAGTCACTATCCTTGATCCTTTCTATTCGCTGGCAGGATTAGAGCTCCAAGCCCTGAAGCAAGAGGGCAGACGCTTTGCCCTCTCCGGCAATAGTTTGGTGTGTTTGGTGCGTCGGGGTTAGGTGGTTTCCTAAGGCTACATAGTTTGGTTCCGGTTCGGTAGTCTAGGTGGCCTCATGTTTGGTGTGGTGACTCCTGTTTTTCATGCTCGGCTTTGGGTTGGTGGCGTTATCACCGCCCGCTCGGTTGTCTCTTTTATCTTTTGGCTTACTTGTTTGGTGATTTTCCCACCAACTTGTATCGGTTCGACTGTTTGGGCTTTATATATAAAGCTGGCCGAAAATCTGTTACGTGACAACAAAAAAGTTACATTTTTAATGCTCATAAGTTAGTCAGAGCTAGAACATAAATTAACATGAATCTAACATGTGACTGGGAATTAAAAAAAATTGTTGTACAACCGATAAGCCGTTTCTACTTTCTACTTCTCTCGCAACGACGTTCAGAAACCAAGCTAGAGCACTTTCACGACGAGAATCGCGAACAAGTGGATGAGGCTGAACAGTCTTACCACGTTGGTTTCGACAAATCAGAGTTTGTTCATTGTCGGCCGATGCATCCACGACAACTTCTTCCTCATGCAGCAGACTGTGAAGCAGCACCACTCCCTTGGGTCCCGTGAATGCTCCTCAAACTCGACATTGCTAGGACCTTTGATTATGTTTCCTCGGCTTTCCTCCTCGAGGTCCTCCGCAAGCTTGGCTTCGGATGACGCCGGTGCGAGTGGATCTCCATCCTTCTTTCCAGCGCTAGCACATGTGTCATGATCAATGGCACTTCGAGGCCCCGATTTGGCATCGCAAGGGACTGCGACAAGACGATCTCTTGTCCTCGATGCTTTTCATCATCATGATCGACGTCCTCAACACTATGATCCAGCGTGCAGTTTCCACAGTCATCCTACAGCGGCTCACTAATCGGCATATGACCTCCAGCGTATCTCTATATGCTGACGATGTGGTGGTCTTATGCCGTCCAGATCCCTACGATTCGGGAGCAATCAGAGTGCTCCTCAGTGTCTTCGGTGTCGCCCTCGGACTCGTGACAAACTATGCCAAGTGCTCGGCCACCCCTATCCGATGCGATGACGATCATATACATGCCCTTCGTGATGGTCTCGCCTGTCGATGAAGGAGTCCCCAGTTCCCTATCTCGGGCTCCCCCTCTCCATCCGAAAGCTACCGCCCTCCGCTCTACAACCTTTGCTTGACCGAATAGACAGTCAATTACCCACTTGGAAGGTTAGCCTACTACCAAGGATGCTTGCCTGCTCCTTGTGCGCCACACGCTCAGTGCGACCCGATACACACCTTGATGTCCATTTCGACGGATGCCGCAACTCTCAAGAAAGAGGCAAATCGCATCCACCGTGGATTCATTTAATGCGGTAGCAATAACGCCAATGGGGGACAATGCCTACTCAATTGGCGGCATGTGTGCCGCCCCGTGCAGCTAGGAGGCCTTGACATCCAAGACCTCCATTAGATGGGCATAGCCCTCCACACACGATGGCTCTGGCTCCAGAAGACGGATCCTTCCAGACCTTGGCGCCACCTCCCCTTCAGCCATATCGGCGATGTTTGGGCTATCTTCCGTGCTTGCATTTCCTGGCACGTGAGAGACGGGCGCACATGTCTGTTTTGGGATTACCACGGGATTTTGGGTCGATCCATTGTTGAGATTGCACCGGCGGTGCATGCTTTGGTTCCGAAGAGGTGACATAGAGACACATTTCTGAGGGGCCCCACCTCCGGTCTTGGGTCGAGGACATCCATGACGTGCTTGGTGTGGCGACCACCTTACAATACCTGGAGTTTTAGACGCGTCTCCGGCACATCAAGCTCTCGGGCGAGCCAGACAAATTGTCATGGAAGATGACCGCCAATGGCTCCTACTCCGCCGCCTCCTGCTATTCGGCGATGCTGCTTGGCTCCACCGTTGCCTATTGGTGGCAGCTGAATTGGAAGACGTGGGCACCGCTGCGATCCAAGATCTTCGTTTGCCCCGCCCTTCAGGACTGGTATTGGACCACCGATCGGCTGCTCCGTCACGGGCTTCCACATGCGCCCCGCTGCGTTCTTTGCGATCAGGAGCACGAGACTATGCACCATTTGCTTGTGGGCTGCCCCTTCTCGCGACAGGTATGGCACGAGGTACTTTCATGGTGCCGTGCGACAACACCCGCACCTGGCGCCAACGACGACTTGATCGAGTGGTGGGCGCATCTCATGACGCGGCGCCTGCCGGGCAGCGACGAGGTATATCCTCCATGATCATCCTCGTGGCATGGTTCCTCTAGACGGTGTGCAATGCATGTGTCTTCGAGGCCGAGCGACCATCGGTCTCCTATCTATCCAGTACCATTCGAGATGAAGCTAATTCCTGGGCCGATGCGGGTGCACCCATGTTCGACGCATTGTTGCTTGAGACGTAGCCTACCCCGAGCGGCCATGTAGGCCGCTCTACGGCGCACACCATCTTGTTGTGAACATGGTTCAATGCAATGATACGCAAATCTTTTGCCTATTGCAGAAAGAAAAAAAAACAAGCTCAGGCTGAGAGATCACCCGCTCCGGTTTGTTGCCATGCGACAGAAAATTACCTTGGGAAATAATTGCTTGCCACCAACTTGTCAGTGCAGATACTCCAAAAAAAAAAGGCTTGTCAGTTCAGAGAGTATAAACCACGTACATGCATCGTTGCATGGTTCCAGAACAAACGTGTACGCAGCTGCACCCTCTACACTGGACTGTCACATGATTGTACCTCTTCGCGTTACACTCCCGGGAAGATGCGAGCAATTCGTTAAACCCATGCCGTGGTCCAGGTTTACGGTGGATGCCAGAATTTGTTTGAGCTGCATGCATGCATGGGTCATGGGTGGCCCCTATCTTACCCGGTTACACCTACGAGGCTACGATCGACCAAGGCAGACGTCCACCTCCTCGCGCCGCGCCGTGCTCCGATCGCCGGCCTGCCGTCGACCTCCGTTCTACGGACTTTACCGGTGACTTACTACGGCGAGCCTCCGGCTTCGTGGCCCTCACGTACGTGAGGTGCCGAGCGCGCGCGCGCGCGACTACATACGGCTAGTCGTGTTATGTGGCAGAAGGGCCCCGGCGCGGAGTGCGATCAGCACGCGAGCAGGTCTCTGGTCGCATGCGAGGTACAAGGGAGCGTTGTCTGATGGGTGGTGAGGTGGGCATGCACATCTGGCCATCGGGCAATGCTGTGCATGTGTGTCCTTGCCGCGAGTTGCATTGTCATGTCCCGTTTCTTCTTCTCAAGGGCATCTCCAACGCCGACCCTCAAACATTTCACATCCGTCTGAACCGTAGAAGCCATCCAACGCGGGTTTGTATCGATCCGCATGGCAGTCCGGACACGTTTTCTCCCGCAAATCGGAGACAAACATGGAGGGGGCTTTGCGTGAGTCCGGACCGCTACCACGCCCGCTTCTGACCGCCCTGGCCCACCCAAACCCGCTCCTCCCTCCCGCGCGCTTTTCCCGCCCGAAACGGTCAGCGCCACTTCAGAGCGTTAGTGCCCGCCTTCATGCCCGGCCAGAGCAGACGCGACCGCTCACTGGCGTCGGCATTGAAGCGGCGCGCCGACCGAGAGAGCGCCGCACGCGCCACTTTCCGGTACAGGCGACTGCTGAGCTTTCAAACGACACGACGACCGCCCGTCCGTCCGTCTGCCGCCCACATTGATGGCACGCGGTTGCCGAGGCGTCTCCTCCGGAGCCACCCGTCCGTCCCTCTGCCGCCCGCGATTGCTATATAAACCGCTGCCCTGGCCATAGCCGCAGTCATCTGCCTCCGATCTCTCTCCGCACCACTCCACCATGGATTCCTCCCACGTCAAATCTCTCTGGGACGGGCTGACGCCGGATCAGAAGAAGGAGATGGCCGCCATTACTGCCGGCTGGCAAGCAGCCGAAGGACGACGACGTCCCAATGGAGGACGCGTCCGACGACGAGCCGGCGCCACCCTCCTCGTCCTCCGTGCCACCCTCCTCCTCCCTCGCGGCACCCTCGCCGGTGCACTGCACCATGACCATTGGCGAGACCCATGCCCATTACATGGACATGGTGCGGGAGGAGCGGGAGGACCAGTTCTGGGAGGCGCAGGCCGACGCCGCCTACAACCACCACCTCCTCCAGGAGTACCTGTAGGCGGAGGAGCAGCTCGGCGCCGGCAGGGCGGTTGCGCCGGACGCGGACCTGGCGGAACAGGAGGCGCTGCTCGAGTCCTACCACTCCGCCCGCGAGATCCACCTCGCCCGCTGGCGGTACCGCCAGCGGGTGGCGGAGGTGGCCACTGCCTACAAGGAGTGCGACGAGGCGGGCGAGGCGGTGTTCGGCGAGACCGACGACGAGGAGGAGGACATCGCCGAGGCCGCGCCCCGCCGCCACGACCACGAAGCTGGCACGTCCGCGGGCGCCGGCGGCGGCGAGGAAGAGTAGCGCACGATAGGTCTCCGCTGCTCGGGTCCCAAGAAGGCCATTTCAAATGCTCTAGAAGTAGTGTGGTTTGTGGGTTTTAGTGGAGGAGTGTATGTGTGAGTTTATTTGATTTAGATGCACAATTTGAGCTCAAATTAACTTCTTAGTTTGCACATGTGTAGGGTGCCATCCCGTCCCCGTCCCCGTCCTCACCGCCGTCGATCGCCCGCGCCGATCTCGTCGCGGCACCACCTTGGTGAGCTCAAATTAACTTCTTAGTTTGCACTTCTTAGTTTGCACATGTGTAGAGAGCTGTATGTTGTTCTATGAGAACTATGTATGAACTTTATGTATTTATTTTTTCAGTAATAACATTTGATCACTACTGTACTTTGGTTTTAATGTGATGATGAACTTGTATTAATTTGGCCATTTCTCTATTCATGATGTTCTATAATGGTTTTTGATATACTTAATTATATAATGCACGCAGATGAACCGGCAATGGATGTACGGTGACCGACGCACCTCCGACTACATTACGGGCCTGCATAATTTTCTCGATGTGGCTGAGGCAAACAAGCAGAATGGTTTTATGTATTGTCCATGTACTGTCTGTGAGAATACGAAGGATTACTCTGACTCGAAAACCCTTCACTTCCACCTGCTTAAGAAGGGTTTCATGCCACACTATAATGTTTGGACCAAGCACGGAGAAAGAGGGGTTATGATGGAAGACAACGAAGAAGAAGAGGATGATGACAACTATCCTATGTTCCCTGAATACGGTGATACTGCAACGGGGGAAGCTGAAGATCAAGAGGCACCAGATGTGCCCAATGATGATCTTCGCCGGGTCATTGTTGATGCACAGAGAGGATGCGAAAGTGAAAGGGAGAAGTTGAAGTTTGATCGCATGTTAGAGGATCACAAAAAAGGGTTGTACCCAAATTGCGAAGATGGCAACACAAAGCTTGGTACCGCACTGGAATTGCTGCAATGGAAGCCTGAGAATGGTGTATCTGACAAGGGATTAGGGAAGCTACTGAAAATAATCAAGAAGAAGCTTCCAAAGGATAACGAATTGCCTGACAGTACGTAAGAAGTAAAGAAGGTTCTGTGCCCTCTAGGATTAGAGGTGCAGAAGATACATGCATTGCCTAATGACTGCATCCTCTACCGCGGTGAGGAGTACGAGAATTTGAATGCATGCCCGGTATGCGGTGCATTGCGGTATAAGATCAGACGAGATGACCCTGGTGATGTTGAGGGCGAGCGCCCCAGGAAGAGGGTTCCTGCCAAGGTGATGTGGTATGCTCCTATAATACCATGGTTGAAACGTCTGTTCAGAAACAAAGAGCATGCCAAGTTGTTGCGATGGCACAAAGAAGACCGTAAGAAAGACGGGAAGTTGAGAGTACCCGCTGATGGGTCGCAGTGGAGAAAAGTCGAGAGAAAGTGGTCGGACTTTGCAGGTGACGCAAGGAACTTATGGTTTGGTTTAAGTGCAGATGGCATTAATCCTTTTGGGGAGCAGAGCAGCAATCATAGCACCTGGCCTGTGACTCTATGTATCTATAACCTTCCTCCTTGGTTGTGCATGAAGCGGAAGTTCATTATGATGCCAGTGCTCATCCAAGGCCCTAAGCAACCCGGCAACAACATTGATGTGTACCTAAGGCCATTAGTTGAAGAACTTTTACAGCTGTGGGACATAAAAGGTGTACGTGTGTGGGATGAGCACAAACAGCAGGAATTTGACCTACGAGCGTTGCTGTTTGTAACCATCAATGATTGGCCTGCTGTTAGTAACCTTTCAGGACAGACAAACAAGGGATACCACGCATGCACGCACTGTTTAGATGAGACCGAAAGTATATATTTGGATAAATGTAAGAAGAATGTGTACCTGGGACATCGTCGATTTCTTCCGACCAAGCATGCCTTAAGAAAGAAAGGCAAGCATTTCAAAGGTGAGGCAGATCACCGGAAGAAGCATGTCCTCTATACTGGTGATGATATACTTGATATGGTCAAGGATTTACAAGTAATCTTTGGAAAGGGTCCTGGCGGACAATCTGTTCCGAATGACGCTGATGGACACGCATCCATGTGGAAGAAGAAATCTATATTTTGGGACCTACCCTATTGGAAAGACCTAGAGGTCCGCTCTGCAATCGACGTGATGCACGTGACAAAGAATCTTTGCGTGAACCTGCTAGGCTTCTTGGGCGTGTATGGGAAGACCAAAGATACACCGGAGGCACGGGAGGACCAGCAACGTATGAACGAAAAAGACGGCATGCATCCAAAGCAGTATCAAGGTCCTGCCAGCTACGCTCTTACCAAAGCAGAGAAGGAAATATTTTTTGAATGCATGTTCAGTATCAAGGTCCCATCTGGCTTCTCGTCGAATATAAAGGGAATAATAAATATGGCAGAGAAAAAATTCCAGAACCTAAAGTCTCATGACTGCCACGTGATTATGACGCAACTGCTTAATGTTGCATTGAGGGGGCTTCTACCAGAAAATGTTCGATTAGCCATTGTGACGCTATGTGCATTCCTCAATGCAATTTCTCAGAAGGTAATCGATCCAGAAATCCTACCAAGGTTACAGAATGATTTGGTCCAACGTCTTGTCAGTTTCGAGTTGGTGTTCCCACCATCCTTTTTCAATATTATGACGCACGTCCTAGTTCACCTAGTCGATGAGATTGCAATTCTGGGTCCTGTATTTCTACACAATATGTTCCCCTTTGAGAGGTTCATGGGAGTCTTAAAGAAATATGTTCGTAACCGTGCTAGGCCAGAAGGAAGCATCTCCACGGGCCATCAAACAGAGGATGTCATTGAGTTTTGTGTTGACTTTATTCCTGACCTTAAGCCGATTGGTGTTCCTGAATCGCGGCATGAGGGGAGACTGGGTGGAAAAGGCATGCTAGGACTGAACTCAATAATATGTAGGGACGGGCATTCTTGGGCGCAAGCACACTACACAGTTCTACAGAATTCTACCTTGGTGGCCCCGTATATCAATAAACACAAGAATATTCTACGCTCCAAACACCCGGAGCAGTCTGACGACTGGATTACACGTGAACACATGGGGACTTTCGACGGTCACGTGAACACAGTTCTACAGAATTCTACCTTGGTGGCCCCGTATATCAATGAACACAAGAATATTCTACGCTCCAAACACCCGGAGCAGTCTGACGACTGGATTACACGTGAACACATGGGGACTTTCGACGGTTGGTTGCAAACACATCTCATGGGTAACACCACTGTTGGAGATGAGCTGTACTTGTTGGCCAGGACACCATCTTTGACTGTATTGACTTTCCAAGGGTACGAGATAAATGGGAATACATTTTACACAATCGCCCAAGATAAAAAAGAGCACCAACCAAAGCAGTGGTGTCCGCTTTGATGCAGCAAACACCAATAGGGCAAAGGACACATATTATGGTTACATAGAGGACATATGGGAACTTGACTATGGACATGATTTTAAGGTCCCTTTGTTTCAGTGCAAATGGGTCAATCTGTCAGGAGGCGGGGTACAGGTAGACCCGCAGTATGGAATGACAACAGTGGATCTCAACAATCTTGGGCACACAGACGAACCATTCGTCCTAGCCAATGCTGTGGCGCAGGTTTTCTATGTGAAGGACATGTCTACCAAACCGAGAAAAAGAAAAGATAAGGAAGCGAATACATCATACGATGAGCCAAAGCGCCACATAGTTCTTACAGGGAAAAGAAACATCGTGGGAGTCGAGGACAAGACAGACATGTCAGAAGATTATGAAAAGTTTCATAAAATTTCTCCCTTCAGAGTGAAGACTGACCCAAGCATCCTGTTAAATGATGAAGATTATCCATGGTTACGACGCAATAAGCAAGGGACACACGCGAAGAAATAGTTTTATACCCCAAGATCCCACTCTGGGATGTGACCGGCTTCACCGCCATCACTTTCTCTCTAGTGTGAGTTTCCGGACTTATAGCTGGAAAGTGCCACTTCGGACAAACTGGAGGGAATCTTTGTAAGAGCTAGCTAGGGCATTTTGGCATTTGAAACATGATTTTATAATAATTATTTATTAAGTTATGAAATTTCAATTATTCCTATCCTTTTAGTATGCCATAACATAAAAAATAAAAAGACATAACATATGCAAGAAATTAAAATTGCCATAACATAAAAAATAACATAAAACAAATTGACAAACCTGATGCTGGCCCTTCAATGCGAAATGTTGCGGCAATGGTACCTATGAAAAATAACTTGATAGAACTATTTGTCACTATCTGATGGCTATACTGGGGAGAGGCGCAATGCTCACCTGGACGTCGCTTAGCTTCAGGCCTTGAGCAAGTAGTGTAGACAGCAGCGAGAAAATGGGTGGGTTGGAGCACCAGGTGGAGATCTTTATAGAGCAGCAGAGTAGCTGAGGAAGACGAGTTCACCTGCTCGGTTGGTTGCTCCCAGTAAATTCATTAGTCGTGGGAGAGAAATTAATCGTTGGAGGTGTTGTCATGTCAGTCAAGTCGAGGGGACTTTCGGCATGGGAGTGGAGGACAAGACAGACATGTCAGAAGATTATGAAAAGTTTCATGAAATTCCTCCCTTCACAGTGAAGACTGACCCAAGCATCCTGTTAAATGATGAAGATTATCAATATTCTTCAATAGCAAAAAGAATCAACTAAAAAGCTTTTATAAAACTCTAGTTATGATCAAAATAATATTAACTTAAAATTATATAAAATTTATGCAACTAAAATTTTCATAAACTGTTTTTTGTTAAAAACTTTAATAGCAAAAAGAATTAAATGAAAACTAGGCATGTATGCATCTGTTTAAAAGAAAACTTTAGAATTAAAATTGCCATAACATAAAAAATAACATAAAAATAAAAATACATAACATATGCAAAAAATTAAAATTGCCATAACATAAAAAATAAAAAGACATAACATGTGCCATATATTTTAAAGTGGTTATGAAAGTATATTAAAATTGACATAACATATGCAAAAAATAACATAAAAAATAAAAAAACATAACATATGCAAAAAATTAAAATTGCCATAACATAAAAAATAAAAAGACATAACATGTGCCATATATTTTATAGTGGTTATGAAACAATATTAAAATTGACATAACATATGCAAAAAATAACATAAAAAATAAAAAAACGTAACATATGCAAAAAATTAAAATTGCCATAACATAAAAAATAAAAAGACATAACATGTGCCATATATTTTATAGTGGTTATGAAAGAATATTAAAATTGACATAACATATGCAAAAAATAACATAAAAAATAAAAAAACATAACATATGCAAAAAATAACATAATAAAAATACCCGCCTACTAGCAGACACCACGGCCTGCATACGACTAGAAATCCAACTATATATGGGCCAGGATGCAGGCCCGCGGGGCTAGTAGGCCCAACTGGGCAGAGGTTAGGCAATTAACTGCCTGCTTTAGAGAGGAGCTTGGGAGAGAGATCGCAGCCGCGTATATAAACCGACGCGATCTCCTCTCGCTTGGCGAGGTGGGACTAAACTTTCACCACCCCACAGCTGTGCCCCCCTTTAGTCCCAGTTGGTGGCTCCAACCGGGACTAAAGGCCCCCTTTAGTCCCGGTCCGAGCCACTAACCGGGACTAAAGGGTTGGGTTTCCCGCCCTTCGGGCTGGTGAAATTCACCTTTAGTCCCGGTTGGTGCCTCGCACCGGGACTAAAGGGGGGCCTTTAGTCTCGGTTGGAGCCACCAACCGGGACTAAAGGGTTGGGTATATAAGCAGCACTTACGATTTTTTCTCCCATTCTCTCCCCCGACGTCGAACCACAGCACGATGCCGCCAGGCTGCTGCGCCGGAGATCGCCGTCGCCTCCGAGCCGTCCCCCCCCCCCTCACCGACGCCCTCGCCGCGCCCTGCCCCGACGCCGCCGTCGCCGAGCCCTGCCCCGACGCCCTCGCCGCGCCCTGCCCCGACGCCGCCGTCTCCTAGCCCTGCCCAGGTTCTGGTTTTTTTTTCTGAATTTTAGTCAAATCTGAATTAGTGCATAGAAGGTATTAGACAGAATGCCAGCAATAGCTAGGCAGTTTTGGAAATTTTGAAAAAAATTGTGGAGATGCTTTGGTGCAAGACAAAGGTTTTGTGAAAATTTCAGAATTTTTGGAGTAGTAGAAATTGGGTTTTGAGCAAGGAGTTTGAATCTGGATCAAATTTCATTCGAATGAAATTTGAAAATTTTGAACTTATGAAGAGAGTGTCTTTGGAGAAATGAAGTGTGGGTACTCACATCTAGTTGAGGTATTTTTGTAGGGTCAAAATTGCTAAGGAAAATATGATTCCTTTGTAAAATCCAAAGGAAGCCATGAAGTGAAAGAATTTGATTTGGAATTGTTTGAATAATTATAAAAGAAATTTTTAATGAAAGAAGTGATGGTGGGTACTGCCCTAAGATAGATAGAATGCTTGATGGAAAAATGTGCAAGTGGTAATTGGGTTTTGGAAAGATCCTAAGTTTTGACAGAAAAGAAACCAACCATTTTACTTAAATAGAAAATGTCGGGGAACGACACCTATGGGATCCACGCGGACCCCTTTACGGTTCGGCAGGGAGAGAGGGTCGCACAAAGAGCGGAACCAACGGTCAGCGCGGGGGGATCCTTTACCCAGGTTCGGGCCGCACGGATGCGTAAAACCCTACTCCTGCTTGGTTGTATTAGATGTGTTCTTGGCTCAAGTTCTGGGAGCGCTACAGTATCTAGCAGCTACACATGCAGAATAGGCCAGAAGCCGATCCCCAGGAGCACTATGCATGCTCACTGAGTCCGGAAATCTCCTCCCCTAGGAGCGCTATGCATGCTCTCTGGAGGCGCCCTAGAAGTCCTCCTCCAATCCCTCCCCCTCATAGCTACGCCTTGGGCCTCCTTTTATATGCTCAAGGGGTCACCAACAGTGGCGGACAGCAGTACAAGAGGTGTAAAGTTGCTACAGGATTATCATGCTTATCACTGACATCTCAGGACAAACGCATTAAATGCCCTGCTGAGGTGTCCCTTAGCTTCTTGGGGGCGGGAAAAGAGTCGTCCCATCAGCACCGCTTAACCCCTTCTGCGGCCAGCGCCGTGACACGCAACCAGGAGGACAAGCCCTAAACGATAGGCTATCGCTGCGCTGGAGCGACGTCACTGTGTTGGGGGTGGTATCTTGCCAGGTGCGACTCTTGCCAGGGCTTCGACGGGCCTGCCCGGCAAGATCTTGCCGGGCGCCCAGCCTTCGGTCGCTTGTCTTCTGCGTCTTAGATTTGCATCCAGCCGTCTCCCGGCAAGCCTTGTCGGGGCGGAGCTTGCCGGCTCGCACCTTGCTGGCAAGCGCTGTCTTTGTCTTGTCGACAACTTGCCTGGAGGTCTTCTCCCAGGAAGGCTTGCTTCCCGGAATCTTTATCTTGATCTTGCCGGCCTTGAGCTTGCCGGCGATGCGCAACAATGTGCTGCGCTGTGCCCATGCTGGAGCCTGAGGCTTCGACAGCAAGGACTAGAGGCATGTCTTCTGCCGCGGGAGCATTTGCCTCTACGGCAAGGGCTTGAGGCCCTGTCAGAGCCTATTGTTCCCCGGCGGCTTGGCATTGTTCCCGGCAAGTAGTCTTTGCCGGAAAACTCTTCTGTGCTCTATGAGTGGATGTCTTCTCTGCCACGCCCTTCCCGCCTGGAGGCTGCAACTTGCCGGTGCATGTCCAGGGGTAATGGGCACCCCCTATTCATTACACCGACAGGAGCCCCCGGGCCTGGGCCGGACAAGCGTGCACAGTGTTGTCCGGGCTAGGCCCAAAAACATGCACCGGCACACGTGCGGTGAGAAGAACCCGTCACTCATGACCTTAACTGCGCACTGATGATGGCGCAAGAGAGCTTGCGGTTTGCCGGGCCTTGGGCTTGCCGGCGGCGTAGGCAGACAGAGCAGGACGGCAGCAGGAGTCGTGTGCCCGAAAGGGGAGTGTCACACCGTGCAATGAAGAGCCAGCCCCCGAGCCTTCCCCACAAAGGGTACTGCGGGTGCAATGCTCGATTTATACAGTCATCCCTGCCGTCGCCGCCGTCTTGCCGGCATTCAGCGCGGCGCCCTTGGCTTCCTCGGCTGCCAAAGTAACAATTTATCTTAGTTATGCCAATCTTTATGCATGCAAGACATGCGTTTTCATGCTAAATAAATGCTGCTCCCCTCTTGATTAATTTTGTCCTTGCACATATCTTATATCCTACGCTATCTGGAAACCTTGTCGGTGCGCACACTTGTCGCGAGCGCTAGATGCGGGTCGTTAGCAGCCTGCTAGAGGTGCTGCTACCGGCAAGGTGACTTGCCGGGCCAGAACGCAGCTGCTAAGTTTGCCGAGCGGACTCGAGGCGAAACTAGAGCATGGACTGACCATGACAAAGTCCCTTCGCGTGCAGATTGATGTACAAGGACGATAAATTAATCAAGACGACCCATGCTTGCCAGAGAGCTTCCCGGTGCGCACGCTCCAGTCGGCAGCCCTTGAGGAACGGGTCCTTAGCAGCTTGCCGGGAACGCCGCCTCCCGAAAAGGTTTACCTTCCCAGTGCCTGTGCAGCTGCACACATCGCCGAGCGGACTCGAGGCGACTAGGAGCGCAACTAGCCCCGAGAAGGCTCCTTCGCATGTAGGTGTAAGGAGCAAATGAGGACAGCAAAAGAAATGCAATGGTCACAAGTCTCTGTAACTTAGCTTTTCTTGCTGTTCATCTCACATATCGAGGCCGCGCTCGTGGTGATGGCCGGCAGCTCTCCAGAAGGTTACTCCCTAGGGCGCTGCCAGCCCCCGAGCTCGCCTTCCATGCGTATATCTGCAACACCGGTTGGGCATGAAATGCCACAACAGTGTTTAAGCACAACAAGTTAATTAGCTTCTGGTTTATGATTAATTCGTTGCAATCTGGACTTCTGTCGAATATTCCCTTGCTTGCCGGAACACTTTCCGGTGCGCACGCTCCAGCCGGCAGCGCTTGAGGAACGGGTCCATAGCGGCTTGCCGGGAACGCCGCCTCCCGAAAAGGTTTTCCTTCCCAGTTTTAGTGCAGCTGCTCACATCGCCGAGCGGACTCGAGGCGAATGGGCGCGCAACTAGCCCCGGGGAGGCTCCTCAGCATACGGGTTCATGCAGAAATCCGAAAATAAAACTCATCTCTAAATAGCAGAAAGCAATTAAGGTTTTAGGGCTTAGCTTTCTGCGAAGATCGTGGTGCCCTTCTCCTTGGACGCCATGACGAAGAAGATGATCAAGAACTGAAGCGCTGACCGCTAGATCGGGTTCGCGCAACCTCTTCCCCCTACCTGGCGCGCCAAAGATGTCAGGGAACGACACCTATGGGATCCACGTGGACCCCTTTATGGTTTGGCAGGTAGAGAGGGTCGCACAAAGAGCGGAACCAACGATCAGCGCGGGGGGGGGGGGTCCTTTACCCAGGTTCGGGCCGCACGGATGCGTAAAACCCTACTCCTGCTTGGTTGTATTAGATGTGTTCTTGGCTCAAGTTCTGGGAGCGCTACAGTATCCAGCAGCTACACATGCAGAATAGGCCAGAAGCCGATCCCCAGGAGCACTATGCATGCTCACTGAGTCCGGAAATCTCCTCCCCCAGGAGCGCTATGCATGCTCTCTAGAGGCGCCCTAGAAGTCCTCCTCCAATCCCTCCCCCTCATAGCTACGCCTTGGGCCTCCTTTTATATGCTCAAGGGGTCACCAATAGTGGCGGACAGCAGTACAAGAGGTGTAAAGTTGCTACAGGATTATCATGCTTATCACTGACATCTCAGGACAAACGCATTAAATGCCCTACTGAGGTGTCCCTTAGCTTCTTGGGGGCGGGAAAAGAGCCGTCCCATCAGCACCGCTTAACCCCTTCTGCGGCCAGCGCCGTGACACGCAACCAGGAGGACAAGCCCTAATCGACAGGTTGTCGCTGCGCTGGAGCGGCGGCACTGTGCTGGGGGCGGTATCGTGCCGGGTGCGACTCTTGCCGGGGCGTCGACGGGCCTGCCCGGCAAGATCTTGCCGGGCGCCCAGCCTTCGATCGCTTGTCTTCTGCGTCTTAGATTTGCATCCAGCCGTCTCCCTGCAAGCCTTGTCGGGGCGGAGCTTCCCGGGCCTTCGGCTTGCCGGCTCGCGCCTTGCCGGCAAGCGCTGTCTTTGTCTTGTCGACGACTTGCCTGGAGGTCTTCTCCCAGGAAGGCTTGCTTCCCGGAATCTTTATCTTGATCTTGCCGACCTTGAGCTTGCCGGCGATGCGCAACAATGTGCTGCGCTGTGCCCATGCTGGAGCCTGAGGCTTCGACAGCAAGGACTAGAGGCATGTCTTCTGCCGTGGGAGCATTTGCCTCTACGGCAAGGGCTTGAGGCCCTGCCAGAGCCTATTGTTCCCCGGCGGCTTGGTGTTGTTCCCGGCAAGTAGTCTTTGCCGGAAAACTCTTCTGTGCTCTATGAGTGGATGTCTTCTCTGCCACGCCCTTCCCGCCTGGAGGCTGTAACTTGCCGGTGCATGTCCAGGGGTAATGGGCACCCCCTATTCATTACACCGACAGAAAACCTTTCAAAAGGCTACCTAACAGAAAAGTTTTTGGTTCCACAAAATATTTACTCAAATAAGAGACCAACATTTCTAAAATCACTTGAAGTTTTAAATAACCAGTGAGCACATAAATGGTGATAGAAATATTTACTCAAATTAGTGTGGAATTTTTGTTCATATAAATGGTGATAGAAATCCAGTGAGCATATAAACAAATTGAAGAACAAATTTTTTGCATTACAGTTCATTTTGTCTTTTTTGTATATGTTATGTCATTTTTATCTATATCTTTCTGCCATATATGGCATGCTATTTTCTCTAAGTTTGAAACTGGCAGTATTAATACTTTGCATTTTGCCTTGAGGTTTGCAACAAATTTGTGCATCTTTGGATCATGATCAGTAAGGGTGTTTTGTTGAGGGTAATTAGTACATGCTTGCCATTCTATTTGTTCCCATGAAAAACTGTTGTAGCATATATTTTACTTGCCTCAAAGGTTGCATCATGAATCTGTTTTCTGCCACTATGCAAATATCAATAAGTCTGAAAATCTCGGGGTCATTTGAATTAGTTCAGTAATTAAGCATGTTTTGCCATGTGTTACATCTCCGTGGAATTACAGGTTGTGGTGTTGCATCTCCGTGGAATTACAGGTTGTGGTGTTGCATCTCCGTGGAGTTGGTCCCTGATCGTCCCTCCGCTGTTCGACAAAAGGTGTCCATTTGTTGTATGTTGAGTTCTATTCATAGGAGGATGGTTGGTTCATTTGTTGAGTTGTGTATTCATCTTGTGTATAAATCTTGTATTCATCTTGTGTATAAATCTTGTATTCATCTTGTACAAATATCGTCGTAACTTCGACATGAGGGGGGGGGGGTCGTTAAAACATAACCCCGATAACTTTGATTTTGAGGCATATGAAAACCTGATTTGCACGTCGGACAGGCATGAGAGTATCCTCTCCCGAAAGATAGGATGACTCATCAGATATGATTCTAGATAATGTGCAATGCTTCATATCGCAATCATAGTTATATTGGATAATTGATCTTCATATAAATGAAGCATAAAAGTTTAGCAATCACTTACAAATTTTCATGTTGTTCATTGACTTCGACATGAGGGGGTGGGTCGTTAAATCATAACCCCGATAATTTCATTATAACTTCGACATGAGGGGGGAGGGGGTCGTTAAAACATAACCCCGATAATCCACTAATCCATTGCTCATATGCATATGATTCCTTGTTGTGATTAGCTCTATGTTTGCCACTAATCCATCTCTCATGGTTGTATATTGCCATGTTGTAATATTTGCAGAAACTATGGAACACGACAGAGACTTAGAACAAGAAGAGGCGTTGGAGGAAATAATCCGCGACGGAGATGATGATATCATCACCTCACAGTTTCTCAACGACTCCAATGATGAGGGAAGAGAAGATGACGGCAACGCCAGTGTTGGAGCCTTAACTATTGCAAAGTCCGGCGAGGTATATATATTAATTAAGCCTCTGCTGACTAGATGCATTAATTGTTTTGTATGTACATATATTAACACTTCTTTCTTCTTTTAGCCCTCCGGATCGAGCCAAACTTCTATAAGGAGACGAGGCCCGAAGAAAAGGTTGGGCGAGAATGAAAGGTTCACGATCGAAGAAGTCGATCCAGATGGCAAACCGACTGTTCCCAAGCGGACCTGTCGGGGATATAACCCCGCGATATAACCCGGCCGGAGTATGACCCGGCCAGGACTTGGCGATTCACTGATGACCTGGACGCAGACTTGGCGGTTTATTGGTACCTGGCGGATCATAGCTAAGATCCATAAGGTGGGCCAGAAGACGGAGACCAAGCCACATGGCGGGTTATCAAGTGGGCCAAGAGGAAGACCAGACATGAAGACGGCGGCTTACAGGCAGGCCTGTTGAAGGCCCAAGACCTGAAGGCAACTCAAGGCCCGAATGTGTGAGCCGCCGGAAGATGACTTGCTCCGTAAGACTAGGTAATTAGAACCAGGGTCGGTTACGTTGTGTAACCCCGACCCGGACTCTTGTAAGCCCAGGGCCTCGGCCTATGTATATAAAGGCGAGACCCTGCGGCGGGTTAGACTCAGGAAAACAAAGAGTGGAAAGACAAGTAAGAAGAAACCAGGTAATCGAGAGCTAGGGCAAGCAAGCCGCCCCTTGTAATCGATACACCAGTCAATACAATATAAGCAGGACGTAAGCTTTTACCTCCACCGTGAGGGGCCGAACCTGGGTAAACTCGTGTCCCTCATCTCGATCAACCCCTTTGAGTCCACCTCTTTAGCGATGGCCTCGAACCTAAGTCTTCGGACATCTGCCGTGACAAAACCACGACAGTTGGCGCCCACCGTGGGGCCAGCGCTCGGTGGTGTTGAGTTCTCAAAGGGTTCTCTCTCTGGGAGCGAGGGGTACGTCATTGGTGAGATGACCAAGAGTCGCCGTGGGAGACTCTACATCGACGACGCCGGCTGGGGTCCTAAGGCCGACTCAATCGAGTACGGTTTCCGGGTCCCCTTCGGCGGAATCGACGCCTTCATCGACAAGATCGGCGGATCGAACACGGGCCGGACATCTGCGCCAACATCGTCGAGCCGGCCCGGCGCAAGAAACCCGCCCAGAGCGTGCAACCCGCCCGTGTTGACCTGGGCAGGAAGCACGTCTTCGTTGGCTTCACTCAGGGCATGGAGCTGGAAAGTTCTATGTCACAGGAAGAAACTCTCGTCTACTCAGAGGAAGGATCCTCGAGTGGAGAGACGGAATCGATCTACCAGCTTCATAATGGTGGGCTTGGGGGCTACGATGAGCCCTACCCCGAGTCAGAGTACCATGAGCCGGAGGATGATGAGCCGCCAAGCCGCGCTGCCGTTTTTATGGCGGGTTCAGCGGCGGCTCCGAGCGGCACAGCCGCCGGTGCGATCGGGTCTGGGGCTGGCAGGCCGCCGGCTCAGGTTCTTCTGGATCTGATGAACGAGTTTACAACCCTGATGGAAACTGAGGTCACTGTGGAAAACCAAGCGGCCCGTAATGTAGAGATTGCGAGGTTGAAGACTCAGATGGCCGGGGTCCAACAGGAAATCAATGACCTGAAGGCTCAGATGGATGCTGAGGCGGAGCGCCTTAGGGCGGACGCTTTTCGCCTTGAGTTAGAACAGCAGTCAGCGGCGGCGGTTCATCGAATGAGACATCAATCCCGCTTGCCGGAGCAGTATGAAGCTAGGAATCTCTTTAACACGCCAGGAACGGGACGGAACACGCCTTTGACCGTAACCCGGACGGCGGAAATACCTGGAAGCCGGGCGGCGGCTCAGCGTCAGCAGCTAGACCCGCCCCGATGGAATCAAAACCCGCCACCATTTTATCCAACACCGCCGGGTCATTATTCTAACCCGGCGGAGAACATGGTGGCAGCGGCAACCAGGCTTGATACAATCCCAATTCCCAATGAGGCGCCCTACGCAGAGGAGGTGCGGAATGCCATCGGATACCTGCGAACGGCGATAGCCTAGAAGGAGAAATACACTTATAGCCGGAGTCGCGTGCACTCAACCCCTATCCCTAGCCACAGCTACAGCCGGCGTTACGAGTCGCCGGCGGTTTCTAGCAGTGAACGACGTTGGACCCCGCCACGAGTTGATCGGGCGGCTCTGGATGCTCAGGCGCTGGTGGATCAGGCAAAAGCACAGCGAGAAGCAGCGGTTCTGGCAGCGGCGGCGGCTTATCAGGAACCCATAGTTGCACCTTCCGTCTTACGAGGAGCGGGGGCGACTTCCAGGGCTGTGGGAGTGCCATGTTTGGTGCCGGCTCTGCGGAATGAGCGTCTGCCGAAAGATTTCAAGGGTCCTCGAAAGGTGACCAATTATACAGCTGACTTACCTCCGGAGGCTTGGATTGAAAGTTATGAGCTAGCCATGGAGATGTTAGACGTCAGTGATGCAGTATGCGCCAAGTATTTCATCATGATGCTGGAAGGGCCAGCTCGCACATGGTTGAAGGGTTTGCCACCCAACACCATTAACTCCTGGGCCGAGTTAAGGGCGAAATTCATTAAAAATTTCCAAGGAACGTGCAAGCAGCCCATGACGATTGTGAATATTGACCATTGTGTACAGCGTACAGACGAGTCGGCTCATCACTGGGTCCGGCGGGTCTCCGAAATCATCCACTCTTCTGAGCAGATTACGTCGTCTCAGGCGGTTTTAATTCTAGAAAAGAATTGTCACTTCACGCCTTTGAAGCAGAAGCTTGGCCGGCTCAAACGCGCATGCCAAGACATGGGGGAGCTCATGGCGGCTCTCACCAAGTACGCAGACTCTGATAACACGAAAGACCCAGGCTCTGATGATGAGAAATCAGGCCAGGGGAAGAAAGGCAACAATGGCAAGGGTCAACAGTCGGGCACGGCTGGGAGTAGCAACCCGGGCAAGCGGAAGCACCCGGACGGCGGGTCAGAACTGGTGGCAAACACCAACGTCGGGAACAACCGTGCTAAGGGCAACGGGAACTTCGGGCAGTCTTTTAACAAGGGTAAAACTTCTTTCAACCTAGAGGAGATGCTCAGCAAACCTTGTCCAGAGCACGCCCGGCCCAATAAGCCGGCAAACCATCTATGGAAGGATTGCTATATTATGCGATAGTTCCGGGCTTATAGCATTCAACAGCATTGTGACAACGGCAATGGTCCATCAGGCGGCTCAGGTCCGGGCGGCTCAGGAGCCGGCTTTGGTGCTGGCGGCTCAGGGTCCGGTTACCAGGGTCAAGGCAACCATGGAGGTCATAATCAACAGTCTGGCGGCGGAGGCCAGCAGCAGAATAACCCATCAGGGTATCAGAGTAACCCGAAACAGCTCAACGGGGATTATTAAAACAAGTCATACGGGATCGTCCATAACCCGCCACGGTCAACCGTAACCCTCAGTGGGGAATCTCAAGCCAACTCCTCAAGTCGTCTTTAGACTTGGGGGCTACACAGTTATGACTCGGCGAAAATTGGCCGATTTTAGCAAATTCAAGAATCCCGGGTTATTTCAAGGAAGACAAACCTGGTCCTGAAGATTGCCGCCACATTGGTGAAAAATTCGAATCTGCCTGTTTGCAACTTGCTAGTCCAACAGGTGACCCGCCGTTCTCTTGACAGTCAATCTATTTGACACTGAACTGTCAAGAGCCGGCTTATGGTTTACGTCTCTTGACAGTCAATCTATTTGACACTGAACTGTCAAGAGCCAGCTTATGGTTTACGTCTCTTGACAGTCAATCTATTTGACACTGAACTGTCAAGAGCTGGCTTATGGTTTACGTCTCTTGACGGTCAATCTATATGACCCTGAACTGTCAAGAGCCGGCTTATGATTTACGTCTCTTGACGGTCAATCTATATGACCCTGAACTATCAAGAGCTGGCTTATGATTTACGTCTCTTGACGGTCAATCTATATGACCCTGAACTGTCAAGAGCCGGCTTGTGATTTACGTCTCTTTGACAGTCAATCTATATGACACTGAACTGTCAAGAGCCGGTTTGTGATTTACGTCTCTTTGACAGTCAATCTATATGACACTGAACTGTCAAGAGCCTTCTTGTGATTTACGTCTCTTTGACAGTCAATCTATATGACACTGAACTGTCAAGAGCCGGTTTATGATTTATATCTCTTCACAGTCAATCTATTTGACACTGAACTGTCAAGAGCCGGTTTGTGAGTCGGTTCTATGATTTACCTCTCTTAACAGTCAATCTTGCAAGGAGACCATGAACTTGTCTTTTGACAGTCAATCTTGCAATAAGACCCTGAACTAGTTAAGGTTAAAACGATGAATCTGTGCCATGTGAGAGCCGGCATATGAGTTTGGCAAGATAAAGCCTGAGTTTTAAGCAAGTTTATGAGAGTTAACCTCTCCGGGTTATGCTTTTTCAAGCCGCCCTCACAACAATGCAGAACATACTATGTATTGTTTATTTTTTGCAGATCTTGTCTCTTAATCTGAGCCGCCATTAAAGTGTGACGAAAGATGTCACGGACAGAATATAAGACGGCTTGGAAAATTGATCATTCTTGAAGAGCTGACCTATCAATTACAATGCCGGGTCATCTAATTGACCGGTTCTTGGATTTCTTCAACCAGTGCTCTGTGGTATACTACAGCGCTCATGGATTTCTCAAGCATATATTCGCCGGGTTGCACCGCAACCACGAGCAGGGATTTCACTATTCATACCGGGTTACAACCACGGTCAAGGAGTCATATTATTCTTATGCAGTCCCGAGTCGCCGCAGGCATGCAACCCGGCAATTGGGGGCTACATTAGTCAAGTCCGGTTTTATCAAGTATGCAAGTCCCATGTCGCTGCAAGCATGCATCACGGCACTTGGGGGCTAATGCAAGTTGCTTTTCAAGGAGATGAGCCGGCCTTTTTAAACTTTTCTAAGTCCCAGCCCAGTACTTCTTACTGACCCGGCACTTGGGGGCTACAGTATTTAGTTGGTCAAACAGAGTATAAGGTCCAAATTGAAGACCCGGCGCGTCACATACTGATGAGCCGGCCCTTGGGGGCTACACTTGTGAAATACAAGACTCAGTATATATCTGGCGACTCAGATGACAACCCAGATTTCTCAACGACAGTTACAAGTCCCAGGCTGCTGCAGGCAAGACAACCTGGTACTTGGGGGTTGCACAATCAAAGATATTATTGCAAAGCACCAAGTCATCATGGATTAACTTGGAGCTTTGGGGCTACAGGTAATATGGATATATCAAAAAATTAAAGAGAGTTTTCAAGATGTCAAATTCTGGAGTCTAGCTATTTGACCCGGCGTCATCAGCGATACATGACCCGGCGTCTTCAATGGTATGACCCGGCGGAGATGACCCGCCAAGAGTGTTGGAGGCCGACTCAATGGCATATGGGTGTTGTATTCTCAGTATTTTACTTCAAAGGACACTGACAAGCAAGATAATTGGGAAGACGGCTCGTTCACATGAAGAAGAAACCCGGATTTTAAAAGGAACTACTTCATTAAGCCGGCTAGTGGAGCGAGCCGGTCACTTAACATATTTATTTTTATTTCAGGAGCTTAGCATGAATAAATTCAAGCTAACCTGGGGGCTAATGTCGGGGATATAACCCCGCGATATAAACCGGCCGGAGTATGACCCGGCCAGGACTTGGCGATTCACTGATGACCTGGACGCAGACTTGGCGGTTTATTGGTACCTGGCGGATCATAGCTAAGATCCATAAGGTGGGCAAGAAGACGGAGACGAAGCCACATGGCGGGTTATCAAGTGGGCCAAGAGGAAGACCAGACATGAAGACGGCGGCTTACAGGCAGGCATGTTGAAGGCCCAAGACCCGAAGGCAACTCAAGGCCCGAAGGTGTGAGCCGCCGGAAGATGACTTGCTCCGTAAGACTAGGTAATTAGAACCAGGGTCGGTTACGTTGTGTAACCCCGACCCGGACTCTTGTAAGCCCAGGGCCTCGGCCTATGTATATAAAGGCGAGACCCTGCGGCGGGTTAGACTCAGGAAAACAAAGAGAGGAAAGACAAGTAAGAAGAAACCAGGTAATCGAGAGCTAGGGCAAGCAAGCCGCCCCTTGTAATCGATACACCAGTCAATACAATATAAGCAGGACGTAGGCTTTTACCTCCACCGTGAGGGGCCGAACCTGGGTAAACTCATGTCCCTCGTCTCGATCAACCCCTTTGAGTCCACCTCTTTAGCGATGGCCTCGAACCTAAGTCTTCGGACATCTGCCGTGACAAAACCACGACAGGACCCAAGACCGATTTATACATCAGTATGGAGTTGTTGTTAGGGACAGCGTCCCGATCAGCATCCAAGAATGGAATAAGAAGAAGGATGATGGAGTTTCTTATGTCGACGATAGATGCAAAGATCAGCTTTGGAACTCGCTCATGATAAATTTCAGCCTACCGCCAGAGGAGGATCCAAATAACCCAGTTATACAACGAAAACTCAAAAAATGGGCTCTTAAGAAGATGGCAGAACAATTCAAGAACTGGAAGAAAAGATTGATTGAACAGTTTGTCGAGAAAGACGAGACTCCAGAATTCACCGGTCAATATGCGAAGATAAAAGATCACTGGCCCGCATTTGTGGCGTACAAGAAATCGGAGAAAGCTAAGAACGGGTCACAGACAAATAAGCTAAATGCTTCAAAGAAGCAGTATCACCATGTTACGGGGTCAGGTGGCTACAAGGTTGCCCGGCCTACGTGGGACAAAGCTGAGAACGACCTGCTTGCTAAAGGGATCCAACCAGCGACATTGGACTGGCCCGAACGGGCAAGGACTTGGTTCGTCGAGCATGGGGGAACTTTGGACCCAGAAACAGGGAAGTGTGTTTACACGAAAGAACAACTTGAAACACCCGTCACAAAGATTTAGGAAGCAATCAAGGACGTGCAGGAAGGGAGGTTCCATCCCGACAGAGAGAAGGACGTGCTGTCACGCGCCCTCGGGAATCCTGAACACCCTGGACGAACACGAGGCACAGCAGGCTCCGTTCCGTGGATGCATGGGATTCCCGACAGCACTGGTTATAGAAGCCGAGGGAGAAAGAAGAGAGAGGAAGCAGACCGGATGCAGAATGTAGAACAAAGATTAGCGTTGCAGGAGAAGAAACTAGAGGCACTTACCAGTCAGCGAGCTACCGACCCACCATCTCAGCAGCACAAAGATCCTTCATTCGATACTGCCCACGAAGCCACCCCACCATCTCAGCGGAAAAGCAACGTGGCTTCCACGGAGCTCGTTCGGCCTGATATCATGGCTCCTCGCTACCCCGTGGATTATATCATGGAGAGGGGACATTGTGAGCTAATGGCGAAATGCATCAACCTAACCTTGAAGGTGGCGGTCGGCTATGTCTTACCTCCTACACCTGATGGAACTTTCCATTGCAATCTGATTCCAGATGGCTTTGCTATTGTCGGGGTGGATGAAGTTACCAATGGATTCGAGGGGCTGGAGCTTGAGTACCCTACAGGTAAAGGGGAGACTCATCTGGTAGATGCCGTAAGGACTACCATTCTATGGAGAAAGGAAAACATCGTGCTTCCACAATGGACGCCGCGTCAGCAGACTCAGCCGGAGGAGGCCCCTCAGCAGACTCCTCACAGTCCAGCTCTACCTCCGCTGCCTCAGTCGTCTCCGCCGCGTCAGCACACTCCGCCGCCTCAGCTGTCTCCGCCGCGTCAGCGGACTCCGCCGGAGGAGGCCCCTCAGCAGAATCCTCCGCCGCCTCAGATGTCTCCGCCACGTCAGCGGACTCCGCCTCCTCTGCCGCCTCAGCAACGGCGGAAGAGACCCGCCACCGCTCCGGCGGCTAGCAGTACAACAACGAAGAAATCCAGAGCAGGTCCAAGCGTCAAGAAGGCTCCTCCCAAGTTACCATACGACATGACTGAGGAGGAAAACAACGACATTGTGGCTGCCGATGTGAAACGCCAGCTTGCACCGAAATGTCCAGATCCAAATGAGAAAATAGATCCGGTAAAAGCGAAGCGCTGTCTGGATGCCCTTCAGCGACCACCATCTCCTCCGCCGCTCTCACACTATGACCGCTGTATTGTAAAGACATTTCATGAAGCGAAAAGGTCGGGAAGTACTAGCAGTGCTGCAAGAAGTGGGAAAACAATTTCCCAGCTCGGCGAACAGGAAAAACAATCGTGCCCCCCGCTCAAGGTGTTTCCCGATATCGCAAATGATCCGGGGGTAGCGGCCGCTCATCCTGGTTACACTCTTGCTGATTACTTAGGCGATGAGGTACAGTTCGAAATGGCTGAGGTAGCCTTTAGATACGAGCACGGGAAGCCTCTCGTCAGACCTGAGCAGCTCCTGCGTCTATCAACGATGATGCGAACATTGCATAACTGGTACTTGAAAGCCTGCAAGGAAGGGACCGACAGTATCTTAGTGGGAATTAAAGATGAGCACTACTTCAATGGAGGCGAGGCGTTGTACATTGAATTTGAAGAATTATTTCAGTTATACAATCAAGCCGCCCTCGACAAAACTATCGTCAGTTGCTATTGTCTGCAAGTATTTTTTCTGTAATTAAGTCTCTAGCTCAGCTCATTCATTGCATGTATAATTATCCTCACACTATATTATGCAGATTGAAGATCCGCGAATGCAGAGGAAAAATCTATGACATTGGGTTCATTAACCCAAATACCGTTAATGAATATACGGTACAAAAAAACCCTGATGATACAGAGAATTACTTGCTAAAGGCGTTACTTGGACAACAAAACAAAAAGGAAATACTATTTCCTTACAACTTCAAGTGAGTGTTACTGTCTTGTACACATTCTGTTTCGCTTACTCGAGGTTAAGTGTAATTGATGAGTTATGCGTGCGCATGTTCCACTTTATTCTGCTAGCCATTCAGCTTGATGTGGGACTAGTAGTTGTCTTGGACTCGAGACATAAAGAGGCTAAGGAGTGGGCGGACATGAGTCAAATGCTCCAGAAGTAAGTTCAATCATTATCGCACCATATCGGCAACTTTCGTTCATTTCCTGATATCAAGTAATCATTTTCTTTGCCGGGCAGGGTTTGGAAAAAGTTCACCAACCAGGTTAGGGGTGAATGGAAAAAGGAGCTGCGATTTTCACATCCCAAAGTATGTACTACTAGCTAGTTCCGCGCATCTCTCATTGATTCTAGTTTCAATACCATTATCATGCTTGATTATCATTTTGATTGAACTCTATTCTCGTAAAGTTCTTGTGGCAGGAACCCGGAAATAATTTATGTGGATACTACGTTTGCGAGTACATTCGCCACAAGACCTCTGAGCGGGGCAGATCTGAAGAACAATTTGAAGTATGTAAACAATATTCACATTTTTATTTTATAACCATCAATTGTGTTGAGTTTCATTCATATATATATATATATATATATATATATATATATATATATATATATATATATATATATATTGAGCCCCTTCTTTAAATTAGATCAAGAGGAAGCGGGACGAACTCCTACCAACTGATCGCATACGAGCAATTCAAGAGGAATTGGCGGGATTCTTTGTTGACCATGTCATACCTACAGACGAAGAATTCCATCGGGAGTGGCAATGCAATTTTGGTAATTAGATATTAGGGATCGTAAGAGATGTTACATTGTATATATGCATGAACGTGTACTATACGTAGTAGCGTCGAATAGATATACGAAAACTTGTTGTTCGACCAAGCACGGAGAAAGAGAGGTCACTTCTCTCTATATTCATGACGATTCGTGTAATGGTTCCTTCATTGCTATATGTAGTAGCTAGCGTCGAGTTGAATGGAAAACGTAAAATAAAAACGAAAACCCTAAATGTAAAAGAATTGAATGGTAAACAGAAGAAAAGGGGGAAACACAATATGAAACCCCTAAACCCTCCAAAACCCCTAAACCCTAAACCCCTCCTTTAAAAAAAACAGCGCTTGGCAGGGGCTGACGCGTGGCGGCCTTTTAGTCCCGGTTGGTGTTACCAACCGGGACTAAAGGTCCTCCTGCCTGAGCGCTGCGCAGCGGCCACGTGGAGACCCTTTAGTCCCGGTCGGTGTTACCAACCGGGACTAAAGGTCCTCCTGCCTGGGCGCCCCACAGCGGCCACGTGGAGCTCATTTAGTCCCGGTTCTTAACCCAACCGGGACTAAAAGTGGGGGCCTTTAGTCCCGATTGTTCAGTCCCGGTTGCAGAACCGGGACTAAAGGCCCTCTGGAACCGGGACTGATGCCCTGTTTTCTACTAGTGTTAGAAAGACCAAGATTGTCATAGAAGGCACTTTGTGCCACGCAGGGGCGGGGTCTTTTTTTCTTTTTCATTTTATTTTTGATTTTTAATCTTTTATATCTTTTGAATCAAAAGTCCAAATCAAATTTTGTTTGCATATTAGTGTTTTTTGTAACGAGGACTTTCAAATAAGATCTGTTTAATACGTTTTGACGATTTTTTAAAACTTGGTTAAGTTTCAACTGCTGAAACTTGATACGAGAGAACGATAAAATCGCGAAACTTGGTACAAGCGAATGACAAAATCGTAAGTTTCAGAAACTGAAACTTAAATCTTGTTGTGCCCTCGTGCGAAATCCAACTGCTTTGCGGAATTAGGCGGCCAAGTACAACTGGGCTGGTGCGTGCCCCTGCGAGTTTTTCAGATTGTCCTTTTTCTTTTGGATCGATTAAACTATGTTCCCATTCTGCCAAGTGCCATTGGGTGAAGCTTGGCACATAAGGGCATGTATTGATAAGGCAATCTTTTCTTATGTATTTCATGTCATCAGGATGTAAATGAATTATTTCTTAGTGTCATCTTTATCATTTTAAGTTACGAAATCCTAAAGTTCTAAAACAATTATAAACAAAAGATATGTCGTACAATGGAGATATATATCTTATATTTTTTCTAAGAGGTCATCCCTTAGCTAAGAGAAGGCATGACTCTTTTGTTCGTTTATTTCTCTTTCACCTCATCAATTATCTTACATGTCGTCGCTAAGATGACACCATTGTAGCAATAAGTATGTGCAGGATCTGATTGACCTTCTACTAAAACATATGTTTTGAGTTTTATCTCCAAGGAATATGGTTTATTTCTACGCTGCCATGTCCACCGACAGTTCCAGTGCTTCATCTGTATATGACACGTGCATCGACCTCATGGGGGCAGGGGGCGACAACCTTAGCCACCACCATCCCGACCACATCCTCCTATGTCCTCCTTGTTGCCTTTGGACAACGCCAGCGGGCAAAGCTCCCCCAAAGGTAGTGGAGTCCGGAATCGTTCATACGTCGAGGGTGGCCTTGATCGACCTCGATTTCTTGAGATGACATTTGGGACTGCGACCTGTATGGATCTGACGGAGGTCTCTCTCACCAGTGTGACAACGATGGCCGACAATGCAGCAGGCTACGGGGTGCCCTGCTCACGAGGGATCTGGCCATGACGGTTGTGGGTGTCGAGCTCATGGGCCGACAGCTTTCACACATCCGGATGGGTGTTCGACAAATGGTCTGTCCGGAAGTCGAGGCGACAGCCTCAGGTGGCGGTTGTTAGTGGCGGTTCTACTCATTGGTGCGACGAGAAGGTCAAATGGCACAATGGCTTATGGGGAGGCATGGCAACGATTTTGAGCCCCGACATCTATATTTGCTGGTGGATGCAACATTCGTCGGGCGCATTGTGTCGGCAATCATCGAGTTAGGGGTTTGTGGCAATCTGGTTGATCTAGACTTGGGCAGGTATCTATGACACAAAATCGGCCCAAGTCTAATCTCCGGCAGGTATCTGGAGCAGACGACTACGACGCCCGCAAGCACCGCACTGAGGCAGCGCCATCGCTACTCCGCCTAATTAGGGTGACTCCGAAGAAAACCCACATCTTCTAGGAGATCAGACGATGATGGCGATGGTGCATCACACAGCTTGGCGCATCGTTCTATGAGTGGATATGATTGAAGGGACCAGAGGTGTGTGATGGTTTGTCATTATTATTAATGCTTGGGTGATGTGATCTGGGTGCTCGTTCAAATTGCGGATAGTCATAACGTCTTCATCTAAAGTAGGGTTAATTAGAGAGTTGTGAACGTCAGTGGGTCACATCATTCCCATACGACACCCCTCCCTCTCTCTGAGGGGTGTTGTCAGGTGGCAACCAAAGTTCCAAGCTCAAGGCACTCTCATTGCTAGGTTAGATGACGATGGAAGTCGAGGACCTCGTACTCTTGGTTGAATATTCGAGATCTCTGAAGCCAAGCCTTGTAGTCTTTATTGTTGTGGTATTGTGTTGTTTGTTATTGTTGTCCCCTCTACTTCGACACAGAAGTTGAATTGCGCTTGTGCTCCTCTTGAGCTTTGTAATCCGTTCACTTATCATGAATAAAATTGTTGAGAGCTTTCCGTAAAATATAATTCTATGTTGCCTAAAATTTTCTTCAATCTCAAGTAATTTTTCTAAACATTTTGATAAACATCTAACCAGTAGGGTCTCTTTGGTTTTAAGAAATTTCAAAAAAAAAAAATTGGAGGATTACACTCCTTAATTTTTTTTCTGTACAGCTTCTTTGTTTGGTTTGTAGGATTTAAACTATATGAATTATTTCTATGACCTACTTTGCTTGCATTTCCAAAGGAATAATCCATGAAGTCCAACCTCCCATGAAAATTTCCTCTGTTTTATGACAACTATGACATGCATCTAATGCTATAAGAGAGTTCCTACAATTTTCACGTGGTGCAACAGAATAATTTCTATTTCAAATTCTTTTTTTTCATGCCTACATGATTTTATATGACATGTCATCTCAATTGTGCATTTCCCATGTTCTCGCATTTTGAGAATCATGCAAACCAAAGAGGCCCACTCAACCTCCCACCTCATTGAACATGCAACTTAGTCACTGACAAAAGAAAGGCACATCTTTTGAAGTGTGATTTTCGGGGACCGACATTTATGAAACTTTTAGACAACTAAGATTAGCAAAAACACTGTTTAAGCATTGTTACTTCGGATAGCTCCATCGATCTCACATGTATTTTCAGAATTCCTTTATAATAAAAGCATATTCGTTTTGTCTTATGTCAAACATGTTTAAGTTTGGTCAATTTCATAAAAAAAATAACAATATCAGTGGTACCAAATAAATACACTAAAAAATACATTTCACGATTCATCTATTGATATTAATTTGACATTGTAGATGTTGATATGTTTTTCTACAAATTTGGTCAAACTTATGCACTCCCTCCGTTCCATAATGTAGTGCTTATAGATTCTTCCGAGTGATCACACAATTTCTCATGAACCTTTTTTTATTACAGTTCCTCATGGATAAGCCAAGAAACTTCTATCCTCAAAGAAGGCCAAAAAAAAAAGATGGAATCGACCCTCACCCTCAAGTAGGCTTCCATTCTAAGGGAAAAGCTTACACAAAAGTTGCCTTGGTTGTCACTTTCTGTGATAAACTTTAGCTTCATCACCAAATTACCTTGCCAAAGGATCTGCCAGCAACTCATTTGCATTATAATTGGATGTCAGCTTTGTGAACTTTCTTTCACGTCATAGATGGCTTTTAATTTGATCAGTTGCCATGCACCAACTAGTTTCCCTTGTATTGCCCAAGAACTATATATGTTGGTCATCTATTACATCTTTGCTTGAACTAACACTGTTACTTAACGATGTCTTGTCTGTTGTACTGATCAAACGTACTTGTTGACGTATAAATGTATTGCCTAGTCTCTTCCATCAAAAGTTGCCTGCCGACAGATGCGGGCGCAGGCTCATGTCCGCAGGCGCTACAGGCGAAGCCAGAGCATGATTCACCTCAAGTAGGTCGTACAGAACAGTGTGACAGCGAATTTCTACATGGAGTATCATTTTACCTTTCGAACTCCAGTTGAATAAATGTTTTCACAAAAACACAAACGGAATTTTGCATCGACGTAAATAAAATTGACGTTCCGACGAGTGACTGGATTTGAACAACATTTTCGTCTGCGGCGCAGATTTGTTTGGTGTCCTCCCACCAGGCCGTCACCGTGTATGGAGAAGCAAACAAAGCTGCGTGCATGCATCGTGTAAGTAGATCGCATTAATGGAAGAGCCCAAAGACAAGAGGACAAGGGAGATGTGGCACACCAGGAAGAGAGGGGCGCGATGCGCACAATCATGCCAAGAGAAATTACAGCTCCTGGCAGGGAGAATCTTCCAATTTGGCACTTTCGATTCCCTATTTCAAATGACGACTGCAATGACTGGCGATGGGCCATACTACTGTAAACTTGACAGTGGGCAGAGCAGTACGTGTCGACAGAGTGGCGGAGCGTGGGAGGGGTCTGGAGGCGTCGCCGTACGGCGGCAGTAATAATATACAGTGGCGCACACTTGGACAATTATTGGACAGGGTAGATCGATCCGTCGCCACACAGCTCACCATTTTCTCTTCGTCGTCTTCGCTCAAGTTTCAAAGCCCGGACGCAGTGCCCAGGAGATTCCCAGCGTGTTTTGTTAGGTTCTGGGGCAATCCAATCCACGGTGTTGGAGAGAGTGGATTATCATCTGTTCTTTTCTGACGGTATTTTTAGCATGGTCTGCATGCTGATACTACACATTGTGGTACAGGAGAATCGTAAGATAAGACCGTACGTGCGGCCAGGCGGCATGCACACCGGCGCACTAGGCCGGGAAGGAAAAACAGTGAGTAGACGGTTTGACCCGACGCAGAGCTCCAAGTACGGCTCCACCACAGAGGCTGGCGGGCGGCTAAGGTACCCCTACCATGCCGGCCAGCGGCGCAACCTGAATGATCATCGGCGGCACTGTCACTGTGCATCACTAGCTAGAAAGTTGAACGACTCCTTGCGTCTCCGGGTACGTGCGACCCCCACTGCCACGCCAACGCCGACGGAGCCCGGCCATGACGGCACTAACGGCTCCTTGTCTCGTAGTAACGGCTCCTTGTCGCGGCGGTAGCTAGGCGTGCTGCACGCACATGTCACGGTTTCCCGGGGAGTGAGTGTACGTGATCGTACCGGCCTTGATCACTCGCCGCTTGGCTTTCTGTACCGGTGCCAATTGTTGTCACGCGCCCATCGTTTTTACTGCTTTCTCCGCCCGGTTGCCATCGACCGTGCGTACGAGCAGTGGACGTTTGCCGGCTGTTTCTTGGGTCTATTGGTGCAAGTGTGGTCAGTAGACTAGTGTTAGCCGTTGTAGCCATGGTACGTATAGGATAGGACTGTGAGACTGTAGGGGCATGGCGGATGCCTCATTTGAAGAAGCAGCACCATAACCGTGCATGTGAGCCGTGCACGCACGCGCGGATAACTAACCGCCTGTGTCTCGGGGGTGAATGGCACGAGCTGAGGTGCAAGTTTAACCATGTTCAGGGTGAATGACGAGCAGAAAAGTGCCATCGGCGCGACATCACGCCCGGTACCGGCGCGGCGGGCCCCTCGTGAGGCGGCTCACCGGAGCGTCACGCGACAGCGGTTAATGCCGTTGCGCTCGCCCACACGGAACATTTGCCAATTTAATCGCGATCGAGCGGCGCTCACACGCAGTCACGCCGGCCGTGCACAGCCGCGTGCACGCGGCATGCATTGCCTCGTAGATACTTTGGACAGGCGATCGAGGAAGCCCGTGCGGCGACGTGGGTACGTACGGTGCGGGCGGATTTACCATGAGTCCCGGCCCATCATTCACAACGTCTTGGGAACACCGGAGCGGCGGCCGAGGGCCGACGCATCGTTCGTCGGCGGGAAAGAGGAAGACGTACGAACGGAACAGCGAGCGCACGGGGCGTGTTATGTTATGATTCAAATTCAAGTATAAAGAGAAAGACTAACTTCTGACGAGCGAGCGGAGTGAGGCCCGTCGCACGGGGCGTGATATACCTCGCTAAGGATCAGATGTTTCATGAGAGAACAAAGCACATTGATGTCAAATATTATTATGTTCGAGATATTGTTGAGCAAGGTAAACTGAAGGTATGCAAGATTAGTATTCATGATAATCCTGCTGATATGTTGACAAAGCCAGTTCCTGTTGCTAAGTTTAAGCTTTGCTCAGACTTAGTTGGTATAACACATTAGCCCTACCGGCTGTTTGGTGCCGAAAGTGTTTTCTTTGTTGTTCAGGGAGGAGATCTCATTCATGCTACAAGATAGAATTTGTTTCAAGGTGGAGTTTGTTATGTTATGATCCAAATTCAAGTATAAAGAGAAAGGCTAACTTCTAACGAGCGAGCGGAGCGAGGCCCGTCGCTGGTAGGCTTGGGCCGAAGCCCCCCCCCCCCGCAGTACGGATCAGTATTGGAGTTTTGTGAGCACTGCATTTTTGGTAAGCACAAGAGGGTAAAGTTTAATGTTGCTGTTCATACCACAGAAAGTATATTAGTTTATGTACATGCTGATTTGTGGGGACCTTCCCGTAAACCCTCGCTTGCTGGTGCTCGTTATATGCTTACAATTATTGATGATTACTCCAGAAAAGTGTGGCCGTATTTTCTGAAAAATAAATATGATGTGTTTGATGCCTTTAAGGATTGAAAAGTTATGATAGAAAGGCAAACTGAGAGGAAGGTAAAAATACTTCATACTGACAATGATATGGAATTCTGTTCAAAAGCTTTTAACAGTTATTGCAGAAACTTGGGCATCGTGAGGCACCACACCGTCCCGTACACTCCTCAACAGAATGGTGTGGCTGAGCGCATGAACAGAACCATCATCTCCAGGGCTCGCTGTATGTTGTCCAATGCTCGCATGGGAAAACGTTTTTGGGCTGAAGCCGCCTCCACCGCCTGCTACCTCATCAACATGTCACCATCCATTTCACTTAATAAGAAAACTCCCATTGAGGTATGGTATGGTACACCAGCTGATTATTCGCAGTTGAGAGTTTTTGGTTGCACTGCATATGCACACGTTGATAATGGAAAACTTGAGCCTAGAGCTATTAAGTGTATGTTTGTTGGTTACGGTTCACGAGTAAAAGGATACAGATTATGGAATCCTGAAACTAATAAGGTTTTCGTGAGCAGGAGTGTTGTTTTCAATGAATCTGTTATGTATCATGATGATCTGTCCACAGATACTTTTGATGTAGAGCCACAACGAGTTACTGTGGAGGTCGAGCACGTTGATGAGGAGGAAAATGTAATTGCTGATAATGGTGATGTTGCTCCAGATGCACAGGTTGATGGTAATGTTGATGATGCTCCAGATACAGAGGTTCACGATGATGATGTTGTGCAGCACTCACCCCCTGTTTTGCAGCGACAAATTCAGTCTCTTGTAGATGGCAGGAGAAAGAGAGTCATTAAGAAAACTAAACGCCTAATTGAAGAGTGTGACATTGTTCATTATGCTTTCAGTTGTGCAGAACAGGTTGAGAACATCTATGAGCCATCCACATACACTGAAGCAGTTATTTCTGGTGACCGCAAGAAGTGGATTGCTGCTATGCAGGAAGAGATGCAGTCACTTGAGAAAAATGGCACATGGGATGTTGTGCGCTTGCCTAAACAAAAGAAGACCGTTCGCTGTAAATGGATCTTCAAAAGAAAGGAGGGTTTGTCTCCTAGTGAGCCTGCAAGGTTTAAGGCAAGGTTAGTGGCTAAGGGATTCAGTCAGATACCAGGTATTGATTATAATGATGTGTTCTCTCCAGTTGTGAAGCATAGTTCCATTCGTGCATTTTTCGGTATTGTTGATATGCATGATCTTGAGCTTGAGCAGTTAGATGTCAAGATTGCTTTTCTGCATGGTGAACTGGAGGAGGAGATTTACATGGACCAACCAGAAGGTTTCATAGTGCCTGGTAAGGAGAAATTTGTTTGCAAGTTAAAGAGGTCCCTATAGAGTTTGAAACAGTCTCCGAGACAGTGGTATAAAAGGTTTGATTCATTTATGATAGCACATGGATTTAAGAGGTCTGCATATGATAGTTGTGTTTACATTATATTTGTTGATGGATCACCTATATACTTGCTGTTATATGTTGATGATATGTTGATTGCTGCCAAGGGCAAGAAAGAGATCACTACTTTAAAGGCACAGTTAAGTAGTGAGTTTGAGATGAAGGATCTTGGTGCTGCTAAGAAAATTCTAGGTATGGAGATTACGAGGGACAGAAATTCTGGTTTGTTATTTCTTAGTCAGCAAAGTTACATTAAGAAAGTTCTTCATCGTTTTAACATGCATGATGCTAAGTCAGTAAGCACTCCAATTGCTCCTCATTTCAAATTATCATCTTCTCAATGTCCTAGTACGGATGAAGAGTTTGAGTATATGTCAAGAGTTCCATATTCTAGTGCTGTCGGTTCTTTGTATGCCACGGTGTGTTCTAGGCCTGATTTGTCATTTGCAATGAGTTTGGTCAGTAGATACATGGCTAACCCTGGTAAAGAACATTGGAAGGTTGTTCAGTGGATTTTCAGGTACCTTTGTGGCACTTCCGATGCTTGTTTGAAATTCGGCAGGACTGGTGAGGGACTAGCTGGCTATGTGGATTCAGATTTTGCTTCCAGCGATTTGGACAAGAGGAGGTCCCTTACAGGTTATGTGTTCACTGTTGGTGGTTGTGCCGTGAGTTGGAGGGCAACATTGCAGCCTGTAGTTGCCCAATCTACCACTGAAGCAGAATACATGGCTATTGCAGAAGCATGTAAAGAATCAGTTTGGCTGAAAGGTTTGTATACTGAGCTTTGTGGAGATAATTCTCGCATTAATTTGTTTTGTGACAGTTAGAGTGCCATATACCTCACTAAGGATCAGATGTTCCATGAGAGAACAAAGCACATTGATGTCAAATATCATTATGTTCGAGATATTTGACCAAGGTAAACTGAAGGTATGCAAGATTAGTACTTATGATAATCCTGCTGATATGTTGACAAAGCCAGTTCCTGTTGCTAAGTTTGAGCTTTGCTCAGACTTAGTTGGTATAACACATTAGCCCTAGCGGCTGTTTGGCACCGAAAGTGTTTTCTTTGTTGTTCAGGGAGGAGGTTCTCATTCATGCTACAAGATGGAATTTGTCTCAAGGTGGAGTTTGTTATGTTATGATCCAAATTCAAGTATAAAGAGAAAGGCTAACTTCTGACGAGCGAGCGGAGCGAGGCCCGTCGCCGGTAGGCTTGGGCCTTGAACGGTTGAATATGATACATTTGATGATTATATGTTGATAACTAAATGTTGTTGTTTCAGGAGGGCCCCCCTTGGTCCGGCGGTCGGCACTAATTACATTATGCTTGACCCGGCATTCGATAATGGTCATCGCGCCCGTTACATCGAGAACGAAGTGGTAATAACAATGATCAACGTCTTGCATCAAAATTTTGGCTTTCCAAAAGTTAGTTACTAACTATTTTCGTGTACACATTGACAGATGCTTCTGCCATTACGTATGAGGGGCCACACGAAGGTCGCTCAGATGCAGTACGACAACCGCTACGCGCCGTATTACAGGAGAGCCGGGCTGTTGGGTTTCGTGCTCCAGTTCAAGCGTGTGCTGCCGACGCTTGTCCACACGGCTCTCACAGTGTTGGTGGACCGTTGGCGGCCCGAGACGCACTTTTTACATCTCCCATGTGGTGAGATGACGGTGACCCTCGAGGACTTCGCCATGATCACAACCCTACCGATCGAGGGCCATGCTCTCATTGGGCGCGTGGAGAGGAAGAACTGTCCGGACAGGGTTAACGCCCTCATCGGCGGCTGCCCTCCCATGAAGAATAACCGAACGTCCGGTGTACCACTGCCCTAGCTCCTAACCCACCGGGTCGTATGCCCGGAAGATGCGGATCCGAGGACCGTGGAGCAGTATGCGAGGGCCTACTTGTGGTTTCTTCTCACAGAGGTCGTGTTTCCAGACTGCTCGGGGGACAACGCCCTATGGATGTATCTCGACTTCCTGGCCGACTAGGATGCAGGGTACAGCTGGGGGTCCGCCGGCCTCGCGTACCTATACGGTTCGATAAGACATATATCTCAATATTCGTATATGGACGTATGTGTGTGCTGCTTTAAATTGTGTCATCTGATCATCAATTGTTGTTTGTAGCTGGACGACGCAACGCAGAGGACCGAAAAATCGTCTGGGATGTGTGGGTGTGTCTGGGCCCTCTTGATTTGGAGTTGGGAGCGGCTGCCGGTTGGTCGTCCTGAGAAACTGAGTCGGACTCCATGGACGGAGTATGGCGAAGATGGCGACAGTGCTCGATACCCTACCGTCGCCTACTCTTGGGACACGGTTAAAATCTTCTCAGACAAGGGCAGTGCGTTGTACAAGGCCTTCACCAACGAGCTGGACAACCTGACATCTATCAGGTATACCAACGAGCGAGCTAGTTTTTTAATGTAGCCACTTTCACGGTTGCTAAACAGTCTTTCTGTAGGTTAACTGGTGGTTGTACCACGATAGAGATTGGGGTTTCGACCTGAATGAGATGTGCTATCGGGACCGCCTTCTCTACCGGTGCATTGTCCCAATGATATGCGTGTACGCCGTCGAATGGCACCTACCACAGCGCGTGGCCACGCAATTTGGCGTATTGCAACACACACCACCGGCACGCCCCCACGACACCGGTGGTTTCGACCTTCACTGGTATGGGCTGCCATCTCTTTTACCGTGTTTTCGTTTAGTTTGACGTTCTTATGGTGTTTTGTGTTTTATTGTTTGTTATGCCCTCTGCAGGAAGAGCAGGCAGCATTCTTAATAGTGGACCGGGTCAAAGAGCACGAGACTTACGTGAAAATGTGGGATGAGAGGAGGTTCCGCAAAGACGGGGAGAGGTCAGGCATTGACTGGAATGTGTACGAGAGGCACATGCATTGGTATGACGATGGCGTCAAGTTCCGTCTGCGCCTGAGGCCACAGTGGACGGCCGTGGACATCGCATCACTGCAGGAGGAGGAGGACTCTGAGGATGAAGCCTACAGGAGAAGCCTCGGAGATAAGCAAGGTGATTTCAGGGAGTATGCACCCCTGATGAACAGAGTGGTAAGTTTTGTTCAAATGCATTCGAGCCGGCAGTTGGATGATGCTGACATGGTCATTCTCGCTAACTTATTCATGATCCTTACATTTGCAGGCTGCGGAGCTGAACAGAAACATTTTGATGGCTCGAATGCGCTAAGTTGTGACCCCGGGACCGTGGAGGGTGACGGCAAGCTGAGGGAAGCGATGAAGGTAACTTTGAGCCTCATAGCATTCTGTTCGAGCAACCACAAATTTGATCCATACCATGTTCTTATTTATTTGTAGCCCTAAACCTGATCCAAGCCATTCTCTTCTATATTTGTTATTGCAGAAGATCATCAACCATTGCCGCAAGCTAGCGGGCATGCTTGGGTGCGCTGCCTCGGTTGACGTGCATGCTCCTAGTGGGTCGACACGTGCCCTCACTTCATCGAGCCACGCCGGCAGAGGTTCCTCTAGCCATGCCGCCTCGTCGTCTCGCATTGTTGAGGAGGCCGAGGGAGAAGATGATCAGGGAGAAGAGGATGAGGAGAAATAGGGAGAAGAGGAAGGAGGTGACGACGAAGGATGTGATGAGGAGGAGTACGACGACGAAGATGGACCTCCACCCACTCGGCCAACCCACGACAAGAGGGGGAAACAGCCGAAGAAGGATTGGAAGAGTCCATCCCCGTTTCAGCGCCCTCGTCGTCGCACAAAGAAGTCGGACGAAACCCGCTCGAAGAGAAACGAGGAGCGTGCCGCCAAGAGGGGGAGGAACTAGTGATATGGTCATGTTGAACTCGCTTAGTTAAAGTAGTTGTGAACGAGAACTTGTTTGCCATGTTGAACTACTCGGTGTTGTCTTATTGCTACCTATTTTACTATGTTGAACCTATTTGATATGTTGAACTTATTTGATATGTCGATTTGCTACCTACTTTTTTGCTACTTATAATGTGTGAGATCATCATATTTTCATATGCAAACACTATTTGCTGCTGTGTGTTCATCTATCAGTCATATTTGTAATTCAAATGGTCAAATTCTTGTAGAAAAATAAGTGAGAGAGGACCCTACCGCCAGGAACTGCAGCGGTAGGTTCTCATAGCCTACCGCCAGGTACTCTGGCGGTAGGCTGTGAGAACCTACCGCAAAAAAAAAACCATTTTCTGTTACAGAACCCTGTCGCGCCTGGCACACCCTACCGCCGCGGGGGTGGCGGTAGGATGTGAAAACCTACCGCAAAAAAACTCATTTTCTGTTACAGCAAGCTGGCGCCCGCGCAGGCCTGGCACACCCTACCGCCGCGGGGGGTGGCGGTAGCTTTAGCTACCCTACCGCCGTCTACCCCGGCAGTAGTGCCGTTAGGACATGTCAGGCTACAAACGGCTGGTTGACGGAGGCTGCCATTAACCTACCGCTGGGGGCCTAGCGGTAGCCTGTGCAACCCTACCGCCATGGGCCCCGGCGTTAGGAAAATGGTCAGATCCCGAAAAGATTTCGAACCGGGGTCAGATCCTGCTAAACTACGCCAAAAAGGTCAAAACACGAAAATTAGCCCTACAATATCACATGCAAAAGTGAACCTCGTGATTCCATGCACGATTCGGGCATATGCTCGCCTAAACTTTTCAAAAAGTTGCTGATTACAGTGCACAGTTGGCCACTGTACAAACGCCGCCACCCGCCGGCGTGTAGCGAGACGTCACGGCCACCCACGACATGAGGGGATGCTAAAAGTGCCTCGCTGCAGAGCTGAGTCGCACATGCCCCCGCAGGCGGTGTTGGGACACAACCAACTTGTAACTTGCCAAAAAAATATATTACCGTGATACAAAAAAAATCATTTTTTTGCCATGGTCAAATATAAATTTGCCATGATAACATAACGAAAACAATACCATTGGTTTTTGGGTAAATTTTGCAAAGCCCAAAAGACAAAATTTGCATGGTCCATAAAGTAAGAATTTGCAAAAAAGAATCCAATTTTTTTTGCCATTATTAAAGAAATAGATTTGCCATTGTAAAATAAAAGAGATTTTCCATTGTGAAAGAAAAATATTTGCCATTGTCAAAAAAAGAGATTTGCTATTGTCCGTACAAGATATATTTGTCATATTCAACAAAAGAAATTTGACATGGCCTCAAAATAAAATTGCATCCAAGAAATAAATTTTCCATGCTATATAAATAAAATTTCCATGATAGAGTATGAAAAGAATGATCTCTAAATAATGGCAAACGTGGGAAAGGTTATGTCATGGTAAAAAAAAGTATGCAATTTTTTTAAGTAACCATGGCAATATTCTTCAAATTGCTATGGCAAATACACAACAAAAGTTTTCATCATGGCAACATATGTCATATGGTTTTAGTTGCCATGGCAACACATCTTCAAATAAAAATGCCTAGCTTTTTAACATGCAGTACGGACCCCATGATGTATAACTTGCTCCGTTTCTGAACAAATTATAAAATAGCAGCAACGATCAACTAGTCAACCAATCCCAACAAATCGCACTCAAGAAAACTGAGTGCAAAACGCTCAAAAGTTAGAGATCCTAATAGTACATTGACATGGCAAATGATCTCTAATTTATAGTAATTTGCCATGGTATATGAAATTAAACGATAGCTAATTCATGATAAATGCAGAAAAAATGGTACGAATTAGAGATCGTTTGGCATGGGAAATTTAGAGATCTCTAATACATGGCAAATTTAGGGAACATAGTGCATTGACATGGCAAAACGATCTCTAAAAATGATAAGCAATTTGCCATGGTCTATGAAACTGATAGCAATTGCCATGAGAACTATTTACTAAACAAAAAGGGCAGCTATAAAGATTGTAAATTTCGATGTCAATTGATGATAATATGCTCTGTTTCTGCACTGCTAGAACATAGCAGGAGCAATCAAATCGTCAACCAAATCCAAATCAATCACACTCAAAGAAACTATCATGGACCAGCAACAATCGATACTAATGGAAGCAAAAGTAGAACATGGTGAATTATCGTCGTTCCTTTTCCATTAGCAGTTTGATGATGAGGCATTCCCTGGCTCAGAGGTACAACTTCTCGTATCTGTAGAGGCACCAGAGGTCCTACTTCTGCCCGTCCATGATGCACCGCCCCCAACGCCTGCACTGCCGCGTCCCACCACCATGTGCACGCCCTTGCCCAGCCCCCGCCCCAATATAGGAGGACGGCGTCGTCGCCTTCCTGGCCACCACTACTTGCCCCACACCGCCGCGTCAGACTGATGCGTCACCACACCCTCCCACACCGACGGCCACCACCACTGCGCATCCCTGACAACCACCTCTCCCACACGCCACCTACCACTACCGCCCCAAACCCACCTTACGTCCACTCCACACCGCGCGCGTGAAGAAACGCCGGGAATCACATGGAATTGCCTGGATCTGCTGTATGCCACTGCCGACGTAGCAACGTCGTCGGGAATCGCAAGGAGATGGTGATTGATGGGCGAATGAGAAGAGGAAAGTGGGAGGGCGGAGAATGAGAGAGGGACTGGAGTGAGCATGAATGGGTTGGGGGGAGAAGCGTACCTACAGTCGCTTCATTCGGACACAGCGCGAACGGTTCCTATACGATGACGTGGTGTCAGCCTTGCGCTGTGATCCGTGCCAAATGATCGGACGGCCAGGACTGCGTTTGCTCCAAATCACTATAAATCTGACATCGGATTTATAGTAATCTGGCGTCAGATTGCAACCCAAATTTGTTTGGTGTCCTCCCACCAAGCCACCCAAGGACAAAAGTACAAGGGAGAGATGTGGCAGTGGCACACCAGGAAGAAGCGATGCGCACAATCAGGGAAAAACGACAAAATTGACCTGAGGACGAAAAGAATTCACAAACTGAACTGTGTTTGAAAAAAATTCACCCAGCTGACCCTTTTGTGCAGCGCCCGACAGTCAGGCGCAGCACTCCACTGTGCAGCGCCTGACTCTCAGGCGCTGCACGCCTGGCCAGCATGGCACAGCTGGGCCCCGCACCGAGCAGTGCAGCGCCTTGGTGTAGGCGCTACACATGTAATGTGCAGCGCCTAGCTCTTAGGCACTGCATATTCTGTTAGGGTTAGGGCTATGGGAGAGGCTGGCCCCCCTCCCCCACCCCCCCCCCCACCCCACACATCCCAATCCCCAACCCCACACCCTCTCTCTCCCTCTCTCCCCCTCCTCCTTCCTTCTCAAAATCTTGCAAATCTGAAGATTTTCTCCGTGGATTTCAAACCCAATCCCTCCCTCAAGGTAATCTCCTCCGATCCCCTCGTTTTCATCCAAAAAATGCTCACATTTGCTCAATTTTTGCTAGGGTTAGGCAAACCCTAGTTCTTCATGAATTTTGCAATTTATATGGAGATATGAGATGATTGTTTGACATTTTGCTAGGGTTAGGCTTCTTAGTATGTTAGGGTTAGGGCTATGGTTCTTGTTATGTTGGGGTTGGGGTTATGGTTGTTGTTAAGTTGGGATTGGGGTTATTGTTCGATATCTATGTTAGGGCTATGGATTTTGAGTTAATATTGGCATGACTACTTATGAAATATATTTTTCAATGTATATATTGCGTTTTAGAGGTGACATGGACGGATGGGGCCATGGTGGCGGTCGAGAATCGGGCAACGGCCAATTCCAAGAGCCTCGTGAGAGATCCCGTTGTGGTGACTGCAAAGGTGGGGGACACAACACAAGAACTTGTACCAAACCAAAAAAGAGATCAAAGAAAAATGATGCAAGCACAAGCCAACAAGGAGATACACAAGTTCCTAGCCAAGCAAATAGTACTCAACAAGGGCCAAGCCAAGCAAGTGGTAGCCAACCAAATGGTAGCCAACAAGTGCCAAACCAACCAAGTAGTAGCAAACAAGGGGCAAGACAAGGAGGAACTAGGCAACAAAGAGGGAGGCAACTAGGACTTATAAGCGGACGAGGTGGTGGTAGAGGCCGTGGTGGTGGTAGAGGCGTTGGTGGTGCTCTTGGCCGTGGCGGTGCTCTAGGCCGTGGCGGTGGTCTTGGTCATGGTGATGCTTTAGGCCGTGGTGGTGGTCTTGGCCTTGGTGGTGGTCTTGGCCGTGGCGATGGTCTAGGCCGTGGTGGTGGTCTTGGCCTTGGTGGTGGTCTTGGCCAAGGTCGTCATAGAGGAATGTTTGGATACCTAGATGGACCATTTCCGTATGTGGCTCACTAACTATAATGTTTCAATTTACATATTATTTCATATGTTGTTCTTGTCCTTATTCACTAGTATGTAGCAATTACATGTTTTTCTATATGGTCTTCTTGTCATTACTAACCACTATGTTTCTGTCATTGTAGGTATGGCGGCTTCTCAACCCAACAAACCAACAATGAAGGGGGTGGAGGAGAAGGATGGGGAAGGTGAGATGGCGGGATGGTGGGAGAAGGCTGCGAGGAAACTGAGAGAGGAGGATGCAGCCGCACTACAGAAGAAGAAGCAACATGAGTTCGAAGAGAAGATGAAGGAAAAAGAGAGAGGGATATTTGAGGAGATCACGAGGAAGGACAAGTTGAGGATTGCATGTGAGAAGGCAGCTGTGCAACGGCAAAAGGATTTTGAAGAAAAATGCAAGAAACTTTGGGCTTTTGATAATGAAAAGAAAGAGAGGGAGCATAAGGTATTCATAGAGAAGGTGGTTCATGAGTCTCATCTCATAAGGAAAAGGGAGGAGGAAGAAGAAGAGGAGAGGAAGAAGGAGAAGGGAAAGGGACCTTGCTCGACACAATAGAGCAATGTGACCTTGTTGTCTACTACGCTATGATCTTCGATTTGGTTGTCCACCAAAGTTTGTAGTATTATGTGCTATCACTCTTCTATGTGTACTTCCATGTCCGCCAACCTCCTCTATGTGTTCTAGTATGTCCTATGGACTCCTCCATGTGCTATGACTCTTGTAAGTCTACTACGATGTGCTATGACTCCTCTATGTCTACTAATATGTGGTATGGACTACTCTCTGTGTATTTGTGCTATGTGTTGTGGACTAATTTATGTGTATTTATGGTATGTGCTTCTTGATATAGGATTTCAACCTCAAAATGTATTTGTTGTCAGTTTTCTAAAAAATCCAACAGTGCAGCGCCTGAGGTCTAGGCGCTGCACTACACAATGTGACGCCTGTAACTAAGGCGTTGCACTGTGCAGTCCAGCGCCTGATCCAAAGGCGTTGCACACACACTTAGACAAATATTTAGAGGATAACCTACTAGAACCTTGCTGTTCTGATATCCAGGTGTGCAACGCCTAGGTGTCAGGCGCTGCACTACACAGTGTGACGCCTGACTCCTAGGCGTTGCACATCTGCATAACCTACTGGAACTTTGCTGTTCTGATATCCAGGTGTGCAACGCCTAGGTGTGAGGCGCTGCACTGCACAGTGTGACGCCTGACTCCTAGGCGTTGCACATCTGCATAACCTACTGGAACCCTGCTGTTCTGATATCCAGGTGTGCAACGCCTAGGTGTCAGGCGCTGCACTACACAGTGTGACTCCTGACTCATAGGCGTTGCACATCTACATAACCTACTGGAACCGTGTTGTTCTGATATCCAGGTGTGCAACGCCTAGGTGTCAGGCGCTGCACTACGCAGTGTGACGCCTGACTCCTAGGCGTTGCACATCTGCATAACCTACTGGAACCTTGCTGTTCTGATATCCAGGTGTCGTGGGTGCAAGTCTGACAGTAGTGTGTAGGGGTACGGATGAGAGGGCAGAGCCTAGCTACGGCGCAGGTGTTACACTCGGATTTTACGAGTTCAGGCCCCTCAGCGGTGGAGGTAATAGCCCTACGTCTCGGTGCTCTGGAGCTGTATTGCTTGAGTGTATGATTACAACAGGTTGCGAACCCTTGGAATGGAGCAGGGGGCGGCTTATATAGTCTCGCCAGCCCTCCCATCAACGCCAGCCATTACAGGGGGTTAAGAGGGGTATAAGTGCGCCAGGTAACGGGCGTATTGATGACAATTAATACAGGAGAACGTGTGTCCCGACCGTTGTGCTCCTGGAGACTCCTGGTCTTCTCTGGCCGAGTGACTCTCGGGTGCTCCGAGTGAAACGAGTCTGTCGAGTGAACTCTTGCCTCCCGAGTGGTTTGTAGAATTCCGAGTGAATGTCAGTCTACGGAATTCTGGGTTGTTGATCTGGCCCTGGGGCCCAGTGTAAGACGTGTGGTGTCCTAGGGTAGGGTCTATAGGTCAGGCCTATTACCCTATCCCTAGTACATGCCCTCGTCATTAGCCCCCGAATCGGTCGAGGTTAGGTGGGTCGAGTCAAGGCGAATTTCCAGACGAGTTGAGTGCTACGGGGGCGCTCAAGAACTCTAACTGGTCGTTAGACGCCCTTGTTTTTGCATCGCACCTTGACGGATTCTGGACCATAAGACGTCCGAGTGAAATGAGTAGTCTTCATCCGGATGAGTAGTTTCTGTCCGAGTGAGTAGCTTCCATCCGAGTGAGTAGTTTCCCATCCGAGTGAAATGAGTAGCCATATGCCGTGCACCGGAGCGGATCCGAGCGAACGCGGCACGTCTTTGGAGTGAGAGCAATCGGGTTGCCGGACTCCGGATTTTGCGGGATTTGAAACCATATTTGAGCGCGCGTAAACGGTTGCAGCGCAACGAGTGGGGAAAGTAGGGCGTGACGCCTCGATTTTCGTCCCACTTTTCGCCACGTACCGCTGGATCTTCGGCGGCACGATTTGAGGAGATCTGCGGGCCCGCGGTTCAGCGGCGTGGATTGGGGAGCGGTGCAGGCGACGATATAAGAGGCGGCCGTGGTGGAGAGGGAGAGAGAGACAGATCCCCTTTTCTCAACTTCCTCAATCTGCCCGATCCCTTCTCTCGCGACCCACTCCGCGCAAATCTTCCTCGGTGCTGGAAAGTTCGGCGGCGATGGTGAAGGACAAGACGGCTAAGCTCGAGAAGGCGAAGAAGGCGGCGAAGGGGAGGAAGGCTTCGAGCTCGCGAGCCGTGCTCCCGCCCGGGTGGATCCAGGGCGACTGGATCCCGTCGACCACCATGCTCGACGACGTCAATGGGCTCGTCGTGGACGGGCTGATCCGCGACGGGACGTGGAGGCTGCCGGAGGAGGGGGAGATCGAGCCTGCGCCGCGCCCCGGGGAGCGAGTGCTTCTCACCACGCACGTGGAGCGAGGTTTCTCCATGCCACCCCATCCCTTTCTCCGCGGATTCTTGAACTTCTTCGGTGCTCAGCTCCACCATCTGCCTCCAAATGCTATTATGTATCTTGCCGCATTCGTTTCCTTGTGTGAGAATTTTCTGGGTTGTCCGCCGCACTGGGGTTTGTTCAAACATATCTTTACGTGCCGATCTCAATCGGTTAAGAAGGTTGACCCGAATGGAGAGAGGACGCACGTGATCCAGATGTGCGGCGGCCTAGGTATTCAGATGAGGGGTAAGAGTGCATTCCCATCCATGTCTTTTCCTGACTCGGTGAGGGGCTGGCAGTCGTCCTGGTTCTACTGCAATGACCTGCCGTGTTCGGGCTCGTCGACTGGTCTTCCTCCTTACACGACCGAGAGGATTCAGTCTCCTCCCTCGCTGACAGTTGATAAAAAGGAGAAGACGGACGTATCGATCTTGATGACTGCCGTGGTTAGTCTGATTCAGAGTGGATTGACTGGCCTAGACCTTCTGGAGGTATTTCTCAGTCGGAGAATCCAGCCGCTGCAGGAGCGGGCTCACCCCATGTGGCTCTACACTTGGCCCAGTGATCCGACCCGAGTGCATCTGGAAGACGTCGAGGCGAAAGACGTGGAACAGTGGATCAGGTGCATCACTGGTGCGCGCGACAATCCGCGAGGGTCGAGACGGGTCCCGCCCTTCGACGCCAACAACCTGCCATTGGAGGTATGACACGCATTTCCGAGTGAATCACTTATGCGCAAATTCTCCGAGTGAACTGAGCAATCTGACTGAACTGTTTGTCTCTGATCTTTGTGTCTTGCAGGAATTCCAGAAGATGTTATCGCCTGTGCCGAATGGAGAACAACTTGTCGGAGGCGCGGAGAGCGAGCATGGCAGCGCCGGGGGCAGCTACGCGAACGACAGCGAGGAGGAAAGTGAGTACTCGGATGGGAGCGACGATGACGAGTCTTCTCTATCTCCGGAGCTGGGTTACGAGCACGGCTCCAAACGGGCCCAGGATCCGAGTGCAGGCTCGGAGAAGGAGGCGGTTCCGAGTGCTAAGGCTCCGAAGCGCGCTCGGACGCCGACGCCCGCGCCGACTGAGAAGGCCGCCAAGCAGCCCAAGGTCGCTTCCCCCAAACCTCGGAAGGCTCTGCCCCGGATCAAGGTCACCGTGCCTGTCGCCTCAACGTGAGTATCCTTCTCAGCTTTTCTTTTCTGCCTTTGCCAACTTTTGTGATTCCTCTGACCGAGTGCATCTTGTGAACCAGTGCTGCAACCTCGACGACGTCTCCCATGCAAATTGATGGGGATCGCACCGAAGCTGAGACGGCAGACGCGGCCACTTCTCAAAGAGGTAACAGTAACTTCATCTTTACTGTAACTTGTCATTTGACTGAAATGTCTTCGTTCGATTGAATCGTGCATTGCGACTGATTGCGCCGAGTGAACGTAATGTTTGCAGAGGTCATCCACATCGGAGACGATGATGAAGAGCCACTGCGGAGGGCCACTGAGAAGGAGACCCCAGTTCCGACTGCTCCTCAGACCACCACACGAAAGACGCCGCCGAACGAAGTGCCTCGAGCTCCACCTGCGCCCGCTTTGACCGTGCCGCTGGGGCAAGGTTCTCAGGCTGGGGCTGGTCCTGCTGCGGCTCTGTCGACTGCTCTGGCCTCGGTTCCGACTGCTCCCGTCAACATCTTCACTCTGTACAAAACGCCGGAGGACCAAACCGGGGCCAGCAAGGAGGCGATGATCCAGGCGGAATTGATGACCCAACGGCTCAGGGAGATGTGCGCGGCTGGGAAGCAAGCTTATGATGCCAGCGCCGCTCTCCAGGAGAATGTCCGAGTAAATGCTCTTGTAAGTTGACCTCCAAGTCTTTTTTCTTCAGTAGGAATTCCAGTTGGAAAATATTTGGTACACCCACTGGGTGTTTTTTTGTTTGGCCGTCACTCGGACCGGGCGGACCGGTTCCGAGTGGATACCATTCCAGTGGGGGCACGCTGAGTGCACCCACTGGGTGTAGTCCCCGAGACTGTCGTCGACTGCGGGTAGTCGGCGGGAGTCTTAGAGCTTAGAACTTGTTCTGCTGTTGTTGTTGTGTTTTTTTTTGCTTTCAGCCATCACTCGGACCGGGCGGACCGTTCCGAGTGGATACCGCTCCAGTGGGGGCATGGTGAGTGCACCCACTGGGTGTAGTCCCCGAGACTGCCGTCGACTGCGGGCAGTCGACGGAAGTCTTAGAACTTAGGATCTAATACTGGTCAAGCTTGTTCCTTCCAGGAGTGTCGATCTCTGGACACTCGGAACTTTTTTTTTGTCTTGTTGCTTCGTGTTTGGCCATCACTCGGACCGAGCGGACCGTTCCGAGTGGATACCATTCCAGTGGGGGCACGCTGAGTGCACCCACTGGGTGTAGTCCCCGAGACTACCGTCGACTGCGGGCAGTCGGCGAAAGTCTTAGAACTTAGGATCTGATACTGATCAAGCTTGTTCCTCCTTTGTCGAATGGTACTTCAGGATGCTTCTTGACATGAACCGTTCTCTCTTGCATTTCAGAAAACTTGCGAGCTTGGGACTCAGTACGTGGCATTGGAGAAGGAGACGGCTCAGCTCCGAGTTGATTTGGAGGTGGAGAAGAGGAACACGGCGCGCGCTCAGGCAGAACTCAGGACCATGGGAGGTAAGCTCCAATTACCGAGCATTTTGCTTCCATCTCTCATCGTTCCTTGAACCGAGTGACTTCACTCGACAGATGTGCGTAGTGAAAACCATCAACTCCAAGTTCGGCTCAGAACCTCTGTTTCTTTAGAAACTATGAAGCAGGCACTCGAGAGTAAGGACAACGAGCTGGCGGGGGCTCAAAAAGTGGCGAAGGAAAAGACCAAGGCTGCCGAAGAGAAACTGGCCTCACTCGGGAAGCTTGAAGCAGAGAACACATCGCTGAAGAAGGAGGTGCTCGAGCTCAAGAAGCAGCAGACCAAGTGGGATGGCAAGCTCAAGGCCCAGGCGGAAGCCTTCGAGAAAGAGAAGGAGACTCTGAACGAGAAGGTCGCCCAGTTGATCGAGAAGAAGAACGCCCTGGAGAAGCATATAGAGGAGTTCACGGAGGAGATGTACACCAAGCTTGCAGGTAACTTATAGCGTTCGAGTGAACTTCAACTTATCTCCGAGTGAACTTCTTGCATTCTGATGTTCGACTCTCTTCTTTCCTTCTTCACAGAGTGCTGTCGAGACTTCAATCTGGAAACTGACAGAATCGAGAAGGATCTGGATCCTTCCAGGTCACTCGTCAGTGACAAGGCTGCTCTGGGCATCCTGCGGGTGGAAACCCGCATCGAAGACGTCCAAGCGTACGTCATCCATCTGCGGGGTGCACTTGGGAGAATCGACAAGGAGTTATGGCCTGAAGACACCTTCGATACCGACCTGGAGGCGATGATGACTCGCCTCAACGAGATCCCTAGTCGGGTGCAAGCGTGGAAGAAGTCGGCCGCTCGCTGCGGGGCTGACGTGGCACTCTCCCTGGTCCGAGTGCATTGCAAGGAGGCCAAGGAGGAGAAACTGAAGACTCTCCAAGTTGCCAACACGAAGAAACTCTGGTTCGAGGACTTCATGGAGACATTCATCGAAGCGGCCACTCGGATTGCAGACGGCATCGACTTGGATGTTTTTGTTGAACCAGCCAGCCCTTCAGGGGCGTGAAAAAACTTCAAGTCTTATCCATTAACCTCGGTATGCCGAGTGGAGTTGTAATCGTTAAACTCTTTCGGGCTTTGGGTCCGAGTACTTGTATTCGCTTTTGAACTGCTAAAGTTAATCGAATGCTTTCCTTTGAGTCTTTCGTATCTTTGAACTAAGTTTTGGCTTGGACGGAAGCTGGTCTGCAGCCAAGCCCTCGAGTGAGAGGGTAGCTCGTCACTCGGAGTAGTTTTTAGACTTAGGCGAAAGCTGGTTCGCAGCCAAGCCCCCGGGTGAGAGGGTTGCTCGTCACTCGGAGTAGTTTTTAACTCGGGCGGAAGCTGGTCCGCAGCCAAGCCTCCGAGTGAGAGGGTTGCTCTTCACTCGGAGTAGCGTTTTAGACTTGGGCGAAAGCTGGTTCGCAGCCAAGTCCCCGAGTGAGAGGGTTGCTCTTCACTCGGAGTAGTTTTTAGACTTGGGCGAAAGCTGGTTCGCAGCCAAGCCCCCGAGTGAGAGGGTTGCTCTTCACTCGGAGTAGTTTTTAGACTTGGGCGAAAGCTGGTTCGCAGCCAAGCCCCCGAGTGAGAGGGTTGCTCGTCACTCGGAGTAGTTTTTCACTTGGGCGGAAGCTGGTCCGCAGCCAAGTCTCCGAGTGAGAGGGTTGCTCTTCACTCGGAGTAGCGTTTAACTTGGGCGGAAGCTGGTCCGCAGCCAAGCCCCCGAGTGAGAGGGTTGCTCTTCACTCGGAGTACCGTTTTAGACTTGGGTGAAAGCTGGTTCGCAGCCAAGCCCCGAGTGAGAGGGTTGCTCGTCACTCGGAGTAGTTTTTCACTTGGGCGGAAGCTGGTCCGCAGCCAAGCCCCCGAGTGAGAGGGTTGCTCTTCACTCGGAGTAGCGTTTAACTTGGGTGGAAGCTGGTCCGCAGCCAAGCCCCCGAGTGAGAGGGTTGCTCTTCACTCGGAGTAGCGTTTTAGACTTGGGCGAAAACTGGTTCGCAGCCAAGCCTCTGAGTGAGAGGGTTGCTCGTCACTCGGAGTAGTTTTTAACTTGAGCGGAAACTGGTCCACAGCCAAGCCCCCGAGTGAGAGGGTTGCTCGTCACTCGGAGTAGTTTTTAACTTGGACGGAAGCTGGTCCGCAGCCAAGCCCCCGAGTGAGAGGGTTGCTCTTCACTCGGAGTAGCGTTTTAGACTTGGGCGAAAGCTGGTTCGCAGCCAAGCCCCGAGTGAGAGGGTTGCTCTTCACTCGGAGTAGCGTTTTAGACTTGGGCGAAAACTGGTTCGCAGCCAAGCCCCCGAGTGAGAGGGTTGCTCGTCACTCGGAGTAGTTTTTAACTTGGGCAGAAGCTGGTCCGCAGCCAAGCCCCCGAGTGAGAGGTTTGCTCGTCACTCGGAGTGGTTTTTAACTTGGACGGAAGCTGGTCCGCAGCCAAGCCCCCGAGTGAGAGGGTTGCTCGTCACTCGGAGTAGTTTTTAACTTGGGCGGAAGCTGGTCCGCAGCCAAGCCCCCGAGTGAGAGGGTTGCTCGTCACTCGGAGTAGTTTTTAACTTGGACGGAAGCTGGTCCGCAGCCAAGCCCCCGAGTGAGAGGGTTGCTCGTCACTCGGAGTAGTTTTTAACTTAGGCAAAAACTGGTTTGCAGCTAAGTTGAACGGCATACACCCACTGGGGGTTGTAAGCCAGAGAATGCGTACGAGCGAACTTCAACGTAGAACTGGAAAAGTCATGCTTTTATTCATCAAATGTCACTCGAGTACTTTTTATTACATCTCATCATCATGTATAAAATCATCGCGGCAAATCTACATTCCAAGCACGGGGCTCGTCTGTTTGCTTCTGAAGGTTGTACAGGCGGTATGCTCCGTTGTGCAGAACCTTTGACACGATGAAGGGACCTTCCCACGTGGGAGCAAGGTTGTGTGGTCGCTGTTGATCCACTCGGAGGACAAGATCTCCTTCCTGAAAGGTCCGACTTCGGACGTGCCTGCTGTGAAAACGTCGTAGATCTTGCTGATAAATGGTCGAACGGCTCAGAGCCATCTCCCTTTCCGCCTCCAAGAGATCAACGGCGTCTTGCCGTGCTTGCTCTGCTTCAGCTTCAGAGTACAGTTCCACTCGGAGTGAATTATGGAGCAAGTCACTCGGCAGGACAGCTTCAGCTCCGTACACCATGAAGAAGGGAGTACGATTGGTGGACCGGTTGGGGGTCGTCCTCAAGCCCCAAAGAACCGATGGCAACTCGGTGACCCAGGCTCCAGCTGCATGATCCAAATCGCGCATGAGTCACGGCTTTAACCCCTGAAGTATCAGTCCATTTGCTCTCTCCGCTTGTCCATTCGACTGCGGGTGCGCCACAGATGCATAATCAACTCGGGTACCCTGGCCGGCACAGAATGCCCTGAACTCTTCCGAGTCGAAGTTTGAACCGTTGTCAGTGATGATGTTGTGGGGCACGCCGTATCTGAATACTATCTCCTTCATGAACTTGATCGATGTACGAGAGTCTAGCTTCTTGATGGGTTTGGCTTCGATCCACTTAGTGAACTTGTCGACTGCAACCAGCAAGTGAGTGAATCCACTCGCCCCTGTCAGGAGGGGTCCTACCATGTTGAGTCCCCAGACTGCAAACGGCCAGACGAGTGGAATGGTCTTCAGAGCAGACGCAGGCTTGTGGGATAAGTTCGCATAGAACTGGCACCCGACACAGTGTTGGACTATCTCCTGCGCAGCTTCATTGGCACGGGGCCAGAAGAAACCGGCTCGGTAAGCTTTAGCCACGATTGTCCGAGAGGACGCGTGGTGCCCACAAGTTCCCGAGTGAATCTCCTCCAGGAACAGTCGACCTTCTTCCGGAGAAATGCAGCGCTGAGTCACACCGGTGACGCTCTTTCTGTATAACTGATCACCGACCACTTCAAAGGCTTTGGACCTGCGAACAATCTGGCGGGCCTCAGCTTCGTCTTCTGGAAGTTCCTGCCTGAGCAGGTATGCGATGTAAGGCACCGTCCACTCGGGTGTGATTGTTAGGACCTCCATTACCAAATCAATGACTGCCGGGACTTCAACTTCAGTCGGATCAGACGGACTGGCCGCTTGCGGGGGCTCTTCTGTGAAGGGATCTTCTTTTACAGTCGGGGAACGTAAATGCTCGAGGCAAACATTGCTGGGTATGGATTTCCGAGTGGACCCGATTTTAGCCAGATCGTCTGCTTCCTGATTCTTGGCTCGGGGAACGTGATGCAGCTCCAGACCTTCAAATTTCTTTTCCAACTTTCTCACTGCGTTGTAGTATCGTGTCATGGCGGGGCTTCTGATGTCCCACTCCTTCATCACTTGGTTCACAACTAGATCCGAGTCTCCGTAGACCATCAGGCGCCAGACGCCGAGTGAGATAGCCATACGTAAACCATAAAGGAGCGCTTCGTACTCGGCTTCGTTGTTGGAGGAATCAAAGTGAATCTGCAGAACATATCTGAGACGATCGCCCTTCGGGGATATTAACACAACTCCAGCCCCTGAACCATTTAGCATCTTGGAACCATCGAAGAACATGGTCCAGTGTTCCGGGTGACTCTGAGTCAGTTGCTGCTGTTCAGTCCACTCGGCTAGGAAATCGGCTAATGCTTGGGACTTGATCGCCTTTTTCGCCTCAAACTTGATATCCAGGGGTAGGAGCTCGATAGCCCACTTCGCCACTCGACCAGTCGCATCTCGATTGTTCATGATCTCAGACAGCGGGGCGTCGCTGACGACTGACACAGTGTGCTCTTGGAAGTAATGGGCTACTTTCTTCGCAGTCAGGTAAATGCCGTAGACGAGCTTCTGGTAATGAGGATACCTCTGCTTGGATGGAGTCGGAACTTCAGAAATATAATAGACTGGGCGCTGAGTTTTGTAAGCCTTACCCTGTTCGTCTCGCTCGACTGTGAGGACAGTGCTGACAACTTGACCAGTGGCCGCGATGTACAAGAGCAACAGCTCCTTTTCATTCGGAGCGGCAAGCACCGGCTGGGTGGAAAGCAGGGCTTTGAGCTCGACAAACGCTGCTTGTGCTTCAGCAGTCCACTCGAACGAATCAGACTTCTTCATCAATCGGTACAGGGGCAGTGCCTTCTCACCGAGACGGGAGATGAATCGGCTCAGAGCTGCAAGGCAACCCATGAGCTTCTGTACATCATGAAGACGCTCTGGACGTTTCATTCGTACAATCGCCCTGATCTTCTCAGGATTGGCATCTATCCCTCGTTTGGAAACGAGGAAACCGAGTAGTTTGCCCCCAGGAACTCCGAAAGTGCACTTTGCTGGATTCAGTTTGATGTCATACTTCCGCAGATTTGCGAAAGTTTTAGGATGAGCTCCCGATATCTGACTCCTGCCTTGAAGGTGCAGACGGCTTGATGTTCTGTGACGTTTTCCACCACATGATGCAAGGTTGTCCACCGCTGGATGTACTCCCTCAGTGTTTCATTCGGTTTCTGCACGCAGTGCTGCAACTCAGACAATCCAGCGGGTGTTTGCACGTGCCCTCGAATGTCTTGATGAACACTCGGGTCAAATCTTCCCAGCAGTATATGTTGGCCGGAGCGAGTTGATTGAGCCAGGTGCGGGCTGACCCTTCAAGCATCAATGGCAAATGCTTCATAGCCACGTAGTCATTTCCTCCTCCAATCTGCACAGCCACTCGGTAATCCTCTAACCAAGTCTCTGGCTTGGACTCGCCGGTGAACTTGCTCACTCCAGCTGCCAATCTGAAGTTTGGCGGAATCTCAGCAGCCCGGATGGCCATACTGAAACACTCGGGCCCGGAGATGAATGCCCCACTTCCACTCGGACGATCTCTATCCAAGTTCTCTCTCTGAGCTCTACCTCTGTTGACCAGGTTCTGAGCGAGAACGGATCTCGCATTGAACTGCGGGTCACGGTGGTCGACTGGCTCTCTCTGGCGATAACCGTCACCATGACGGGGAGGGCTGGCCCTCCGATGGTTGTCATAAGGACGCCTGGCATCGTGCGGCCGGGGCGCATACGAGCCATCCCGCGGAGGGGGCGACTGCATGTGGCGACGATCGTCCTGACGCCGCGGAGGCGTATTCCGACTGCGACCCTGCCCCGAGTACTGGTCCCGGTGGCGGTCTTGGTCGTTTCGCCGCGGAGGCGAGTGCCTGTTTCTCCTTGGAGACACTGGGTTGTGTGCCGACTGGACGGTGTCAGCCCGCATGGAACTGTTGTGTATCCTGTTGCGCGACTGAGATACTGCCGAATTTTGCTCTTCAGCCGCCTTGAGCAGGGCTCGGATCTGTCGAAGACCCTCCCCCGCCTCGGATCGGGACGGCTCGATGGAATCTGCTATCCGAGTGGCCGCCGCCAGATTCTTGACGGGAGTGCGGAATACCTGGAAACTCTGCTGCTGGTCATTCGGAAACATCTGTCGCGGTCGCCGACTGGAACTGGGCTGAAGCTGTCTGCGGGCGCGATCTTCGAGTGCCTTCTGGAGCGCTTCCAGACGATTGTGCTCAGCCAAGTTGGCCTGGCGCACGGCCTCCAAAGCCTGAGCCTCGGGGGTCGTCCCAACGATGGGCGTCTGGAGGGCCTACTCGGTCCTGCGCTGTTGTTCCTCCCTCTGCTGCCGAGTGAGAGGTTGGGGGATGTACTCGTCGTTATGCCGGTCCCTGCCGCCGCCAAGATCGGCATGCGACGGGTCGCCGTTCTTCGCGCCGCCGCGGCCGTACCCCGGCGGACTGAGTGGGGAATCGGCCATCAGCACCTCCGCGGCGGGATCGCTGCTCTTGCACTCGGATACACTTTCCGAGTGCTCATACACGGAGGTGAACAGATCGAAGACGGGTTCATCGGGCTCGATTGCCGCGATTTGCGGAGCCGCGGCCTGAAGGGCCACCGTGTGCCTGATCCACCGCTGAAGCCGCGAGCGCCCAGAGCGCTTGCGACGACGGCTGGTGGAGAGCGAAGGAGTCGACTGATAAGGGGTCGACGGTTGCCGGAGAAGAACGCCGAAGGAGCTCGCGCAGAAGTGCGCCGCGCCGTGGACGGGCAACGCCTCGACATCCAGCGGGGCTTCCTGGAGCCACGCCGAATCGTCGGCGATGAAGCTGAGGACGCCGAAACGGATCTCGCCGCCCAGAGTCAGTCCGCCGCCGGAAACCATGGTGATGATCGGAAAAATGCAACTACGCCGGAAGTCGCTAGACGCCTGCCCCACAGTGGGCGCCAACTGTCGTGGGTGCAAGTCTGACAGTAGTGTGTAGGGGTACGGATGAGAGGGCAGAGCCTAGCTACGGCGCAGGTGTTACACTCGGATTTTACGAGTTCAGGCCCCTCAGCGGTGGAGGTAATAGCCCTACGTCTCGGTGCTCTGGAGTTGTATTGCTTGAGTGTATGATTACAACAGGTTGCAAACCCTTGGAATGGAGCAGGGGGGCGGCTTATATAGTCTCGCCAGCCCTCCCATCAACGCCAGCCATTACAGGGGGTTAAGAGGGGTATAAGTGCGCCAGGTAACGGGCGTATTGATGACAATTAATACAGGAGAACGTGTGTCCCGACCGTTGCGCTCCTGGAGACTCCTGGTCTTCTCTGGCCGAGTGACTCTCGGGTGCTCCGAGTGAAACGAGTCTGTCGAGTGAACTCTTGCCTCCCGAGTGGTTTGTAGAATTCCGAGTGAATGTCAGTCTGCGGAATTCTGGGTTGTTGATCTGGCCCTGGGGCCCAGTGTAAGACGTGTGGTGTCCTAGGGTAGGGTCTATAGGGCAGGCCTATTACCCTATCCCTAGTACATGCCCTCGTCACCAGGTGTGCAACGCCTATGTGTCAGGCGCTGCACTACACAGTGTGACGCCTGACCACTAGGCGTTGCACATCTGGATATCAGCAACACAAAGATCCAGTAGGTTTTCCTCCTAATTTTTGTCTAAGTGTGGGTGCAACGCCGTTCGCTCAGGCGCTGCACTACACAGTGTGACGCCTGACGCCTAGGCGTTGCACTGTGTAGTGCAGCGCCTGATGCCTAGGCGTTGCACATCTGTTCACTGTAGAAACAGCAGATTTGCTGTTCATTTTATTTTCATCCAATATTTTTATTGATAATACATAACATGAATCTCACATAAAGCAATGTGGTCATACATTAAGACAATTTCAACATCACTTCAAGTTCAACATCACTTCAAACACAAGTAGCACATTACTAAGAGTTCATCAACATCCTCTCAACATCTTACATAACCTAACAAGTTCATCAACCAAATAAAACGACGACAAGTTCAGTTTCTTAAGCAAAGAACGACGACGACTAGTTCGTTCAGCGCGTTGTATTGCCGCCTCTTCCCCTCTTGCTGATTATCTTCTTCATCCTGGGACGAGCAACCGGCTCCGGTGCCTCCTCCTCCTCATCGTTCACATCATCATCCTCCAAGCTCGCCATCCGCGAGCTCCCAGCAAGCGCCCTCTTGCCTCTAGTGTTGTAGTCTTCGGGCGTGTAGCGTTTGAATCCCTTCCTAGGCTTCAACATGTATTGTGAACGAACTTGATAGTCCTGCAATGTCGTGTCATCGTCAACCTATCATACAAGCAAATGATATGGTCAAGAACGTGCATCATAAAGAAATGACCAATGCATCCGAGCTATGAATATGTGCTATTGTCATACCTCTTGGGTGACCACACCCTCATCCTCCAAATGAGCTGTCGAGGTAGTCTCATCATCCAGATGAGCCCCATGGTCAGATGGTGTAGCGGACCTAGACAGCTCTGGTTCTGAATATTCAGGGTCACGGCAACCGATAAGGTTGGCCAACCGCCTTAACCTTTGGCCCTGACGCTGTAACATGGACAAGTGAATGAGATATCGAACTTTGCTACATATGTAACATGAAGAACTTAATGAGATATGTACCTGCATGAATGATCGAAGTGCACCTTCCTCATTGCCTTGTCCAACCGTGGTTGTGTCCAGAATATCCTGGGTTTCATCGGCTGCTTTCTTGATCTGCTTGCGCTGTTCACGGGAATGAAATAAACATGTTAGGCAAGTAAAGTTATGTAATAGGGACAACGGGAACGCGAAGAGGGGAACACTTTACCACAAAGTTCATCACTGGAGCATGAGGGACTCGGGTGCCTTCCCTAACATATTTGTTGTATTCGGTCTGGGCTAGCTCATCAAAGACGGTGGGTTCTTCCAAAATCTCGTCATCATACGCCGGCTTCAATATCTCCACACGAGTATTTGCAAGAAACCATTTAAGGTAGTTGTTGAAGACGAGCGGGCAGTGCTCACGAAGCTGGGATCCTGCAGTCTACTGAGCTCGCTCCACACTTAGCTCGAACATGGTGACATACTTCTTATGATGTTTGTCCTAGTCCTTGATCTTTTGCTGTTTTTTCCTATCCAACTTGCATGTTAAGAAACCAAATATTAGCACCATCAAAAAGGACCTGACGATGCTAAGTGCACACGGGTCATTCTCTCTTACATGTGAAGCGCTTTGTCCGTGTCCTCCCATTCCGGCGGGTGACCCTGGAACAGACCAAACTGGCGGAACACATGATGTGGCATGTGAAACTCAACCGCCCAGTTGCATATGAGCGGGCACCGCATAAGCCAAAGAAGCCTATCCCGCAAGCACATCGGATTCGGGATGAATTCTCGTGCATCACCTAGTCTATCCTTGGCGCCATATGGCTCCCATTCCACCTGGAACATAGCACAACAACGCAACAAATCGTCAGATCTGAGGATTTTGGGAGAGAGGATTGAGAGGGGGAGAGGAAGAAGCCGCCGCCGTGCTCTGTTCTGTGACTGGAAGGAATGGGGTGGGGTGGGGGGAGGGCCAGCGCGCGGCCGTTTCAAAGTCACAGTGCAGCGCCTAACACCAAGGCGCTGCACTGCTCGGTGCGGGGCCCAGCTGTGCCACGCTGGCCAGGCGTGCAGCGCCCGACAGTCAGGCGCTGCACTCCACTGTGCAGCGCATGACTCTCAGGCGCTGCACAAAAGGGTCAGCTGGGTGAAATTTTTTCAAACACAGTTCAGTTTGTGAATTCTTTTCGTTCTCAGGTCAATTTTGTCGTTTTTGCCGCACAATCATGCCAAGGGAAATTACAGCTCCTGGCAGGGAGAAGAGAATCTTCCAATTTGTCACTTTCTTTTTTTTTGAACAGGGGAAAGGCCCAGAAGGGCCTAGTGCTGCTTTTCATTCATCGTCGGTGGAGTACAATATGCAAACAGGACCCCGAACGAACTAGAAGTTACATAGCAGTCCCGGAAATTAACACAAAGGACCCTAAAAAGTAAAACCGAAAAGCAATCAAGTCCTTCTCCACCACAACAACGGGGACTCCACCGCCGGCCGTCCTTCTTCTCGCCGGGGACGAAACCACTTGGGAGAGGAAGGCCGCTGCGCTCCGCCGGGAATCCCACAGAGGGCCTCCATCTTGGAGGTTGAGATGACGCTCTTGAAGGCGTCTGGAAAGGCTGCCTTCTCAGCCAAAGGTCATGGCGGCAGATCGTGGCCGTCATGTGGTGATCTCCAACCTGCAGCAACAAATCCCCTGGGAGCTTCAGACTTGACCACCCCTCTCCATCTTCCGCCACCGCGACGACAAGATCGAGGAGAGGCACCCAGACCCCAAGCTCCACCACAGCAGCCCTCTTATTATTGGAGGTTTCAGGTGCTCCCCACCTCGTCACCACCGGCTCCGACCATGGGAGCGCCGCAACAAGAAGCAGAGAGACCAAGCAATGCCAGATCCGGGCCCTTAGACCTGGCATCTCCCTCCCGGCATAGAGCCGACGACCGGCATGTAGCCGAAGACCAGCATATAGCCGAAGACACAAACTAAACCTAGACCTAACCCTACTGCTGCTATGTACAAGAGGAGCACGACCACCTACACCATCCTCCTGCCGGCCACCAGGGCCGCCGGAAGGAAGGAAGGGAAGGGGCGGCAATGGGAAGAAGAAGGGGACTCTCAACAGGGCAGAGGAGGAGAGGAGAGGAGGCCCTACTTCGGTTCAAGAGGAAGTTGTTTTGTAATTTAAAAATGACGACTGCAATGGCCTGCAACGAGCCATACGAGTTACTGTAAACTTGATAGTGGGCAGAAGCAGAGCGAGTGCGTGCCGACCGAGTGACAGGTGTGGGAGGGGTCTGTGCTAGCCAGGCGTCGCCGTACGGTGGCAGTAATACTACTCCAACGCAGAGCCCAGGAGTATACAGTAGCAAATCTTCGACAATTATTTGACAGGGTAGATCTGTCGCCGCACGGTTCACCATTTTCTCCTCGTCGTTTTCTCTCAGATTCAAAGCCCCAACTCAGAGCCCAGGAGATTCCCAGCATGTTTTGTTAGGGTCTGGTGCAATCCAATCCAAGGTGTTCGAGAGAGTGGATAATTATCTTTCTTTTTTCTGACGGTATTTGTAGCCTGGTCTGCATGCTGATACTAGACCGAAAGTATACGCGCACATGCTGATACTACACAACGTATACGCGCACATGCTTTACGTATACTAGACCGAAAGGAAGAACAGTGAATCGATCGACAGTTTGACCCGACGCAAAGCCCCACAGCTCCACCACAGAACCGTCTCGGGGAACACCAGAACGGCGGCCGAGGGCAGAAACATCGTCGGCGAGAAAAAGGAAGACGCACGAACGGAACGGCGAGCGCACGGCCGGGGCGGAGGCTGCGGCGCCCGCCCGCCGCCGAGGCCCTTGCCTCGTGGCGCGGCGTGCGTGCGTGTGTGCGTCGGCCTGTCATTGCTGCGAGTTGTTGCGATCGTTCGGCTCTCGTTAAACCAGAGACCTGACAGGGACAGTATATACAAATGGGTGCGCAGTGTTTTTTCATTCGTTCGTGTGCATTGTTGATACCCGGCCACAGTAGAATCTGTTTCACGCGATAGATATAAGAGCATCTACAGCCGGGCGCCTTAAACCCGGTTCATACGTCCGGGCGGGCCGTCCGGTCACTCACCGGTCACGAAATTTCGACCCAGACGGACGCCTCAAACAGGCCTCAAACGCCCGGACTGACCGGCACCCCTCATATCCAGCCCAAATATGAGGCGGATAGGGGGCGCCCAGGCACGCCCGCCACGTCGGACCCGACAGCCCGACCCCACCCCAAATTGCACCAAATCCACCAAACCCTTACTCCTCCTCCCGCCGCCCTCCAACCTTTCCCGCGCCCGAGCCATCGCTGTCGTCCACCCTTGCTCCCCATTCTCACCACCAGTCCCGATCCACCGCCGGAGATGTCGTCGAGCCCGTCCCCGACCGCCGCCACGGAGACGCAGTCCGCCTCGTCCGTGGGCGTCCCTTCTTCGGCTCCGTCTTGCAAGGCGGAGAACGTCGCCCGGAAGGTGCGGCAACGCCGGCAGCGAGAGAGGGAGGCGGCGGCGTCGCAGGAAGGTTCGGACATGGTCGAGCAGCTGTCTCCCCCGCCGCGCCCGGCCCCCCGCACCCCATCCATCCTTGCGCCGACGCGGATTACGCCGTCCGACCCCGTTGGGACAGAGGAGAAGGATTCAACGGCCGGCTGGGCCATTCCGGACAGCTTTCCGGCGACGCAGATGCCGGCTGTTGACGTATGTGACTCGCCGCAGCTCGTTCGGGCGCGGATGAGCATGGTCACCGGCGGCGCCCGGGCTGCACTCGACATGCTCGACGGAATGACAGAACAAGAGTCAGTAAGTTTTATTTGCTCCTGTCCAATCAATTTTTTGCGTACACAACCACTTGTTCGTTTCACACGCTTGCAAACCATGTAGGAGGCGTTCTTGTCGAACATGATCAATGACAATGAAGATCCGACGGAACTAGAGTATGAATTGGAGGACACCACCGCATTTGAAGTTGGGACAACATCCGATCCCAATCCGAGCAAGAAGAAGAAGGCCAAGACGGCGAAGGCAAGAGGTCCGGCATTCTCAAGATTTGAGGACATCTTGTTGGTCAAAGCTTGGTTGGCCACAACAATGGATCCAATATGCGGCACCGAGCAAAGGGGAACACGTATTGGGAGAAGATTTGGAAGGAGTATCACGAACAAAAGGAGTATGTGGAGCCGCATCCTATCATGACCACCCGCAATGTGGCATCTCTACAACATCGATGGGGGATCATTCAAGGGGAAGTGAACAAGTATGTGGGCTACTACTCACAAGTGACCAAACGCCCTCAAAGTGGGTGGGGGTGACAACTCATGTAAGCTCAATTGCTTCATCTTCTAGTCATTTACATATGCTTCTTGTGTTTGCATTCTCGTGCTCATACATATGTTGTTTGCTAGACGATGGTGGCGACCACTTTGTATCACGAGGTGGAGAAGAAGTCGTTTGCTTTTAGCCATTGTTGGATCCTATTGAATGGCAAGCCCAAGTGGAACCAACTTGTGGCCGATCTCAAGTCCGGCAAGAAGAGGAATGATGGCTCAAACTCCCACCAATCCATTGGGTTGGACGATGAAGAGGATGATGTTGTTGTCGTGAATGGAAGAGCCACCGTGTCAAAGGATAACCGACAAGTCATGGGAAACAAGTGGGAGAAGGCAAGGGCCTCCCGTGACGCCGCGGCTACAAAAATGTCGTCCACATGGACGGGCATTTTTTCGGCAAGGGAGAAGAAGAAAGAGGAGAGGTACAAGCTCATGTTGAATGCACAAAAGATAGGATGGAGTGGCACCGGAATAGGGTGGAGAAGAAGCTCCAAATTGAGAGGGAGAAGATCGAGTTGGAGAAGCAAGAGGCGGCCATCAGATGGAAACTCGAGAAGGACAAGACATTTGGCGAGATGGAGCTTGAGAAGGAGAGGTTGCAACTCGCACGGGACGCGGAGGATGCGAAGATCATGTTGGCGGACGAGACCCTCTTGGATGAGCATGCAAAGAAGTGGCTTGAAGACAAGAAGAAGGAGATCAATGACCGTAGGGAGTACGAGGCGGCGAAGGCGGCTGCGGCAGCGGCAGCGGTAGTGGATCATGCGGCCCAGATGCAGACGACGGAGGCAGCCCGGATGCAGGCGGAGGAGTGCCAGCAGGACACGTTCTGCCTGGAGCAGGACGCATTCCGCTAGGAGCAGGTGTGAAAGAACATGTGGTGCCCCCATGTTTGGTTTTGGTAATTGATGACAATCTCTATGGACTAATGGTTGCCTTGAGTTATATTTGAAGGATTTGTCCATAGGCTTTGCTTGTAGACCATTTGTTGGTCTCAAGGTGATTTGAAGAAGAATATGTGTTGACCAAGGGGTTATTCATGGAGTTATCCAAAGATTGGTCATGTAAGAGATGAGCCTATTGCAAGCATGTCTTGAAGAAGAAGATTGAAAGAAGATTGCGTGAACATTCATGTATACCATCAAGACATCACCTTTATGAGAGGTTAGAGAAGATTCATGGTTGATCAAGACTAAATATGAAGAGAGATTCAAGTTGATCAACACACAAAGCGTAGAAAATGTACCAAGCGAGATCAAGTGATCTCATGGTATGGTAAGTATTGTCCATTACGCTTTGTGTACTAACCCATGATCTACGTGAGAGTTCTATGTGGGGTTAGGTATGTTTCCATGGGCTTGCGTCAAGAGGAAGATCTCATTCAACCCATGAAGGATGACATCAAGTGGTGATCGTCATCAAGATTGCGGTGTGCAAGTTCAAGTGGAGCATCACGAAGAGATCATGCTTGAAGCTTGCCGTCCATTGTGGTGACAATGGACTTGTGAAGATGTGCCGAAGAGTGGCTCACCCATAGTGGAGTATGGGGGAGCAATCAACTAGTCTTCATCGAGCCAACGCAATCAAGAAAGGTGGTCCAACTTGAGGAGGTCAAGATCGTCATCATTTAGCTCAAGTGGACTATGCGCAAGGCAAAGGTTTGCCCTTGATAGGTTTTCTATTTTACCGGTCTCATGGTGGTAATTGGGAGACCGGGTTATAGGATCGATAGTCGTACTATCAAGGGGGGCTCTCGAGTGAGTAGCTTGATCGTATCGTTCGTAGAGAGCTCAAACCATTGCATCCTGGCATCATCTTTCTTGTCTCTTGTTTGGTGTTTCTCTTTGTGTGTCTTTGAGCTTTTGGTCACCTTCCTGACAAGCTCAAGTTCATCGAGAATGGTTTTCGTTTGCTTCTTCTAGTATGTTCTCGTTGTTGGGGTTTATGCCGGATCTTCACTGATAGAGGTTTCACATCTCTATATCATAGGCATATCTCTACTGCCAGTTCTTATTATAATCAGTCGCTGTTGGATAGTACTCGTCGTCTTCTATCCAACAAGCTTGAGTTTGCTCAATTCGGAGCTCATTTGCAGAAGTTATGGCAGTTCTGGCTTTATTGTATCCTCTGTTTTCTGTGCAGTGTTCCTGAAGGCCCCAAGCGGTACTACCGCTCTCCAGAGCAGTAGTACCGCTTGTAAGCGGCAGTACCGCGGCCTTGTGCCGCGCATAGTACCGCTGCTTCTGGGAATGCGATTTTTCGTGTCGGGTTGCGCGGCAGTGGAACGGTAGTACGAGCGGTAGTACTGCTTGTAAGCGGTAGTACCGCCCGTGCACTACCGCTCCACTTTCGCTCCCTCCAGGATCCTGCGCGCTCCCAGCGGTTGTAGAGCGACAGTGGGTGTGCGGCACTACCGCCTGTAAGCGGTAGTACCGCTGGTGCGGCTCTGCCTCACCCCACATGTCCTGCTCTGCCTCCTTAGCGCCCTGAGCTGCAACCCCAGTGGTAGTACCGCTGGGGGGAGCGGTAGTACCGCTCCGGCGGCACTACCGGCTCTTGGTCTCGCACCTTTGCACTGCTCTCTGTGCACTACCGCCCGGGCGGTAGTACCGCTCTGTGGAGCGGTAGTACCGCTCTGTGCGGGCTGAGAGCAAGGTAACGGTTGGATTTGGGGAGGCCTATAAAAGGGGGTCTTCTTCCCCCTTGAACCTTATCCTTCTAGCTCGTTTTCTTCCCCCATTGTTGACCTTTTTCGAGCTTGCTATCTCTCAATCCCTCCAATGATTCTTGCTAGTTCTTGAGGGAAAAGAGAGAGGAGATCTAGATCTACGTTTCCACCAATCACTTTCTCCTCTATGTGAGGGGAACCCCTTGGATCTAGATCTTGAAGTTCTTGGTGTTCTCCTTCTTGTTCTTCCTCTCATATTCCTCCATAGCTTTCGTTGCTTTGGTGGGATTTGAGAGTGAGGGACTTGGGCACTCCGTGTGTCCTTGCCATTGCATTTGGTGCATCGGTTTGAGTTCTCCATGGTGATACGTGAAAGTGAAGTTTGAGAAGCTTTTTACTCTTGGGTGCTTGGTACCCTAGAGCTTGTTCCTCTTGGGTGTTTGGGCGCCCTAGACGGTTGGTGGTGCCTCGGAGCTCAATCTTTGTGGTGTAAAGCTCCGGGCAAGCGTCGGGGTCTCCAATTAGGTTGTGGAGATTGCCCCAAGCAATTTGACGGGTATCGGTGACCGCCCCCAAGGGTTGCCAAAGTGTACGGGTTCGGTGACCGCCCCCAAGGGTTGTCATTTGTACGGGTTCGGTGACCGCCCTCAAGGGTCCCTTAGTGGAATCACAGCATCTTGCATTGTGCGAGGGCGTGAGGAGATTACGGTGGCCCTAGCGGCTTCTTGGGGAGCATTGTGCCTCCACGCCGCTCCAAACGGAGATTAGCATCCGCAAGGGTGTGAACTTCGGGATACATCGTCGTCTCCGCGTGCCTCGGTTATCTCTTACCCGAGCCCTTTACTTATGCACTTTACTTTGTGATAGCCATAGTGTTTCATGTTATATATCTTGCTATCACATAGTTGTATATCTTGCTTAGCATAAGTTGTTGGTGCACATAGGTGAGCCTAGTTGTTGTAGGTTTTGTGCTTGTCAAATTAACCGCTAGGTTTATTCCGCATTTGTTCAAGCCTAAACCGTAATTATTTTAAAGCGCCTATTCACCCCCCCCCCCTCTAGGCGACATCCACGATCTTTCAAGGTGCCCGGCCAGTGATCCGAAGCCATCCGTCACGCTCGGACATTGATTTTATTTTGGCTTGTCCGGTTTGTTGAATTATGATTTGTTTTGCTTTGTTTTGAACTCGGACATTTGTATCGTATGATCGACGTGCATGGATTGTATGGATTTGAGGATCGGCATTTGAGGTATGTGGATGTGAGCAACATATGAGGGGCCGGTGGGCGCTGTCCGCGGATGCGCCCGGAAGCGCCCGCGGGCGTATAGGGGGCCGGATTTGCTAAGTCCGGCTGTAGATGCTCTAAGATTGTACCATTTTCAAAGTAGGAGAAGGGAGAGGGGCCTTTTGGAGGCCGAGCTACATGGCTCCTGTTATCTCGTCCAACCATTGTCACTTTGTGATTTGCGTGGCCTGCTTTTCACACTACTATACGCTGGCTGTTTGGTGGAAATACATCAGTGCCATGCGTTGGTGTGCTTGTTGTGTACATGGGTACCCGTTCTGTCTGATTGCACGAACAAGTGGGCGAGCTGTGCTGACGGCTGCAGTGTGTGTTAGAGCAGATGGTTGAGTTTAATGCCGAGCCTGACAGGAAGGAAAGGATTCCCAACAGTGACACTATGCATGCAGCTGAGACGGCTAGTGTTATGCTACAGACCAAGTAAATTATTATTTTTATTCTGAGAACAAAATATGTCATTGTTAATTTTAGGGAAAATCATAGAACAAAAAAATGGACTAAAGCCACAAACACCAAGATATAAAAAGGCTGAGACACTTGGCGAGTTATTATTTTTTTAAATATCTGAAAATGTGGTCACATACTCGATGACGTACTGTCATGATATTGCGAGAAAATGGATTAAATCCTCTAACTATTGAACGATCGGAAGGAGGAAATGGCCAACGGCTTTGAAAATATAGTCGCATACTCGATATGATGTATTGCCATGCTATAGTGAGAAAATGGATTAATTCCCTAATTAACCATGGGACGATCGGAACGAGGAACTGGCCAAAGGGTTTGCAATGTCTCCTAGCACGCAAGGGGTGTGGGTGTCGAGAAAATTAAAATAAGTCAATTCATACAATAATTTTTGGTGCATGGCTAGTTGGTCGATGAAAATTTTGGTCAGGGTGCAGCTGAGATCAAATAATGTTTTATGTATGGCACCGCCTGCACATCACCACTATATGATTACAATGATTTTTTTGTACAAAAAGGCCTTTGGTGTTGAGATTTTGCTTGGTGTTTGAAAATTTACAAGCGACAGTCAGTATGCTTTGTAATGGCATGGCTTCTACATTAGGAGCCGTGCGAATCATGCCTTAGAATACTCAATTACGGTGTGCCGGCTTTTTAATGTGGTGCCAATGGATTTATTTTAGGTTTGTTTTTCTTAAAGAAAAATATGGAAGATAAAACAAAAAATTGAAAATAGATTTGTCGGTGATTCGATGTTTGTCTTTATATAGGTCCGTTTCAAAGCACGGAGCGGCATCCTTGTAATGTCGTACCATCTACTAATCCATGCATAGCGGTCTTTAGAATACTGAATTAGATTGTGCCAATGTTTTAATATGGTTCTCGTGATATTAAGCAAGTGTTTTTCTTTTAAACAGTTTAAATATAAATAAAGGAGTTTTTTTTTTTTTGAAAATGTGATATGTAGGTGGTTTGAGGTTTGTTCTTTTTATTGTTGCATCCATCGAGTGCTGGAGCGGATGCCGGTGGGAGAGTGGTGGGAGAGAGAGAGAGAGGGGGGGGGGGGGGGCTGTAGGTGTTTTGCGGGAGATGACATCTTCGGATAAACGGATAGTGTGTCGAATTCAGAACAGTGCTTATATCGTCCACATAAAATTTTGGTAGTCTGGTGCACATTTGATCCATGTCATTTTCCCAACGATTTTGCATGATCGTTATACAGGCAAAACATCAGCATGTGGGTCTTATCCATTAAGTAATATAAAATGGGAAAAGCCACCAAGGGTAAACGGTGGAGAGAAGCTCCAGTTTGCACAGATAAAATTTAACTCAAAAAATGATGGACGTGTATGTAATTATGGCGCCGAGCTGTTGTGAGCGGGATGGCAGTTGTCTTGGCTGGATTGATCTCCTAATTAAATGACTTACCTGTCATGGACTTTAATTGGGTGTGTGCTCAGTGATAGAGGGGACAGCCTTTACCACATGTGGTAGGACGTCTGACATGGGATAGCATTTTTGCTGCAGGGAGAATACGGTGGCTTGTAAACAGCTGGAGGATGAAATACGCGACAGTAATACAGAATTGCGTGTGATCGCCACAAAGATTGACATGCAGGATAAAGAGCACCATGGTGCTCGGCCTTCAAACAGCATTTTCGGTAAACAACTACTATTATAGTCCGTCACGCTAGTAGACATTGAGACGACGTCAACACTTGTCGCCGTGCGAAGGATGGCAATAGCATGGTATGATGACGATGCTAAGGATAACTGGATAAGGCGATTCCTTTTCAAAGAAAGCGAGGGAGGAGCTAGCTAGGACGACGATGCTAGATTCCACCGTGCGGCGAGCACAACCGGAACAGCTCACGTGGGTGATGCGATGTGCCCACATGGCACATCCTAGCTATGTGCCTCTGGTGCCTATGGAATCGTGGTCATGTCCTCGAGCTCACCGAAACAAGCTCAAAACGAGCTCGATGCACATGTGACATGTCTATCAAAGAAACACGTACCATGGGAATTACTTTTTGAAACCATGGCAAAATAATACCATGAACAGGCATGCGTCAACTGCATGTACTACGGTAAGGAAAAGGTGGTGCATGCGTGGCCACCGATGGTATAGCTAGGTACGTACGTACGATGATGGCCGAGCTGAGCTGAGGTGACGGTGCGCCCTACAATCAAGAGGTAAAAGCGCCAGAGGTCCTAGAACTTGTCTAACATGTGATGATTTAGTCCTAAAACTTACAAAAGTGAACTATGTAGTTCTAAAATTTGCACCCAATGTGTAAATTTAGTCCTGAGCCAATCAGAGGCGGCCAAGTGGCACCAGTTGGCCTGGTCCGGTCATCGCTGGACATTTTGCAGGTAGCCACTTGGCATTTTGTCAATTCAACCCGCAGGACACGACCATCGCCTTCTCTGTGCCTCGAATCTCGACTGTAGAAGAAGAAGCGCAGCGGCGGTGGAGGGTGGAGGCGGAGGAGGAGGAGGATGCGGCGGGGGGCAGCAGCAGGAGCACGAGGAGAAGCCGTGCGCGGCGGACGCGGAGGCTGACGCCGGGAGCGGCTGCGAAGGCCAGGCCAAGGAGAAGGCCGCCGCCGACAAGGACAAGGGCGGCGGCGGATGCAAGGACGACAAGGCGGACAAGGACAAGGAGAAGGGGTGTGGCGTCGGCGCCGCCCCCGCTCACCGTGGTCACCGACGTGCTCAAGATTGTCATGCACTGTGATGGCTGCGCCCACTGCATCAGCGCCTCCGTCCGACGCTTCCCAGGTACTGATACGATCCTCTCTCTCTCTCTCTCTCTCTCTCTCTCTGTCGCGCGCCCGGCGCGTCCGGTGCTCTCCGCGCGCGTATGTGCATGATCGGCTCAGTGGGTGAGCGTGTTGACATGCAGGGGTGGAGGGCGTGGCCATGGAGGTGGACAAGGGATCCATGACCATCGTGGACCGCTTCGACACCAAGAAGCTACGGGACTGCGTCGCCTCGAAGACCAGGAAGAAGGTGGAGCTCGTTGGTGGCAAGGACAACAAGGGCGGCGGCGGTGGCGGTGGCGGGGACAAGAACAAGTGCGCGGACGGCGAGGACAAGCAGGAACCGGACAAGAAGGAGGAGGAGAAAAAGGAGCAGGACAACGAGTGCGGCGGCGGCGGCGGCAATGCCGGGAAGGGGAAGGGCGCCAAGGACAACAAGAAACCCGCCGTGGTGCGTCCTTGATCCTTTCTCCCCCCCCCCCTCGCTGATATACGCACTGAATCTGTTTGCCACTTTGTAATGCGATGCGTATGCTGATGATGAGATTGCTCTGCTCGACTGCTAGCTCAATTTGGTTCATGGCAGCCGGTGATCGTGACGGTGGTACTCAAGATCGGCTCCGCCGGCCTCCGCTGCGACGTCTGCATGCACCGCATCCGCTGCAAGCTCTTCAAGATCAAAGGTATCCGCAGCTCCTCCTCCACTTGCTCCATCCTGCATGCACGCCAGATTTTTCTTCAGAGACAGACACGGCGCACGCACGCTAGGTGCTCGACCGAATTCCCTGTCTCCGCGCACTCACATCGCCGAGCACGCAAACGCCACGGATTCCATCTTAATGTGTCCATGTTCGTCTGCGACCTCTGATTATGCGCCTACATTGTTCATGCAGGCGTGGAGCAGGTGAAAATGTACCCGGCCAAGAACCAGGTGACGGTGACGGGCACCATGGACGCCAAGGCCCTGCCGGAGAAGCTCCGCAAGAAGCCGCGCCGCCCCGTCAACGTGGTGTCGCCCGACAAAGGGGGCAAGGATAAGGACAAGGACGGGAACCAGCAGCAGGGAGACGGCAAGCAGGGGGGCGACGGGAAGCAGTGCAAGGAGGCAGCGGAGAAGGTGCTAGCGGCAGAGCTGCAGTTGTGGAAGACGGCCTTCTACAACCAGCAGGCGATGCAAGACACCGAGTTCCTCCTCAGCGACGAGAACCCCAACGCCTGCTCCGTCATGTGAGTGACCTTGGTCGGCCGTCGACCGGCGGACGATCCGTGGACTGACAGACAGGTAGATGGATAGGAAGATCGGGAGAAACTGGTCTCAACTGGGATTTGGTATAGGCAACCGAACAGATCGATGCAGAATCCAGTCGTTGGTTCTAGTTTTTTTGGGGCAGGGGTGCAATGTGCATGCAAGTTCTTCTTACTAGTAGATTCTTGGCCATGTTTGGTAATGTGATGATGATGGTTTGTTGATGGAATTGTTGGCTGTTGCAATCGTTTTGGGGTGAACTGCATGCTAGTTAAGTTACTGAAACTTGTAGATGTTCTGAAGTTCTTGTGATGGATGGATGGATGGTACTGCATTATGATCAATGATGGGATGATGTCACAACATTATGTGATCTTCGTGAAATGTACGTCCTGAGTGACCATCGATTAGGCCTCTCCTTAGTTCATTGGGTTTTTGTACCTCAAAACCGTGCCATGTTGTTTGATTCCTGGTTGGAGGTACTGCTACATTATGATCAATGCTTGTGTTCTTGTAGATTGTCAGTCAGGTAGTGTGAAGATCACTGGCATGTGAGTGAGGTGTGTGAATGCTGCAGCATGTTTCTTTTGCTTCTTCATATAAGAAATGGTTTGTTTTATTTTGACTGTTGTGAGTAGAGAGTACTGGAGCACACTATTGTGTGTGTTGGTGCTGGTTTGGGGCCAGAGAAAAGCGGATTGTGGCCTTAGACCGGAGGACAAAAGAGGGAACTGCGAGGGGAGCAGCTCGCTGCTGCTGCATCTGCAGGAGATGTGTGTGCCATCACAACTTCAGAAGAAGGCTGCGAGAGCAATGCGCAAAGGCTACTTTTGGTCCTGTGGGTTAATTAGTGAAAACGACAGGGGGTATCTGCAAAATGTCCAGCGATGACCGGACCGGGAAAGCTGGTGCCACTTGGCCGCCTCTGATTGGCTTAGGACTAAATTTGCACATTGTGTGCAAGTTCTAGGACTACATAGTTCACTTTTGCAAGTTTTAGGACTAAAACATCACATGTTGGACAAGTTGTAGGACCTGTAGTGTTTTTACCTCTACAATCAATCTCACATGCACAAAAGTGTCGCGCTCGCGCGGCCCACCTCATGATTCCATGCACGATTCGGGCATAGAGAACCGAAACGCGATCCTCCTTTCGCATGTGCTTTGCCCAAACTTTTCTACAAAAAGTTGCTGATTACAGTGCACAACGGGCCGTTGTACAGACGTTGCCGGCGTGTGCCAGACATCACGGCCACCCACGACGCCGTGAGGGAAACTAATTGTCCCGTTGCACGAGTTTTCTTCTTCTTTCAGTAAAGTGTCGTTTCAGTGAAGTGCAGAGTTGAACCTTAGGGCATGACAATGCGCGTACATAATCATCAATAGCACGAGCATGAGCCGTGGGAGCAATACTACGGCCAAACCAAGACCTAAGAGCATCTACAGCCGTACTTTGCAAATCCGCCCCTCAAACGCCCGCGGACCGCGGACATTGACCGGTCACGCCTCAAATAATGCATTCCACATCCGGATATCTCAAATTAGAAATCTCAAATCCATATTATTACATGCAACGTGAAACCTAATCTAAGCGGAGCTCGCCCCCTTCCGCCGTGGCCATGTCCGGTGGCCGGATGCGCTCCCCAGAGTGTTGGTCCAGTCGCCGACAAGGTAGAGTAGGGCATGGGACACGAGCGGGCTCACGGGACTCAAGGCGTCGCCGTCTCCCATGCCCTACTCTTCCTCGTCGGAGCCCGTAACCCGGACGGTGCCGGTGGACGTCAGGTCGATGATGGATCCGTCCTGGGACGAGCCAACATCCACCACGACATGGTTGCGGAGCCCGGACTGCACCATACGGGGCGCCGGAGAATGCGACTCTGCCTCGCCGACGTCCACCGCCGCGAGGGCTGCTGCCGCCTCCCGCGCCCGCTCCCTCTCGCGCCGGGCACGCCGCGCCATGTTTGCGTCGGACAACAACCATGGCGCGTCCTGCTGCTTCGCGCGCCAACGGAGGGGTTGCGCGTCCGCCACCGCGTTCGGACGCCAGGCGGACCTCACCGCCTCCGGTGAGGCAGCGACGGCACACCGAGCGCCGGATCCATGCGCCATTTGGGCGGACGTGATGGATTCCCGATGGAAGGAGTCCGCGCGCTGCCTCGCACGGGCCTCGTCCCGGGAGCGACGGAGCGCAAGCCGGACGGCCATCTCCTCCTCGGGGCCGCGTGGGATGAGCTCGGGGTTGACGGATCTGGAGGTGAAGGACTCGGATCCGCTGCCTGCCATGCCGGAGATGGCCGGAGATCGGTGCAGGTGAGCTTGGGTGGCGGAGGGGAGTGGAGTGAAGTGGCTAGGGTTTGGTTCGGCGACCGGATCGGGAGGAATATATGTGGGGTCGAGGTGGGCCTGCGCGGGCCAGGCCGACGTGGCGGGCGTGCCCGGGCGCCCCATATTTGGGCTGGATATGAGGGGTGCCGGTCAGCCCGGTCGTTTGAGGCGCCCGGCTGGGTCGAAATTTCGTGACCGGTCAGTGACCGGGCGGCCCGCTCGGGCGTATGAGGCGGGTTTGAGGCGCCCGGCTGTAGATTCTCTAAGGCTATATCTCAGGTAATACTGCGTCTAGTCCATGTGCCCCCTCCCCGCAAAAATAATAATAAAGAAGTCCATGTGCCCGCGCAAATGCGATGACTTGGCCTCCTCCTTAATGGTCTGGATGAGGTGGGCGGCCGAGGGCTGCTCGGCGTCAAGCACACTGATGTTGCGCTCCTTCTAGATCCACCACACCATGAGGATTATCATGGAGAGGCACTTGCGCTACTCGGCCAACGATGAGTCAACGGATGTCGCCCACCATCCGAGGAAGGAGTTGTGTGCGCTCAAAGGAGGCGGCGTAGCACGACACCATATGCTACAGTTTCATGCCAAACCTGTCACGAGAACGAACACTCCACCAGGAGGTAGGACCATGGGTATCTTATATGTTTGTGGAGAAAGCTTAAGTGGTTTTGTCACAACCAAGAAAGTTTCTATGAGTGAGCGTCCCTTGATAAATGCCCATTGATACGTGTCAATGTCAATAAGTGGATGAGCGTTGTTAAAGACAATGTTTGTTCCTCTTCTTTGAAACGATTTTCATAGAGGTGGTGCATGGTCTCGGGCTGCTCGCCATAAAGAATGTAGAGAGCACTGTGGGGAAGACCTACCAGAGAAGTCGATTGACGGTCCAACACCGGTCCTCGAGAGCAAGCTACACGAAGAACTTCAGATATAACGATGCTCAAGTCTTCCAATTGAGCCGCCAGCGACATGCACCAGTGGTGCCAATGAGGAGTGCCTTGTAGCAAGGGACGGTAGAGTGGGTGCAATCGGCGGTCAATTTCCACGACAGGGATTCCGAGGGGGCCATGTGTCGCAGGCATCGCCATAGGTCGACGTACTAGACGATGGTTGCAGGAACGAGGGCGCCATGGATGTCCTAAATACAGGATCACAAGTGAAGGCCTTCGGTGATCTAATGCCACTTGTAGCACTGCCACGGGACAAGGGCGTGCACTGCCGGTGCCAGCTCCGCGATGGACCGGCCATCTACCCAGTGATCCTACCAGAAGAGGCAAGAATGACCATCCCCCAACATCCAGTAGGTGGAAGCGCGAAAAAATAGCCCGGGCATCTAGGCTGTGATTGAATGGGAGATGGCAACATGGACATGATGGAACGGTCTCTGAAGCCATTGCCACTGAGAACGGAGAGCAATGCCCATCTGGTGAAGGTCGGCGATGCCTAGGCCACCCAACGACAGCAGGCAACATTCCTAATGCCAGTTGACAAGGCGGTGGCCATCGTGCACGTACTTGCTACCACACCATAGAAAACCTCGAGGGATACGACCAACTTTCTTGATAGTGGTAGCGTCCATCGATATGGCGAGGAGGGAGTGCACGGGCTCAACGCTCGGGGTGTGACGCATAAGGAGGCGGGAGTCCCTGGGGAGGTGTCGACCTTCCACCGGGGTAGCTTGCTCTCGAGGCGATCGAGCAGCGGCTGGAGCGGAGAGGATGGCAACCTCCTGATGGATAGCGACAGTCAAAGCTACGGGATACAAAACTCCTGCATCAGGCACGCAGTGTCATCTCGAATATCCCGGATGTCATCATTGATGCAGCTGATGGGAGTGGCCAAGCACTTAATGTGAAGTCCGTCCTCAGGCCAGAAGCGACCCCAAGGATGCGAATGAGCTCGCAGATCAAACCCAAGTCCCGTTGGTCCGGGCAGCAGAATACGGTAGCGTCGTCTGCATACAATGACACACTAGAGGCTATGTGCCGCTCCGTCAGGTGCTGAAGGATGCCAACAGAAACCACACGCAGGATCAACGAGTTGAGCATGTCGATGACGAACAACATGGGTGACAAGGGGCCCCCTTGCGGAAGCCCCTTCCGGTGCCAATTCGGCGTTCCAGGCGCGCCGTTGACGTGAACATGAGTACTAGCGGTGGATAGAAGGATAGAGATCCACTCGCACCAGCGCCGGCCAAACCCGAGGTGGTGGAGGACATCGAGTAGGAACGCGAGTAGATGGAGTGGAATGCACTTTGGTTGGTGGAGACAATCTCAACGAGCCACGGAGCCAGCCGGAGACTACCGCCCCATCAACCTTATCCACCTCTTCACGTAACTTCTCTCATAAACAAATATACTATTATATGCACATGTTGGACCAATTTTTTTGCAAAAATGCACAAGTAAATATACTCTTACTTGCATAGGAAATAACACTCTTGAAATTGGCACATATAAACAAATGCACGATAACACTCCAACTCAATACTTCCACAGCTCATTCAGTTCATTTTTAGCATCAGATGCTTTCTAGGTTCAACCTACCTGAGTGTCTTCATCATCCCTATTTCAGAGCAAATGACGCGCCATTCTTGTCTATAGATGTTTCTCTTCAGAGTTTTCAATTAGTGACACCATCTCGGGAGCTCGTTCAGACTCCTCATAACCAAGATCATCAAGGAAGAGCCTCGGGAGAAATAGTAGAGGACAAAGATAGTATCAACGCTCAGAGACAAAAAAAAGGCCAAAGAAGCATTATATCCCTCCATGATTTCGCAATTGACTAGTAGCCAACAAACAGCAAGAAACAAAATAAAATAGTTTAGTATCAACAAGAAAATGTTTCGGGAATCATACCATGGACTCCGTTCTGCTTCTTCAATATCAGCAGCGACTTTTATCCTGGATTCAACAAGATCTCTGCATTTCTCAGCCTCATCAGCCGAATCAATAAATTGTGTCAACTTTACTGTTGCAAGTTCTACGGCGAAGCTCCTGTTCTTTCTGTTCAGGTATATCTCACTGTAGTTGGAATACCCTCGCCTCAGGTTCACACACATCAACTCAGCCTCCTTTATAATGCCCTTGATTGATAAGATAACAATTTATTAATGTGTGCGCACAAGTTGAATAAAAACATTTTTGTCTACTTTGTTGTATACAGTACATATCAGCAGAGCAACATCTGCGCCGCCCCCGCGAGGCGACGGGGAGGGGCCTCCCATCTGCGCCGCCGGTCTCCTCCTCCTGCCTCCCCTTCCCTCGCCACCGCCCAAGGGCGCGGTCGGGCTTCCGGCGGCGGCGGGGCGTCTTCTTCCCCACGCGCGATGGGGCGGCGCGGGCCGGCCTCCTCGGGCCTAAGCGCGGCACAGGGCGCCGCGGCGCGGCGGCTCGCCGGCGTGGGGTGCCTGCGCGGGTGATGTGGCAGCGTGGAGGACTTCGTGGCGGTGGCGACCCGGGGCGGCGGTCCTGGAAGGTGGTGGCAGGTGAAGCTCAGGCCTCTCGCGACGGCATGGCGTGGCGATGTCCCTGTCCAAGGCGGATCTACGCCGGCGATCTGGTGACTTTGGCTCCGGATTGGATCGGATCAGCGACGGTGACGAGCACGCGGGATTCATCTTGGCGGCTCTTGCGGTTTGGCGAGGTAGGGTGGCGGCCCTCCTCCCAGGCTCCAGTGGTGACACACGCAGGCTGTGGCCGGTGTGCCAGGGCTCCCACGGTGGCAGTGTTGTTGTGGATGGTCGCCGGATCTGAGTGGTCAGATCTGGGGCTTTGAAGGCGGTCTGGACGGTGCACATGTTGTCGGTTGGATGCTCATGGGACAAATCGGGGTGAAAACCTGGTCTCCGGCCGGTGGCCGGAGCCGGTGATGGTGACGCCCTCGGTGTCGTTTCCTTCTTGAAGGCATCATTGAGGTGAAGTTCCCAACTCCTTCCGCTACCTCCGGGGGAAACCCAAGATCAGTCGATCGGATGACGGCGGCGCACTTGTGTCGTTCCCTCCTTGGGGGCATCATTTTTGGAGGTGTGCATTGGCTTGAGGGACCAATGGACGGCTCCAGCGGTGGAGCGGCATTCCATGTGACGCATCGATGATGTGGAGTCTCGGCGGCGTGGAGCGGCAAGGCCTCGGCGATGGATGTGTGATGATGGACGCGCGTAGGGAGGAGGCGTTGTCTGGCGCCGTGGGGGCATCGACATCATGCCTGGCAAGGCTGTTGCGTCAGTACCTGCTCTGAAGACGGATCAGTGGAAGACGGCGGCGACGACCTATGAGAGTGGGTCGGACCGGTTTGCGCCCCAGACCTGGCTTGGTTGGGGCTTCCGGCTTTAGATGTTAGGCATTTATGCGATGTCTGTTTGGTATTAGGCTCAGACTATCGGCACCCTTCATGACAGATGTTGCTAAGATGGTGGCTTCAGACTACCTGATGTACTACTTTATAAGTTCTTTGTGAATAATTAATAAGATGGTTACATGCATCACCCAGATGCAGAGGCCGGGGTCATCCTCCTTTTAAAAAAAAAGCAGTGCAACATTAATCACAAGACCAGACATAAACCCTGGTCCCTCTTTGTCCAATAAACTTAAGGCAAGGCGCCGTATCTCCGTGCTCTGCTTGTGGCGGTGTTCTTGGGGGTCATGTACACGAGAACCAAGCCTCGGCCTCTCAATCATCAACTCGGTCTCCTTGGCGATACACTTTGATCCAAGCAATGTTTTGCAACATTTTTTAGGGAGAAAAAGGGAACACACATTTACTTAGACCTTTCGTAAACTACGGATATACAACATGTATAATCCTATTTCATCTGGCTTGTTCATTCTATTTTACATGGGAATATTTGACTTATTAATTTGAGTCGGACACTTACTGTCCGTCTCCTTGGCAATGCACTTTGATCCAAGCAATGTCTTGCAACATTTTTCAGGGGAGAAAAAGGGAACACACATTTACTTTGTCCTTTCGTAAACGACGGATATACTGCATGTATAATCCTATTTCGTCTGGCTTGTTCATTCTATTTTAGTTTGGAAATATTTGACTTGTTAATTCGAGTCAGACACTTACTGTGGCGGCAATGGTGTAATTTTCAGGTTCAGGTCTCATGTTACACAACGGATCTGAGGCGGCGGCGGCTAGATCTTGATACCCTTGCGACGTGGATGGCGGGAAGCGGCGGCCGGGACGCGTCGAGGAGCTCTGCTGCAGACGGCGGGATTGGCAGGAGGCGGGGGCGTGGTAGGCGGGCCCGATCTAGGGCTGCTGCTGTTACGTCCTCTTCTGCTGCCTCTCGTCGGCCTCGGCGATGGCTCGCGGAGGCACCCCGGGTCTGCCTCGCATCACGAGGATTATGGCGGTGGTGGTCATGTCCTACGTCGGAGGTGGTCGGCCTGAGGCTGGGTGGTCGGATCTTGTGGTCCGTCATCTAGTCCCGGCTGCGAGTCGGGGAGACATGGTTGCCGGTGAAAGCCGAGCCGATGGCGGCGTTCTACGTCGTTACCTTGATGAAGGCATCGTCGTGTAACTACTGTCGACCCACTCGTGGGAAACCCTCGACCCACTCGTGGGAAACCCTAGGATCTGGCCTTCCAGATCGGACGATGGCGGCATTGCGGTGTCGTTTCTCTCCTGGGAGCATCGTTTGTGGAGCAGCGCTGGAAGATAGAGGCAGGAGGCGGAGCGGGGTTTCATCCTCCGCATCGATGACGACGGATCTCGGCGGCGTGGTGCAGTGGAGTATCGGCGTCCGATGCGGGTTGACGGACTCGCGCAGGAGGACGACGCTGTCTGGCGTCGTGGAGGCGTCGACGGCAGGCCTGGCAAGGTCGATGCGTCAGTTCCTGTTCTGAAGATGGATAGGTGGAAGACGGTGGCGGTAGCCTCTGAGAGTGCGCCGGACCGGTGTGTGCCCCAGACCCGGCATTGTGGCTTGGTTGGGGCCTCCGGCTTTAGATGTTAGGCTTTGGTGCGAAGTCTGTTTGGTATTCAGCTCGGATTTCTGGCTCCCCTTCATCAAGTGGATAGGAGTAGCGACGGATGTTGCTGAGATGCTGGCTTCAGACTTACTGATGTATTACTTTGTAAGGTCTTTGTGAATAATTAATAAAGTGGCTGCATGCATCGCCCAGATGCAGAGGCCGGGTGTCATCCTCCTTTTCTAAAGAAAATTTTACACAAAAGTTCCAGGCAGCTCCGTTGGATATTGTTACTGAGGACGATCTCATCTTGAGGGACTTCGATCCGCCGGTCCACCCACTCAAACATCAACTGTTGTTCGTTCTTCAAACACTTCGAAATAAGAGAAACATGGTTTAGTTTGCCATTTTTGAAATTAAGAACTCCAAATGATGAAATACTACTCCCTCCATTCCATAATTCTTCTCCGGGGACACGGACTCGTCCGGGCTTAAGGACGACGCTGGTGCTGCGGAGGCCTCCTCCAGGAGCTTCGGTTTTTTCACTGGACGTTCCACGTGCACTGGTTCGTCAGAAGTTCCCGCTGTCGACGACATTGCCGCCGCTCGATAAGACATAGGTAAGCCTTTGTTCTTTTAGAGCGGAAATAGTATATCTAGTTTTGTTTTTGAGACGAAATAGCATATCTATTTATTTTTATTTTTTTGAGAAGAAAATAGCATATCTAGTTCTTCTTTTAGGGCCGCGACGAAGAGCCAGAAAGCCAGAAGGGACTTGTTCAGTCTCTTCTTTTGGATCACAGTGGTACGGCCCACCATCCGCGGCCCACTGGACTTCTACTATACAAAGCACAACCATTTCTTGCCCTCTCCGCCGTCGCGCGACGATCCATCCACCGATAGCCCACACGAAAGAACGAGCACGCGCGAGGATGGCGGGCACAACCACCACCGGCGGCGGCGGGGGAGCGGCTCAGGGGGGTCGCCGGACGCTGGGGCTGCTGGCGAGCGCGGCGAAGCGGAAGGACGGGTTCGTGCAGCTGCTGCTGATGTCGGGCATCCTCATGATGAGCCTGCGTTCCCTGAGCCAGAAGCACCGCGTCCGCGACCTCGCCAACGACGCCGCCGAGCTCAGCCTCGAGCAGGAGCACATCTCCCACCGCATGCGCGAGCTCCAGGGCGAGCTCGACCGCGAGGCCGGCGCCGACCCCTCGGGCGCGTTCGCCTCCCACCTCCGCCGCATCTTCGCCGAACACCCTCCCAACCCCACCCCCGCCGCCACCGCCACCGCTCCCGAAGACCACTAGCTCCCTCGTCTCCGTCCAGATCGTGGCGGCGCGTCTTGCTCATCGATGTCTTCGTCCCTGTTTACTCTTGAGATCTCTGTCCGTGGGTTGTGTAGATGCTTGTGATCTGAACCATTACCGTGCACGCCATGTGTTTGTGGAAATGCCGGGAGGGGCTACCGGATTGTATCGAACCGGAAACCACATTTTGTTACCTACTACTCACAGCGCGCCACATTGTGCTGCACTTGGATGGATCAATTTTGCATTTCCTCTATATATTCAATAATTTTCTGAGTTGGTTGTTGATGCTCTCTATGTGCTTGAAGAATGAGATGCCACGGCCGGCTATGGTGGTGCAAACAAGAGTAGAATCACATAGGCGTTCAGTCGCATTCAAATTTCGTGTTCGTGTACTGCATTTGAATGCCATACATGTGGAGTTATATAGACTGATGAGACTGATCCTGCTTGACTCAAGGTCACCACAAGAATGTCCGTCTTAACTAGTTGCTCACCCCAAGTGTAACACAGATGATGTCTCATGTCAGAAAGCCATAAAGAGCTCCTGGAAATACAACACTGGTAGCTTTCGTCAAGAAAAGTTTCGAGAGCCGCTTCACCAGCATGCCGAGTGAGGTTACCTGCTCCCAAGCCTCAAATCCCTCGCTCCTGTGGCTGAGTGCGCGCGCAAACATCAAGAGCATTTTTCCGCATAACCGTGTCGCAGTGTTGTGCCGTTGTTTGCATCGAAACCATCAGTTCTGAATCAGTAGTTATCTGGAGTTTTCCGTTTGGGATTTGGCTTTGGGTGTTATCAGGTGAGGAAGCTACAGAAGGTGTTTGCGAGAGAGGGGAAGGGGCTGAAGGAGCTGCCGCTGGAGCTGAAGCAGAAAGTCTCCTATGAGATACTACAGAAGCTGCATGATTTGGGAGCGAACAGCAACATGTAGTATCGCCTTGCTCTGTTGACAACTTGGAATACTGATGCTAAGTTGGAATTGTCATCAGGTGCACTTGGAAAGTTGGACTGTTGCACTTTCATAGCCAGTATTAACATTGGGATTTCGTGCCCCTCTGCGATATGTAGTCATTGGTTTGCATTGTTTTTGTGGACGACGTGCTCGTGTGTCTGGCCTAATCTGCCATATGAATTATCAGGTGCTTTGTTGGCTGGGGCATGGGCCATCTCATGGTTCCAAATTAAGATGAGTTTGAATTGCGTGTTGGACGCATCTGAGAAGTAGCACAATTTCAGGTTGAATAAATAACACAATTGGGCTTCTTCATATTTTTTTTCCTTTTCCGTTTATAGCATTTGCTTCTCTATGGAGATCTGTTAATATTCGCTTTACTAATTTCACATATAAGCAGCAGATTTTTGACACAGCATTTGGACTCCGAGCAATGCAGCTTCCCAACAGTTCAGAAAAGTTAGGCATCTTTTAATATTGTTTCATGTTGCCAACTGCTGCTGCAATTTCATTTCTTGCACAGTTTGTGTATATTCTCACGTATATAGGTCAACAGTGATTGAAATGATACTTGAAGAAAAGCATGTTTATTTATTTCACGTTTTAGTTGTGGAAATATTGCGGGATATTCAATTTGGCTCTAGGGAGCACATGCTCCCGTGTGCCAAAAATGGATTTTACAAATGTCAAAAAAAAATTGAAAAAAAATTAGATGTGTTCATTGTGACACCCAAATGATACCTGCAAATTTTCAGGAGAAAAACTTAAGCATTTTGACTTGTGCAAAAAAAAAAAAGTCGAACCCCAAATGTTACAACTAATTTTGATTTTTAAACCGACGAAGCACACTTGCTACACTAACATGAACATCTACAAACAAAATGTTAGAATTTTTAAATTTTATTTACTATTTATTTCAATTTTACTGTTCAATAGGGAGCATATGCTCCTTAGAGCCAAAAATCCGCGTCCACCTCTTATATTTATCTAGAGGTGACCTATTTTATTCCATTATCTCACCAAATTTGAACTATATGTACATTTTGCTGTAATTCTGGCGTGTTCAGAAGCACAAAGATATCAGAAGTGCACCTGCTCAGATCTTGTCGAATTTAGGCTTCTCCAGTACAGAATCAAGTATGTGAGCTTAGCTTAAGATGCATTCACTTGTGTAATGATTCTTTATATTTATACTCCTCATTAGGTTTTTGTTCAGCTTCATTATTGCTTTATGGTTCAATATTCAGGGATGTTAAAATGAGCATTGGAGTACAAGTGGGATATGCGTACGGAGGACATTGGTCTATGGATACCTGTCAATGTATGGCATACTGAACATAGTGACAAGCCTGAGAATGAACTTAAGGTTATTTCTATTACACCACTCATGTGGATAGCATTTACAAAATTATTTAGTTTTGGAGATGACTGGAGACAATTGGATTTCTTCTGGAATATTTTTAAAATGCTCTAAGAAATACTTGAGTGACTGCTTGTCATACATACTGGTGTTGCAGAAGAAGAGATAATAGCAGGTCCACCTTTGCCCCCCTTTGTGCACATTATGGCGGTGTTGCTGTTAGATGGGGCTGATTGCTGTGAAGCTTGCATAGAACGGGCCAAGAGGGCCCAACCCGCAGCACCAAAATGCAATATATGGGTTTATTGTCCATCAGAGCATGGATGCCACTCACCTGATAAATATGAACATAAGCATCAAGAGTGCTGGTTGAAACAGGTATTACCCAGTCGATGTATATATTTAACCATTGGAAGTTTGGAACTCTAGTCTTGTTCTCGTGCATCTCTGGTGATATTTTTTCAGAAAATGGCACTGAGTAGTCTTTCCTTGAAAGCACTTCAGTCTGATTTGTTTTGCATAATTGGCTCAAATTGCAGAGTTTTTTTTTCCTTTTAACATTTAGAAATAGGGGGAAAACATCTAGTCCTCGTTCAAGTGTCTCATGTATCGTAAAGCATGGACCCTGCTTGTAAGTTCAACAGCAGAGGTGATAAGGCGCTTTGCTCTATCAAATGGTAAATACGGTCACCTTATCATACAAGTCATTGGGTCTACAACCGAGAAAGAATTCTAGAAGATTTAACTGTCTGCACAGCATTGCAACATGTAGAAGCTTTTATGCTTTAGCATATTACTTGGCTGCCTTTAACTTACAGAGACTTCGATGCTGTGTTCTCGATGTAGCTCCACTTTCAATTGCTTGCCAGAGAAAAGGATGCGATGCAACATTTGAAGTTGATGAGTTCCCTCTTATTGTTGACTATGACAAAGTAATTTGATGTGCTGGTTTGAGCTTGCAGACCGATCGTCCTAAATTGAACTTCAAAGACCGTTATTCTGAGTCGTACAGGATTCTCGTCTTTCTACCCCCATTGTTGTGCCATGGATGTCAGGCGTCGCCGGTGCAAGAGCTGCTTAGGGCCTACAAATGGTCAATATGATCACCTTATCCTTTACATTTTTACACACCCACAGTAGCATTTGTTTCCTTTACTTATTATCCTTAAGATTATTCGGTAGCTCAAGTTTGTTGCTTTGGAAAGGACTACTGCTGGTTAAATCTTTTTCAGAGCAGGAAAAAAAAAGGAACACATGATTCATGTTTATTCTTGTGTTTCCCCATTCTTTGGGAGGTAGAGATATTCTGAGAGTGTGGCCAGCCTGTGGATTCATCTGTGCTATATTTTCTGTCTTCTTTGTTGATGGATGTAAACCACCTGTTATCTTTTCCATGTCACTAACCTCCTAGGGATTGAAAAAGCATATGAGCATATGATACATAGCCAGTTGATTTAGAAAGTCATATTTATATGACATGTAGCCAGTTGATTTAAGAAGTCATATTTGTTGCATACACGCAGAAGTCATGTAGCCTGTTTTTATCGTAAACCGGTAACATAAGGTTTTCGATTCTGTTTAATGAATTGTCTGAGTTCTTGGCCCTTGCCCTTTGGGTTTTCGAATGAATTGCTAAAGATCTTAGCCTTATTTTTACAATTAAGTGACGTAGTATCATAAGTGTTTTGCAGGGACTAGAAGTAAATATGATTTGCTGCATTGTTTCCTTTGTAAGGTTTATTTGCCAGTTGTTTACTCGCTCGGGGGTCCTTTTGTGTCGCTATTTTCATGGTTTTGGTGGGATGGCTGCGGCGCGAGATCCATCAGAAGCTTAGACATGGTTAAAGAGCCCACGCTTTCACGTGTGGACGATCTCTACCAAGTAAACGTGATTGATTTGGCTCGACAAACTATATAAAAATGACGCTGCTTTACTTTACATGTTTCACAGCTTCTCTGGTGGAGTTGATTTTATAAAACCCACCCATTCTTTAAAAAAATCACAATAATATACGGATAATAATCACACTAAGAGATTCCTTATCGTATTCCTCGTCATCTTTAAAATTTGAAGGGTCTTACCTAAAATTGGTTTTCTCTGTGTAAAAGACAACTAAACTCATGTTTTGTATCCTTTCCGGGCCTATGATTTAGACTGGAGAAGACACGGCCAACAGGAGTGAAGAAAATTGCAAAGACTCTGATTTAGTTATTCGGAGAAGGGTACTTGAGAGCCCCCAATGCAGAGGAGACCACAAGGCTTATGGTGATGGATGAAGCAAGAGTTCCCTGGGATGTTTGAATCCATTCATCATCGTTCTCTGTTTTCCATTAATCGTCGTTCTCTGTTTTCCACGGAGAAGATATTCATTGCAGTCGCACTAATCCCTCTTGTCGTCATGGTGCTGTGCATTCAGGGAAGGAGTGGCACTCATGCTATGGGACGAGCTGCCTTTTTGAAAGGTCTCTTCCATCACGCAATCTTGGCAGCGGGCGCGGCGGTAATGACTGCATCAACATGCATCGTATAGGCAATGGTAATTGCAGCAATTTTCTTCTCGTCCCCAGCAACCTCAACGAGTGAGGTGAGAGACGGCTTTCTTCTTGAACACGGCATCTTTCGTTTGATACCTTTTGGGTGGTGGGTAGACAACATCATCAAGGATCTTCCTGGACTGATTGCATGCATACATGCATGTCTATGTGTACGGGACATCGCTTGTATTGATTGAACATCCACACGTTGCCACCGATCAAATACCCCTCAAGAATTCGTAGGAAGGAGTATCATTCATCTTGATAGACACCCATAACAATCAGTGAGACGATTTTGCTCTTGACGTCGATAGAGAAGTGGCGAGGTCCACATCAAACACAACCCGCCACAACCCACAATGGCCACATCAAACCCACAACTCATAGCACCAACAAACTCACTATTTTTAGTTCGAAAATAAATAAATAGCTCACTATTTCGACAGACTTGGAAGTTGGAAGTTGGAACTTAAAACCGGAAGGCCTAAAATAAATCTAGGAAAACACGAACACCAATCTACGACTAGAACTCTGGTGGGCTAAAGATACCACTGTCCTTCTAATCGTCCAACCACAGGTTGGTTTGTTCCGTTAGAGCATATACAGTCGGGCGCCCTAAACCGCCCTCAAACGCCCGGGTGGCCCGTCCGGTCACTGACCGGTCACGAAAATGTGACCCAGCCGGGTGCCTCAAACGCTCGGGCTGACCGGCACCCCTCATATCCAGCCCAAATATGGGGCGGATATGAGGTGGCCCGGGCGCGTCCGCCACGTCAGCCCGGCCCACCCCGACCCCACAAATATCCCCATCCGGCAAACCCTAGACACCGGTCAATCCGAACTCCACTTCACTCCCTCTCCGTCTACTCCACTTCCGATCCCCTCCCCTCCGATCCGACGGCCGGCGACGAAAGCAGCGGTGGCTCCGGTGCAGAATCCGACGGCTCGAACATCGACGTGGAGGAGGTAGCCCTCCGCATCGCATTGAGGAGGTCGCTGCTCGAGCAAGGCGGCCCGGCAGCGTCGGATCTTCTTCCTCAGCGCCCGTCGCCCGTCGACACAGCGCCGGCGACGTCGCCGGCCCTTCCCGCCCGGCGCGCAGCTCCGGCAGCCGCTCCGCCAGGTACGCCGCCCACCTCCACCACCCTCTGGTCCGGAAGTGGTACCCGGCCACCGGTAGGTCCTCGTGTCCGCGCCGGGGCCGGCGCGCACGAGGACGCCCGAGTCCGAGGCACGTGCAGCCCGGCACGAGCGACAGCGGGCGAGGGAGAGGGGGGAGGCGATGTCCGCGCGCCGGTCGATCCCGAGGCCGCGCTCCTCGCGTCGGTCCTCTGCCGCTCTTTCACGACGGCGGAGACGGATGCACGGCGCCTCCGCCGCAAGAATTAATGCCAAGGCGCTCCGACTCGCCATCGAGTTGTCGGAGCGCGAGACAAACAAGGAGGCGGCGGCGAAGGCGAAGGCGGCCCGCCATGCCAAAGAGCAGGACCGCCTACTCCGCAGGCTGTCGGGCATGAGGTGCAGCTCTGACTCCGACCTGACGGACGGCTCCACCGATAGCTCCAGTTCCGACGACGACGCGCCTCCGCACGCCGACGCCTACACGGAGGAGGGGCACAGCTGCGCCGACGACCGGAAGGGAAAGGGGCTGGCGAGGAAATTGTGATTTCCTCCGCCCTTCCTCGTTTTGTTTATATTTTAAGTTGTTTGTAGTATGAATTTGCACTGTCTGCCGATGAACCTTCGATGAACTATGTGCTTTTGTCCGGCGATGCAATGATGATCCGGCTAGTTTGATCGTGTTTATACTTTATACGTAGCGTTGCATGGATTGCATGGATTTAAGGTTTCAGATATGAGAGACGTAGGTGTGGAAGCCAATATATGAGGCGTGCCCGGTCAGTGCCCGCAAACGCGTCCGGACGTGTTCACGAGGGACCGGATTCGGAGTCCGGCTGTGGATGCTGTTACGAACCCAATCTTTCCTGGTGCAGTATCACCGATGCACCATGAATTATTAGCAGAAAAATAGCGTCACGCAAACTATACATACAACAGACACGTGTGCTTCCAGCCGTCCACGTCATTCTAGCTCGAACCACCTTGCTTGGCTTGTTTGCCATCCTGTTCATGCCTGGTGCCGGACAAGCGCTCTATCTCCATCACCGTGAACCACCACATAACAGACGCTGCTCGCCTGTAAAGCGCAGACGTGCAGTGTGGGTGCGGCAACGGGGGTGGCCGGAACAACAAACCCGTGTGCCCGGCGCGCCCCAACGGCAAGGCGAGGGCCGGCAAGATCGTCCCACCCCGTTCCACCCGATCCGCTCTGCCAGCTTCGAATACAATACTAAATATCGAAGTTGTTCATTTTAAATGGCCCGTCCCCTGCTTCTTCTGCTTCACTTGTCCTGCGCCAGCACCGCGCTCCAGGTCACAAGCTCGACCTCGCAGAGCGCGCCCACCGCCGGAATGGCTTCCAGCGCCGCCGCCGACGTGGTTGAGGCCGAGCTGTTCCCTTTCATCCGTGTGTACAAGAGCGGCCGCGTCGAGCGCCTGCTCGGCACCGACACCGTGCCGGCGTCCTTGGACGCCTCCACGGGCGTGGCGTCCAAGGACGTCACCATCGACCCGGCCACCGGCGTCTCCGTTCGCCTCTACCTTCCGACAGCGGCTGCAGCCGACGGCGGTGACAAGAAGCTGCCCGTCCTCGTGTACTTCCACGGCGGCGGGTTCATGGTCGAGTCGGCGGCCTCCCCGACGTACCACCGCTACCTCAACGCGCTCGCCGCCCGCGCGGGCGCCCTCGCGGTGTCCGTCGAGTACCGCCGCGTGCCGGAGCACCCGCTCCCCGCGGCCTACGACGACTCGTGGGCGGCCCTCGCGTGGGCGGTCGCCGGCTCGGCCCCGGGAGGCCCGGAGCCGTGGCTCGCGGCGCACGGGGACGCGTCCCGCGTGTTCCTGGCCGGCGACAGCGCGGGCGCCAACATCGCGCACAACGTCGCCCTGCGCGCTGCCGCCGAGGGGCTCCCGCGCCCGTGCGCGGCCATCGTCGGCGTGCTGCTGGTGCACCCCTACTTCTGGGACCCGACCAACGCCATGAAGCCGGCTCTGGAGGTCAGGATCCGCCGCGAATGGCGGTTCATATGCGCGCGCCCCGACGCCGAGGTCGACGACCCGAGGTTCTGCCCGACGTGCGCCGAGGCGGCGCCGCGGCTCGCGGCGCTGCCGTGCAAGCGGGTGATGGTGGCCGTGGCGGGCGACGACTTCCTGGCGGTGAAGGGGCGGGCGTACTACGCGGCGCTGCTGGCGAGCGGGTGGCGCGGGGAGGCCGAGCTGGTGGACACGCCGGGGCAGGACCACGTGTTCCATCTCCTGCGGCCGGGGACGGAGGCGGCCGCCGAGATGTTGGACCGCGTCGCGGGTTTCATTTCGCGTGCTTGACCTCACCTGCTCCCCGTTGAAGTTGAACTTGTGCGCGGTTCCTGTAGTCGTGCGTCAGGGCGACTAATAAATGAAGCGGACTCGCTATCTCCCAAGAGCAACGGATTTCAAGTCTTCTCTCCAAATTTCGCCATACATCTGTGGATGTGCTGCATCCATCGGCGTGCGTTGAAATTAGTATATTTCGTGTCTATGACAGTGACCATATTTTCCTTGAATTTTGAAAAACTTGATAGGCTCCTCATGACAACATAGTGGGAGCTCAATGCCCTTTCGATCTCGATTCATGTTTTGGAAGAAAGATGTCCACATAACCCCCTCGGGTTTCACGAACCGGCCAGTTTACCTCTAGCTAAACAACAGGGCATTGTATTTAGGTTGTGTTTGGTTCACCTTCAACTGCCAACCTTTGGGTCCGAAAGCTAAAAGCTGAATCAAAGATGTTTCCAGCAAACCAAATTCTTAAGAAGCTGCAATTTCTTGTAGTAAAATTCCCGCAGCAGTCTGACCTTAACTTTTCCAGCTTCTCAACCAACCGTTTTTCTATGACTCCTAGAAATTGAGAGGTATTCACCCAACTTTGCCAACAGTAAGTGAAAAAAACGTACAATCCATTTCTCCCCTGAGCGAACGAGAAAGCGAACCGACCACAAAGAGCCTCGTCCCCACCAGAGACAGAGAGCGAACGAAAATAAAAGGCACGTGGAAAAGAGAGGGGGAGGGGGCAGCTAGGGTTCCTAGTCGCGCCACACGGCCAGCCTACCTCCTCCACCGCCCTGCCGCAACCGCCTCCCTCCTCCACTCCCAGTTCGTGATAGCCTCTTTCCACTGTCTGGCATCGAGTGTCTTGTCCCGACCAGCAGCACTGACGCTCCCCTGTAGCAGCCGCTCCTCCCCCCTCCCTCCGGCCAGGTAGCAACCCCTCCTTCCTCCCTCTGCACATGACACAAGGGTTCATTATCATTAGTGCACTTCTCTTCATTTCATGCACCTCTCAAAGGTGTAGAACATAACAACAAATGTCATCATTCATTATATTCTTATTTGCGACGCGAACTTCGTGTTCGTTTCTAGGAAAATACTATCTTGTGAACTCTGGGTATCAAAACTACAAGGGATATCTTTCTCATTTTAAGGGGAGTACACTACCGGAATTTCGCCTTCGTCGTCACCGTCCATCGCAATTTTAATAAAGGTTAATTAATTTTTAAAAATATTGAAAAAACAAATTCAAATTTAAAAATATTCACAAATATTTGCATATTTAAAAAATATTCAAAATTATAAAGTATTAAAAACAGTCATGAGTGGTTTTTACAATGGTTCGTAAAATTTAAAAAGTTCATGAAATTTAGAAATAACAAAAAATAAATTGAAAATAAAAACAAAGGTAAAAACCAAGAAAGAGAGAATAAAAAAAATTGACGCCCAAAAGAAAAAAGATTAAAAAGGAAAACTTTGAGAAAGAAAGACTAAAAAATGCTCTTGAACTCTATGTATTTGTATGAGGGATCGATGGAATGACTTTGAATTAACAACATGCATGTGTCCGATTGCTACGGAGTTGTCTCTTGTCTCTTTCTCGTTCTACGACCCTGCAGGTACACATGATCTCGGAGTTCGATCAAGGAGGAGGTTAGGAGCAAGAAGGACGCGGATCGTTATTCTGAACACCAGTGACAGAAAGGTTTAGTACGGTAGCGGAAAGCCAATCCTTGGGGATTCATGAGGTGTAGTCATTAGACATCCAATGCTTTTGTCTAGATTATATTCTTAATAACCGAGGTAACCCGGGAGACGGTAAGGGCATGCGGTTAGACAACTGACTCTTGATGTAGGCCGCACATCGGTCAAGATGTAATTTGGACACATCCCCCACTTCGTCTTGTTGCAAGAACATCTTAATGGGTGTCTTCCAGAGCACATATTAAGATCATGGTGATCCATAGCACAAATATATGGTTTGTAAGGATCAAGACCTCATATCCAAGCATGTTTTAATTCTAGTGTTTACACCCCTAAGGCTGTTAAGGTCCGGTTACAAAAACTAGAATTTAATTCTCTCGCAAAGACTTGGTAGAGCCTCTGACGTAGTGTACATCCTCTCGTGGGTTCAATAACCTAGGCCCTAGGGTCACTCCTTGGGGGAAAAGGCAGGCAAACCTCCACTGTCCAAACCAGATCTCAAAGAGCATCAACCACCTTGCAATAGTTCCTTCACGGATCGGCGAAACACACTAGTGGAAGTTACAAAAAGAGAGAAGAAAAATGATTATCCACAATAATCGATGGCCTAGATGAGTTGTAGAAAGCCATGAGCTAATTAGCTAGGAGATTGAGTTTAAGAATCATTTAGTTGAACAAATTGCTAGACTTTAGCGTGTGGAAGGATTGAAGTGTTATCAAAGATCGAATACCCCTCACCCTGTAACGAGGATACTCTTAGGATCATTCATGTATGGGATCCAAAAACCACCCCTTCTCCTAATTAACTCGGTTGAGCTCAGCCTACTTGCGAGAGTGAGGGAATGCAAGAGGGAAGTAAGATTCAAGTGAGATTTGATATCTTTCCTTGCTCGAGAAGATTGAGTTCTTCTCCAAGCACTCATCATGCTAATTTCTCTTCGAGTTTGGAGACTCCTAGGTTATGGGAGTCCACCGGGAACGTCGAAGTTGTGGATTTTTTCACTGAGCTTCCGAAGACTAAAGATCTGAAAAAACATCTACACACTAAGTGTGTTTTGGTGATAATGACAAGCGATTAGGAGGCTCCTCAATGGAAAGTAGAATATCAGTAGATATTTGAACTCCGGTAAATATATCGGTTATTTCTATTTTCATTAGTGAAAGGGCATGTAGCCCCTAAGTGTGGTTTTGGTAATTAATGACAATCTCTATGGACTAATGTTTTCAGTGAGATATATTTGAAGGTTTTCTCCATAGATGGTGCCTCAAGGATATTGGATGGAATCAAGGATGAAGTCCATATATATGAAGATATATTTGCTCTAAGCTTTGGTATTAAATGATAATTCCTATGGAGCATCAAGTGCATTGAATCTTATATGAAGATATGTTCCATAGTGATGCTTGAAGTGCATTGGGTTGTTTTGTGAAGAATTTCATCAAAGCATCCGAAGAAGTCCTTATGGTATCCTTCTCTGGATACACCATGCTCACGGGCTTGTACCGTGCGCACGGGGTCGAGTGTCAACTCTCTGGATACCCCGTGTTAACGGGGCCTAGGTGTTTGGCTTTCGAGATCCCATGTCCAGTGAGGTTTCAAGTTGGTCTTCGGGGATTTCTATTGAAACCATCAAGATTGATTTCAATGCCTAATCTAATTATGTTCATGGTGGAGTTCATTGGAGGATCTCAAAGATTGACATATTTGGGCTTTTAAGGATCAAGGGCTTGAGAGAATAATCAAAGAGAAGAATTCAAGTTATGGTTTCAGGACAAGATCATGATGAGCTCATGTGTTGGGTTTAGGTTGATCAAGTCTTGAAGCAAGCAACTAGAGTGAAAAATTCATTGTGCCTCTCAAGAGCTTGTGATGGAGTTTTTAGAAGGGCAAGTGGCGACCAAGATGATATTCATAGTGGAACTTGATATGGTCATGAAAGAGTCTTTGGTGATATAGTCTTGAAGCAATGAAGGGAAATGAAGATTTCATTGTGGCTTTCAAGAAACCAATATGGGGCATAAAGTAAAGATGTTGGTTGACCAAGATGAAGCTCGAAGATTATATCTAGATGGTCAACTCACAAAGCGCAAACATTGTACCACATGGGATCAAGTGATCTAGTGGTATGGTAAGTAGTTATGAATTGTGCTTTGTTACCTAACCCATGCTATGTGTTTGTTATGTCTATGTGGGTTAGGTGTTTCTCATGGGCTTGCATCAAAAGGAAAGATTTCAAGTAGCCTATGTGTGGATGACATGAAGTGGTGATGGTCATCGGGTTCGAGGAGTCCAAGTGCAAGATGAGAAGCCGGAGGTTATATGCTTTGAAGCTTGCGATCCACATCATGATAATGTGCATGTGAAGATGGGCTTAAGTTAAGGCTTCCCTCATTGCATTACGAGGAAGCAATTCGAGTATCTTCACCAAGTGGTTGTGGACAAGAAAGGGATTCCAACTTGAGGCAAGCATTAAAGGCATCATCAAGCTCAAGTTGAATATGCAAGGCAAAGGTATAACTTAGCTAGGTTTTCCTAGTTTTGCCGGTCTCATAGTGCTTGGTGGGAGACCGGATTATAGGTTTGATAGCCGTACTATCAAGAGGGACTTTCGGGCGAGTAGCTTGATCACGTCGCATGTAGAGAGCTCAAACCTTTGCATTACTTGCATCATTCTTTCTTGTTGATCTTGGGTGGTTCTCTATGTGAGGACCTTAGGCTTTTCCATAGCTTTAAAACGAGCCCAAGATCATCGAATTCGGAGTTCGTATGCCAAAGTTGTGCTTGTTTTAGTGGGCTGCTGCAGGCTGTTCTGGGTACCCCGTGGGCACGGGGTTTTGACCTCGTGTGCACGGGGCCCCCGTGCACACGGGCTTGTACCGTGCACACGGGACCCCGTGGGCACGGGGTCTCAACCCCCGTGTGCATGGGGTGTCCAGAATCAGCCCGTTGAGCCCCAACGGCTAGTTTCTGAGTTTGGCTATTTAAGGGCTCCTTCCTCCCACCGGTTGGGGGTTGGTTCATACATTTTCTAAACACCTTTTTGAGCCTCATACCACCTCTTCCAAACCCCTATCTCCCCTCTATGTGATGGGGGATTTGTGGATGGATTTGTGAGCCATTTGTTGATCCTATCCATTGCATCCCCTCTCTTCAATCTCCTACTTTCGAGAGTGCATCTTGTGAGATTGAGAGAGTGAGTTGAGCATTTGTTGCTTGACCTTGCATTGCATTTGTTGCATTGGTTTGAGCTCCCCACATCGATTAGTTCGAGTGAGAGTCCGTGAGTTTATTACTCTTGGAGGTTTCCGCCTCCTAGACGGTTTGGTGATATACTTGAGAAGATTGTGAAGAGGCCTAGGTGGCCGTGGTTCCCCCGGAAGCTTCCTCTTGTGGTGTGCTCCGGGGAAGGGTGTGAAGTGGCCTAGGTGGTCAAGGTTCCTCCGGAAGCTTCCTTGCTTGTGGTGTGCTCCGGAGAAGTTTGTAAAGGTGTGGTGGTCGCCTTCAAGACCAACCCCGAGTGAATCGAGGCTCATCCGTTGGGGGTGACTCGAAAGGGAGAATACGGTGAGTCACTTGGTGACGCCTCGGAGCTTTGGCTTCGGCACCGCTCCAACGGAGATTAGCACTCTCACGAGTGTGAACTTCGGGATAAATCCGCGTCCCCGACTCACTTGTGGTTATCTCATACCCACACCCTTTACTTTCCGCAATTCATACTTGCTCTCATTGATATATCGTGTGCTAGTTGAATTGCTTAGTTGTTCCTACATTTCCATATCTTGTGATATAGTTTGTGCTTGCTAGTTTCCTTAAGTGCCTATCTTGTTTAGCATAGGTTGTTGGTGCACTTAGTTGAGCCTAGCATATTTAGGATTTGTGCTTGAAAGGTATCCGTTTAGTTTAATTCCGCATTAGGATAAAGCCAAATCCGTAACAGTTTTAAAACGCCTATTCACCCCCCCCTCTAGTCGTCATCTAGATCCTTTCAATTAGGATCTGCGGTTTGTACTTGCTATTATTTATACATTGAGTGGAGTTTGAATTCCTTGCTAGTTCCTTTTATCACTGAGCTTAACATATTTTAGGATTTGTGTTTGAAAAGTATCAGACTATTTTAATTACGCATTATGATAAAACACAATCCATAATTGTTTTAAATCATCTATATATTCACTCATCCTGTAGGTGATATCTAGTTCCTCTCAGATATGATGATCAATAATGTGTAGTGATAAAAATATTTTTATGTGTTACGTCTTATTGATATTAGACTTGCTATATTTAGTCAACAGAGCTTATAAGGACAAGGGGTTGGCAGTTGATTCTCTGTTATTTTTTGGGTTTTTCCAGATCGAGTGCTACAGCTTATGTCTGGGTTTCGGTTCTTGAGTCGTTTTTTCTTACTTTTTAGAAGAAAAAACATATAATTTTTAAATAAATTGTTACATAGTTTCAGAAAATGTTCCTTAATTTTTAAAAATGTTCAAATTTTTTAAAGATGTTTGTTTATTTTTAAAATGTTCAGCAATTTGATATTTTTTATTAGAACCTGTTCAATTTTTGAAAATGTTTTTGATTTTGGGAAATGGTGACAAATTTAAAATATTCAAAAATTTAACAAATCTTCACCAGTTTAATAATAATTGTTGATTTTTTCAAAAATATTAAAAAAACAATGTTAATTCAAAACAATTCACAAATATTTGCACATTTTAAAATTCATGGTAATTTCAAAAATTATAAATTTTTAGAAATAGTCATGAGTGATTCTAAAACGGGGTCGTGAAATTTAAAAAAAATCATCAATTAAGAAAATAACTAAGAAATATATCACATAAAAAATAAATTTTAAATTAAAAGGAAAAACAAAGGTAAAACCGAAAGAAAGAGAGAAGAAAAAATTGGTGCCCAAAAGAAAAAAGATTAAAAAAAGGAAGAATGAAAGACTAAAAAATCGGCGCCCCGCCTCGTCCTGGGTTTGTCCAGTAGCTCACGGGGTGCGCGTTTGGTCGATATCCAATGACTTAGGCGCGGAATAGGATTCCGTCGACATGGTGACAATTACTGAATTGGAGTGTAAAGAAAAGTTGTTTCCTCGGTAGTAATTGTGGCATAAGTAACGAGGGTGTAGGATTTTGAGGACCACTTTGATTTGCAGGCATTTCAAAATGTAAGAATAGAAAAAAAATATTATTGATTGACATGTCCACTTGAATCCTATAGGATAGCAAACCACATGAATGAGACTATATAGTGTTTGATGTCACAGAAAAAAAAATTGAACCAACCTATGGTTGGATGGTTAGGCGGACAATGGTATCCTTATCCCACCAGAGTTCAAGTCCTAGACTTGACACTAGTGCTCACATTTTCTTGAATTTATTATAGGTCTTCCGGCGATGTGCGTTCAGTGGAGGAGACGTTCTGGTCAACTACGAAGGTGTGTGTGGCGACTTCGTCAATTTCAAGATGATATACCGGCTGAGTCTCTCGGAGATGCTCATAGCCGGTGGCAAATCTAGAAAGAAAATGGAAGGTGGGCTCAAAGTTTACGCCAAGAAAACTGAACGCTCTTTTGAAGAAAAAATCGATTATCTTCTAATCATTTTGTGCAAATAAACTGGAAAATTTCCCAGATTACTACTGGAAACTTGTTATTTAGTAGAATTTTCTCTGATTTTTTTAAATATCAAATTTTGGTTTTTTTTTGAATCTGTTTAGCGAGATAACCGTGATCTCCTAATCATTTTGTGCAAATAAACTCGAAAATTTCCAAGATTACTACTGCAAACATGTTATTTACTAGATTTTTTTCAGACTTTTTAAAATAACAAATTTTGAACAAAAAATTGAATCAGTTTAGCGAGATAACCATTATCTCCTAATCATTTTGTGCAAATAAACTGGAAAATTTCCTAGATAACTACTGGAAACATGTTATTTACTAGATTTTTTCGGATTTTTTTAAATATCAAATTTTGAACAAAAAATTGAATCTGTTTAGCGAGATAACCATTATCTCCTAATAATTTTGTGCAAATAAACTCGAAAATTTCCAAGATTACTACTGGAAACATGTTATTTACTAGATTTTTTTCGAACTTTTTAAAATAACAAATTTTGAACAAAAATTTGAATCAGTTTAGCGAGATAACCATTATCTCCTAATCATTTTGTGCAAATAAACTGGAAAATTTCCCAGATAACTACTGGAAACATGTTATTTACAAGATTTTTTCGGATTTTTTTAAATATCAAATTTTGAACAAAAAATTGAATCTGTTTAGCGAGATAACCATGATCTCCTAATCATTTTGTGCAAATAAACTCGAAAATTTCCAAGATTACTACTGGAAACATGTTATTTACTAGATTTTTTTCGGACTTTTTAAAATAACAAATTTTGAACAAAAATTTGAATCAGTTTAGCGAGATAACCATTATCTCCTAATCATTTTGTGCAAATAAACTGGAAAATTTCCCAGATTACTACTGGAAACATGTTATTTACTAGATTTTTTCGGATTTTTTAAAATATCAAATTTTGAACAAAAAATTGAATTTGTTTAGCGAGATAACCATTATCTCCAAATCCATTCGTCCAAATAAGCTCAAAATTTCCCAGATTACTACTGGAAACGTGTACTATTTACTAGAATTTTTCTGGATTTTTTGGAAAATATCAATTTTTGAACCAAATTTTAAATCTGTTCATTTTAACAGACATTATTTCCTAATCATATTGGCCAAATAAGCTCAAAAATTTCGACTACTACTGGAAACATGTGTATTTACTGTACTTTTTCTGGATTTTTTTGAAAAATATCAAATTTTGAAAAAAAATTGATTTTACCTATTTAAATAGACAATATGTGTCAAACAGACAATAATGTAACAAGGATAGAAATTAGTTTGTGAATTAATTATAATAGAGCTAGCTAGTAGCTACTCACTGGAACTATAGTAGCTAAAGCCTACAGCAAATAAATTATCAACATTTGACAACGGAGCAGCACACGCACTGAACAAGCATCAAAAGAAAGCAAGAAATTAGACAGAGTCCAGAGAGAGCAGGGGAGCGTGCGGCCGTGCGGGCTGCGGCTGTTGTCTGCTCGTGCGGGTGTGGCTGTTCTGCCTAATTCGCTTAGATAGGCCGCATGGGCTGGCTGGCCAGCTTTTTCTAGGCTGGGCCTGCCGATGCATACTAGTAAAAAATAATTTCGCGATTTTGCAGGGTAGGCTCTAGCCTACCGAAGCCTTACCGGTAGATTCGCCACTCACGTACCGGTAGGATGTGTATGCGTACGTTTATAAGGATGAGTGTATATGCGTATGCGTCTATGTCTATACTGTGTTAAAAAAAGAAAAAAAATGTAAAAAAAAGGTTTGAGTGAAATGGAATTTTCCATCAAAATAAAGTGTAAACCAATTCTTTGAATTTTTTCTAAGTATTCCAATCCTAACGAATCAAGCAGGATATGTAGGACCTAAAGATCCAAATCCTTTATAAATAAATTCTATATATGAAATTTCCTGAATCAAAGAAGCCCTGATATAGCGCCCAGAAGCATTTCACTAGGTCTTCTAGAAGGCACGGCCCCAGTCCGCTACGTATTATTTTAAGCACAAAGGAAGGAGGGCTACGCTGAAAAAGGCCCCTCTTGATGTCCACAGTGATCGACACCGACCGCGTGTATGGTGGTCAGCTCCACCCCCGCCAACACTGCTCTGCTCTGCCGCGCACCAAACCATCAAAAAGTGCCGCATCGCCATTTTTGCCACCACACCAACCGTTCGGTCCACCAATATCTGGCATCCACCATTCCTCCACCACTCCATTACATAGTGCCGGCGATCGAGACTCGAGAGCTAAGCCTCGAAGCGACGGCACGAGCGAGCTAGCCCACGGACGACCAGAAGAGCTAGCTCGTCCCAATGGCGGCAGCGGGCGGCTCGGATGAGGAGGTGTACTTCGACTTCTTCCCGCTCGTCCGCCAGTACAAGAGCGGCCGCGTGGAGCGGTTCATGAACTTCCCCCCGATCCCGGCCGGCGTCGACCCCGCCACGGGCGTCACCTCCAAGGACGTCGTCATCGACGCGGGCAACGGCCTCTGGGCGCGCGTCTTCCTGCCGCCCAGCGCCGCCGGGCAGGACGGCAAGCTCCCCGTCCTCGTCTACTTCCACGGCGGCGCCTACGTCATCGGCTCGGCGTCCGACCCCATGACGCACAACTACCTCAACGGCCTCGTCGCCGCGGCCAACGTCCTGGCGGTGGCGCTCGAGTACCGCCTCGCGCCGGAGCACCCGCTCCCCGCGGCCTACGACGACTCCTGGGAGGGGCTCAAGTGGGTGGCGTCCCACGCCACGGGCGGCGGGGCAGAGCCGTGGCTGGTCGACCACGGCGACTTCTCCCGCGTGTTCCTGGCGGGCGGCAGCGCCGGGGGCACCATCGCGCACGTCATGGCCGTGCGCGCCGGCGAGCAGGGCGCCCTCCCCGGGGTCGGCATCAAGGGGATCATCGTGGTGCACCCGTACTTCAGCGGCGCGGCTGAGACCGGCAAGGAGGCGACCACGGGGAAGGCGGAGAAGGCCAAGGCCGACGCGTTCTGGCGGTTCCTGTACCCGGGCTCGCCGGGGCTGGACGACCCGCTGTCCAACCCGTTCTCGGAGGCGGCCGGCGGCAGCGCGGCGCGCATCGCCGGCGAGCGCGTGCTCGTCTGCGTCGCCGAGAAGGACGGCCTCCGGGACAGGGGCGTCTGGTACTACGAGAGCCTCAAGGCGAGCGGCTACGGCGGCGAGGTGGAGTTGCTCGAGTCCATGGACGAGGACCACGTCTTCTACTGCATGAAGCCGCGGTCCGAGAAAGCAATCGAGTTGCAGGAGCGCATCATCAGCTTCCTCCGCAAGTGAGCGGCCGCGCGCGCCTGCAAAGGAAGGGAAGGTCCCGTGATGGAATAATTTTATGGCCATTGATGTTGCTCTGTTTGAGCTTGAGAGGTCTCCTTTAATTCGTTATCCGTCGGTTCTTGTCTTGCCGATGGAATCGACTGATGCTTGATTTCCAATGAAATGTACTACACCTAATTTCATAGGAAAAAATCCTATAGTATTCAATCCTGTGAATCAAACGACTAACGTAGAAAAAAAGCCTAAGAATTCTAACCCTTGAAAATCCAATGAAATTCCTTTGAATCAAAGGAGCCCTTATTGTGTTAAGAGCTACTCCCTATGTAAACTACTAGTAGAAATAACCTGAACGGAGGGGAATCTCCGTCTTCACTTTATAGTCTAAATGAGGACTTGAACTCGCGCTCGCGACAACAACCTCAGTGTTAAAAGTTAGAAATGGTTACTTTCGACCACTAGCTTTTCTCATGCTTTTGGTCATCCTTTTGTGGTGAGTGGTTATTACTTATTAGAGCATCTTTAGCCTTTCTCCTAAAATATAATCCATAAAACTGCCCTCAAACTTTTGAGAGATTAAACTTTTTGGCACCTAGCTCGATACCTAAAAATTAATTTCCTGAAAGAAATCTTTTGCTATTTCTTCCAAACCTTCGCATACAAACTCCATTTGAGCTTATATTTGCACAACATATTAATTCAGACCTTGATAATTTCAATGTCAATGCTTCAACGACATTTCAAATTCAATGATTTCAAATTTAAATATTAAAATTTGAAGTTTCAAACACACCATACGGGCTAAATAAAGTCATAATCCAAATACAACATGGTAAAAGCACAAGAATCAAGTGCTATGAAGCTGCCACAAATGCTCAACAAGATCATCTTGGAGTTAGTGATGAGCTTCTCAGTTCTCAATCCTTTGATGTGCTGCGAGGAATCAGTGAATCATGTTTGTATTATATTCTGGCTCCATCATAAGAACATTGTAGATGTACCGATAGTTCTATAGCTCACCCCTGTCATCATCGATGATCATGTTGTGCAAGATAATACATGTTATCATGGTCTGCCATAGTCTGTAAGGTTACTCAATGGGGGCAACGCACAATCGCAAAAGCATCTTTGAAGCACACCAAAAGCTCTCAACATCATTTCTCGCAGATTCTTAACATTGTGAAAGTGAGATATCTCGTTGCCTTCGGGACGTTTAACTTATTCACATATGTGGCCCATCGAGGATAGATACTATCGCCATCTCGAAATCATCACCTTCTTCTTCTTTCTTTTTCGAAGAAGAATCGTCAAAATACATATCCCAGAACATCTTCATCTAGACATTTTAGAGCACAATGATCAATTTGAGTTCATAAATAGAAAAAGGGAAAAAACTTGGGGAAATTTGATGAACACCTTGCAGGTAGGGAGAGGTCTAAGCCACGGCAGTTGGAGATGGCACTCCAGTGACGTTCCCGACGACAACAAGGTGGACGTACGTGCCATAGAGGGAGGTCGTGGCGGCTCAACGAGGTTGCTCTCTTGAATGGGCACCGTGGGCTTGCACCGGGTCGACTTTGGACTCCTGATGCTCCGCCAATCATGTCCCCGGAGAAATCGAGGCATCGTGGTGCTCCATTCTTTTTAGTATCAGGCAAGAATTTTCTCAAAAAAAAAATTGGTCACATACTACATAAGGGGGGGGTATACTTTTCATGTCACACTTAAAGCATCTCCAACATATGATGTAAAAGTTGATGTCCAAAAATGGTTTTAGGGCAGGAGAGAGAAGGTTTTTGGCAGCAGAAAATTTTCTACCGTAACAGATGCCCTAAACTTTGAAATATGAACATGATCCATTGCATACTCCGAAAGTTCAAACTCTAATACAAAATGTTCACATTAAACATTAAAACGACATCACACTAGGTAATTAAACAATACTACAACAAATCTGGTGGTGTGGATGACGGATCCGGCGAGGACAGACGATGGTGGCAGCTAGATTTGGGCGGCAATAGTGGCGGGCATGCGGCGCGACGACGGCAAAAATCAGGGCAGATTTGGCCAGGGCAGCGGGGTGGCTTGTGGCGGCCGACGGGATGGTGGGGGCGACCAGAATCAGCGGCGGCGCAGGCAGCACAATGAAGCAGTTACGAGGTACTCTGTGGGGGCGATTAGGGGTGCGCCGCTGAGTTTAGTTTTGCGGCAGCCACACATCGTGTGGGGCGATTAGGGGTGCGCATGGCTGAGTTTTGGTTTTGCAGCAGCCGCACATCATGCTGCAAATTTACTGCACTTGGAGCTAAGATTTGAGATTGCTGAAAAAAATCCAAAATTTGGCACCGAGATACACCATTTGCTGGAGCAGTATTTTTGGCCTCAAATGCCTCAAATATCAGTTTTTTGGGCACGACCATAGTTTTACATCATCTGTTGGAGATGCTTTTATTACTATTGGTGGTCAGAATTGATGAAAGTGTAACATAGGGAACACAACTTACATGTAGTGTCAAATAGAGAAAAAAAATAGGCCAAATAGGAAAGCACACTTAAAAATTGACTTTGAAAAAGCATATGACAAGGTCAAGTGGTCTTTTCTCCAACAGGCCCTAAGGATGAAAGGTTTCTCCGATAAATGGCCCCAGTGGATCCAAAATTTTGTAACTGGAGGTAGTGTGGCCATCAAAGTCGATGATGATGTAAGTCATTACTTTCAGACAAAAAAAAGGACTACGACAGGGTGACCCCATGTCCCCAATGTTATTTAACATTGTTGCTGACATGTTGGCTATTCTGATTGAGCGCGCCAAGCAGGACGGCCAGATTGCAGGAGTAGTGCCACACCTTGTGAATGGTGGCCTCTCTATTCTGCAATATGCTAATGACACAATTCTTTTTATGGAACATGACCTGGACAAGGCTCGAAACCTGAAACTCTTGCTTTCAGCATTTGAGCAAATGTCGGGTCTCAAAATTAACTACCATAAAAGCGAACTTTTCTGCTTTGGAGAAGCTGTTGAGGCAGCTGCCGATTATGCTGGCCTGTTTGGTTGCGCACATGGGCAATTCCCGATAAAGTATCTGGGAATACCAATTCACTATCGGCGTCTCACCATTGCGGAGTGGAAGCATGTTGAGGAGCGTCTAGAGAAACGACTAAGCAGTTGGAAAGGCAAGTTGCTCTCAGTGGGAGGACGACTGGTTTTGATTAACTCTGTCCTCACAAACATGGTTCTCTATATGCTTTCTTTCTTCCAACTCCCAAAAGGGGTCCTGCAAAGACTGGACTATTTTAGATCCAGATTCTTTTGGCAAGGAGACGGTGAAAAGAAAAAATACAGGCTGGCCAAATGGAGCGTGGTTTGTAGGCCGAAAGACCAAGGTGGCCTTGGAATTCATAACCTGCAGGTCAAGAATGAGGCCCTACTTAGTAAATGGTTGTTCAAACTTCTTACTGAGGATGGTGTTTGGCAAACCATGCTGCGTAACAAGTATCTAGGCCAAAAGGCGGTGTCTCGGGCCTATTGGAAACCTGGTGACTCGCACTTTTGGGCTGGCCTAATGGCGGCAAAGAAACATCTCTTTCGCTTTGGGTCTTTCGCGATAAAGGATGGGTCGGAGGTTCGTTTCTGGGAAGACATATGGCTAGGCAATGCCAGTCTCCGAGAACAATACCCAGCCTTGTGCACCATTGCTCGCGAGAAGAGTAATACTATTGCGCAGGTGCTTAGTTCTTCCCCGCCGAATATTTTGTTTAGGCGGGATTTGATTGGCCTCCGACTTATGTCATGGCATAATCTTTTATCCCGACTGGATACGATTAACCTGACAGAAGGCCGGGATGTGTTTCACTGGAACCTCACAACATCGGGGTCTTTCACAGTAGACTCTATGTACCGTGCGCTTACGCATTCTGAGGTATTAGTGAGTAATAATAAGAAAATTTAGAAGTCAAAGATTTCACTAAAAGTTAAAATCTTTATGTGGTATCTTCTTAGGGGAGTTGTGCTAACCAAAGACAACCTTGCACGTCGCAACTGGCCAGTGAGTAAGAAGTGTTGCTTTTGTGCTCATGACGAGACAATCAAACACCTATTTTTCCAATGCAAGTTTGCACGTTCTACATGGTCAGTCATCCAAATAGCGTTAAATTTGTATCTGCCCACAAGTGTTGCCAATATATTTGGTCATTGGTTGGACGGTATTTCAAATAGTTTCAAAACGCTAATAAGGGTGGGAGCGTATGCCTTAATTTGGTCGCTTTGGCTATGTTGAAATGATTTGGTTTTTAATGACAAAAATACTTCTCCTCTGCAGGTTATTTTCCGGTGTACGCACTCGCTACGTACGTGGTCTATGCTACAACGGCCGGAGTACCAAACGCTGTTCATGGCGATGTGTACGCGATTGGAGCAGGTGGCTACGGAGGTTTTTTCCCAACATGGGTGGCAGTATAACCTACGGATCGATCCACCACCCCCTTCGACATAGGCATAGTGTCGGTTTATAGGACTCTACTGTTGCCGATTTGTCGGTTTTTATTTCATGAATTTTTGTCAGACTTCTGAATTTGGCTGTGTGCATCCTACTTATGCAGAGGCCGGGTGTTACTCATAATGCTTTGTATCCGCTTGATGCTACATTTTGAGATAATAAAATCGCCCTTCAGCAAAAAAAAGGGCAAATAAGAAATTCTCTGACAACTAGCCAAATAGGAGGCATTCAGATTCAACCGGCTGGAGCAAATATGTGAAGCTCGTGTTTCCTTTTTTTTTGGCGATTGATCTACAAAGCTCGTTAGAGGGCCTTCAGATCTGCACATTTCCTTTCAGAATCATCTCAGTACAAATCGACCAAACAAGATTGAAAATGCTCTATTATAATCACCAACGACAAAGAAGATTTTTTTTTGGAGAAAGACATGAGGTGGGCTAAGATGGAGGCAATGAAAGAGCGAAAATGCTATACGCACGGATCATTACGGGCGTTTTACGGGCCCTTTCCTTAATTCTCTCTAGCCCTGGCCATGGGATACCCGGCCCGACCCGACCCGGCCCGGTCGTGCCCATGGGCCGGGCCTAGGCCTAAGATCTAGGCCCGATGGCCAGGCCGGGCCGGGCCTGGGCCTGTCATATTTGCGATTTAAGGAAGGGCCCGGCCCGAGGCCCGGTGGGCTTTTGCATTGATGGGCCGGGCCTGGGCCTGATTTCTAGGCCCGACAGCCGGGCCGGGCCGGGCCCGGGCCTGGTTTTTTTGCTGCGGGCTTTGTTAGGCCCGGCCCGAAGCCTGGCCCGGCCCGACATTTGGCCAGGTATAATTCTCTCCTCCACCCCCCTGAATTTCAGCTGGGTGGGGCCCCTCTCTTCCCCGTAATTTAATCACAACCTGCCAAGTGTAAATCACCCTGTAAAAACCCTGTAATTTATCCGTGAATGAAGCATTACTCATGAAAGAGCGCAGAGTGGCAATCAAAGAAGAGAAACTGAGATCCTTTCAAGAGGAAGTGCAGACAAAAAAGATAGAGCAAGAATACAAGATCATGTTAACAAACACAATAGGACTTGACCCATAAGCGCTACAATATTTGCAGATCGATCACGTGAACACTCCCCCCCCCCCCCCCCCCCGCGTCGCCTCCCCGAGCAAGGCGACTGGGGGCTCCCCTCCTTCCTCCCTCCAGCGCCCCCCTCGCCCTCCCCTCCTCCCGCCGCCGCCGGCGGGCCCCTCGGGCCTTGCCCGCGTGGTGCGGGCGGCGGCGGGCCTGACTTTCCCGCGCGCGGCGCATCTGCTCGGGCGGGTGGCAGCTGGCGGCTGGCGGTGGTGCGGCTCCGCCGGCGGCGGTGTCCCCGCGGGCTACGGGTGCTCTTGGCGCGGCGGCACGGCTGTTGGCCGTGGCGCGGCGCGGTGGCGCTGGCGGCTAGTGGCGCCCGCTTGGCTCAGATCTGGGCCCTTTTGGGCCCCATCTGGGTTGGGGCGGGCCAGCGGCTCGGCGCGCGGCGGCGCTGCTCCCTGGTGGTGGTGGCAAGGCGTCGGCGGTCTGCGGGCGATGAAGACTTCGTCGGCTGGCGTGCTGCAGCATGGTGACAGGGACTGTCCGGGCCCATTGGGCCCGCCCGGGCCGTCGGCGACTGGCAGGTCCCTGTCGCCGTGTCCGGTCGGCTCCGCGAGGGCGGTGGAGGTTGTTCCCTCCCGCCGGTCGAGTGGTGGTTGCCCCCGTGGCCGTTGTCCCCTTTCCCTCCCTCCAGGTCTCGTGTTGGCGGCCCTAGCGAGACGGCGATGTTGGTTCGGTGATCGTGGTGGCACAGGCTGGTGGGCGGCAGATTGGGTGGTGCATTATGGAGTATCCGGGGTGGTGGTGGCTGTTTTGGGTCGGGAAAAATCCCTGGCGGCTCGTCCGGCACTGACGCGGTGATGCCTGCGGGTGCCGCCGGACCTTCCTGAAGGGCGTCGGGTATACCCCTTCCCCACTGCCCTCCGCCTACCGGGGGAAACTCTAGGACTTGTTCGGGCAACAGCGGCGGCGTCGTCGCATTCCTTCTTGAAGGTGTTGCTTGGTACGCGACGCTTCGAAATGCTAGGAACGTGGTGGTACTTCTCCGGAGGGTGCAGCGGTCGCCGGTCTTCTTCGCTTCGTTGATCTGCCGGTGTCGGAATTTGTTTCACTTTCCTTTCTCTTGTTTTTTCTTTTGGGCTTATCTGTGCCGCGGCCCCAGCAAGCTGGATGTATCGGATGGTTGCTTTATAATATAAAAGGGGGGAAATCATTTATCCTCAATATCTGCAGATCGTGAAGTCACAAATTTTAGCGTCGAAGCTGGGTGGAGGTGCTAGTGGACAGACTTTTGGGAGTGGCAATGGTGGTATAAGTCAGTCGTGATGATCTATGTGTGATCTTCATATTATGCTTTTTTTTGTTCATGTCCTTGTCATGAACCGTATATCACATGTTTGACCTTCGTGTTTGAACCATTTGGTTAAGTCTACTTTGAATTATTTATTGGATTTATTATGTTTAAACTATTATCAACTATGTGAGTTTGATATACCATTGTTTCAATTATTTTCTATTTTAGTTTAATGAAAAATGGGACCATTAAAAATTCAGGGGAAGAAGTTTAGGGGAACTGACGAAAATTGCTCTGAGACAACTTTCCCCTAATTTTACGTGAGGAAGATTTTTGGTGGACCTATTGGAGTTGCTTTTAGGCCAAATAGGAAAAGCACACCTGCAACATCAGATTCGACTGGCTGGAGCAAATGACACCCGTGAAGAGCATCTTTAGCAGATCCCGTAAAACCGGTCAAACCTTTAGATTTATGGTACAGGTTGGAAAAAATGCAACGAATAGATCCTGTAAAATAGCATATCCCGTAATTCTTTTTACAGGTTCCGTATATTAGAGCACCCATCGGTCATATATGAAGGATTCGAGCCATTTTTTGAGGATCCCGTAAAACCGGTCAACGCCGGAGCAAGGGGCCTGGCGACGCCACGCGCGAGCAGCGAGCAGGCGGAGGAGCTCGGCAGGGGCCGGCCGGAGCATCGCCGGAGCACGCGACGGGCCGAAGCGTCACCGGAGCAGGCAGCGGGCTAGAGCGGCGCCGGAGCAGGCGGCATGCCGGAGCGGCGCCGTTCTGGCCGGCCGGAGTTCGAGTTCGTCCATGCGTGTGTCCCGGGGAAGAAGAAGCGTGAGGAGAAAAAAAGGAAAAAAAACTTCTACGGTACGGGTTTATGCGATCTATTCCGCCTGATGCCTCGTGGTACCGTAAATTCGTTTTAAGGAGACATGTATACTATTTTTACATGTGGTGTTTTTATGGGATCTGCTGCTAGAGATGACCCGCGTCCCACAAAAATCGTTTACAGGCTCCTGCAAAACTTTTTTGCGGTACCGCGAGCCCTCCGACGGAACAGATCCCGTAAGCCCGTCCCGCAAAACATTTGCGGGACGGGCTTACGGGATCTGTTCCTCGCCGGAGGGCTCGCAGTACCGCAAAAAAATCATAGGACAAATATTGACAATGTTTGCATATAAATACACGAAATTTATTATATATACATCACTAGTTCATCATCATACTAATTCATCACATCCAAAATCATGCACAACATATGAGGTATCAAGTTTAGCCCTACAAATGCGCGATCAAACAAAACAAAAGATGCTCAAATGATAGATAAATCAAGCAACATTGGGATGCCGCGCCGGGAGGAACCGGAGCAGGGCCGAAAGAGGGTGGTGTCGTGCCGGCTGCGCCCCCTTGGACGAGGTGGTTCCCCGACCGCTTCCTCTTCATGCCGGCGGCGGAAGGAGTTGGGGCGGCGCCAGCATGAACGGCCACAGGAGGACGGAGCGGCGGCATTGGAGGTGGCGGCGGCGCATGATATGGGGCACCCGGCGTTTACGGGTACTCCATCCGGTCGGTTTCCAGCGCCGCGAGGTCGGACGGCGAGGTCAGAGGCGAGATTTGAGGCGGCGGCGGCACGGGAGACGGGAACGGAAGCAGCCGGAAGGGTTCACGCTAAGGAAAAGGGGATCCGGCAAAAACAAGAGCAATTCCCGTAGATATGGCGAAAATGGGCCGGTGTTTGCAGGATCCCGCAAAAAATTATCCGAAACGGTCGAATATACGGAATCTATTCGAGCCGGCAAAGTCGCCTCGGTCACGTAAACCCGGATGGATGGATCCTGCTAGAAATGCTCTGACCCGTACAGGAGACTCAGATCTTGCAAAGCTCGTTTTCCTTCTTTTTGGCGATTGCTCTACAAAGCTCGTTCAGGGCCTCCAGATCTGCACATTTCCTTCGAATCATCTCAATCCAAATCGACCAAACAAGATTGAAAATGCTCTATTATAATCACCAACGAATCATCAACCTTGCACGCACGCATTACATCTCAAACTTTTCAAAGATTATCCGAAAAATCAAAGCGTCCGAGTTAATCTTTTATTTCCAGGAAACCCAATTCCATGCCGAATCCATCCATCAGGCGCTCATTTCTTGACGAATTCCACCAGGCGCTCCTGCAGTTTGACGCCCTCCCCGGAGCCCAGCTGGTCGAAGTGGAAGGCGTGGCCGACGCCCTTGGACTCGAACAGCTCGATCTCGCCGGCGTAGCCGCTGGCCTTGAGCTCGCGGGCGTACCACAGCCCGCGCTCCTTGAGCAGGACGTCGTCCTCGGCGACGCAAACCAGCACGCGCTCGCACGGGATCCTGGCCACGGCGGCGCGCGCCTCGTCGGTGACGAACGGGTTCACGTTGGGGTCGTCCAGGCCGAGGGACCCCGGGAACACGAACCTCCAGGTGCGGTCCATGAAGTCGCGCACGTCGGGGCCGAACGCCGCCTCCGCGCCCACGGCCTCCTTCCCGGTGAAGTAGGGGTGCACGGCCAGGAGGCCCCGGATGGCGACGCCCTCCGGCAGAGCGCCGGGCGCGGCGGCACGGACGGCCATGTTGTGCGCGATGTTGGCGCCGGCGCTGCAGCCGGAGAGGAAGACGCGGGAGAGGTCGGCGTGGTCGAGCAGCCACGGGTCGGCGCCGTCCCCGCTGGTGAAGACCCAGCGCACGGCGGCCCAGCCGTCGTCGTAGGCGGCCGGGAGCATGTGCTCGGGGGCCAGGCGGTAGTAGACGGACACGCCGATGGCGCCGGAGCGGGCGACGAGGTCGTTGAGGTAGGCGTGGGTGGAGGGGCGCGCGGGGGAGCCGACCACGAAGCCGCCGCCGTGGAAGTAGACGACGACGGGGAGCTTGCCGGGGGCGGCGGCGGCGTCGGGGGGGGAGGTAGACGCGGGCGCGGGCGGGGCCGGCGTGGATGTCCTTGGAGACGACGCCGGTGAGCGGGTCGGTGCCGGCGGGGGCGAAGGCGTCGCCGCCCGGGCGGTGCACGCGGCCGCTCTTGTACTGGCAGATGTAGGGCGGGAAGTCGAAGGCGATCTCGGAGTCGGGATCCATGGCGCAGCGGTTGGTGGCGGCGGCGGCGGTGGTGGGGGGAGCGGTGGGAGTGGGAGGGGAGAGTGCGCTGGCCACCTACAACAACAACAAAGGGAGGTGGACTTTAGTACTGGCTCCACCCCATCCGGCGTAACAAACGCGCAGTCAAACTCTCACCAACCACCACAGCCGTGCGCCAACCAGACATGTGACCGAGATTGTTGCACGATGGCACCTCCCTGACATTTCTTCCCCGTGTTATGTGGTGAGGGGTTTTCAGTCGGTGTGTTTTGCTAAGTAATTATATTTATTTATTTTGCCGGAATTTGGCAAGTAATTATTGTGAGAACCAAGATCACAACCTTCCATTGTAAGGTTGAGTTTTTCACATTTTTTGGATTACAGTGGGAGTGTAGGCGCAATCAGGTGGGGATTTTGCATTTCCCCTTGGGCATCTTCAGTTTAGGAAATGCTAAGCCTATGAAAATCAATATGCCTTCCCGCAAAAAAAAAAAAAAAAAACCCAATATGCCAACACAAACGTCAAACATTTAGGAACAGCGTACTTATATTCAAAATTCATAATGTTCAAAAGTTAGGTGCAACGTAAGCTCGAAACTGAAAATTCGTACATAAATTCAATCTCAAATACATCGTCCAGCTCACTCGATACATGAATTAGCAGGTTCTCTTTACCATCAGGAGCTTGCAATTATGTTACTTACTGCAGTCTGCAGAGAGGCAAGCGAATCGACAGCGCCCTTTGCGAACCAACTGATTCCAACCTTCACCCGGTGCTCATCAGTTGGCATCCTGAGGCAGTACACGAGCTTCCTAGCTGCACAACCAGGTTAAATTTTACTCTTAGATGAAAAGTTTCTAAGCTAAGAAAAGGTGAAAAAACAGGCCCGCAAGGGTCCATACCAGCATGCCCTATAAGCCCTTCCAAGGTCAGTCCCTCGATGAAGTTTGCGGTTATCGCGGCATCGTTTCTACCAAGCGTCATCATCTCACCAAGGTTTTGAAACCTGGAAAATACACAGGCTGTTTCAGCTCAGCTCGGTACACAACTTTAACTTTTCCCACGAAAAAGACCAAACATCCGCAAGCAGAATGGTGATGCTTGGTGTATCGAAATGAACAAGACAATGCTGCTGCTACGTTCGAACCTGAACGGCAAAAGGGGCCGGTCGTTGATTGCCGCCCAGAGATTCCATCCAGCGAAATCTGCTTGCTGAAAAGCAACCTGGGAGATAAAAGAGTCATCACTAGCAACATTAAATTGCCAATACAGCATCATGACAGATTCAGTCCAGTAGATGCCTTACCTGTGCGTTGGCTGGGAGAAATTTTCCTGATGGGTCTCTTAGAGCTGCTGAATCACCAATTGCAAATGTTCGGGGATGGCCCTTTACTTGAAGGGTTTCCTCTGTCTCCACTTGCCCCCGGCCATTCAAAGGAATAACGTATGGGGCATCAGGAGGTTGTAACCGAAGAATCTGAGATTGCGAACCCACTGTCCATAATACCAGATCAGCCTCCAGAACCTGGCTCTGGAGGCCTCTTTGAGCAGCTTGAAGTTCCAAAACTAGTTTCTTATCGTCACCCCCAGCTTCTTTTGCATCTGCAACCATGCTACCTGAATCCTCAGATGCATAAACCTCTCTGATGCGGTTCACCGAATATCCCAAGAAAAGTTGGATATTTTGAGACTCAAGAACCTGGTAGGAAATGCAACCAAACCAAAATTATCTACTACCACGGAAGATAGGATTCCCTTTCATTTTGGAGTTCAGCAAAGAAATCATGAAAACAATAGGTATCGAGGACCAGCACAATGATATAAATAAACTGCCTGCACTTCTCTATGCTGTATTCTATATGGTCCATAAATGAACAGTTTGGTGACAGATTAGTAAGTGGTTGCCTGGTTGGGATTTATCAAGTTAGCACTGTTGCCTAAATAATTCTATATAGTCCATAAATGAACAGTTTGGTGACAGATTAGTAAGTGGTTGCCTGGTTGGTATTTATCAAGTTAGCACTGTTGCATTAAAGCTGCAACAGTCTTTCACAAGGAACAGAGAGGAGAAGAAAAAAAAAAGCCACAACATAGTTTGGCTGACGCAAAGTCTTACATTGCACAGGCAGCATCTTATGTTATTATTAACTTCAGATTATAGTCTTAGGACTACTAGTGGCACCAAAAACCGAAGTAGGGAACAAAAGCTTTTTAATCTTATGTTATAATTTCCTGAGATGATCAGATGAAGTTAATCAAAACAGTCTGTAATGTGTAGATCCTCAGGTAATCACCTTCAGAGCAGCTTCACGATTTCCTGGTGGTGCATTAGGACAGATGGTTGTTTGAAAATTGATTGCTTTGACAGTCCCCGTGTTCTTTAATCTCTCAGAGATAGTAGCAGCTAGCTCAACACCAGAGTAACCCAGTCCCACAATGGCCACCTGAATCGGTGGGGACTTCTTACCAAACCTTCTCCTTTCTATCATTTTCAATTCACCTTCAACTTTCTGCAGATAAAATAAGGTGACATTATGATTCTTGATGATCAACATAAGTCATACAATATGAACTTGTCATCATATATAAAGAATTGCTAGAACATGTCAACAATCTCATTAAAAACCAACAAAATCATATAATTAACGTGGATGCATCACGACATCGCTGATGTATTTTAGATTTGTATCACCATCAGCTTAGCAACTCCATCCAGTAGATGATAAACAGTTGAAGTTTAAAATATTTTAACAAATGATTGATTCTTACCAAAGCATGTTCCAAAGTCGTGAAAGGAAGTGCATATTCGGCAGATCCTGGAACGACATCAATCTTAGCTTCAGCCCCTAGAGCTAGAACGAGCCTGGCTGCCCATTCCAAAAGATATATCACCAGTTAGCTTATTCTAAACTTAACATAAAACATCCCCGCAAAAAAAGGCTCAACATAAAACATGGAGTAAAATACGTCACTATTTTTTTTACATATGTCAACCGTAACAGCTAAATAAAGTACTTGTATTATACAGATTAATATTGTATTATTGCTAAAGTTCCCTCATAGAGTATTAACAGAAGATGAATCGTGGACTATATGGCTACACGAGATTTTTTTTATTCATATCAGATTCAGGAACAGACTGATGTAAGGAAAGGGCGCCAAATGACAATCAAGTATAATGGACGAAGAGGCAATTCTAAGAAACTTGTATGCACAATTACATTGCCACTGTGAGGTTGAAAAGGTGGGACCAGATCGACATGTCAGCAAGACACACAATGTGTTCAAAATTTCAAAACCTTTTAGCAGCATAGAAAAATCAGCCCCCATGTTTAAAACAATTCATAAAGAAGAAACACTGTGAAGATAAATATAATTCTTAAATTCGTCTATTCAAAAAGCCTAAACATGACAGCTTTTGCAATTCCATGGCATTTAATATCATCGTACCAATCATATTCAACAACGGTGCCACTTCCAAGATGAACAACTCCACCAGTGCATGATACTCCAGGCTCCCTTCTTAAGTGATCAGAAGGGCGAAGAAGCTTTACACTATCCTTCACAAATTGAACACTGGTGTTCTTCAGTAACTCTGTAAAATACGGAGCTATTTCCCAGACATCCACCTCTGGCATCCAAATTAAAGTCCAACAGTCAAAACATGAAATAATGTGAAAAGACCCCATATATAATATTACCAGCAAAAGCATTTTTACACTTGAAATTGTAGTACCTCCTGATAAGAGCTCGTACAACATGGGCTTGAATACAAATCTGTCAGATTGATCAACCAGCATCACCTGAAACATTTCCCCCCATTCTTAGTAAAATGTTACATCATTTCTTTAGCAAACACACATGAGTGCATTGCAGGACATGCGGACCGAGAAAAAGTGCCAAACTACAAATACCACCAACCCATGCTACTTCGATGTAAAAAGGGATAGCACCCGGCAAATCAATAAGTTTCTAGCACAAGAGCATCATCATTTTACCTGAGGCTTGTTATTACCAGGCCATACAAGAGATTCTAGTCTCAGAGCAGTATACAGCCCACCAAATCCACCACCCAAAATGCATACTCGTGGCCGCTGAAAACAAGAGAACATATTCAGTAAATGGAACATAAGGCTTACAGCAGAAGCATACCTAACTTTCTGCTGTACAATAATACTCACACGTTACCGTACATACAGACAAAATGCATGGAAGGACATGAACTCCAGAAGCATAACGTAAGGACACCCTGGTCTAGAAAAAACAAGAGGGCACACAACCCCTCAAAAAATATCCCTGCATATGATTAATCTCCCCATCAAGCAGTTAAACTCTAGAGTTGTCATATATCAAAACAATACTGTGTTGTTCGAGCGTTTTATTAAACATAAGATCTATTTGGATATGTCTGATATCTGAATGAAGTGTACCAAACCAAAGTGTGTTCAATTGGACTAAGTTAGCACAAAACTGCAAACTGTACACACACAAGTCAATGCTAAAGCAGCTAAACAATGCCTTGTCAAGGAGCAGAGGACTTTAGCCGTGAGATAGGCATTGATAGTATTACCAATTTGCTAACCACACAGAAAAAAAAACAAGAGTCATCACATAACAATGGACTTAAGGATGTGGGTAATCAAAATCCAGTCGACCTGCTTATCTGGCCAAGGGTACAGCGGCATCGGTGCTTCATCAATTGATTGAGGACGAGAAAACCCAGCATCCCCAGAGCTACTTGAAGCCATGCATCTGAACAGTCCAGACGGCAGCCCAAACATTGCCGGGACATCACCGATTCTCCACGAGTTTTTGAGGATTGGATTCTTCCACGAATTCATACCCCCTGCCAGGATCCAAGTTAGCAGTCAGTTAGCCTGCGAGATGTCACCCAACGAATCCACCACTTTTGAAATCACCCCATTTCTCGAAACTGGAACGCTCACAAAAGCACACAAACTGGGGCTCGAGTATGCCACAATACTCCACATGGAGCTTAAATTAGAGAACCCTGGTCGCTGGAGCTTGCGGTCTCACCGAATGGGCTGCGGAGGCGGGCCGAGGCGGGGAAGGGCCGGCCGCGGGGGGCCGACGGGCGGCCCCATGGAGCCGCGCAGCAGCTCATCGGCGGCGAGGGGGGAGACGTGGCCCGTGTGCAGTCGTAGGCTAGTAACCCCAGGCTCCCGGCGATAGAGAGGGGGAGGGAGAAGCACAGAAGAAGCGAAAGGAGTTGTCTCTGGAGAGACACGAGAGCCGGCAACGCCACCACATAGCCAAGCCACCCAACGGTGCGGCTCCTCCGCCGGCCGCGTCGTCGCGGGGCCTCTGAGCCCGCTGGCCATTTTTTTTTTTTTGAGGGGTTGGCTCGGCTGCACGCAGCCTCCCGCTGACGATCAGGCTCGAATGTGATATGGACCGGGGAGGCCCATATTCCGTCATATGGGCCTTATTTTTTGTGTGTTTTTTGCGAATAGATGTGCCTTTTTAAATGGAAAAGCCTTGTTTTAAACCGGTTGATTTCGCTCCCCTATCCGCCGCCTTCACAGCCAACCACGTGTCCATGTGGGGACTGCTGCTGTTTTCCTCGCGCACGCGCTGATGCTAGTACGTCTTTTCAAAAAAAAAAAAAAACTGCTACTAGTACTAATTTCCTAGCGCATGTGCATACATGCATGGCTGCATGCGGCCGCACCGAGACACCCAGGAAGATGCTCTGCCCTCTTTCTCTCGTCTGCCCTTCATTGCCATCGGTTTTTATTCTTTTTTCTTTTACAGAGTTGATTACATTTTGTTTAAAAAAAGTCAAATACATTCTTTTGGGATGATCCTAAGTGTCTGATACAACTATGAACCATGCTGCAAATTGTTTTTTTCTGTGATATTTTTGGCTCGCCATGTTACATAATATTTTTTACTTATGTTTTTCTCCGACCAAATATATATTTGTTGCATTGGAAAGTCTGTAGCGCGGACACTACAAAGGATGGTTGGCGCTACCGCATACACACGATGTTATAAGATCGGCCGGCTGTAAAGCCTGACACTGACGCTGTGAGGCCCGATCGGTGCTGCTGCAAGCCGGACACACAATGTTGCAACTCCGGCCGCCGCTATTTTTTGGCGGGCGCAATGCGTCGGTCGGCTGATGCGTGGCTCACGCCATTTAGCTGGGACCACCGTTCGCAACATGACTCATGCTGCACTCGTCATTTGCAACATGACCCATGTTGCGCTCGGGAGGTTTGCAACTGGGTGAGCGTTGCAAACATTCATCGCCGCACAACATCGACAATGTTGCGGCCGTCGCAACATGTCCCATGTTGTAGTCACAAATCTCCCAAGTTGCAGCCATCTCCGCACAACATCGCCCATGTTGCAATCACAACATCGCCAACATTGCGGCCGTCGCAACATGTCCCCATGTTGCAGTCATAACATCGCACATGTTGCAATCGCAACATCGCCAACATTGCGGCCGTCGCAACATGTCCCCACGTTGTAGTCACAACATCGCCCATGTTGCAATCGCAACATCGCCAACATTGTGGCTGACGCAACATCTCCCAAGTTGCACCCGTCGCCGCACAACATCGCCCGCGGTGCAGCCACAACACATCAGTGACTTCGTTGTTGCGGGGGTGGTGTTTTGAATCAGGGCGGCCTCATATTTCATAGTAGCATGGGCGCCCTTGCATGAGCATGCCGTCCTCAGGTGCCGTCTTGGAGCATCATTTGCCACCCCCAGCGAGGCCTTGCAGCAACTGGTGCCTCCTCGTAGCGCACCGGATGAAGCTACAAGACCGGTGAAGTTGTGGTCAAACGCTCAAACGTTTCAAGCTGGTCATGTGAGACTGCAAGGTCAGCCGCCTGCCGCTGATGTTTTTGTTGCCGTTTCAAATGCCTGGCTCAAATGATTCTGTTTTTCAACAATTTACCATTTTTTATGGGAATTAACCATGTTTTATGAAAAATGAATTATTTGGCGTTTCTGTGTAGGTATTTGTTTTTAAAATGGTGGGCACTATAGATCTCGTTGCAACGTCACAATGGAGTTTTTCTTTGTTGTTTCCATCGCTTAGAAAATGCAGCCCAGTAAGCAAGTGGGTGCATGCCCATGGATCCCCGTGTTGGGAAACGTTGCATGGAAAACAAAAAATTTCTACGCACACGCAAGATCTATCCATGGAGATGCATAGCTACGAGAGGGGGGAGTATGTCTACGTACCCTCGTAGACCGTAAGCGGAAGCGTTAGAACAACGCGGTTGATGTCGTCGAACAACTTCACGATCCAACCGACCGAGCACCGAACGTACGGCACCTCCGCGTTCAGCACACGTTCAGCTCGGTGACGTCCTCGACTTCTTGATCCAGCAAGACGGCGAGGTAGTGGATGAGTTCCGGTAGCACGACGGCGTGGTGACGGTGATGGTGATGCTATCTTCGCAGGGCTTCGCCCAAGCACTGTGAAAATATGTCTGAGGGACGAAACCATGGAGGGGGGCGCCGCACACGGCTAAGACAATGTTGTCTACTTTGGGGCGCCCCCTCTCCTCTATTTATATATGTGTAGGGGCTTGGAGTAGAAGGAATAGTGCCACGTGAACAGTAACCGTGAATAGTACACACGTGGACTTGGACTCCAAAGTCCAATCCTATTCCTACTAGGACTCTCCCTTTTTTCTTTCCCTAGCTGCGTGGGCTTTTGAGGACTTGGTGCGCCTGGCCCAATAAGGCCAGGGCGCCTCCCCTTAGCCCATGCCAGCCCTTGGGACGTGGTGGACCCACTTGTGGACTTCCGGACTCCTCCGGAATCCTCCGGAACCTTCTGGAAGCTTCCCGGTACAATACGGAAAAAACTGCACCTTTTTCCGGAACCCAAAATATGACTTACCATATATAAATCTTTACCTCTCGACCATTCCGAGACTCTTTGTGACGTCCGGGATCTCATCCGGGACTCCGAACAACATTCGGTTACCAATTCACATAACTCATATAACACTATATCGTCAACGAACGTTAAGCGTGCGGACCCTACGGGTTCGGGAATGATGTAGACATGACTGAGACGCCTCTCCGGTCAATAACCAATAGCGGAACCTGGATGCTCATATTGGTTCCTACATATTCCACGAAGATCTTATCGGTCGAACCGCAATGACAACATACGTAATTCCCTTTGTCCATCGGTATGTTACTTGCCCGAGATTCGATCGTCGGTATCTCCATACCTAGTTCAATCTCGTTACCGGCAAGTCTTTTTACTCGTTCCGTAATACATCATCCCGTAACTAACTCCTTAGTCACTTTGCTTGCAAGCTTCTTATGATGTGCATTACCGAGAGGGCCCAGAGATACCTCTCCGAAACACGGAGTGACAAATCCCAGTCTCGATCCATGCCAACTCAACGGACACCTTCGGAGATACCTGTAGAGCATCTTTATGATCACCCAGTTACGTTGTGACGTTTGATAGCACACAAGGTATTCCTCCGGTATCCGGGAGTTGCATGATCTCATGGTCTGAGGAACATGTATTTGACATTCAAGAAAGCAGTAGCAATAAACAGAACGATCATATGCTAAGCTAACGGATGGGTCTTGTCCATCACATCATTCTCCTAATGATGTGATCCCGTTATCAAATGAAAACTCATGTCTATGGTTAGGAAACCTTAACCATCTTTGATCAACGAGCTAGTCTAGTAGAGGCTCACTAGGGACACGGTATTTGTTTATGTATTCACACATGTATTTAAGTTTCCGGTCAATACAATTCTAGCATGAATAATAAACCTTTATCATGAACAAGGAAATATAAAATAATAACAACTTTATTATTGCCTCTAGGGCATATTTCCATCAGTCTCCCACTTGCACTAGAGTCAATAATCTAGATTACATAGTAATGAATCTAACACCCATGGAGTCTTGGTGCTGATCATGTTTTGCTCGTGGAAGAGGCTTAGTCAACGGGTCTGCCACATTCAGATCCGTGTGTACTTTGCAAATTTCTATGTCTCCATCCTTGACATATTCACGAATGGAGTTGAAGCGTCTCTTGATGTGTTTGGTCTTCTTGTGTAACCTGGGCTCCTTGGCTATGGCAATTGCTCCAGTGTTGTCACAAAAGATTGTCATTGGACCCGATGCACTAGGTATTACACCTAGATCGGATATGAACTTCTTCATCCAGACTCCTTCATGTGCTGCTTCCGAAGCAGCTATGTATTCCGCTTCACACGTAGATCCCGCCACGACGCTCTGCTTGGAACTGCACCAACTGACAGCTCCACCATTTAATATAAATACGTATCCGGTTTGTGACTTAGAGTCATCCGGATCAGTGTCGAAGCTTGCATCAACGTAACCCTTTACGACGAGCTCTTCGTCACCTCCATAAACGAGAAACATGTCCTTGGTCCTTTTCAGGTACTTCAGGATATTCTTGACCGTTGTCCAGTGATCCACTCCTGGATTACTCTGGTACCTCCCTGCCAAACTTATGGCAAGGCACACATCAGGTCTGGTACACAGCATGGCATACATAATAGAACCTATGGCTGAGGCATAGGGAATGACTTTCATTTTCTCTATATCTTCTGCCGTGGTCGGGCATTGAGTCTGACTCAACTTCACACCTTGCAAGACAGGCAAGAACCCTTTCTTTGACTGATCCATTTTGAACTTCTTCAAAACTTTGTCAATGTATGTGCTTTGTGAAAGTCCTATCAAGCGTCTTGATCTATCCCTATAGATCTTGATGCCCAATATATAAGCAGCTTCACCGAGGTCTTTCATTGAAAAATTCTTATTCAAGTATCCCTTTATGCCATCCAGAAATTCTATATCATTTCCAATCAACAATATGTCATCCACATATAATATTAGAAATGCTACAGAGCTCCCACTCACTTTCTTGTAAATACAGGCTTCATCGTAAGTCTGTACAAAACCATATGCTTTGATCACCTCATCAAAGCGTATATTCCAACTCCGAGATGCTTGCACCAGTCCATAGATGGATCGCTGGAGCTTGCACACTTTGTTAGCACCCTTAGGATCGACAAAACATTCTGGTTGCATCATATACAACTCTTCTTTGAGAAAACCATTGAGGAATGCAGTTTTGACATCCATTTGCCAGATTTCATAATCATAAAATGCAGCAATTGCTAACATGATTCGGACAGACTTAAGCATCGCTACGGGTGAGAAAGTCTCATCGTAGTAAACCCCGAACTTGTCGAAAACCTTTCGCGACAAGTCGAGCTTTGTAGACAGTGATATTACCATCAGCATCTGTCTTCCTCTTAAAAATCCATTTATTCTCAATGGCTTGCCGATCATCGGGCAAGTCCATCAAAGTCCACACTTTGTTCTCATACATGGATCCTATCTCAGATTTCATGGCCTCAAGCCATTTGTCGGAATCCGGGCTTATCATAGCTTCTTCATAGTTCGTAGGTTCGCTGTTTTCTAACAACATAACTTCTAGAACAGGATTACCGTACCACTCTGGTGCGGAACGTACTCTGGTCGACCTACGAAGTTCAGTAGTAACTTGATCTGAAGTTTCATGATCTTTATCATTATCTTCCTCTCTTATTGGTGTAGGCATCACGGGAACGGTTTTCTCTGATGAGCTACTTTCCAATTCGAGAGAAGGTACAATTACCTCATCAAGTTCTACTTTCCTCCCACTCACTTCTTTCGAGAGAAACTCCTTCTCTAGAAAGGACCCATTCTTGGCAACAAAGACCTTGCCTTCGGATTTGTGGTAGAAGGTGTACCCAATTGTTTCTTTAGGGTATCCTATGAAGACGCACTTCTCCGCTTTGGGTTCGAGCTTATCAGGTTGAAGCTTTTTCACATAAGCATCGCATCCCCAAACTTTAAGAAACGACAGCTTAGGTTTCTTGCCAAACCATAGTTCATATGGTGTCGTCTCAACGGATTTAGACGGTGCCCTATTTAACGTGAATGCAGCTGTCTCTAATGCATAACCCCAAAACGATAGTGGCAAATCGGTAAGAGACATCATAGAATGCACCATATCCAATAAAGTACGGTTACGACGTTCGGACACACCATTACGCTGTGGTGTTCCAGGTGGCGTGAGTTGTGAAACAATTCCACATTTTCTTAAATGAAGGCCAAACTCGTAACTCAAATATTCGCCTCCGCGATCAGATCGTAGAAACTTTATTTTTCTTATTACGATGATTCTCTACTTCACTCTGAAATTCTTTGAACTTTTCAAATGTTTCAGACTTGTGTTTCATCAAGTAGATATACCCATATCTACTCAAATCATCTGTGAAGGTTAGAAAATAACGATACCCGCCGCGTGCTTCAACATTCATCGGACCGCATACATCGGTATGTATTATTTCCAACAAATCAGTAGCTCGCTCCATTGTTCCGGAGAACGGAGTTTTAGTCATCTTGCCCATGAGGCATGGTTCGCAAGTATCAAATGATTCATAATCAAGAGATTCGAAAAGTCCATCCGCATGGAGTTTCTTCATGCGCTTTACACTAATATGACCTAAACGGCAGTGCCACAAGTATGTTGCACTATCATTATCAACTTTGCATCTTTTGGCATCAATATTATGAATATGTGTATCACTACGATCGAGATTCAACAAGAATAGACCATTCACAAAAGGTGCGTGACCATAAAAGATGTTACTCATATAAATAAAACAACCATTATTCTCTGACTTAAATGAATAACCGTCTCGCAATAAACAAGATCCAGATATAATGTTCATGCTCAACGCTGGCACCAAATAACAATTATTGAGGTCTAAAACTAATCCCAAAGGTACATGTAGAGGTAGCATGCCGACGGCGATCACATCAACCTTGGAACCATTCCCGACGCGCATCGTCACCTCATCCTTAGCCACTCTTCGCTTATTCCGTAGCTCCTGTTTCGAGTTACAAATATGAGCAACCGAACCAGTATCAAATACCCAGGCGCTACTGCGAGCATTAATGAGGAACACATCAATAACATGTATATCAAATATACCTTTGCTCACTTTGCCATCCTTCTTATCCGCCAAATACTTGGGGCAGTTCCGCTTCCAGTGACCAGTCCCTTTGCAGTAGAAGCACTCTGTTTCGAGCCTGGGTCCAACTTTGGGTTTCTTTGTGGGAGCGGCAACTTGCTTGCCGTTCTTCTTGAAGTTCCCCTTCTTTCCCTTGCCCTTTTTCTTGAAACTAGTGGTTTTGTTAACCATCAACACTTGATGCTCCTTCTTGATTTCTACCTCCGCTGATTTCAGCATCGCGAAGAGCTCGGGAATTGTCTTCTCCATCCCTTGCATATTATAGTTCATCACGAAGCCTTTATAGCTTGGTGGCAGTGACTGAAGAACTCTGTCAATAACACTCTCAACCGGAAGATCAATTCCCAGCTGAGTCAAGTGGTTGTGGTACCCAGACATTCTGAGTATGTGTTCACTGACAGAACTGTTCTCCTCCATCTTACAGCTAAAGAACTTGTTGGAGACTTCATATCTCTCAACCCGGGCATTAGCTTGAAATATCAATTTCAGCTTTTGGAACATCTCATATGCTCCGTGGCATTCAAAACGCTTTTGCAGTCCCGGTTCTAAGCCGTAGAGCATGGCACACTGAACTATCGAGTAGTCATCAGATCGAGCCTGCCAGGCGTTCACAACGTCTGCAGCAGCTCCTGCAGCAGGTCCATCACCTAGCGGTGCATCAAGGACATAATTCTTCTGTGCAGCAATGAGGATAATCCTCAAGTTACGGACCCAGTCCGTGTAGTTGCTACCATCATCTTTCAACTTAGCTTTCTCTAGGAACGCATTAAAATTCAACGGAACAGTTGCACGGGCCATTTATCTACAACATAGATATGCAAAGAAACTATCAAGACTAAGTTCATGATAAATTAAGTTCAATTAATCAAATTACTAATGAACTCCCACTTAAATTAACATCCCTCAAGTTAACTAAGTGATACATGATCCAAATCAACTAGCCCATGTCCGATCATCATGTGAGATGGGATAGTCATCAATGGTGAACATCTCCATGTTGATCATATCTACTATATGACTCATGTTCGACCTTTCGGTCTCCAGTGTTTCGAGACCATGTCTGTACATGCTAGGCTCGTCAAGTTTAACCCAAGTATTCTGCTTGTGTAAAACTGGTTTACACCCGTTGTATGTGAACGTAGAATCTATCACACCCGATCATCACGAGGTGCTTCGAAACGACGAACTTTAGCAACGGTGCATACTCGGGGAGAACACTTTTATCTTGAAATTTAGTGAAGGGATCATCTTATAATGCTACCGTCGTTCTAAGCAAAATAAGATGCATAAAGGATAAACATCACATGCAATCAAAATATGTGACATGATATGGCCATCATCTTGTGCTTTTGATCTCCATCTCCAAAGCATCGTCATGATCTCCATCGTCACCGGCTCGACACCTTGATCTCCATCGTTGCGTCGTGGTCGTCTCGCCAACTATTGCTTCTACAACTATTGCTAACGCATAGCGATAAAGTAAAGCAATTACATGGCGCTTGCATTTCATACAATAAAGAGACAACCATAAGGCTCCTGCCGGTTGCCGATAAATTACAAAACATGATCATCTCATACAATAACGTATATCACATCATGTCTTGACCATATCACATCACAGCATACCCTGCAAAAACAAGTTAGACGTCCTCTACTTTGTTGTTGCAAGTTTTACGTGGCTGCTACGAGCTTCTAGCAAGAACCGTTCTTACCTACGGCACAAAACCACAACGGTGATTTATCAAGTTTGTTGTTTTAACCTTCAACAAGGACCGGCCGCAGTCAAATTCGATTCAACTAAAGTAGGAGAAACAGACACCCGCCAGCCACCTTTATGCAAAACAAGTTGCATGTCTGTCGGTGGAACCGGTCTCATGTACGTGGACATGTAAGGTTGGTCCGGGCCGCTTCATCTTACAATACCGCCGAATCAAAATAAGACGTTGGTGGTAAGCAGTATGACGATCACCGCCCACAACTCTTTGTGTTCTACTCGTGCATATCATCTACGCATAGACCTGGCTCATGATGCCACTGTTGGGGAACGTTGCATGGAAAACAAAAATTTTCTACGCACACGCAAGATCTATCCATGGAGATGCATAGCTACGAGAGGGGGGAGTGTGTCTACGTACCCTCGTAGACCGTAAGCGGAAGCGTTAGAACAACGCGGTTGATGTCGTCGAACAACTTCACGATCCAACCGACCGAGCACCGAACGTACGGCACCTCCGTGTTCAGCACACGTTCAGCTCGGTGACGTCCTCGACTTCTTGATCCAGCAAGACGGCGAGGTAGTGGATGAGTTCCGGCAGCACGACGGCGTGGTGACGGTGATGGTGATGCTATCTTCGCACGGCTTCGCCCAAGCACTGCGAAAATATGTCCGAGGGACGGAACTGTGGAGGGGGGCGCCACACATGGCTAAGACAATGTTGTCTACTTTGGGGCGCCCCCTCTCCTCTATTTATATACGTGTAGGGGCTTGGAGTAGAAGGAATAGTGCCACGTGAACAGTAACCGTAGATAGTACACACGTGGACTTGGACTCCAAAGTCCAATCCTTTCCTACTAGGACTCTCCCTTTTTTCCTTCCCTAGCTGCGTGGGCTTTTGAGGACTTGGTGCGCCTGGCCCAATAAGGCCAGGGCACCTCCCCTTAGCCCATGCCAGCCCTTGGGACATGGTGGACCCACTTGTGGACTTCCGGACTCCTCCGGAATCCTCCGGAACCTTCTGGAAGCTTCCCGGTACAATACCGAAAAAACTGCACCTTTTTCCGAAACCCAAAATATGACTTCCCATATATAAATATTTACCTCTCGACCATTCCGAGACTCCTCCTGACGTCCGGGATCTCATCCGGGACTCCGAACAACATTCGGTTACCAATTCACATAACTCATATAACACTATATCGTCAACGAACGTTAAGCGTGCGGACCCTACGGGTTCGGGAATGATGTAGACATGACTGAGACGCCTCTCCGGTCAATAACCAATAGCGGAACCTGGATGCTCATATTGGTTCCTACATATTCCACGAAGATCTTATCGGTCGAACCGCAATGACAACATACGTAATTCCCTTTGTCCATCGGTATGTTACTTGCCCGAGATTCGATCGTCGGTATCTCCATACCTAGTTCAATCTCGTTACCGGCAAGTCTCTTTACTCATTCCATAATACATCATCCCGTAACTAACTCCTTAGTCACTTTGCTTGCAAGCTTCTTATGATGTGCATTACCGAGAGGGCCCAGAGATACCTCTCCGAAACACGGAGTGACAAATCCCAGTCTCGATCCATGCCAACTCAACGGACACCTTCGGAGATACCTGTAGAGCATCTTTATGATCACCCAGTTACGTTGTGACGTTTGATAGCACACAAGGTATTCCTCCGGTATCCGGGAGTTGCATGATCTCATGGTCTGAGGAACATGTATTTGACATTCAAGAAAGCAGTAGCAATAAACAGAACGATCATATGCTAAGCTAACGGATGAGTCTTGTCCATCACATCATTCTCCTAATGATGTGATCCCGTTATCAAATGACAACTCATGTCTATGGTTAGAAAACCTTAACCATCTTTGATCAACGAGCTAGTCTAGTAGAGGCTCACTAGGGACATGAACATGTATTTGACATATTTAAGTTTCCGGTCAATACAATTCTAGTATGAATAATAAACCTTTATCATGAACAAGGAAATATAAAATAATAACAACTTTATTATTCCCTCTAGGGCATATTTCCATCACCCCGTGCCAAAAGAGTGATCAGATGGAGGGAAAAAGACGTGATCATGTGAGCCAGCTGAGCAGAGCATAGGCCATAGGCACAACATAATACTAGGCAGTAGAGAGAGACATTCGCACAAAAAAGGCAGTAGAGAGAGATGAGAGAGCTACGAGAGAGCCGTGGCTGGGCCGCAAGTACACTGGAAGAAAGCAACGTGAGCATGCAGCCGCGCGAATGCCGATCCAACGGAACGATCCAACGGCAGTCAACGCGGCTGATCCCACGCGGGGATCAGCCGGTTGATTCGTAGCACTGGCCTTTTTAAATTCTGGATCTTTTTGCTTGATCTTGAATTGTGTTTTTTCTTTTTTAATACTCGAAAACGTCCTTTTTCACATCAAATAGTACTCCTACTTCTCACAAAAAAAAGTACTACTTCCTCCGTCTCAAAATAAGTATCTCAACTTTAGTACAACTTTGTACTAAAGTTAGTAGAAAATTGAGACAGATATTTTGGGACGGAACCGTCTTAATAACTTGAAGCAATGTTTATCTTGTTATCTGGTTTAGAGAGCTGCATTTATTTTATTTCCGCAAGAAAAAAATAGAGCTGTGTTTTATTTTAGTATGTTCAAGGAAATCGACCGCACTGTCTTATTTATTCAATAAGATCTGTTTGTTGATGCAAGAAAATTCTTGATGTTTTGGCTGATCTCAACCCAAACCCTGAGACCGTTATTGGTTTTCATGTCTGAAAAATATATATGAAAACCTCCAGCACCGAGCTAATTCAGGGTCTCATTTCTTTGAATAGTCATCCATGACCCGAATTAGCTCGGTGCTCTATAAGTTTTTTAATGCAGTATGCAGGAGATAAAAATATGATAGGGTGTTGAATACTTTTAATAATATAATAGAGAAAAAAAAACTTCCATGACCTCTACACCATATGGGGCACATCCCTAATATTTTATTACAACATCTTAAATTTGGAAACATAAACATGACAAAGCTAGATAAAGGTTTAAAAAAGCAAGTATTGTAAAGCCTGTTAATAAATCCTTGTCCATGGTAAACGAGAAAAAACCTTGATAACTGCCTACAGTTTTCATGCACCCACCCATGATAGCTCTTGCTAAAGAGTGCGAAGTTGTGGATAGACTGGAAATGCTATTTACAAGTTTTTAAAAAGTTTATTTTTTTTGGACGGATACATATAGATGTTCTTTACGTTTCTGTAAAGAAGTTTTACTAAATAATACGATGATTTGTAGGGTACACAAAAAGATAAAATTATGTCCCAAAAACAATTTTTTTAAAAGTAGGCCGCGGTTTGATTACACATATTTGCTTTTTTATGTACACCCCATATGAAACTACATATTGCTGGAAATTCGTACACACATACCATGAAATCATGTTCATGCATAGTTTTTTTTTTTTTTTTTTTTTTTTTTTTGAGTTGGATGTCCATGCATAGCTGGCACGAAAAACATTGGTCAGTCAGTTTCTTAACCACCCCCCCCCCCCCCCCCCCCCCCCTTCGATTTGCATTAAAGAAACCGCCAAAGCGTTTTTACCAAAAGTTCATACATTAAAAGTAAAGAAACTACATCTCAAAACAAAAGCGAAGAAACTAAAACAGAAAGACAGCGAGACAAGTTGCTAGCTACAGACTATTGGTCAGTCAGTCAGATGCGAAAACAGTACGGTAGGCCATCCTTTTTATCTCATGTAGTCAATCTTCTTTCTTTTTTTTGCAGGATATCTCATGTAGTCAATCTAATGACAGAAATGGCCATGGCAATGAACCCCTCCATCAAAAGTAAAGAAACTAAAACAGAAAGACAGCGAGACAATCTACACACATATAGCGGCAAAACAAGTTGGTTCTGAAACACTGGACGATAGGCAGGTGATTCCAATGACAGAAATGGCCATGGCAAATGAACCCCTCCATCACACAGAACGTAGTTCAGGTTATAGTCACATCTCACAAGGCCTTCATTGACAGAGTAAAGATCATCGGTCTCGTAGCCATCAGCAGCACTTCAGCAGTGTGATCATCGTCGTCCTCCTCGGTCATGGATTATATTGCGCTCATCCCACAGCCGGCAGGAGCAGGTCGCCTTCTTGTCCTTCCATTCTTTCCCACAGGTGTAGCAGAACTCATAGCCGCACCTGCCAGAAGCAAAGAACAGGATGCAGCAAAGGTTAACAGGAAACAAGTCTGAGGCTCCAGAATGAGCATTAGCACGCAAAAGACATCCCAAAGACTAAGGAACAACCTGACATGAAAAAACATTGAACTACCAGAAGTAGATACTTACACGCAAGTGATATGGTAGCAACCCTCAGCGAGCTCGATCAAGTGCTTGCATTTGACGCACTGGCGCCATGACAGCTGCTGCGCAAGGTTCTGTAGAGCATGAGGGTACCTTCTCTTGTACTCAAGGCAACCCATCCCGTAATGCCATGGGACCTTACATTTGAAGCAGAACAGACGCCTGCATTTGACGCACTTCCTCAACGTCTCGGCTCCAGCAGCAGGTTCTTGCAGTGGGTGTATCGCTTCACTTGAGGACATTAAGGCTGAGCACTTGGAATACGGGCAGTAGATCTTATGAGTGGGAGGGATTTGTGCTTCCCTGATACGTTGCGCCATAGTCTCTAACAGTTGTGGCGACAGGAACATCATTGAAAACCTCCACGGTTAGCTTGGTAGTGCAACCATCTTGTGGACAGGCTGGGAGCGTTCCATCACGCAGCTTAACTCTCACATGCTCTTTCATGCAGGACAGGCAAAACCGATGCGCACAGCCTTCAACTGCATGAATCTTAGAAACATCAGTGTCTTCCAAGCAGATGGTGCAGGTCTCTCTCTTGCAGGCCTCTTTCTTGTTGGTGCCTACCAAATCTGTTGCTAGTTTTGTTGCATAACCAACTTGGCCGCGTGGAATAAGTGAGAATTCACAATGATTGAATTTCCTCATTAGTGAGAGAGCCTCATTTACCATATGTTCACTCTTGTTCTTTGTGGGACGCCAAGTTCCAAGCATCTGCACACATATGGCATCGTAATAAGATTAGTACAGTGTTAAAGAATTCAATCACTTGACCATCAAGTCTATCTATTATATTATTAACACAATGGAAAATTTTGTTTCAGATTAATTCGACACCAGCACTAGAAAAAGAACAACTGAAAATAATGCTCTATAACAATGGAGTCAGACCCCTCGTATGAACCAACATGAGTTAGTGTTGAGCAAACCTGATCACGGGAAATAAAAAGAGCATTGTAGTGTCCTGTAAAACGCACGACACACAGAGATAAAAAGATGAAGGGAAAATGGTCCATGCAAAGCAGACACAAGTCTTTTATATAGCTGATATATTGTATTAAAGCTCCTCCTGTAGTTTGGACTGTGGTAGATACGTTATTCCAAGGATTTCTTGGCAGGGAATTGCTAGATGAAACACACACATCAATTTTCGTATGTAGAAACGAAAAAAAAAACATGCATACTGAAAAAGGATAAGCAATATAATCAAAGCAGGGAGAGAACAAGTGTGTACATTTATGGCCTGAAGTGATTGACAAGTTTAACCATTACAGCTAGAATAACCTAGACATAGCTCCATGGTTGATATAAAAGACTGAAAACTCTTACATTTATGGAAAAGATCTACAGGTAGGTCAAGATTATAACGATTGACCTTCGCAAAAAAAAATAGAATACAGTGATTGAGATTAATTAAACTATGTTAAGGATATTGAAGCGAATATAAATCTTGTTTGGGAATTTTCAAATATCAAAGAGAGTTCATAATTCTTATGCCTGGTATACTTAGTTTGGAGTCAGATAAAGCAAACACAAAAGCCCCTAGCATTATGTGATCTGCGCAAGGATCCTATCCAAATTCAGATTGTTCTTGGCGAATTTATTAGTTTCAAATGGATTACAAACTCAAACAACGCAAGATTTCTGCTGGCTAACATGTATAGCACTTATCCCCTGTAGTAATAACATATTATCTCCGTCCCAAATAACGTGTCTAGATACATCCGTATCTAGATACTTCCGTATCTAGACAAATCTAAGATAAGTAATTTGGGATGGAGGGAGTATATATTTTTCTTTAAAAGCGTGTATTACAGAAACAAGAGATGAATTTGAATGAATGCTGATGGTGGTTTTAGAAAAGGAAAAATATAAGAGAAATAGTGTTCAAGGCTCAAGATTTGAGCTAGCGCTACAGAATTGGATATTATTTATAAAACATGCTCACAGGAGATAAGAAATGGATCTAAAGTTCAAACTAAAGGCTGAAGATTCATGCTAAAGCAAGATACTTATATCATCCAGGAGATTTGGCATTCACTAACAGTTCTAGGGCTCTACCCTTAGTGGGTGTGATCTATAATCTAGTCAAAGGTTGGATCTCAAAATCATGAATGTCATGAGACTAAAATTCTCGCATTACTATGCTATGTAATCGGGATATTTGTCGATAACCAAATATCACGTATATCGATACGGTGGCTTATACCAAGCTTGGATATTAGATAGCTAGCGCTTTAGTCAAGCTTACACAGCGGATGCTGTAAACCGATCTCGCGCTGTAGCATTACTTGATTGCAGTCTGATGAGAAATGTAAGAGCATTTCTAAACATAGGTGCGATTTTGGGGCCTCTTTGGATAGAAACAGACAATGTACATGAATGGGATAGGAGCGACAGCGAAATCCTATATGATCGCAAACAATAGAAACTGCTCTATGGATTCACCATAGTAAAATGAGTAAATGACCCTCCTCCCCCCCCCCCCCCCCCCCCCCTGCCTAACCTCATTTTATAATTTCTTAAAGATTCCCATGGGTTCATACATTCGATAGGTATTTCACAGGAATTCTAATAAGCCAATCATGTAACGCAGTAAGGACAAACATAATAACCACAAGTGATGCTGATCTCATTTTATGTTTACAGAAAATTATCAGGGAGCATTATCGTTGACGAAATATACGCACACAAACCGGTCCTAGGAGTTGAACCAAGTAGGCATGACAGAAAGACGCCTCTTCATTAACTAAACTATGTTCAATTCTCAGTGGGTTTATGACAACACATATTTATTACATTATATAACGTGTGCTTCAATTAAAAATGTCCTGGAAAATGATAGATATTAAAATAACAGGTTAAGTTGCACTTAACGTGTACAACAAACTCAATTTCTCCAAAAACAACTCAACTGAGATTATGCATGCAGAGGGGTTGATGCAACAACAAACAAAGAGATTTACACTCTACATAAACTTTTCCTAATTCTGTAAGTCTATGATGCTGGTTTCTCTGTTGATGGAGCGACCTATGTTGACAAGGGAGAGGTGTTAGGTCTGACACTAGATGCGACAAGAGTATTCAAGAGAAAACTTGAGGTAGAGAGAGTATTTGTTTGGGAACCGACAACGGCGAGGTATGAGAAAGTATAATGAAGGTTCTCAGGGCATAACGTCATGCTACTCAAAACAGTGAGGCTGCATCGCATTGATTGATAAGGTGGATGGGTAGATAACCATGGAATTTTTGCTTCAATTACTGGCGGAAGGATTGGCACTCATGGAGCAGTGGCTAAGCCGAAGCTACAGAAGAGAAGACGACATATGGTCTTGCATGCTGGATGGTGCCTACTTGCCTGCCATCAGTCATATCGAGCTGATCTCGACCTTGTGCTTAATTGACTATCGACAAAGAACAGTGTACGAATAATACAAGTAAAGCGGAGATACAGTTGACGACAGGCGACTTGCTTTTTGGAGAGTTCTTAATTAATAGCTAAAACTGACAGAGGATCGGCGTATTGGACGGAATGAAAATTTTCATACCCAAACTTTAATGATGTTTTCTCAAGATGAATTCCAGCTACAATCTTTCTACAATTTTCAACGTCTATGCAAAGTCGCAAAACATATAAAAATATAGTATAATCATCAGTAAACTCAACTAGCAATAAAGGAGAACTAAGCAAGCCAACAGCTTTGAAAAAAAAGGAAACACTAAATATGGTAATGCACAATGAATCTAACTGCTTAAATGCGAGGACCACCTTGCTAGTTTACATGAACATCAAGTATCTCCCCTGAAGTAATGACATTTCACACAAAAATGATGGGTTAAACTTCTGCTTTTCTTGCAGCGCGATAAGCAAGAACAGCAGATAGAGAAACTGAATGTCTGTACAATAGATTATGAGCAGTGAAATATTACTAAAAATTTATGTTTCGCCTAAATTTAGCTAGAGATGGGACTATGCGATGATTTAATCATCACTTTGTGATAACTCTAGCAGTCTAGCATTTCTTGAACATTGTAAATAAAATCCCAAATCTCCATATCGACAGATCATCCATTATATTCCCCATCTCCTCTAAGATGATATTTCTAACAAGAGATCGCAATTGATACCACGCAGAAACTGTATTAAGATAGAAGACAGATGCAGATTTACAGATTTTATCATGGCATACATATTTGTGCAGCGCCTTGAAGTCGGAGACCATGTTGACCCATCGTATCCCCAGCTCGAGCGCAGCCTTGATGCCTTCCATGAGCGCCAGCACCTCGAGCTCCATGCGTCCGCCCACAAACCTTTCCACGCGCTTCTGTATGGTGCGCACCACCTTCCCCTGGGGATCGTACACGGCCACAGCGAGCACCGCGACGCGGGGGCCCGGGACGCCCCACCACTCCCCCGCGCCCTCCTTGTTCGACAAGCCCTTGTAGAAGACGCGGGAGGAAGGGGAACGGCTTGGGTCCAGAGGCCGCTCGAAGTGGTCTCCGCTGTGGGCCCGTCGGAGGTCTGGAGTGCCGGCGAGCTCGCGCGCCAAGAGCGCGCCGCGGGAGGCCACGCGGGCGAAGGTGTTTGCCTGGGCGTGGGCGGCGCGGAAGGCCTGGGCGTCGCGGCGGTTCTTCTCTTGGCGCGCAAGTTCGGCAAATGCGGCTTCGGAGGACCAGAGCGCAGTGACGGGTTGACATGAGCGGCAAGAGCAGGAGGAGGTGGCGGTGGCGGCGCTGGAAGAGGGCCGATTGGGAGTACGGACGCGGAGGGAAGCTTGGATGGCCTCGTTGAGCTGGAGTTGGAAGGCGAAGTCGTGGTCGGAGACGAGGGCGACTTGCTGGCGAAGGCGTCGGGAGGCGAGGTCGCCGTCGCCGGCCATATCGGAGCCGGCGGTCGGACGGTGCCACAAAGACGAGGGTTTTGAGTGTGACGCCAAATGTCGGGATGGAATGACATTTTTTTTTCGTTTATGGGCACATTTCGGCCCATCTGGTCTGGGCTTTCCAATCATCTCACGGGCTTTCCTTCGTGACTGTAACCTTGGGGCATCTCCAACGCTGACCCACACCTAAGAAAAAGGTTACGGCTCAAAAAAAGAACCTAAGAAAAAAGTTCTCCAACGCTCACGTGCAAATTAGCTCCTGCATCCGTATGTGGACAGAGAAGACCAGACACGGATGCGAGAGCCGGTCATCCGACACTACCCGCATACAATTCAAACACTGGTTAAACAAAGCAGACGAACTTCATTCAAAGCGAATGATATTCGTACGAACCGGACGAAATTCATTACATTTCGGACATATTTTAACTAAACCCGACTCTAAACCTAATCTCTAATCTAAATGATCGCCGGTGTCCATCCGGGCTGAGCACCGCGAAATGACACTACAAAAAAAAAACTTCCGTGATGATACGTCTTTGTCACAGTAGCTCACGTTTTCTGTCATGTATGTATATCCGTGACGATTTTATGACAGAATCAAGATAGTCATACCTGTGCTGTCGTAGAAGTGTTCTGTGGCAATACTGAAATTATCATCACGGAAGTGTCCACTTCCATGACGATAAATGTCGCGTCATGGAAGTGTTTTCGTCAAGGATGACCGACACGTGGCATCCACCGTAACGGGTCGCCGTTAAGCTATCGGGTTCCGGTTTGGATCTGATAACCCGTTAGCAGCTCTGACCGATGGCGGTTTTCCACGTGTAAATTTCTCATTCGCCGGCGGATCCACGTGTCAGCTCGGCGTTGCTACAGATGTCATTCGTCCAATGGACGAGACACGCCTATGATACGTCGACACGTGGCGCGGCCCAACAGTGGCCCATTTGACCTAAATGGGCCGGCCCAGGCAAAGGCCCACAAGATTTTGTCAGACACTAGTGGACCGGCCCGTTAACAGCCTGCCATGGTTTGGGACAAATTACGGCACATATCGGATCGTGTTTTGGGCCAAATTACGGCCCATAACAGATCTGGCCCGTTAACAGGCCACTGTTCTTTTGGGCCCATTGTAGGCCCGGTTTGTATCTCGGCCTGTTAAAGGCCCGTTTCACAGTTCGGCCCGATATTCGTTTCGGCCTATTAGTCGCCGTTGCTGTAAGTGGGCCGTTTTCGGCCCGGTTTAACTTTCGGCCATTTAACGACCCGTGCTGCATCTGGGCCTATTTCTAGTCCGAAGTGACTTTCGACCTCTTAACGGCCCGTATTATTCGTGGATAAATTTCAGCCCAACCTGACTAACGGCCCGTTAAAGGCCCGTGACATAGTTGGGCCAAATTATGGCCTACTTTGCATCCGGCCTGCTTACAGCCATGATTTTATTGGGCCAACCAAGGACCGTGATAAATTTTGGCCTGTTAACGGCTCGTATGTAATTGGGCCAATCATGGGTCTGCGGATGTTTCAGCCTGCTATCGGCCCATGAATTGTTCGGCTCAATTCAGGGCCAATCTACTTTTCAGCCTGTTAAAAGCCCATGGGAATTTCTGGCCCAACTAAGGCCCACGTTTTACTCGGCCTGTTAAAGGCCCAAAACTACTTTACGTTTAGGCCTAATAATGGCCTGAAATGATTATAGTCCGACTTTCCGGCACATATATAACTAGTTACGGGCCGACCCGTTTGGGTAGCGTAATTTCTTTTTATATACCGCTGACAGACCGATAACGTATTGGGCCGTTGAGCTCTGTTGAAGCTACCGGCCTAAATTACAGCATACCGACTAAGAATAAACCTAGACTATACAATAATGAAATTACGGAATATTACATCCACTAGGCATCAAAGTTCGCCACCAATGATAATAAAAGGCAACCAGACCGCAGATTACATACACTGGGCATCAATGGTCGCCACCAGTGCAAAAAACGCGTCGACAAAATAATATGCAAAACCAACAGCACTTCAACACAGTTCAAGAAACGTTAGTCCTACCCCGATGCTGCAGCGCAAGCAGCTGATGAGACCTCAGTTGTCTGAACGTTAAATCCTCTAGCTCTAGCCGCGTAGCTATAAAGCACGCATGGGTGTCCTCTTTGATCTTCGTTAGAGATTGTACTTCAAGTCGGACCTGAGCTGCACCAAGTCTTTCAGCTTGAAGTTGAGACTGAAGAAGTCGAACTGATTCAGGCAGCAACTTAACCAAGGTTGTGTCACACCTGCTGTTGAGTAGCTTGAATTCACTGTCTTCATCAAGACATAACCTTGGGGTCATCTCGCTCTCTTCAAGATTGTTTACCTTCTTCGCTGCAATATCAGTGATCGATACCAGCAATGGGTTTGGCTCACTATCTTCCCTAAAGTTCTGCCTGGCGTCAGAGATATTAATCTGAAAGAGAAAGAAGGAGACAGAGAACAAGTTTCACAAATATATAAGCAATGATGGTCAGCGTGTGACAATTCCATCCCATTTTATATTGGCAAATTCAGAGATACAATTTAAAATAGCATTAACATAATACGGCATTGTTCGTATCATCGGCAAAATCAGTTAAGACAAAGCAGTAAATGAGATGATGCAGGCATGGGCAGCTTCACCAGACCACCGGACTAGAGATCTAGAACACATGCATACATGCAAGGCTAAAGAAAATCAATGCATCTGTTCTGATTAATGTGAATGGTATGAATAAGGAACATATTTTTACAACTACAATTTGAAACTGGCAGTTGTTGCAAACATGCAATATGATGCAAACACCAAAGTAAAAAGCAGTGGAGGAAATGATGCCTACCCAAATCTGTACTAGAACAAAGTTTGAAGGCTTGAGAAGGATGGACTTACATTACATGTTAACATGGGCTCGACAAAGCCCTTCTCCATGTCAATGGAATGATAATTCAAGAAATTCCCCAAAGAAACTTCTTCATAAGCGTTGACTTTATTCTACATTTTTTAAAGAGTAAATATAGATCTAATAATATTGGAAGAAATAGAGGATAATGAAGCTCAGATGCAGAGTGATGATACATAATCAAATAGCTATCTATTAAGTATAGCGTTACAAGGCAAAAGGTACTGACAAGAGGAATGCAGACCTCAACTTGTGCAGTGGCATTGGCTTTATTCAACATTTTGGTAAGAGTAAATGTAGATCTGATAATTTGGAGAAAATGGAGGGCAGGGCAGATAAGATGCAGAGTAATGCCAAACAATCAACTATCTATCAATGTAAGTACAGTAATACTACCTCCGTCTGGAATTACTTGTCGCTGAAATGAATGTATCTAGCACTATTTTAGTTCTAAATACATCCAGTTGAGCAACAAGTAATTCGATACGGAGGAAGTACATGACAATAGGTAATTACAAGAGCAATCCAGAACTTCATAACCATTGGGATTATTCTACATTTATGTAAGAGTAAATATAGATCTTATAATTTCGAGCAAACGGTGGATAAGGAAGCTAACATGCACAGTGATGCTACATAATCAAACAGCAATGAGTGTAAGTATGGTGATAAAGGGCAAGAGGTACTGACAAGAGCAATGCAGTGCACAGTATTTTTGTGAGATCCTACGAAAGAATGGATCACTGCCTTTTGCAAATACTTTGTTTGTACTCCTTCAGGATCTGCAATCACCCTCTTCCTTTTGGACATCTGTTACGAAAGAACAACATTTGAGTGGAAAAACCTAATATGATGACACATGGAATAGGTACAGAAAATGGATAGGCATGGCATATTCTCATATAAGATGTGTAAACTAAGCAGATGGTGGTGTAACAAAGTAGAAGTAATGCAAGATACGTGCGACCAATACAACCTTGCCAAGTTAGAGTGTGACGCCCCCGACTTAATCGTGCACTAATCATACACGCAAATGCACACGATCAAGCCTAAGGACTCACGGGAAGATATCACAACACAACTCTAGACACAAAATAAAATAATACAAGCTTTCTATTACAAGCCAGAGGGCTCGAATACCTAAGCTCGAGTCATACAAGCATCAGCGGAAGCAAAAGTATCTGAGTACAGACACAAAGTTAAACAAGGATGCCTCAAGAGGCTAGCATAACAGCGACACTGATCAAAAAGGCAAAGGCCTCCTGCCTAGGGCCTCCGAACTACTCCTGGTCGGTAAGCTCAACGTAGAAGAAGGTGTCTCCGGGGATCTCCTGCTCCTGGACTCCAGTATCTGAATGCAGCAATCGGGTATGGGGGAAAAAGAATAGCAAAGCAACCGTGAGTACTCATCCAAAGTACTCGCAAGACTGACATCAGAACTATGCTAAATATGCATCGATATCAAAGGAATGGGGCTATATCTTTGGACTAAACTGCAGAAATGCCAGAACAGAGGGGAGAGGCCTAGCCTATCGAAGACTAGCACCTTGAAGCAATCTTGCAGCATCAGAAGAGAGTAGAGTATAGTAACACATAATAGCTGTTATATTTTAGTAATGCCCTGAGATCCTTCCTCGACTACCCTGTGAGAAAGTGATCCCGAGAGCAGTAGTATCAGTTTATCATTGTAACGGTATCCATTCATAGTTGTAGCAGATCAGGATACAACTCCGAGCATCCTGTTACCGTGGACACGGCTATTCGAATAGATCACTTCCCTGTAGGGGTGCACTACTGTTACCCAACACGCTCGATTAACTCTGGCCGGACACACTTTTCTGGGTCATGCCCGGCCTCGGCTGATCGACACGACGTAGTCCTACCTAGGCTCAGCAGAGAGGTCCCCGCCGGTCTACATCCTAAGTGCGAAGGGGTCTTGGGCCATCGCCCTTTGCACTCCGAGTCGTTGTGCGCGGGGTTAGATCCAGGCACCACCTCTGTCATGGATGGCGCCGATCCTGCCGTGCCACAATGCTGAACTGGACGTCTGACAAAGCTTTCGGCTGATACATACGACGTAGAGCGTCCCATAACCATTATCCCACGTGGTGGTAGTGCGTATATGGCCAGCGGCCAACTCAGATCAAATACCCAAATCCGTTAGGCGTGTTTAGTAACTCGCAGAGACGAACAGGATTCCTGTCGCTCCGACTTGGTAATATATGGCTCGCGGGTGCCCTTGGGTTCAACCCGTCTTGTTTCGTTATCTCGCGGGCACTCTTGGAGCCGGCCCGTCTTTAACATTGAGAGCTGTCGGGACTCAGGTCCATCTCTGACTGGATGGTACCACCAACCCTTCAGCCCCGTAACAGAAAATGAATGTAGTAATGTAAGCATTTCCGCGATCATCACCCAGAGTGATCACGGCCCGATAACAAGCATGGCAACGGACAAGGGTGAAGGGCCACCGATGAACCAATAGCATAACTAACTAAGCATCATGGGACAACAGGTAGGTATAAACAGCAGGCGACAAAATCAGGCTATGCATTAGAATAGGAGCTATCGGAATAACAGCAGAAGCAATTCTAATCCAAGCATAAGAGAGAGGGAGTGGGCGATATCTGGATGATCAAGGGGGTTTTGCTTGCCTGGAAGCTCTGCTGAATGGGAAAGAAGGGTCGTCGGTGACGTAGTAGTCCTCGGGGGCAACGTCGGTCTCGGGGTCTATCGGAGAGAAGAGGGGGGGGGGAAGAAACAATAAATACAAGCAAACAAGGCTACACAGATGCATGGCATGGCAATATGCAGTGTTGGTGGTGACCTATCGCAGTACTACACGTTGTAGACGAATCGGGAAATTAACTGGAACGTATTCCCGGTTTCGGACATCTGTCAGACAGATTAACCGAAGGGGAAGGTTCCATGTTTGCAGTGCTGGAGGCACCTGATAGGTGTGTGGATAGTGTATTCAGGTTCGTCTCATTTTTCTGATCAACTTTCATGTAGAAAACTTTTTCATCCGAGTTACGGTTTATTTTATATGATTTTTTTAAAGTATTAATCATTTACTGGAATTATTTTAATTAATAAATTAGAATTATCCGAACCAGTAATTGCTGACATCAGCATGACGTCAGAGTGACGTCAGCGGTCAACGGTGGACTTTGACTGGTCAAACTGACCAGTGGGTCCCACCTGTCATAGGCTTATTAGTTAACTAGTTAATTAATTAGACTAACTAAGTAATTAGTTTAATTAAACAAAATTAATTAAGTTAATTAATTAATTAATTAGTTATTATTTATTTATTTATTTTAATTCTTTTTTTAATCCTTTTCTTTTTCTTTTCTGGGCCGGCCCCACTGGGCAGTGACCCAGCCGGCCACTGGAAACGCGCGCGCGGGCGAGGCCAGCTGCAGGCGGCGGCGACAAAAGCAGCAGCGCCTCGCTGCGGGCCGCAGCAGGCGGCGTGGGCGCGGCCGGCGAGCGGGCGGCGCGGGCTGCGGCGAACGCGGGGAAGCGGCGGGGTGGCCGCAGCAGGGGCGGCGAGCAGCAGCTAGCAGGGGGGAAGCGCAACCGCAACAGAGCAACGGCAGCGACGACAGCGCACAGAGCAGCAGTGGGCACGGGCGGCTGCGGCAGCGGGCGAGGCCGGCTCGGGCGTGGCGACGCAGGAGGCAAGGCCACGGGCGGCGCGGGCGGCGACGACGACCGAACGGGGGAGGAGGCAGAGGCGGACGGGGCTCACCCCGTTGCAGGGGTTCAGGCGACGAGGCTCGGGGTCGGCCGTCGGGGAGGGGACGAGGAGGCGACGACGGCGGCGAGGCGGCGGCAGGGACGAGCGACGGTGACGGCGGCGGGCGCCTGGGCGCGGGCTCGAGAGAGGGGGGATTAGGTTTAGGGTTCGGTGGGGGGGGGAACGAGGCCATATAGGCCGCGGCTGGGCCGGCCTGGTCGGCCTGGTGGCCAGCTGGGCCGAGGCCCAGTTGGGGGGGGGGGGTCTTTTGTTTTATTTTTATTTTTGTTTATTTTCTCTTACTGCTTTATTTTTAGTTTCTTTTTATTTTCAGTTTTATAATATAAATCCCACTCCTAAATTAGTGTTATAACCTAACCCACTGCCACAAAAAGTTTCACTCCCAAATAAAATAGTTTGATATTTTATAAATTATAAAAGGCATTTGATTAATTGTCTAAGCCACTGTTTTATTTATTTTAGTGCAATTAAATACTTTATAAAAATGTGGTTTCTTCACCAACATTTTCTATGAATTATTTGTCACATTTAGAACATTTTAGTTTTGAGATTTGAAAACTTTTACTGTTTGCCTTTATTTTAATTTTGAATTCGAACTGGATTCGAACCAAAGTGAGATTAACAACGGTAATAATGGTGACATGGCATCATTAGCATGGGATTACTATAGCTTAATAACATGGGGTGTTACATAGAGCAACCACCTTGATGGGTGAATAAGATAGGCCATCTGACTCTGACTCATCTGGAGAGCTAAATAGACTAGTGTCTCTATCTAGGTCAGAATCGTCTTTAGGATCATATTCTGCAATGGAATCTGTAGATGGGGAGCGTGTGTGTTCCATTGCATCCAGACAGGATCTCAATCCCTTGATGCCAAGTTTGTTAGCCAGTGGATTGTTCCGCAATATTCCTCTGGTGCGCCCATTCTCATATTCATTATCATCATGTTTAATACCTGACATGCATGAAAACATAAAAATAAGTCAGATTATCTTTGTAATGCATAGGGTATTCTAATCCAATAGTGCCTCCCTGTAAACCCCTATGTGCTATCTCTGTGCAATTCTTCTGAGAGATGCCATGTGTGCTGTAATTTGGTGTGTGCATTAATATAATATGGCCTGCTACTCAAAATATAGGCTCCCTATTGAGAGCTCCAGAAGTAATGATACTTCGCAGATGACAGCTTCAAAATATACTAAGGAAGAACAACTCGACCTGACCTGTCGACCGCAAATGCCCCTGCTCCTCTTCCCAAAGAAGGAACATACTGTACTTATTAAAGAACAAGAGAAGAGGATCATGTTAAAGAAGAGCAGAAGAGCAAGCAGATTGTAGATATTACAAGTCTTTCTATACAATGTCTGTTGCCCACCCATGATGAACCAGAGCGCACAGAGAAATACTATTCCTTCCTGTCTCTCTATATGTGACTCACATGCATTTCGAAACTAAAGTAGGAACATTTAGCTGACCAATTAAACCTGTCTCTGTCTTACTAATATCAGCATCATATCAGATTCGAATTTGTACAACTAAGCTTGTTTAGCTTGATGGGTGGAGCAGTGCTCTTACGACATGAATCACGTAGGCTGATCGTACTGATCATAAAAGGGGGAAACCCTAAGCATGATGAGTATAGTGTTGACTGTGGCATGGCAGATCTGAAGCTGCAAACCACACAAAGGCTACTTAGCAACCGATGTTTGCTTTCAACTAACAACTAAGATTTGGTATGGATAAGAAAGTATAGTAAACAAGTGACAAAGAAATGCAATTCCCTGCTGTCTCTCTATATGTTGCACATGCATTTGGAAACTCAAGTGGAAGCATTAGCTGACCAATTAAATATGTGTTTGTTAACTAATATCAGTATCATATCACATTCGTATTTGAACAACTAAGCTTTGGAATTATGAGGGTGTGTTGTTTAGCTTGAAGAGTAGAATGCTGCTAGTACGACACAAAGCACCTACGCAGATCATAGTAGTGAAGATAAAAGGGGAAAACCCTAAGCATCACGAGTAAAATCGGGAAAGTGGAACTAGCTGGAACATATGGGCTTGTATTGCTGGTACGGCTGGAAATGCTTCGGATCCCCTACATGGGCAGCTCTATTCAACTGAAGGCACAATACTGTTACTATCAGTCTAGACTCTCAAAGGCGACACAGCTCCCAGCATTTCCTGGATATTATGGCAGACCAACTAGAATAGTTGAAAGCATCCATCAGAAGCGACCCAATATACCTGTCGACTGCAAATGTCCCTGCTCCAGTTCCCGACAAGGAACATACTGTACTACTATACTTATTAAGAAGAACAGAACAGGAACATGTTAAAGAAGAGCAAGCAGATTTTGGATAATACAATGTGTGTTACCCACCCATGATGAACCAGAGCGCACAGAGAAATACTCTTCGTTCCCGTCTCTCTATATGTGGCTCACATGCGTTTCGAAACTAAAGTAGGAACATTTAGCTGACCAATTAAACATGTCTCTGTCTTACTAATATCAGTATCATATCAGATTCAAACTTGTACAACTAAGCTTGTTTAGCTTGATGGGTGGAGCAGTGCTCTTACGACACGAATTAGGTAGGCTGATCGTAGTGATCATAAAAGGGGGAAACCCTAAGCATGATGAGTATAGTGTTGACCATGGCATGGCAGATCTGAAGCTGCAAACCGCACAAAGGCTACTTAGAAACCAATGTTTGCTTTCAACTAACAACTAAGATTTGGTATGGACAAGATAGTACAGTAAACAAGTGACAAAGAAATTCAATTCCCTGTTGTCTCTCAATATGTTGCCACATGCATTTGGAAACTCAAGTGGGAGCATTAGCTGACCAATTAAATGTGTGTCTATTAACTAATATCAGTATTATATCACATTCGTATTTGAACAACTAAGCTTTGGAATTATGAGTGGTGTGTTGTTTAGCTTGAAGGGTGGAGTGCTGCTAGTACGACACAAAGCACCTACGCAGATCATAGTAGTGTAGATAAAAGGGGAAAACCCTAAGCATCACGAGTGAAATCGGGAAAGTGGAACTAGCTGGAACATATGGGCTTGTATTGCCGGTACGGCTGGAAATGCTTCGGATCCCCTACAGGGGCAGCTCTATTCAACTGAAGGCGCAATATGATACGTCTCCGTCGTATCTATAATTTTTGATTGTTCCATGCCAATATTCTACAACTTTCATATACTTTTGGCAACATTTTATATTATTTTTGGGACTAACATATTGATCCAGTGCCCAGTGCCAGTTCCTGTTTGTTGCATGTTTTTTGTTTCGCAGAATATCCATATCAAACGAAGTCCAAACATGATAAAAATTTACGGAGATTTATTTTGGAATATATGTGAATTTTTGGAAGAAGAATCAACGCAAGACGGTGCTCATGGGCCCCACGAGGCATCAGGGTGCGCCCAGGGGGTAGGGCGCGCCGTGGTGCCTCGTGAGCCCCTCGTAAGTCAGTTGATGCCCTTCTTTCGCCGCAAGAAAGATAATATCAGGAAAAAAATTGTGTTAAAATTTCAGCCCGAACGGAGTTACGGATCTCCAAGAATTTAAGAAATGGTGAAGGGCCAGAAAACAGGAGGCGAAACAGAAGAGAACAGAGAGAGAGATCCAATCTCGGAGGGGCTCCCGCCCCTCCGGGTGCCATGGAGGCCAATGACCAGAGGGGAAAACCTCCTCCCATCTAGGGGGGAGGCCAAGCTAGAAGAAGAAGGAGGGGGGCTCTCTCCCCCTCTCTCCCGGTGGCGCCAGAACGCCGCCGGGACAATCATCGTGACGGCGATCTACACCAACAACTTCGCCGCCGTCAACACTAACTCTCTCCCCCTCTATGCAGCGATGTAACACCTCTTCTCCCCGCTATAATCTCTGCTTAAACATGGTGCTTAATGCTACATATTATTATCCAATGATGTGTTGCAATCCTATGATGTTTGAGTAGATTTCTTTTGTCCTATGGGTTGATTGATGATCATGATTAGTTTGAGTTGTATGTTTTATTTTGGTGCTGTCCTATGGTGCCCTCCGTGTCGTGCAAGTGTGAGGGATCCCCGCTGTAGGGTTTGCAATACGTTCATAATTCTCTTATAGTGGGCGGCTAGAGTGACAGAAGCTTACACCCGAGTAAGGGGGTTGTTGCGTATGGGAGTAAAGGGGACTTGATACTTAATGCTATGGTTGGGTTTTACCTTAATGATATTTAGTAGTTGCGGATGCTTGCTAGAGTTCCAATCATAAGTGCATATGATCCAAGTATGGAAAGTATGTTAGCTCATGCCTCTCCCTCATATAAAATTGCAATAATGATTACCGGTCTAGTTATCGATTGCCTATGGACAAATCTTTCTCTTGTGTTACAAAAAGCTTTCTACTAAACAACTAACTTTTATTATCTCGCAAATTACTCCTAGTTTTATTCTCGTTAAGTACTTCTAGTCTTATCCTTACACCCGCAAAATAGTTTCATACTTGTTCTAGGTAAAGCGAATGTTAAGTGCGCGTAGAGTTGTATCGGTGGTCGATAGAACTTGAAGGGAATATTAATTCTACCTTTAGCTCCTCGTTGGGTTTGACACTCTTATTTATCGAAAAAGCTACAATTGATCCCCTATACTTGTGGGTTATCAAGACCTTTTTTCTGGCGCCGTTGCCGGGGAGCAATAGCGTGGGGTTGATATTCTCGTGTGTGCTTGTTTGCTTTATCACTGAGTAGATTTTATTTTGTGCTCTTGTTTTCTATCTTTAGTTATGGGTAGGAAACGTAAAATACCAAAAAATTAGTTGTACTTGCTAAACCAATGGTTGAAGAACCACCCAAAATCTATCATACTGCTGAAGCTTTCTACTTGGATCATCTTCGATCCCTATGTGCTCATGCTAAAAACCCAACTAGCTTAGTTGAGGGAAAATCATTAGATGAGCATGCTCATTTTGTGCGACACCGCTTATCTCAAAAAGGGAAACTTTTATGGCATCATATTAATACTATGCATTGCTATGCTTGGAATTTATGCGAAATACATGATTTTACTTGTTGTTCTGAAGACCCTAAGAAACACCTTCCCTACCAATGTGAGTTTAGTGATAATGGAATCGTATCTTCTTATGCTAAAGGTGTTTATAGTTACTATGATATTGAACAAATAGAAGAATTTGTTGCTTTTAAGGGTGCATATGAAATTGCTTCTTTGATTGAAAAGTGTGATGCTACTCTTTACGAAAATTTTGCCATACTAATATTGCTATGAAAACTATGCTTCTAATGCTTATGTTAAAAAATATATTGAGGACACCTCCGCTGTCCAAGAAGAGACTAATGTTTTGCAGGAATCTATGGAAGAAGAAATTGATGACACTGTGAGCTCATTAGATGAAAAAGATGACGAGGAGAGCGAAGAACAAAAGGAGGAAGAGCGGATTAGCTACCCGTGCCCACCTTCTAATGAGAGTAACTCTTCAACTCATACATTGTTTAATTTCCCTTCGTGCTTACCAAAGGATGAATGCTATGATAATTGCTATGATCCATTGGATTCGTTTGAAATATCCCTTTTTGATGAAATTGATGCTTGCTATGCTTGTGGCCATGATGCCAATTTGAATTATGCTTATGGAGATGAACTTGCTATAGTTCCTTATGTTAAGAATGAAATTGTTGCTATTGCACCCGCACATGATAGTCCTATTATCGTTTTGAATTCTCCCAACTACACTACATCGGAGAAGTTTGCACTTATTAAGGATTATATTGATGGGTTGCGTTTTACTATTATACATGATGATTATGATAATTTCAGATTTATGATATTCAATTCATTCAACAATTTTCTCTTAGGATATAAGTGAAGCACAAGAGTGAATGAAAAACTACTCCAAAAGATATAAGTGAAGATCAATGAGTAGTCAAACAATTAAGTAGCTATGTGAAGACTCTCTCCAAATAAAGATTTTATATCTTGCTAATTTTATTAAAACAGCAAGCAAAATGAAATGAAAAGGACACTCCAAGAATAGCACAAATCATGTGAACAATTAAAAACTTAGGCTAGCCGATAAGTGTTGATGAAGAAAGGTGGGATGCCTACCGGGCCATCCCCGAGCTTAGTTGCTTGAGACTTCTTGGAATGTTATCTTGGGGTGCCTTGGGCATCCCCAATCTTGAGCTCTTGTGTCTCCTTAATTCCTCTCATATCATGGCTTCTCCTAAATCTTAAAACTTCATTCACACAAAACTCAACAAGAACTCGTGAGATAAGTTAGTATAAATCAACTCAAAACCTTAACATTCTATACTTTAGAAAATCACTAAAATTATAATTAAACATTGCATACTAAATGCCTATACATATTTAATACTCCTATCCACAAATAGAAACATTACACAAGCAAAAATATGCAAACAATGCAACTATAACCGAAATCTGTCTAAACAGAACAGTCTGTAAAGGGTGAATAAGAATTCATACTTTCCTAACTTAAAAAATTCTGAAAAATTTCCACGTGAGATAAAACTTATGCATTCTTACTGTGTAAAAATTTCAGATTTTTATCATATTCTGAAAATTCACAAAAAATCAGGACATTACAGAAAACTTTCTGTTTTCAAACAGCAACACACAAACTTGCAAACTAAGCATGGTAAAGGTTATATTTGGTATTTTATTGAACTAAAAGAGACAAAACATGATTATTGATAACAGTAAGCAAGTCTCAACAACATAAAATGATGCTCGAAGCAAAACTAATATTATGTGACGAATAAAAATATAGCTCCAAGTGAGGTTACCGATAGTGTTGAAGACGAAAGAGGGGATGCCATCCGGGGCATCCCCAAGCTTAGACGCTTGGGTCTTCCTTGAATATTATCTTGGGTTGCCTTGGGAATCCCCAAGCTTAGGGTCTTGCCACTCCTTATTCTCCTCATATCGATATCTCACCCAAAACTTGAAAACTTCAATCACATAAAACTTAACGGAACTCCATGAGATAGGTTAGTATGAAAATAAATCATTCACTTAGGTAATGTCAAGGCAAGATTCATAATTGTTCTCACATAATGCCTACTGTATTCCATCATTTCCACAATTTATATTACTCAATATAAGCTATGGAAACCCTAAAACAACCAAACTATGCACCGAAAACAGAATCTGTCAAAAACAGAATAGCATGTAGTGAGCGATTTAAAAACCATACTTTTGTACCTCCAAAAATTCTGAAAAATTATGAAAACGTAAAAATTTGTAACCCAATAGTTTGTAAAAATTTCAGAATTTTCTCAGGCTCCAGTGCAGAATAGAAATTCCAGCACTGGACGCAAAAGTTTCTGTTTTTGCACAGAATCAAATCAACAAGTATCCACACTATCCCAAAGGTCTTACTTGGCACTTTATTGAAAGAAAACATATTAAACATGATTACTACAGTAGATTAATCATGTTAACACACAAAAACAGTAGGGGTAAATATTGGTTTGTCTCCCAACAAGCGCTTTTCTTTAAAGCCTTTTAGCTAGGCATGATGATTTTAATGATGCTCGCATAAAAGTATAGAATTGAAACACAAAGAGAGCATCATGAATCATATGACAAGCACATTTAAGCCTAACCCACTTCCTATGCATAGGTATTTTGTGAGCAAATAATTTATGGGAGCAAGAATCAACTAGCATAGGAAGGCAAAACAAGCATGACTTCAAAACTTTCAACACATAGAGAGGAAACTTGATATTATTGCAACACCTACAAGCATATGGTCCTCTCTCATAATAATTTTCAGTAGCATCATGAATGAATTCAACAATATAGCTATCACATAAAGCATTCTTTTCATGATCCACAAGCATAGAAATTTTATTACTCTCCACATAAACAAATTTATTCTCATTCATAATAGTGGGAGCAAACTCAACAAAATAACTATCATGAGATACTTGATTGGCATAATCCAATTGAAAATTAAAATCATGATGACAAGTTTCATATTTATTATTATTCTTTATAGCATACATGGCATCACAATAATCATCATAGATAGCAACTTTATTGTCATAATCAATTGGATCCTCTTCCAAAATAGTGGATTCATCACTAAATAAAGTTATGACCTCTCCAAATCCACTTTCATCAATATAATCATCATAAATAGGAGGCATGCAATCATCATAATAAATTTTCTCATCAAAACTTGGGGGACTAAAAATATCATCTTCATCAAACATAGCATCCCCAAGCTTGTAGTTTTGCATATCATTAGCATCATGGATATTCATAGAAAGCATACTAACAACATTGCAATCATGCTCATCATTCAAAGGACTCATGTTAAACATTTTATTAAATTATTCCTCTAACAATTGAGCACAATTATCCGATCCATCATTTTCAAGGAAGACATTATATAGATGAAGTATGGGAGGCAACCTCAATTCCATTTTTTTGTAGTTTTATTTTATAAACCAAACTAGTGATAAAACAAGAAACTAAAAGATTCAATTGCAAGATCTAAAGATATACCTTCAAGCACTCACCTCCCCGGCAACGGCGCCAGAAAAGAGCTTTATGTTTACTATGCAACTTTATTCTTGTAGACGTTGTTGGGCCTCCAAGTGCAGAGTTTTGTAGGACAGTAGCAAATTTCCCTCAAGTGGATGACCTAAGGTTTATCAATCCGTGGGAGGCGTAGGATGAAGATGGTCTCTCTCAAACAACTCTGCAATCAAATACAAGAAATCTCTTGTGTCCCCAACACACCCAATACAATGGTAAATTGTATAGGTGCACTAGTTCGGCGAAGAAATGGTGATACAAGTGTAGTATGGATAGTAGATATAGGTTGTTATAATCTGAAAATATAAAAACAGCAAGGTAGCAAGTGATAAAACGGAGCACAAACGGTATTGAAATGCTTAAAAACAAGGCCTAGGGTTCATACTTTCACTAGTGCAATCTCTCAACAGTGCTAACATAATTGAATCATATAACAATCCATCAAGGTGCGATAAAGAATCACTCCAAAGTTTCTATTAGCAGAGAACATAAGATGAAATTGTTGTAGGGTACGAAACCATCTCAAAGTTATTCTTTCCGATCAATCTATTGAGCCATCCCTATAAGTGTCACAAACAGCCCTAGAGTTCGTACTAAAATAACACCATATGATACGCATCAACCAACTCTAATGTCACCTAGATACTCCAATGTCTCCACAAGTATCCGTGAGTTGATTATTCGATATGCATCAAACAACTTCAGATTCATAATATTCAATCCACACAAAGAACTTTAAAGAGTACCCCCAAAGTTTCTATCGGAGAAAAAGAAGATGAAAACGTGCAACCAACCCCTATGCCTAGATTACCCCAATGTCACCTCGGGAATCCGTAAGTTGATTACCAAAACATACATCAAGTGATTCAATAGAATACCCCATTGTCACCACGGGTATCCACATGCAAGACATACATCAAGTGTTCTCAAATCTGAAATATTCAATCCGACAATAACGAAACCTCAAAGGGAAAGACTCAATTCATCACAAGAAGATAGAGAGGGAAGAAACACCATATGATCCAACTATATTAACAAAGCTCGCGATACATCAAGATCGTGCCGAATCAAGAACACGAGAGAGAGAGAGAGATCAAACACATAGCTACTAGTACATACCCTCAGCCCCGAGGGTGAACTACTCCCTCCTTGTCATGGAGACCGCCGGGATGATGAAGATGGCCTCCGGTGATGATTTCCCCCTCCGACAAGGTGCCGGAACAGGGCTCCAGATGGTATTTCTTCGGTACAGAGGCTTGCGGCGGCGGCGGCGAAGTTCTAGGTTTATTTCTGGGGGTTTCACTATTTATAGGATTTTTCAGCGTTGGAATCACGCAAAAAGGAGTTACGAGGGGCCCACAAGGCAACATCACAAGCCCCCCAGGCCGCGCTGTGATGCCTTGTGAGCACCTCGTGAGGCTTCTGGTCCTTCCACGAAGCTTCGGGGGTCTCTTTTGGTCCAAAAAAATCGTCAAAAAGTTTCGTCCAATTCCGAGAACTTTTATTTCTGCATAAAAAACAACACCACGGTAGTTCTGCTGAAAACAGCGTCAGTTCGGGTTAGTTCTAATCAAATCATACCAAAACCATATAAAATTGTTATAAACATGGCATGAATACTTCATAAATTATAGATACATTGGAGACGTATCACCGCCCATCGTGTATGAATGGGGAAATGGAGGGGGAGAGAGAGGTCTTTGGGACGAGTTTGAATGAAATGTGTTTTGCCGCCCACGTTTTGCGCCCACCGTGTCTGAATGGGGTGAGAGGCGATCGTGTCACGTCGGAGTGAAGTTACAAACCTACCCCTATTTAGAGCAGTGGAAATCGGGCCGATAGGTTGTGCGTGTCAAGGGTAGACAGTAATTTCCATCTCCCAAACACTGGTTCCGGGTAGCCAACGTGGGAGTGGGTGTTTTGCCGCTTCTTTCAAATTTTGGGAGAATAAGCATTCACGTTTACCCTAGCAACTAAATTCGAATCCATTTTGTATTCTTATACGAATCTTTATAAATCATTCTATGTTTTTTTAGATATCTTCAATAGCACAACAAAGATGCATTCCACCTTTATATATGAATATAATTTACAAATGCTATGATACTTGAATTCAGAAGGTTGAATCCACTTTGAGTCAAACAGTTATTTCATCCAACACAATCTGCTCACACGAAAAACAGTTCACCTTATGTCCACTCCTACAAGTACTGAGGATTGCCTCGCCTAAGAAAGTCAGATCATTACAAGACATGGACAACAAATAAGGGGTCATACAACATAATCTATTCACAAACATGACATAACATGCAAGTATACTAATCTAATGACAATTTCAACTGGTATCTAAAGAAGAACTAGGATTAGCCTGGGCTTCAGATAGCATAAGCAGCAGGACCTTCTCCATCTCCAAATGCAACCATCTTAATTGCTCCACTTCTTGGTTTGCTTGCATAATGCGTGCAACTAATTGCATAATTTCCAGCCTCATGATCAGGATTACCTCATTCATGGCAGCCACACCCTCTCTTTCTGTCTCTAGTAGAGCCTCAAGAACAATAATATATGTGCTCTCCAACGGGTTTGCCTCTGAACTTCTACCATCTGGTTGTTGGAAATATGCCCTAGAGGCAATAATAAATTAGTTATTATTATATTTCCTTGTTCATGATAATCGTTTATTATCCATGCTATAATTGTATTGATTGGAAACTCAAATACATGTGTGGGTACATAGACAACACTGTGTCCCTAGTAAGCCTCTAGTTAACTGGCTCGTTGATCAAAGATGGTTAAGCTTTCCTAGCCATGGACATGAGATGTCATTTGATAACGGGATCACATCATTAGGAGAATGATGTGATGGACAAGACCCAAACTATAAACGTAGCATATGATCGTGTCAGTTTATTGCTATTGTTTTCTGCATGTCAAGTATCTGTTCCTATGACCATGAGATCATACAACTCCCTGACATCGGAGGAGTACCTTGTGTGTATCAAACGTCGCAACGTAACTGGGTGACTATAAAGGTGCTCTACAGGTATCTCCGAGGATGTCTGTTGGGTTGGCATGGATCAAGACTGGGATTTGTTACTCCGTGTGACGGAGAGGTATCTCAGGGCCCACTCGGTAATACAACATCACAATGAGCCTTGCAAGCAATGTGACTAAAGTGTTAGCCACGAGATCTTGTATTACGGAACGAGTAAAGGGACTTGCCGGTAACGAGATTGAACTAGGTATAGAGATACCGACGATCGAATCTCGGGCAAGTAACATACCGAAGAACAAAGGGAACATCATACGGGATTAACTGAATCCTTGACATAGAGGTTCGACCGATAAAGATCTTCGTAGAATATGTAGGAGCCAATATGGGCATCCAGGTCCCGCTATTGGTTATTGATCGTAGAGGTGTCTCGGTCATGTCTACATAGTTCTCGAACCCGCAGGGTCTACACACTTAACGTTTGGTGACGATTAGTATAGTTGAGTTATTTTGTTGGTGACCGAAGGTTGTTCGGAGTCCCGGATAAGATCCCAGACATGACGAGGATCTTCGGAAGAGTCCGGAGGTAAAGATTGATATATGGGATAATAGTGTTTGGTCTCCGGAAGGGTTCCGGAATTCACCGGAAGGGGTTCCGGATGTTTCCCGAAATGTTCGGGTACGAGAACACTTTATTTGGGCCAAGGGGTAAAGCCCACGAGGCTTAGGCAAGGTGCAACAGGAAGTTTTGCTGGCGTCTGGGGTGGTACTACCGCTTATCGTAAGCGGTACTACCGCTACAGGCGGTAATACCGCTTATCGTAAGCGGTACTACCGCTACAGGCGGTACTACCGCTTATCGTAAGCGGTACTACCGCTTGTACGCGATACTGCTGGAATCCGAGTTGGACTCTTTCCGTGCGGGCCAAACCGACCTTGTGCGGGCAAAACCGACCTTGTGGAGGTTTTCTCTCCAAGTTTAGACCCCAGGGCTCAACATATAAATAGAGGGGCAGGGCTAGCACACGGGACACATCAAGATTTCCCAAGCCGTGTGTCGGCAACCCTAACCCTCTAGTTCTCCTGTCATAATCTCCGTAGTGCTTGGCGAAGCCCTGCAGAGATTGTTCCTCACCATCATCACCACGCCGTCGTGCTGCCGGAACTCATCTACTACTTCACCATCGCTCGCTGGATCGAGGAGGTGAAGGCGTCATCAAGCCGTACATGTGTTGAACGCGGAGGTGCCGTCCGTTCGGCACTAGTTCGTGATCGGATCGAGGGACGACTTGCGATTTGGATCGCGGAGACATTCGACTACATCAACCGCGTTTCTTAACGCTTCCGCTTAGCGATCTACAAGGGTATGTAGATTCACTCTCCCTCTCGTAGATGCTCATCACCATGGATAGATCTTGTGTGTGCGTAGGAATTTTTTTGTTTCCCATGCAACATAACCCAACTGTGGTATCAGAGCTAGGTCTATGCGTAGATGAGATCTCGAGTAGAACACAAACGAGTTGTGGGCGTGGGTGTATACATATTGCTTGCCGTTACTAGTTGATACTTGATTTGGCGGTATTGTGAGATGAAGCGGCCCGGACCAACATTACTCGTACGCTTACGAGAGACCGGTTCCTTCAACTGACATGTAACTTCGTTGCATAAAGATGGCTAGCGGGTGTCTGTCTCTCTCACTTTAGTTGAATCGTTTTCAATGAAGAGGGTTCTTTTAGAAGATCAAAAAGCAATCACTACACCACGTTGTGGTTTTGCGTAGGTAAGAACGGTTCTTGCAAACCCGTAGCAGCCACGTAAAATTTGCAACAACAATTAGAGGACGTCTAACTTGTTTTTGCAGGGTATGTTGTGATGTGATATGGCCAATTACATGATGAGATATATGTGATGTATGAGATGATCATGTGTTGTATAGAATATCACGACTTGCATGTCGATGAGTACGGCAACTGGCAGGAGCCATAGAGTTGTCTTTAATTATTTTCGCCGTTTTGCTTTACTTTGTCGCTATGAGTTAGCTATAGTCGTAGAAGCAACAGTCGGCGCGACAACCTCATGGCGACACGTTGATGGAGATCAAGATGATGGAGATCATGGTGTCATGCCGGTGATGATGGAGATCATGCCGGTGCTTTGGAGATGGAGATCAAAAGCACAAGTTCATGGCCATATCATGTCACTTATGATTTGCATGTGATGTTAATCCTTTTATGCATCTTATTTTTCTTAGGACGACGGTAGCATTATAAGGTGATCCCTCACTTAAATTTCAAGATAAAATTGTGTTCTCCCCGAGTGTGCACCGTTGCGAAAGTTCGTCGTTTCGAGACACCACGTGATGATCGGGTGTGATAGACTCTACGTTCACATACAACGGGTGCAAGCCAGTGTTGCACGTGCGGAACACTCGGGTTAAACTTGACGAGCCTAGCATGTACAGACATGGCCTCGGAACACAAGGGACCGAAAGGTCGAACATGAGTCATATAGTAGATATGATCAACATGAAGATGTTCACCATTGAAACCACCTCAACTCACGTGATGATCGGACTTGAGTTGGTGGATTTGGATCATGTTACACTCGAATGACCGGAGGGATGTCAATTTGAGTGGGAGTTTTTAAGTAATATGATTAACTAAACTCATTATCTAGAACAATAGTCTAAGTTGTCTTTGCTATATTTATGTTGTAGATCATGGCTCGCGCAGTAGCACCCCTGAATTTTAATGCGTTCCTAGAGAAAGCTAAATTGAAAGATGATGGAAGTAACTTTGTGGACTGGGCCCGTAATCTAAGGATTATCCTTATGGCTTCCCAGAAGGCTTATGTCCTTGATGCACCGCTTGGTGATCCACCCGCTCCAGTTGAGTCTCTAGACGTTGTGAACGCCTGGCAGGCTCATTCTGAAGATTACTGAATAGTTCAATGTGCAATATTGTATGGCTTAGAACCGGGACTTCAAAGACGTTTTGAACGTCATGGAGCATATGAGATGTTCCAGGAGTTGAAGTTTATCTTTCAGAAGAATGCCCGGATCAAGAGATATGAGATCTCCGATAAGTTCTATGCTTGCAAGATGGAGGAGAACGGGTCTATCAGTGATCACGTACTCAGAATGTCTGGTTACTCCACCCGTCTGGCTGAATTGGGGATGCCCCTTCCGCCAGAGGCTATCACTGACAGAGTTCTTCAATCATTGCCACCTAGCTACAAGAGCTTCGTGTTGAACTATAACATGCACGGGATGAACAAGTCCGTCGCCGAGCTGTTTGCGATGCTGAAAGCCGCTGAGTCTGAAATTCAGAAGGAGCATCAAGTGTTGATGGTCAATAAAACCACTAGTTTCAAGAAAAATGGCAAGGGTAAGAAGGGTAACTCCAAGAAGAGTGGCAAAGCAGTTGCTCCTCTCGTGAAGAAACCCAAGGCTGGACCCAAACCAGAAACTGTGTGCTTTCATTGCAAGGGAACTGGACACTGGAAGCGGAACTGCCCCAAGTATTTGGCTGACAAGAAGGCGGCCAACAACAAACAAGGTATATATGATATACATGTTATTGATGTGTACCTTACCAACTCTCGTTGTAGTGCCTGGGTATTTGATACCGGTGCGGTTGCTCATATTTGCAACTCAAAATAGGAACTGCAGAATAGACGGAGGCTGGCAAAGGACGAAGTGACGATGCGCGTGGGAAATGGTTCCAAGGTTGATGTGATCGCCGTTGGCACGCTCGCTCTTCGATTACCATCGGGATTAGTGATGAACCTGAATAATTGTTATTTAGTGCCTGCGTTAAGCATGAACATTATATCTGGATCTTGTTTATTGCGAGACGGTTACTCATTTAAATCAGAGAATAATGGTTGTTCTATTTATATGAGTAATATCTTTTATGGTCATGCACCCGATGTGAGGGGTTTATTCTTATTGAATCTCGATAGTAATGATACACATGTTCATAACATTGATGCCAAAAGATGTAGAATTGATAATGATAATACCACTTTCTTGTGGCACTGCCGTTTAGGTCATATTGGCGTAAAACGCATGAGGAAGCTCCATGCTGATGGACTTTTGGAGTCACTTGATTTTGAATCACTTGACACATGTGAGCCATGCCTCATGGGCAAGATGACTAAAACGCCGTTCTCTGGAACAATGGAACGGGCAAGTGACTTATTGGAAATCATACATACTGATGTGTGCGGTCCGATGAGCATTGAGGCGCGCGGTGGTTATCGTTACTTTCTCACCTTCACTGATGACTTAAGTAGATATGGGTATATTTACTTAATGAAACACAAGTCTGAAACATTTGAAAAGTTCAAACAATTTCAGAGTGAAGTTGAGAATCATCGTAACAAGAAGATTAAATTCCTACGATCTGATCGAGGAGGAGAATATCTGAGTTATGAGTTTGGCAGTCACTTAAGACAGTGTGGAATTGTTTCACAATTGACACCGCCTGGAACACCACAGCGTAATGGTGTGTCCGAACGTCGTAATCGAACCTTATTGGATATGGTGCGATCTATGATGTCTCTTGCCGATTTGCCACTATCGTTTTGGGGTTATGCATTAGAGACAGCTGCATTCACTTTAAATAGGGCACCATCGAAATCCGTTGAGACGACGCCATATGAACTTTGGTTTGGCAAGAAGCCAAAGCTGTCGTTTCTTAAAGTTTGGGGATGTGATGCTTATGTCAAAAAGCTTCAGCCTGAAAAGCTGGAACCCAAAGCGGAGAAATGCGTCTTCATAGGATACCCAAAAGAGACAGTTGGGTATACCTTCTACCTCAGATCCGAAGGCAAAGTGTTTGTCGCTAAAAGCGGAACATTTCTTGAGAAAGAGTTTCTCTCGAAAGAATTGAGTGGGAGGAAGATAGAACTTGATGAGGTTGTTGAACCTTTACTTCAACCTGAAAGTAGCGCAGCGCAGAAAGATGTTTCTGTAGAGCCTACAACAGCTGAAGAGGAAGTTAATGATGATGATCATGAAGCTTTGGATCAAGTTGCTATCGAACCTCGTAGGTCGACAAGGACGCATACTGCTCCTGAGTGGTAATGCAACCCTGTCTTAGAGGTCATGTTGTTAGACAACGATGAACCTACGAGCTATGGAGAAGCGATGATGGGCCCGGATTCCGAGAAGTGGTTAGAGGCCATGAAATCCGAGATGGGATCCATGTATGAAAACAAAGTGTGGACTTTGGAAGTATTACCTGAAGGGCCTAAGGCCATTCAGAACAAATGGATCTTTAAGAGGAAGACGGACGCGGACGGTAATGTCGCCGTCTATAAAGCTCGACTTGTGGCAAAGGGTTTTTCACAAGTTCAAGGAGTTGACTACGATGAGACCTTCTCACCCGTAGCGATGCTTAAGTCCGTCAGAATCATGTTAGCAATAGCTGCCTTTTTCGATTATGAAATTTGGCAGATGGATGTCAAAACAGCGTTCCTTAACGGTTTCCTTAAGGAAGAGTTGTATATGATGCAACCAGAAGGTTTTGTCGATCCAGAGAATGCTGACAAAGTTTGCAAACTCCAGCGATCCATTTATGGACTGGTGCAAGCATCTCGGAGTTGGAATCTTCGCTTTGATGAGGTGATCAAAGCGTTCGAGTTTATACAAGTTTACGGAGAAGCTTGTATTTACAAGAAAGTGAGTGGGAGCTCTATAGCGTTTCTAATATTATATGTGGATGACATATTACTGATTGGAAACAATATAGAAATGTTGGAAGGCATGAAGGAATATTTGAACAAGAGTTTTTCAATGAAGGACCTAGGAGAAGCTGCTTTCATATTAGGCATCAAGATCTATAGAGATAGATCGAGATGCTTAATAGGACTTTCACAAAGCACATACCTTGACAAAGTTTTGAAGAAGTTCAAAATGGATCAGTCCAAGAAAGGGTTCTTGCCTGTATTGCAAGGTGTGAAGTTGAGTAAGACTCAATGCCCAGTGACTGCAGAAGATAGAGAAAAGATGAGTGTCATCCCCTATGCTTCAGCCATAGGCTCTATCATGTATGCAATGCTGTGCACAAGACCCGATGTCAGCCTTGCCATAAGTATGGTCGGAAGGTTTCAAAGTGATCCAGGAATGGAACACTGGACGGCGGTCAAGAATATCCTGAAGTACCTGAAAAGGACTAAGGACATGTTTCTCGTTTATGGAGGTGATCAAGAGCTCGCCGTAAAGGGTTACGTCGATGCAAGCTTTGACACTGATCCGGATGACTCTAAGTCACAAACCGGATACGTATTTATTCTTAATGGGGGTGCGGTTAGCTGGTGCATTTCCAAGCAAAGCGTGGTAGCTGATTCTACATGCGAAGTGGAGTACATTGCTGCCTCGGAGGCGGCGAAGGAAGGTGTCTGGATGAAGGAGTTCATGACAGATCTTGGAGTAGTGCCTAGTGCGCTTAACCCAATGACTCTGTTTTGTGATAATACTGGTGCCATTGCTCTAGCCAAGGAACCAAGATTTTACAAGAGGACCAGACACATAAAGCGACGTTTCAATTCCATCCGCGATTACATCAAGGAGGACGACATAAATATTTGCAAAGTACACACGGATCTGAATGTTGCAGATCCGATGACTAAACCTCTTCCAAGGGCTAAACATGAACAACACCAGAACTGCATGGGTGTTCGATTCATTACAATGTAAATCACATAGTGATGTGAACTAGATTATTGACTCTAGTGCAAGTGGGAGACTGTTGGAAATATGCCCTAGAGGCAATAATAAATTAGTTATTATTATATTTCCTTGTTCATGATAATCGTTTATTATCCATGCTATAATTGTATTGATTGGAAACTCAAATACATGTGTGGGTACATAGACAACACTGTGTCCCTAGTAAGCCTCTAGTTAACTGGCTCGTTGATCAAAGATGGTTAAGCTTTCCTAGCCATGGACATGAGATGTCATTTGATAACGGGATCACATCATTAGGAGAATGATGTGATGGACAAGACCCAAACTATAAACGTAGCATATGATCGTGTCAGTTTATTGCTATTGTTTTCTGCATGTCAAGTATCTGTTCCTATGACCATGAGATCATACAACTCCCTGACATCGGAGGAGTACCTTGTGTGTATCAAACGTCGCAACGTAACTGGGTGACTATAAAGGTGCTCTACAGGTATCTCCGAGGATGTCTGTTGGGTTGGCATGGATCAAGACTGGGATTTGTTACTCCGTGTGACGGAGAGGTATCTCAGGGCCCACTCGGTAATACAACATCACAATGAGCCTTGCAAGCAATGTGACTAGAGTGTTAGCCACGAGATCTTGTATTACGGAACGAGTAAAGGGACTTGCCGGTAACGAGATTGAACTAGGTATAGAGATACCGACGATCGAATCTCGGGCAAGTAACATACCGAAGAACAAAGGGAACAGCATACGGGATTAACTGAATCCTTGACATAGAGGTTCGACCGATAAAGATCTTCGTAGAATATGTAGGAGCCAATATGGGCATCCAGGTCCCGCTATTGGTTATTGATCGTAGAGGTGTCTCGGTCATGTCTACATAGTTCTCGAACCCGCAGGGTCTACACACTTAACGTTTGGTGACGATTAGTATAGTTGAGTTATTTTGTTGGTGACCGAAGGTTGTTCGGAGTCCCGGATAAGATCCCAGACATGACGAGGATCTTCGGAAGAGTCCGGAGGTAAAGATTGATATATGGGATAATAGTGTTTGGTCTCCGGAAGGGTTCCGGAATTCACCGGAAGGGGTTCCGGATGTTTCCCGAAATGTTCGGGTACGAGAACACTTTATTTGGGCCAAGGGGTAAAGCCCACGAGGCTTAGGCAAGGTGCAACAGGAAGTTTTGCTGGCGTCTGGGGTGGTACTACCGCTTATCGTAAGCGGTACTACCGCTACAGGCGGTAATACCGCTTATCGTAAGCGGTACTACCGCTACAGGCGGTACTACCGCTTATCGTAAGCGGTACTACCGCTTGTACGCGATACTGCTGGAATCCGAGTTGGACTCTTTCCGTGCGGGCCAAACCGACCTTGTGCGGGCAAAACCGACCTTGTGGAGGTTTTCTCTCCAAGTTTAGACCCCAGGGCTCAACATATAAATAGAGGGGCAGGGCTAGCACACGGGACACATCAAGATTTCCCAAGCCGTGTGTCGGCAACCCTAACCCTCTAGTTCTCCTGTCATAATCTCCGTAGTGCTTGGCGAAGCCCTGCAGAGATTGTTCCTCACCATCATCACCACGCCGTCGTGCTGCCGGAACTCATCTACTACTTCACCATCGCTCGCTGGATCGAGGAGGTGAAGGCGTCATCAAGCCGTACATGTGTTGAACGCGGAGGTGCCGTCCGTTCGGCACTAGTTCGTGATCGGATCGAGGGACGACTTGCGATTTGGATCGCGGAGACATTCGACTACATCAACCGCGTTTCTTAACGCTTCCGCTTAGCGATCTACAAGGGTATGTAGATTCACTCTCCCTCTCGTAGATGCTCATCACCATGGATAGATCTTGTGTGTGCGTAGGAATTTTTTTGTTTCCCATGCAACATAACCCAACTGTGGTATCAGAGCTAGGTCTATGCGTAGATGAGATCTCGAGTAGAACACAAACGAGTTGTGGGCGTGGGTGTATACATATTGCTTGCCGTTACTAGTTGATACTTGATTTGGCGGTATTGTGAGATGAAGCGGCCCGGACCAACATTACTCGTACGCTTACGAGAGACCGGTTCCTTCAACTGACATGTAACTTCGTTGCATAAAGATGGCTAGCGGGTGTCTGTCTCTCTCACTTTAGTTGAATCGTTTTCAATGAAGAGGGTTCTTTTAGAAGATCAAAAAGCAATCACTACACCACGTTGTGGTTTTGCGTAGGTAAGAACGGTTCTTGCAAACCCGTAGCAGCCACGTAAAATTTGCAACAACAATTAGAGGACGTCTAACTTGTTTTTGCAGGGTATGTTGTGATGTGATATGGCCAATTACATGATGAGATATATGTGATGTATGAGATGATCATGTGTTGTATAGAATATCACGACTTGCATGTCGATGAGTACGGCAACTGGCAGGAGCCATAGAGTTGTCTTTAATTATTTTCGCCGTTTTGCTTTACTTTGTCGCTATGAGTTAGCTATAGTCGTAGAAGCAACAGTCGGCGCGACAACCTCATGGCGACACGTTGATGGAGATCAAGATGATGGAGATCATGGTGTCATGCCGGTGATGATGGAGATCATGCCGGTGCTTTGGAGATGGAGATCAAAAGCACAAGTTCATGGCCATATCATGTCACTTATGATTTGCATGTGATGTTAATCCTTTTATGCATCTTATTTTTCTTAGGACGACGGTAGCATTATAAGGTGATCCCTCACTTAAATTTCAAGATAAAATTGTGTTCTCCCCGAGTGTGCACCGTTGCGAAAGTTCGTCGTTTCGAGACACCACGTGATGATCGGGTGTGATAGACTCTACGTTCACATACAACGGGTGCAAGCCAGTGTTGCACGTGCGGAACACTCGGGTTAAACTTGACGAGCCTAGCATGTACAGACATGGCCTCGGAACACAAGGGACCGAAAGGTCGAACATGAGTCATATAGTAGATATGATCAACATGAAGATGTTCACCATTGAAACCACCTCAACTCACGTGATGATCGGACTTGAGTTGGTGGATTTGGATCATGTTACACTCGAATGACCGGAGGGATGTCAATTTGAGTGGGAGTTTTTAAGTAATATGATTAACTAAACTCATTATCTAGAACAATAGTCTAAGTTGTCTTTGCTATATTTATGTTGTAGATCATGGCTCGCGCAGTAGCACCCCTGAATTTTAATGCGTTCCTAGAGAAAGCTAAATTGAAAGATGATGGAAGTAACTTTGTGGACTGGGCCCGTAATCTAAGGATTATCCTTATGGCTTCCCAGAAGGCTTATGTCCTTGATGCACCGCTTGGTGATCCACCCGCTCCAGTTGAGTCTCTAGACGTTGTGAACGCCTGGCAGGCTCATTCTGAAGATTACTGAATAGTTCAATGTGCAATATTGTATGGCTTAGAACCGGGACTTCAAAGACGTTTTGAACGTCATGGAGCATATGAGATGTTCCAGGAGTTGAAGTTTATCTTTCAGAAGAATGCCCGGATCAAGAGATATGAGATCTCCGATAAGTTCTATGCTTGCAAGATGGAGGAGAACGGGTCTATCAGTGATCACGTACTCAGAATGTCTGGTTACTCCACCCGTCTGGCTGAATTGGGGATGCCCCTTCCGCCAGAGGCTATCACTGACAGAGTTCTTCAATCATTGCCACCTAGCTACAAGAGCTTCGTGTTGAACTATAACATGCACGGGATGAACAAGTCCGTCGCCGAGCTGTTTGCGATGCTGAAAGCCGCTGAGTCTGAAATTCAGAAGGAGCATCAAGTGTTGATGGTCAATAAAACCACTAGTTTCAAGAAAAATGGCAAGGGTAAGAAGGGTAACTCCAAGAAGAGTGGCAAAGCAGTTGCTCCTCTCGTGAAGAAACCCAAGGCTGGACCCAAACCAGAAACTGTGTGCTTTCATTGCAAGGGAACTGGACACTGGAAGCGGAACTGCCCCAAGTATTTGGCTGACAAGAAGGCGGCCAACAACAAACAAGGTATATATGATATACATGTTATTGATGTGTACCTTACCAACTCTCGTTGTAGTGCCTGGGTATTTGATACCGGTGCGGTTGCTCATATTTGCAACTCAAAATAGGAACTGCAGAATAGACGGAGGCTGGCAAAGGACGAAGTGACGATGCGCGTGGGAAATGGTTCCAAGGTTGATGTGATCGCCGTTGGCACGCTCGCTCTTCGATTACCATCGGGATTAGTGATGAACCTGAATAATTGTTATTTAGTGCCTGCGTTAAGCATGAACATTATATCTGGATCTTGTTTATTGCGAGACGGTTACTCATTTAAATCAGAGAATAATGGTTGTTCTATTTATATGAGTAATATCTTTTATGGTCATGCACCCGATGTGAGGGGTTTATTCTTATTGAATCTCGATAGTAATGATACACATGTTCATAACATTGATGCCAAAAGATGTAGAATTGATAATGATAATACCACTTTCTTGTGGCACTGCCGTTTAGGTCATATTGGCGTAAAACGCATGAGGAAGCTCCATGCTGATGGACTTTTGGAGTCACTTGATTTTGAATCACTTGACACATGTGAGCCATGCCTCATGGGCAAGATGACTAAAACGCCGTTCTCTGGAACAATGGAACGGGCAAGTGACTTATTGGAAATCATACATACTGATGTGTGCGGTCCGATGAGCATTGAGGCGCGCGGTGGTTATCGTTACTTTCTCACCTTCACTGATGACTTAAGTAGATATGGGTATATTTACTTAATGAAACACAAGTCTGAAACATTTGAAAAGTTCAAACAATTTCAGAGTGAAGTTGAGAATCATCGTAACAAGAAGATTAAATTCCTACGATCTGATCGAGGAGGAGAATATCTGAGTTATGAGTTTGGCAGTCACTTAAGACAGTGTGGAATTGTTTCACAATTGACACCGCCTGGAACACCACAGCGTAATGGTGTGTCCGAACGTCGTAATCGAACCTTATTGGATATGGTGCGATCTATGATGTCTCTTGCCGATTTGCCACTATCGTTTTGGGGTTATGCATTAGAGACAGCTGCATTCACTTTAAATAGGGCACCATCGAAATCCGTTGAGACGACGCCATATGAACTTTGGTTTGGCAAGAAGCCAAAGCTGTCGTTTCTTAAAGTTTGGGGATGTGATGCTTATGTCAAAAAGCTTCAGCCTGAAAAGCTGGAACCCAAAGCGGAGAAATGCGTCTTCATAGGATACCCAAAAGAGACAGTTGGGTATACCTTCTACCTCAGATCCGAAGGCAAAGTGTTTGTCGCTAAAAGCGGAACATTTCTTGAGAAAGAGTTTCTCTCGAAAGAATTGAGTGGGAGGAAGATAGAACTTGATGAGGTTGTTGAACCTTTACTTCAACCTGAAAGTAGCGCAGCGCAGAAAGATGTTTCTGTAGAGCCTACAACAGCTGAAGAGGAAGTTAATGATGATGATCATGAAGCTTTGGATCAAGTTGCTATCGAACCTCGTAGGTCGACAAGGACGCATACTGCTCCTGAGTGGTAATGCAACCCTGTCTTAGAGGTCATGTTGTTAGACAACGATGAACCTACGAGCTATGGAGAAGCGATGATGGGCCCGGATTCCGAGAAGTGGTTAGAGGCCATGAAATCCGAGATGGGATCCATGTATGAAAACAAAGTGTGGACTTTGGAAGTATTACCTGAAGGGCCTAAGGCCATTCAGAACAAATGGATCTTTAAGAGGAAGACGGACGCGGACGGTAATGTCGCCGTCTATAAAGCTCGACTTGTGGCAAAGGGTTTTTCACAAGTTCAAGGAGTTGACTACGATGAGACCTTCTCACCCGTAGCGATGCTTAAGTCCGTCAGAATCATGTTAGCAATAGCTGCCTTTTTCGATTATGAAATTTGGCAGATGGATGTCAAAACAGCGTTCCTTAACGGTTTCCTTAAGGAAGAGTTGTATATGATGCAACCAGAAGGTTTTGTCGATCCAGAGAATGCTGACAAAGTTTGCAAACTCCAGCGATCCATTTATGGACTGGTGCAAGCATCTCGGAGTTGGAATCTTCGCTTTGATGAGGTGATCAAAGCGTTCGAGTTTATACAAGTTTACGGAGAAGCTTGTATTTACAAGAAAGTGAGTGGGAGCTCTATAGCGTTTCTAATATTATATGTGGATGACATATTACTGATTGGAAACAATATAGAAATGTTGGAAGGCATGAAGGAATATTTGAACAAGAGTTTTTCAATGAAGGACCTAGGAGAAGCTGCTTTCATATTAGGCATCAAGATCTATAGAGATAGATCGAGATGCTTAATAGGACTTTCACAAAGCACATACCTTGACAAAGTTTTGAAGAAGTTCAAAATGGATCAGTCCAAGAAAGGGTTCTTGCCTGTATTGCAAGGTGTGAAGTTGAGTAAGACTCAATGCCCAGTGACTGCAGAAGATAGAGAAAAGATGAGTGTCATCCCCTATGCTTCAGCCATAGGCTCTATCATGTATGCAATGCTGTGCACAAGACCCGATGTCAGCCTTGCCATAAGTATGGTCGGAAGGTTTCAAAGTGATCCAGGAATGGAACACTGGACGGCGGTCAAGAATATCCTGAAGTACCTGAAAAGGACTAAGGACATGTTTCTCGTTTATGGAGGTGATCAAGAGCTCGCCGTAAAGGGTTACGTCGATGCAAGCTTTGACACTGATCCGGATGACTCTAAGTCACAAACCGGATACGTATTTATTCTTAATGGGGGTGCGGTTAGCTGGTGCATTTCCAAGCAAAGCGTGGTAGCTGATTCTACATGCGAAGTGGAGTACATTGCTGCCTCGGAGGCGGCGAAGGAAGGTGTCTGGATGAAGGAGTTCATGACAGATCTTGGAGTAGTGCCTAGTGCGCTTAACCCAATGACTCTGTTTTGTGATAATACTGGTGCCATTGCTCTAGCCAAGGAACCAAGATTTTACAAGAGGACCAGACACATAAAGCGACGTTTCAATTCCATCCGCGATTACATCAAGGAGGACGACATAAATATTTGCAAAGTACACACGGATCTGAATGTTGCAGATCCGATGACTAAACCTCTTCCAAGGGCTAAACATGAACAACACCAGAACTGCATGGGTGTTCGATTCATTACAATGTAAATCACATAGTGATGTGAACTAGATTATTGACTCTAGTGCAAGTGGGAGACTGTTGGAAATATGCCCTAGAGGCAATAATAAATTAGTTATTATTATATTTCCTTGTTCATGATAATCGTTTATTATCCATGCTATAATTGTATTGATTGGAAACTCAAATACATGTGTGGGTACATAGACAACACTGTGTCCCTAGTAAGCCTCTAGTTAACTGGCTCGTTGATCAAAGATGGTTAAGCTTTCCTAGCCATGGACATGAGATGTCATTTGATAACGGGATCACATCATTAGGAGAATGATGTGATGGACAAGACCCAAACTATAAACGTAGCATATGATCGTGTCAGTTTATTGCTATTGTTTTCTGCATGTCAAGTATCTGTTCCTATGACCATGAGATCATACAACTCCCTGACATCGGAGGAGTACCTTGTGTGTATCAAACGTCGCAACGTAACTGGGTGACTATAAAGGTGCTCTACAGGTATCTCCGAGGATGTCTGTTGGGTTGGCATGGATCAAGACTGGGATTTGTTACTCCGTGTGACGGAGAGGTATCTCAGGGCCCACTCGGTAATACAACATCACAATGAGCCTTGCAAGCAATGTGACTAAAGTGTTAGCCACGAGATCTTGTATTACGGAACGAGTAAAGGGACTTGCCGGTAACGAGATTGAACTAGGTATAGAGATACCGACGATCGAATCTCAGGCAAGTAACATACCGAAGAACAAAGGGAACAGCATACGGGATTAACTGAATCCTTGACATAGAGGTTCGACCGATAAAGATCTTCGTAGAATATGTAGGAGCCAATATGGGCATCCAGGTCCCGCTATTGGTTATTGATCGTAGAGGTGTCTCGGTCATGTCTACATAGTTCTCGAACCCGTAGGGTCTACACACTTAACGTTTGGTGACGATTAGTATAGTTGAGTTATTTTGTTGGTGACCGAAGGTTGTTCGGAGTCCCGGATAAGATCCCGGACATGACGAGGATCTCCGGAAGAGTCCGGAGGTAAAGATTGATATATATGGGATAATAGTGTTTGGTCTCCGGAAGGGTTCCGGAATTCACCGGAAGGGGTTCCGGATGTTTCCCGAAATGTTCGGGTACGAGAACACTTTATTTGGGCCAAGGGGTAAAGCCCACGAGGCTTAGGCAAGGTGCAAAAGGAAGTTTTGCTGGCGTCTGGGGTGGTACTACCGCTTATCGTAAGCGGTACTACCGCTACAGGCGGTAATACCGCTTATCGTAAGCGGTACTACCGCTACAGGCTGTACTACCGCTTATCGTAAGCGGTATTACCGCTTGTACGCGATACTGCTGGAATCCGAGTTGGACTCTTTCCGTGCGGGCCAAACCGACCTTGTGCGGGCAAAACCGACCTTGTGGAGGTTTTCTCTCCAAGTTTAGACCCCAGGGCTCAACATATAAATAGAGGGGCAGGGCTAGCACACGGGACACATCAAGATTTCCCAAGCCGTGTGTCGGCAACCCTAACCCTCTAGTTCTCCCGTCATAATCTCCGTAGTGCTTGGCGAAGCCCTGCAGAGATTGTTCCTCACCATCATCACCACGCCGTCGTGCTGCCGGAACTCATCTACTACTTCACCATCGCTCGCTGGATCGAGGAGGTGAAGGCGTCATCAAGCCGTACGTGTGTTGAACGCGGAGGTGCCGTCCGTTCGGCACTAGTTCGTGATCGGATCGAGGGACGACTTGCGATTTGGATCGCGGAGACGTTCGACTACATCAACCGCGTTTCTTAACGCTTCCGCTTAGCGATCTACAAGGGTATGTAGATTCACTCTCCCTCTCGTAGATGCGCATCACCATGGATAGATCTTGTGTGTGCGTAGGAAAATTTTTGTTTCCCATGCAACGTTCCCCAACACTGGTAACATGGATGGCGCACTGCTTCCACAAATAGATCCTGGGGGTGTACATTGTGTCCTAGTTTGAACTGCATCCTGAAAGGTTTCCGCTGGACATAAGTAACAGATAGTTATCGCATGATCCAGGCAGTAAGATTACATGGTAAACTACATACGAAGTATTGCCGAGCATGGCAAGCTATATTTAAATGGTTCGATGTTGCATTGGCCGAAAACAAATTAAAATGGTTAGATGAAAGGCAGTGTACCACCGCTATATTTAAGTTGCCCAAGCATATAAATAGTTGAAATATTCTGAGAAAGCACTTAAACAATGTGGCCTCATATAAACTAGCAAGACAGTCTTGTGATGGAGTTCATAGGAAAAGTTAAGGAGTCAAATGAAGTATGTATGCATTTCTTTACGATAGTACGACATGCACTTCTGACACATTGGCCAACTCAGGTATAGCCTAACAAGTACTCCCTCTGTAAACTAATATAAGAGTGTTTATAGATTACTAAAGTAGTGATCTAAACGCTCTTATATTAGTTTATGGAGGGAGTAACAAACAAGCATTCTAATCAAGCAATACAGCAAAGTAGGCAACTGAACTATTTGTAATTCTGTAGGATTACAGGTTGAGGGCACAAGCCAAGAAAGCAGCCCACACGCATGACATTTCACAGTAACTTAAACACACCGGCTTACCATATGTCGCTGTGAAGGCTCGCTACTATTGCAATGTTCTTTGAAGATGTCGTCAGCATCCCGTGCATGCAAACCTAGTCGCTGTAGTTTATTCTTCCCCCTCTATTTTGGTAAAACTAATTTTAATCACATGCACTGTTCAAATTGAACATCAATGATTCATCTAAACTAATGAAAGAAGGGTGTGTGCTTACACGACAATATGTGTGCTTCACTCTATTTTTATGCTTGTTCGAGGTGCCAGCCCCAAAAGAAAAAGCATTTTGCTTCATGCGGTTGGCAACTCCATAATGAATAAAAGTAACAAATTAGTCATGCAACTTGGGAAGATCAATAACGCACAAAAAAGTTATGAACAGTGGCTCGAAGCAGTGCGGTAATAGCTAGCATTGAAAAATGTAGGTTAAGACGAACCAAAAGCAGCGGAACTACAAGCTAGTTTGCTGATGTGTAATTTAGTATAGAGAGCATAGAAGCAGTCCAGTACAATAATTGTAACCAAGAGGTGACATTAGAACAACACCATTATCATAAATATAGCATGCAAGAAGTAAAATAGGAGGCAGTAATACCTAGGAAGTACAGTAATACTTAGGACAAAGAAAAAGCATTGTAACTACAGATGCACTGATTTGTAATTTAGTACATATAACCTATTCACTACCACATGTTTGGACCTACAGGTGCAAGCAGAATAACGCCTCTCATAAAAAATTGAATGATGCCCTGAAGAAATTCGAAGGTGCGGTGCTTATGCTAAGAAGGTGAACGTAGGCGCCGGCCGTTGGAGAATAGTACCTGATTCTCGGCGGCGTATGGGCATCGTTGTCATACGTGAAAGCTCGTCGATGGTGCTCGTGTTGCGGTTGAGTTGGGCCGGCTGTCGCCGTTGGTGAAGCGGCTCCGGTGCTTAGGTGCGGCGCCTGTCGACATCCAAGAAAGCTGATCTATGGTAAGTGAACTGTTGTACAATAAAGATGAGAAAAACCAAAGGAGTACTAATTGAAATAACCTGATGAGGCGGCGGTGGCAGTAAAGCTGGGCCGGTGGAGTTGAATATGGCGTCCGTGGAGCGGGTCCGGTGCAGTGGACGAAAGCGTCGACGAAGCACATCGGGCGCAGTGTACAGTGCTTTCGGTGAGGCGGATCTGTTGCGGCGGATGAGGGCTTCTATGAAGGGCCAGCGATGTGGTGGACGAGGGCGTCGGTGAAGGGCCTACACTGTGGTGGACGAGGGCACCGGTGAAGCAGATTTGGTGCGCTGGACCATGATGGCGGTCAAGAAGATCTGGTGCGGTGGACAAGCCAGTCGTTGAAGCGGCTCCGGTGCAGTGGTGAGTTGGCAGTTGGGGGTTCCAAGGTTCGGAAGGTAGATCCGGCGGGGTGTGAGGTGCACTGCCGCGGCGGAGGACTAGATTCGGCGGCTTGGGGGAGGGGGGAAGGCAGGGAGGGGAGTGGTTCTAGATTAGAATGTTGGGGGCAAAGAGGGGAAAACAATGTAGTTACCAAAGCAGCCCTTTTCCGTTGATGTGGCAGGGGTAAAAGAGGAATATCGTAGGGCTAAACTTTCGGGCGCGAGAAATTTTGATGTGAGCGGGAAGTTTGAAAGCTTTTGGCGGCTGAAATTATGTGTTCTCGTCTTGTACAACTGACTATGATATCATGGCCGTGTATTTATTTGTTGTGCATGCGAGAAAAAAATAGATGCAAGTTTCGAAAATCAATGTCTCCAACTCGAAACTTAGATTGTCCATTCAATTCAAATATGGATCATTGAGCTACTGCAACCAAATACCATCATATGCTCCAATTCAAATGAAATTTCGAATGTGTTTCTCCTAAATACCACCACGCATTGCTGAGCACCATTCCGGCAAGTGACCAAAGGTGTCTAGGCTGAGGCCAAGAACCACCTCGGTTCCCAGCCGCAGCCAAGCTCCATACGCGCACCACGCGCGCCCATGGAGGACGGAGACAGCACATCCGACAACGAAGATGCAGTCGTGCTCCATCACCACGAGACCGCTCCGCCATGCCGCACCAGCAGTAGCACCTCCCCGCGCCACCGCGCGACCTCCAGGCGACAGATCCGCGCCGCCCGGCCCCTTGTGCGCCCGTACCGCGTCACCGAGCACGCCAGCGTCCATGGCCACCCGACGCCCTCGCGCCACACCAATCCGCCGCCCAGCCTAGGCACCAGCCCCTCAGTGCCCCTTCTCCGGAGCCACGCTAGCCCCGCCACGTCCCTGCACCTCAGCGCTGCCCGCCACGCGCGACCCCCACTAGAGCGTGCCTATATGCCGCCGCACACCCAGACCAGCCAGATCCACGCCATCCGTGCACCCAGAATCGGTGCCATGCCAAGGCAGCCCCGTGCCGCTGTCGGAGCCTTGACCTTCTCGCCGTCCGGAGCTCGGCCCTCCACGCCCACGCGCCTCTATAGTCGTGCGCCCTCACACCTCCATGCCGTCCGACAAAGGCAGTAGCTGACCAGATCCCGCCGCCGCCGCCGGCCGCCGCTGGGCTTTGCCCGGGGGCGTGAGCCGACGACGGCGAGGGGGGTGGGTGGGAATGGGGGTGGCGGCGGCGGGAGCTAGGTCTCCGCCTGAGCCGCTCCAGGGAGCGACGCGGGGGACGGGGAAAAGAGTGTTGAGCATGTCCCCTCATCCTGGAAACTTTCGAGCTTGGCGAGAGGCACACCTTCTCGAACAAACATGGCCTTGTCTATAAGAGGATCCGGGGCCAAAATGGAAAATTGCGCGTTAAGGCTAGGTAGCGGCAGGTCTCTGTCCATTTATTGAGTGCTCAAGATTCATGCGCCAGAAAATGTATAACCGGTGAATCATTTTTCAGATGAAATACACTTCAATACATTCTGCACATATCAGATGATATAGTAGGCCCCATGTTTTTCAATCATATGGTACACCACGGTTGCATGCATGCGCTGCCATTCTCTCTCTTCTCTCTCCCAAAAAAACCCATCCATTTATTTTACGTTTGCTAACTTAAATCGTTCATATCTTTTAAACCAATATTCCAATTTTCAAAATATTTACATATTTGAACTCATGTCGTAAAGACCTTTAAAACAAGACCCATTTTGAATACATTTTAAATGAGTTTAAAATTCATGAAACATATTTCACATATTTCACTTGCTTGAAATCTTTTGAATAAAATGATTTCAATCATTTTCACAAGTTGATATTTTAGTTTCATGTTGTTTTTCACTTTCAGAACTTACATTTCACATTCCACTGGCGTGTTTCAGAAAAATCATATCTATTTAAATTCCACATTTTTGAAAGAACATGTTTCACTATTTTAAAATAAACCATTTCACATTTGAAAAAAACGATTTCACAAGTTGACATTTCAGTTTCATACTGTTTTTCACTTTCAGAACCTACATTTCATTTTCCTTTGGCTTGTTTCACAAAAATCACATATATTTCAATTGCACATTTTTTAAATAACATGTTTCACACTCTTGAAATAAACCGTTACACATTTTGATATAATCAGTTTCACAAGTTGTCATTTCACTTCATATTGTTTTTTACTTTCAGAACCTACATTTCACTTTTCATTGGTTTGTTTCCCAAAAATCACATCTATTTCAATTTCACATTATTGAAATAGCATATTTCACTCTTTTAAAATAAACCGTTACACATTTCAAAAAATTCAATTTCACAAGTTGACATTCAGTTTCACTTTTTTTTTTCACTTTCAGAACCTACATTTCACTTTGCACTAGCTTGTTTCACAAAAATTATATCTATTTCAATTTCACATTATTGAAAAATGCATATTTCGCTCTTTTGAAGTAAACCGTTACACATTTCATATTTTCAGTTTCACAAGTTGAGATTTTAGTTTCACATTTTTTTTTCACTTTCAATAGGTGCATTTCACTTTTCACTGGCTTGTTTCACAAAAATCACATCTATTCCAATTGCACATTTTTGAAATAACTTATTTTACTCTTTTGAAATAAATGTTACACACTTCCAAATAATTAGTTTCACAAGTTGACATTTGAGTTAAATAGGTTTATGTGAAAAATGTTATTTTCACATATTTCTAGTGAAATAGGTTTGTTTCATATTTTTCTAGTGAAATGGGTTTATTTCACATATCAAATGTGAAACGTCGAAAATTAAATGTGTTTGAAATATATCCAAGATTGGTCTAGTTTTAAAGTTCTTGACGCCAGGAGTCCAAATACATAAAAAGTTTCAAAAACGAGTCTATAGTTTAAAAGATATGGTTGATTTAAATTGTCTAAGAGGAAATAAAGTCTATGGATTTGTTCCGCAGGTAGAGTGAGAGGAGAGACCTGCATGCGTATCTTCGCTGATAAAAGGTGTACTTTGGGGTTCATTATGCTGCCACTGATTTGACTAAAAATAAAGATACAAGTAATATACTAGTGTTATACATCTAGGTGGCCATACAGTCTCACGAATCTTGAAAAAAGTGGATGGCCTCAGATATACCGGTACCTGACCTAACCGCGCAAAATGACTTCACGGATCCGGGACACACAACAGGGGCTTGCTCCAAGCTCCCGGGAAGGTAGTAGCAGAACGGGCGACCCCTCCCTCCCACCTAGTGCCGCCATCCAGATGGACTGCTGCATCAGTATTGATCTTGATCACATTATATTACTAAACACTTGATCGTTTTTGTTTGTGGTTATGCACTAGAGGAATTTGCAAAGATGTATTTTATTGTATACTGATCTGTTGACGCCACCAAAGATTTCTGTTTGTTTCTGTTACAATCGAAGGCTAAAATGAGTATTTTCGTTTTCTTTTTGGTAGGTTTTTGTTGCAGTTCGTTGCAGTTACGGGATCTTTTGTTTTGTTTTTTATATTTGAATTGAACATATATCTGTATCTTGGACGATGAAACTGAAATTCGGTCTGCAGTTATTCACCGAACATCCTAACTGGGCTAGCATCAATTAGGATATATATGAAGTAAAATTCTAATGTGTATCTCAGGATGCTAATGGATTTTTATATTATCACAATTCTATATTGTGCTAATTTTATCATGCTATATTTTGTTTCATTATGTATGCAATTGTGGAGAAGAAAAAAGAAGTTGGTGCCCTATTTTACATCACATGCTACGGCAGAAAAATTTCCGGTGGCTTATTTTACATCCGCTTTTCCCCCTTTTTCTCTTCGGAAAGAAGGTTGAAACCCCCGGTCTCTAGATACATGGATGCACATAATCATTTTTATAATATTATTTAACAAATCCTGACAAAATAAATACATGGATCAACCCAAAGTCACCTTTCTGGTCACCTCTGTCACTACACTTACAAGCTTGATGATGTGCCCTGACCTCGCACCAACGCACACCATCTAATCCGGTGGCCGCACCAAGCCACCCAATGGCGAGCCGAGAGCACCAACGTGTCTAGCAGACCCTCGACGTCCACCGCATGCACATGCTCTAGAATCCGCCGCCGCCATCTTTCGTCGTCCCATATTTAGGAGGGATCAATGCATTAACCTTGACAGGCATGCTTGTCGTTGACACCACCACGACGCCAGACATCACCACCATCATGCGCGCCTCCATCGCCGAGACCCCGTTGTGCCACGCCGCCGAGACCCGTCGCCATCGATGCGGTAGATGCAACACCGCTCAACCTCTTGGACCCTCTAGTCAGCACCTGCTCCAAAACGATGAACCCAGGAGGGACAACGGCACCAAAGGTGTCGTCATCGTTTGATCCGGAGACCCAGATATAGGGTTTCCCCCAAAGCAGCCCGAGCGAGGTGACGCAGACTACAACGACGATGCTTCGACAAGGAAACGACGTCAAAGACGCCGCCATCGTCCGCCATGACCAAAGTCGGCGCGATTTTCACCGTCAGTCGCGCCACCCCGACCCCGCAGCTGACTGAATCCGCACCGTGAAGATGTATCCTAGCGTGGCCGGAAGACCCAGCCAAGATCCACCCAGCTGCCAACGCGCTACATCCACCACCGCGTTGCTCGCATCCTGGTAACCGTGGCCGGCCTGAAGACCCAGCCAAGTCACCGGCTAGCACGGACACGCCCAGCCATCAGCCATGGCCAACTCTGGCCGAAGCCAGCGACCCCAGCCTGGTCAGGCCCACCACCAGGAGGACCCCACAAACTGGCTGGAGAACGTCGTCGCATGATGAAGCCTGATCCCCGCAGCCCACCGCCGTTTGTCGAACCCCGCCACCGGACGCCCAAATGCGCACGACCCTGGACACCGTTGGACGCCACCAGGCCCTGCCGCCCGCAGAGCAAGGGGGACCGTCAGAGAGAGCCCCGCCGCCGCTGTCGCGCGCCGTCGGCCGCACAGGCTTTGCTTGGCGGAGGGGAAGGGCGATGACGCCTAGGGTTGCAGGGAAGTCGCCTCGCGTCGCCCCTGGGCAGGAGCGACCGAGGGGTCGAGTTACCTAATCAGAGATGTTTTCCTATTTTGCATCTGCTATGGCTGAAAAAGAAATTGATGCCTTAAAACCTACTTTTTGGTGTCTTAAAACTTTTTTTTTATGCATTATTATACAACATCTGTTGGAAATTGTTCGTCGGTCACACAACCAAGAGAGCACAGCCATACACAAAGACAACAAAACTAGGGTTCTTCATTTGTACAGTACACTAGCACTGTTCTGGAGCAATGTCCATAAATATATGCCTAAACAAATCATATGCATCTCTAAGCTTCTAGTTTACATACTCCCTCCAATCCATATTATTTGTCGCTCAAAGGGATGTATCCAGAGGATCGGAGGCAGTAGTATTCTTGTTGCATCACTACTTATTTCTACCATACAGGAAACGGAAGTTCACTGAACCATAGATTTCAGTTGGTAACACTCAAAAGACTTCTAGCTATCATCCTCGGCAACCCATGTGGAGAGAGCGTAGAGCACCCTGCCTTTCCACCCCTGCAGCAGCCACTGGTGATCCACGTCGATGAGGAAGTCCTTGTGGTAGTGCTTCCTCACCTTCTCCCTCACCATCCCAACCACCTCCGGGTCCAGCGGCAGCTGCCGGAGGCCCGCCCGGCGGTTCCGCGCCTGCCACTGCCGGTAGGTCTCCGGGCGGTCCACCCGGTCCGCGCCCTCGCAGGCGATCACGTTCAGCGCGCCCCGCCCGATGATGTCCCGCTCGATCAGCAGCCGCTCGTCGTTGTCCCGCGGGATGGTCGCGTCCAGCAGGTCGAAGTGCGCCGAGTAGAAGAAGAGCGCCTCCCTGAACCGCGTCACGAAGAACGGAGCGCCGTAGGCGCCGTTCGCCACGCACTCGACGAACACGTCGGGCTTCATGTCGCGGATGTTCCTCAGCACCACGTCCCTGGGGCTCGGGCCGTCCGTGGTCACCGCGACGCTGTCGTCCATCAGGTTCCGGAGGCCGCACTGGCAGTGGACGACGAGTACCTCGTCCGGGTCGATGCGCAGGTCCTCTGCGCGCACCGTCTCCCACTTGGCGGCGACGCCGTGGAACTTGAACGGCACGCCGAGCTCGCGAGCGCAGCTGCTGAGCCGGTGGCCTGTCTCCTCGACCTGGCGGGCTGGGCGGAACCCGGGCTGCGGGAGGTCGATGCCCGTGATCCTGACCTCCGGTGGCCCGCCGTCCCTTTGCGCCAGCCATCGCATCAGGCCCGGCCACTGGAGCCCGTACTGCACCCCGAAGTCCACGATGTGCAGGCGGCGCTTCCCCGCCACGGCGTTCAGGATGGTCTTGTTGGCGAACCCGAAGTTCGCCTTCTTGAAGCAGCAGGCCGCCATGAACAGCTTGTAGGCCTTGAGGAACTCCACGACCGACGTGCGCTTGGCGACGAGCGATTGGTAGACCTGGCTCCCCGTGCCTGCGAGCCGCGCTTCCAGCCCCTCGGCGAAGCAGTGCGCCAGCCTCTGCGTGGCGTCTCCCGTCGGCCCGGAGTGCTGCTTGATCTGCTTGAGCAGCTCGGTCGCCCCTCGGCGGTCGCCTGCGGCCACGGCCTGCGCGCAGTGGATGAGCATGGTGCGCAGGTCGACCGCCTCACTCTTCTTGGAGCGCGCCGCCTTCCCGTTCTTCTTCTTGGCCTCGCTGTCCATGGCGAGGCGCAGCTCCTCTATCCCCTGCATGCACATCTCGTACCCCTCCAGCATTATTTCGTCGAACATCTCGCGCGCGCCAGTCTCCTCGTTGTCCGGCATCATCAGCTTGCTGCTCCTGGCGGTCTCCGCCTCCAGGTCGTCCTCGTCGTACCTGTACTTGCGGCCCCGGCCATTGCCGGACGTCGGTGTCCCATTCGCCACCTCCTCCTTGACGGTGAAGCCGCGCTCCTTGCCGGGGATGGCCTCGAGGAGGGTGTTGTTGGTCGGCAAGAACTTGTTGGCCTCCTCCATGCCCTTGAGGAAGGCCGAGTTGAGCATGTCCATGTCGCCGCCGTTACTGAAGAAGGCCGAGAGCAGCCCGTCCTGGCCACCGTCGCCAGCGGAAAATATCGCCGGCTTCCGCTCGGCCTCCTTCTCCTCTGCCGGGCCATTTAAGATTGCCGAATTCTGGGTGCCCGGGCTGCCGCCGTTCTGGCCGAAGAACGCGCTGGCCCCATCGGCCGCGCCCTTGAATTGCGCCGGACTCTGCTGGAACCCCGCAGCTGGGGCGTCAGCAAGGAACGAGTTCCTGGTATCCTCGTCGGCGGGGAAATCGGGGACGAGGCCGCCGAACACCATGTCGTCGAGGTAAGGCGGGGAGCGGAGGAGCTGGGAGAGCTCGAGCGGGTCGTAGGGCCAGGAGGAGTTGTTGGTCTCCTCGGAGGAGGACGTTGCGGCGTTGCTGCTGCTGATGGCGTTGCCATCGGAGGAGGTGGTGCCGTTAGGGGAGCCGGAGGAGGTGGTGGTGTCGGAGATGATCTGCTCGTACGGGCGCTGGGCGTCGAGGATGGCGGGCTGGTCGGGGTACTGGTAGAAGAACTTGTGGTCGATGTCCTCCTCCATGAGCATGCGCGAGATGAAGTCGAGGTCGACGTCGGCGGCCGGGGGCGGGGTGGGCGGCAGGTCGAGGAAGAGGGACGGCGAGAGCGGCGAGAACTCCTCGTCCATGGCTGGTAACCTCGAGGCGAAGCGTGCAAAGTGCGACGAGTGTGGAGCTATGGATTGACCAGCTGCAGGGAGGGAGACATGGGTGGAGTTACTGGGGTTGGGGGACGGACGGACAGGGGTTGGGGGTATAAAAATGGCGGCTCTGGGCTTGAAAGTCCAACCGGAGCGAAGGTTCGAGGAAGGAAGGGCGCGGCCCGGCACGGAGACTAGAATGCGACTCTGGCTGAGGCGACGGAGGGGGAGGAAACGACATGCGATCCGACGTAGACAAGTCGGCTAACCATATCACTCTCGTCCCTCCCACAGAGTGACAAGCATGGTGAGATGAACTCAAGGCATCTCCAACATTGAGCATCAAAACATTGCTAGTCGTGGTTCAAACATTTTTAGCATTGTGCATAAAATGTCCATGAACCGTTTTGGAGTATAATGTCCAGCCCTCTCCCGTAGTTCGGACTTTTGGATGAGTTAACTGGTGCATGAATTCAATATGGTATCCGAGCCAAGAGGTCCTGAGTTCAAGACACTGCAAACGCAGTATTAAAATAAAAAGATCCTGCGGCCTACATCAATCCCATGTCTAAGGACTAAATAAGTCTAGACGTGAGGGGGAGTGTTGAAATATATTGCCCGCTTCCCTCCATCAGTTCAGACTTATGGGTGAACTGGTTAGGTGCATAAGCTTGCAACCAAGAGGTTCAGGGTTCAAAACCCAGTAAACGCAGTAATTAATTGCGGCATGCCCCCGCTTCCGTTGTCCATGTCATAGACTCCAAAAGAGCATAGACGGGGGGGGGGGGGGGGGGGGTGGGTGTGTTGGAGTATAATGTCTAGCCCTCTCCCATAGTTCCGACTTTTGGATGAGTTGGCTAGTGCATGAATTCAATAAACCGGTTCAGACGATTTGAATTTCGTAAAATCGAAAACAAACTTGTGGAAGGATTGGGGGAGTCTGGACGACGGACTTCGACCCATCGGACCCATCCAACCCGACATGTGCATTCTTAGTTTCATGAGCACAAGCACTACGCGTCGCTATAATTTGGATGTGATCCATGATCGCAATGCGAAATTGCTACTCCACCGATGACACACCATTTCAAACGCCGTCATGAAGCGTTGCGATGTGATTGTATAAGTGAAAAGAATGTGACCAACGGGCACGTCAATGATGCAGATCATAAGTTTTACTTCTTGTTGCTCTAGGTGTTGATCAATATTTTTTTTTGAAAAGGGGGATGACCCCGGCCTCTGCATCAGAGCGATGCATACAACCATGTTATTAATCATTCACCAAGACCTTATAAAGCAATATATCAATAAGTCTGAAGCCACCATCTTTGCAACATCTGTCGCTACTCCTGTCTACTTGATGAAGGGGTGCGTATTGTCGGGGCCGCCTGCCCAGACCTCACACCAAAGCCCAACATCTAAAACCGGTGACCTCAACCAAGCCGCAATAGCCGAGTCTGGGGTACAGAGCGGTCCAGCGCACTCTCAGCGGGCACCGCATGTGCCCGTTATAGAGGCCGTCGCCTCCATCTTTCATCGATCCATCTTTAGAGCAGGTACCGACGCATGCACCTTGCCAGGCCTGCCGTCGACGCCACCATGGCACCAGACAACGCCACCTCCTTACGCGCGTCCATCATCACGCATCCGTCGCCGAGACCTTGCAGCGCCACGCCGCTGAGACTCCACGTCGTCGATGCGTCACATGAAACGTCGCTCAACCGATGAAACCGTCCACTAGTCCCTCGAGCTAATGCACACCTCCAAGAATGAAGCCCCCAAGGGGGGAACGACACAAGAGCGCAATCGTCATCCAATCGACTGATCTAGGGTTTCCCCCGGAGGTAGCGGATAGAGGTCTGGAGCTTCTCCAACAACGCTGCCTTAATGAGGAGGACGACACAAAAGAGCGTCGCCATCGCCAGCCTTGGCAACTAGCCGAGAGCAAGGTTTTCACCCGGATCTTCTCGACGAACCTCCATCCAGCATCGTGTGCACGGGCCGCCATCGATCTCTACCACCGCGCAGCGAGCAGACCGCACTGGCAAGATCAGATCTGACCGGAGGCCAGACCATGCATGCCGCCGACCTGTCCACTAGGCCCTCCGCGCCGCCACCAATCTGAGGTCAGATGGCCCGCCGCCGCAGAACCGGCCGCAGCCATCGCCGCCGCCCAAGGCAGGGCCGGCCGCCGCGCCGCCAAGGTCCGATCGGCCGTGCCTCCTCACGCTGAGGGGCCCCGCACCACCCCCATGACGCGGGAGAGAGGGAGACCCCCACCACCACCGTCGGCCCACGGGCTGAGCCCGGTGGCGTCCCTCGACGGCGATGGAGGGAGGGAAGGAAGGAGGTAGCGCCCCCGGCGGCTAGGGTTGCGGCACCGCCCGAGTGGGGGCGACGCGGGGGTCGGGTCGGGTCGGGTCACGGATCTTGATCAATACTTTGATTCACTCAATGTTGCAACTTGATTATCACGTCATTGTATAGCCCAAAAGCATTGTTGTGATGTACCAAAGGATAGAGGGCAAGCCCTTCGCATTGACACATTGTTTGATGAAGCTCAAGGACCAACCCATTTGGGTGAACAACATGCTTGATGAAGAAGGTCAAGCTTGAGAAGAGAAAACTTGAGATAAATGTCACTTTTAAGGAATATGATTGAATTTGGGATTGATGAATTCAAAAAACTTGTTGAAAATTCAAAGTTTTTATAGAATTTAAATGTATGATTGAATTGCTATCGATCGAGATTCAAAGTGAGGCTACACGACAAATACGAAATTGCTTCATGGATGACACGATCTCCGCATGATACTTCCTCCCCAACAGCACTAGCATCAGGTAAAAAAAGAAAACGAGTAACCTCCTACATGCACGCTCACTGTTGGCCATCCACGTAGGATCGTGCAGGCGTCGGCCATAAGCTTGTTGTGTGTATAGCAACGCTCCCGCAGATATTTGGTTTACTTTTTTCTCTGAAAAGGGGCAGCCATTTAATGCAACGGGTTGGATGGCCGCCTTTCTATCTGATCTCCGTGGACGCATCCAGATGTGTTCACAGATGTCATGCACGGAGTTGGAGATGCCATCACATAGTAATCTTTTCAGCGCTGCTACACACACGATAAAAATGTGCCCTACTCCTGCCCGATCCTACATGGCAGCGCTAGCGCGAGCGTGCATGCACGAGATTTGAACGTGAAGGCAGTGTCGTCCGCAGATCGGGCGGCAAATATCGTCTGTCAAGCAATTTCGTAATCTTTTTGGCACTCAATATTATCGTTGGATTCTACGAAAAGTGCAGTGAGCCTGAGACAGATTCGGTCGTTATTGGGCGTCCCAGAGCCGTCCGATCCGACCAAACCACAAAAGCAAAGTGCAGTACAGAACGGGTCAATGTTGCCATTGTAACCTAGGACCATTTATTTCTTCAAGTGAACCACCATCGTCCTCATCGTAGACTCGGATGTGATGTTGTCCTCATCCTAGTTCTTTAATGGTGACCCAAAGAAAAGTTTTGCGAGGAAAAGTTAGCTGATTTTATTTATAATTCAACCGATTGCGTCCACATCAGATGATGCACTGACCAACCCGAGTGATCGATCTTGTTAGCCAACTTGGCTGCAGGTGCTTGGAGAGCAATCCTGTGGAGTCTAGATCAAGCCAGATTCCACTCCCTTCTTGGTCCTTGCAGAGCAAGACATATAATTTTTTTTTGCGAGAAACTTCCAATCTATTCATCTTCAATCATGGCAGTACAAAGAACAACAGAGCTAATAAAAATTACAACCATGTCCGTGGACCACCTATCGACGACTACAAGCACTGGAGCGAGCCGAAGGCGCGCCGCCGTCATCGCCCCTCCCTCACCGGAGCCGGGCAAACCTTGTTGTAGTAGACAGTCGGGAAGTCGTCGTGCTAAGGCCCCATAGGACCAGCGCACCAGAGTAGCAACCATCGCCGATGAAGAAAGTCGTAGATCAGAAGAATCAAACCTGTAAACACCCAAACAAAGGCGAACGAAGACGATCCAAACAGATCCACCGAAGACCAGCACCGACCGAATCCCGCGAGATCCGACGGAGACAAACCTCCACACGCCCTCCGATGATGCTAGACACACCATCGGGACGGGGATAGAACGTGGAAGACATTATTCCTACTATGGGATATCGCCGCCGCCACACAGCCCCAACCAACACGCTGAATCTAACAAGAACGAGAACGGGGTCCCTCTCGCCGGCGGGGGGCCGAGATCCTCCGCACCTCCATGGCCTAGAGGCCATCGAAGATGGGGCGGACCGGCGGCGGCGCCGACGGGAGGAGAAGAGCTTTTCTTGTGGAGGAGGAAAGAGATGTCGAATATTATGCTGTTGCAAGACATATAATTGTAATAACTAACCAAGGTGATTGTTTGACTTTTAGTTACCGCACGTGCTTGACCTCTTCTCTAACTTGATGCTTCTCTTCTATGCCAATCAAGCGGTGCCATGACCTTACACGAGCTATAGCCTATGACATCGATCTACCACCATTTTATCGAAGAAATATCGATCGGCCATGAGAGTTGCTTTCACCTTTCCCTCTCCTCTCTTGCAGATTCCTCTTCTCGGTTTTGCTGACGGTTGGTTCCAAGCCGAAGCGGCACGCAGAATACCTTATCCGGTCAAAGTCCATGGGGGGCAGCAACCAGCAAGGACCATGAACAACAAAGCCACGCCAGATGGCAGTTCGTGTCATGAGACTTGGGACATGGGATTGGCTAGCTCGGAGTCGTACATCTTCTCCTCGGCCGGAATAATCAAAGGGACAAACAAGTTTGCTATCTACTTGTGCCCCGTTTTTAATAAAAATGGGGTGGGGGGAAATCCCTTTTGATAAAAAAAAAGTTTGCTATCTACTGTAGAACTCTAGAAGGTGCACGCGAGCTTGCTAGAGTCATACGATGAGTATCATTCTTATACAAAAAAAAAAAATCTTTTGCTGGCTAAAAAAAAGAATGAGAACAGAGGGAAAGAAGTCCCCTGTCTTATCCAGAAATAAGAACCTTGGGAGAACCCCGGCCTCCTCAGCGATTTGGAACATCCGTCCGTCCATTTCGTTTTGTTGATGCGATCTGTGCCGTAGGATCTCCCTCTCGGACGATCTGGGCCGCCGGATCAGAACCGAGGTCCTGTAGCAATGAATAGTTACCTCTCGTTCGTGCCACCGTGCCCTGCCGAGGGCATTTTCGTCATTTCATGCGTAGGCGTATAAAAGCCAGCGGCTCCCGTGGAAGGCTCCTCCCGCACTCGCGCCTCACCTCTCTCTCTCTCTCTCTCTCTCCAAACCCTAGCCTCCCCCTCCTGCCCGCTCGCTCGATCCCTACTGTCGCCGCCTCGGTCGCCGGCCGATTCCGGCCGCTCCGGTGAGCTCCGGCGCCGCCCAACACACACACGGCTGCTCCTCGACGAGCTCTACTAGCTTCACCACGTCGATCTACTTTTCCTCACCTCCTTTGGTCGCCCCTATCGATTTCCCCCGCTAGGGTTTCGGTGGTGGAGGTGGACCTCGCCTCCGGCGGCCACCTGCTCGTTGCCCCGGTCATCTCCGCCCCTGGTGGTGCTCCTGGATGTGCTATACATCACCTCCTCGCCTCCTTAGCCGCTTCGGTGCCCGTGGCGTTCGTGCTCGTCGGCAGGACGGTGCAAGGTGCCACTCTGACACGGCGGCGTGGATGTGCGGTGTAGGAATCGGTTCCTCGCCGGTTGGACGGCGTTCAGGCGCAACCCCGGCGCCCACTGAGTACTGGCTCGGCTACAACCTCCCTCGGTGAGCTCCATCTTCCTCCTGCTCCTCTGCTTCGGCTACTGTATGGGACATGACCGTGGCTATGTTGATGTGGTGCTCGTCTGGTTGATGCTCTATGCACTGCTCATGCATCAGTTCCTACTTGAGCTCTGTAGTTGTGGATCCATGCTATTCTATATTTTGCGGCTGCTGTTCATGTTTAGTTGCTATCATAGGAGCTCCAGTGATGCTCTGGTTTACATGTGGATGCCCTGGTCCTATAGCTATGCTCCTGGATTTGCTAGATTGATCAGTGGCAGTGCTAATTTCCTATTTGCTCCCAGTGGAACTTTGTTGTTTATAGATCAAGACTGTTGTTGGTTTAGTTTTTGGTTGAAGTAGGTATGTGTTCTTTTGATTTTTCCGCACAAATCTTCCATGGATATGCATGATTAGACCACAGGTTATTGTGGGTGGTACGATCCCTACCTCTCTCTGTTGAAATAGTCACCTGGCACTCAAGCATCCAGAAATAAGAACCGTGGGAGAACCCCGACCTCCTCAGCGATTTGGAACATCCGGCCGTCCATTTCGTTTTGTTGATGCGATCTGGGCCGTAGGATCTCCCTCTCGGACGATCTGGGCCGCCGGATCAGAACCGAGGTCCTGTAGCAATGAATAGTTACCTCTCATTCGTGCCACCGCGCGCTCGCTTCTGGACAATCTGGGCTTGCATTGTTCTCTTGATGATCCATTATGGTTAGGCTTGCATTGTTCTCAAAATGGAACCTCTGTCTATGTATTCTCAATAGTATCTGAACGACGAAAAAAAATACGAATAACATATTTGTGGTGGTGGTGCAAGCTCCTCTCTCTATCTCTCCCCCTGCAAAGTTCATGCGAACTTCCTTTGGATCAAAGAGGCCCTAGGCTGTCACACCTTTTGTTTGTGAATGATGCATGGCTTTATGATTAACCAGTTGGTGGTTGCTGAACTATTCTGTGCTGAATGGATTTCCATTTTGGCGAGTCCGCTAGAGTTGCTCTTAGCTGGCGCGGGGCTATGATGATTGGTTATGGCTGATATAAGCATGCTCTCGAGCAATCGAGGCACTTGTGGGTATGAAGTTGGATCCCCCCTCGTTTCTTTGAGCCGTTTTGATCATGTGCTTATTTTAGTGGCTCTGTCCTTGGATGGTCATTTCTGATGAGTGATAACCAGGGTAGTTTCACTCTTGTAAGAACAGCTAGGGCGATGATGATTAACCGTGGCTGAAATAAGTGTGCCTTTGAGCAATCGAGGCACCTGTGGGTATCAAGTGGATCCTCCCTCTTGTCTCTAGAATCCTTTTTGATCCTGTGATACTTATTGTTCTGTCCTTGGATGGTCATTCTTATCGAGTGATAACCAGGGCAGCTCCACTGTATAAACAGATTGATCCGGTGATAAGAGATGACGGGGGTAGGTTATATGATCGAGGAAAGGCGAATCTGAGCCCACTATGCAATGAACCCTGAACCCTTTTTATTTGTATTTAAAGGTGTTGCTTATTTATGCTCCAGTGTTTATAGCCGTCTTTTGTAAAGATTTCTTCTCTCTCATACCTTAATTGCATATAAGTTGTTCTTGATCTTCTATTGTTTGTTGTTGGTCTTTGATTTGATCTGGTTAAGAGTAAGTTGCACTTTGTTATACTAGAAAGACTCGCTTCCAGCAAGTTATCGGTTGAATGGCTTGTTTTAATTCGTTGTGATACTATTACTTCTATTTTCCCGCAAGTTACCAGTTGCAGCTATTTGTTCTTACATGCTACAAATAATAATGCTATAGGATTTTTTTGAGGTTTTTTTTGGGAGATAATGCTGGATTGTTCATGTAAAGGTTGACCGAGGTAGCATGTCCCATGTTGCTGTCTGTATCCATAAACAATTTTCGACTGCTGTGATTAAGTTGCTGGGTTAATCCGAGCCATTGAGCGGGCATTTCCTTTTGTTTTCTTTAGTTTGTTCTGGAGCTTTCCCCAATTTTGTCTGTCACCACTGCATTTTTTATATCATGCACCAGACTAAATGTAGGTGAACTTTGAAGGATGTATGTTTTGTTAGCTTTGTAACTTATTTCCTTGCTAAGTAAGCGTTCGGGGTTATTTTGTTTTGTTGCCACCTTCTTTGTACATATAGTTTTGCATCGCTTTGCCTTGCACTCTTCCCGGCAAGCTTATAACAGTGACGAACTTTGTCCATTTAGACATAGCAACTATTTGAATTATCAAAATTTGCTACCATTATGTTACCACCAGAAGTTTGTCTATTGATAAAACATGGTCCAGGAAGGCATTTTGTCTGCTATGTTTTTTGAATAGAATTCTGATTCGGGGCAACGATGATTGACCATTGCTGATATAAGTACGTTCTTGAGCAATCGAGCAAGCTGTTTGACCATACTGCGTAGCTTTTGATCTATTCCTTTTTGCCAAACTTGATGTGTCGAGCTTTGCGCTACTATACTATTTTGGATCTTGCGCTTGGGCCGTGCAACGCGCGCTAGGGCATGCTTCCTATCTCGGCGAGGAGCGAGGAGCGTTCAACGAAGAGGACCCGTGATGTCTACTACACAACTTATTCTTGTAGACTCGTGTTGGGCCTCCAAGCGCAGAGTTTTGTAGGACAGTAGAAATTGTCCCTCAAGTGGATGACCTACGGTTTATCAATCCGTGGGAGGCGTAGGTTGAAGATGGTATCTCTCAAACAACCCTGCAACCAAATACAAGAAATCTCTTGTGTCCCCAACACACCCAATACAATGGTAAATTGTATAGGTGCACTAGTTCGGCGAAGAGATGGTGATAAAAGTGTAGTATGGATAGTAGATATAGGTTTTTGTAATCTGAAAATATAAAAACAGCAAGGTAGCAAGTAACAAAAGTGAGCACAAACGGTATTGCAATGCTTGAAAACAAGGCCTAGGGTTCATACTTTCGCTAGTGCAATCTCTCAACAATGCTAATATAATTGGATCATATAACCATCCCTCAACGTGCAATAAAGAATCACTCCCAAGTTCCTATTAGCGGAAAACATAAGATAGAAATTGTTTGTAGGGTACGAAACCACCTCAAAGTTATCCTTTCCGATCGATCTATTGAGCTATTCCTATAAGTGTCACAAACAGCCCTAGAGTTCGTACTAAAATAACACCATATGATACACATCAACCAACTCTAATGTCACCTAGATACTCCAATGTCACCACAAGTATATATCCGTGAGTTGATTATACGATATGCATCAAACAACTTCATAATCATAATATTCAATCCACACAAAGAACTACAAGGAGCACCCCAAAGTTTCTATCGGAGAAAAGATAATGAAAACGTGCATCAACCCCTATGCATAGATTACCCCAATGTCACCTCGGGAATCCACGAGTTGAGTGCCAAAACATATATCAAGTGAGTCAATATAATACCCCATTGTCACCACGGGTATTTGTATGCAAGACATACATCAAGTGTTCTCAAATTTGAATATTCAATCCGACAATAACGAAACCTCAAAGGGAAAAGATTTGATTCATCACAACAAAGATAGAGAGGGAAGAAACACCATATGATCCAACTATATTAACAAAGCTCACGGTACATCAAGATCGTGCCATATCAAGAACACGAGAGATAGAGATCAAACACATAGCTACTAGTACATACCCTCAACCCCGAGGGTGAACTACTCCCTCCTCGTCATGAAGACCGCCGGGATGATGAAGATGGCCTCCGATGATGATTTCCCCCCTCCGGCAGGGTGCCGGAAAAGGGCTGTAGATGAGATTGTGGAGGTACAGAGGCTTGCGGCGGCGTAAAAACTCATCTAGGTTAACTTTCGGGGGTTTCTGAATATATATGATTTTTCAGCGTTGGAATCACGCAAAGAGGTGCCACAGGGGGACCCACGAGGCACTAGGGCATGCCTGGGGGGGCAGGCGCCCCCAGGTGGCTCGTGGGGCCCCTGTGGCTCTTCTGCTGCTTCCCTGAAGCTTCCTGGGTCCTTTTCCTTCTAGAAAAAATCGTCAAAAATTTTCGCTGCATTTGGACTTCATTTGATATGGATTTTCTGGAAAACCAAAAACAAGCAGAAAACAGCAACTGGCACTGGGCACTAGGTCAATATGTTAGTCCATAAAAATCATATAAAATCCATATAAAAGTGCACCAAAATCATACAAAACTATAATAGACATGGCATGAATACTTCATAAATTATAGATACGTTGGAGACGTATCAGCATCCCCAAGCTTAATTCCTGCTCGTCCTCAAGTAGGTAAATGATAAAAGAAATAATTTATGAAGTGTGAATGCTAGCATAGTGCATAAGTTTGATCAATGATAATTTCAATCACTTTTCCTAACATCATAACAGCAACTCTTTCTCATAAAACTCATCATGATAAAGTAGCAATTAAAAACAGAAATTTTGATGTGGAATGCTACCTATCATAATCATCATATAATCTTTTCTTTTGTTGCATGGACACTTGGACTTGAATGATTCAAAGCAATGGTCTATAATTTGACATGAAGACATAAATACTCAAGCATACTAACAAGCAACCATGTCTTTCAAAATATCAACGCTAAAGAAAGTTATCCCTAGCCCATTATGCTCAATCATTGATCCATTCATGAAACACACTCAATATTAGCTACACCCAATGCACAAGTATGACAATAGTGCTCTCTAGTTGGTGCTTTGTAAGAGAAGATGGAGACTCAAAATAAAAATAAAAATTGCATAAAAGTAAATAGATAGGCCCTTCGCAGAGGGAAGCAGAGATTTGCTAATGTGCCAGAGCTCAAAGCTTAAATTGGAGAGATGAAAATATTTTGAGAGGCATGCTTTTTCTGTCAACAAAAACGACCGAGAATTCCCAATATCTTCCATGCTAGACACATCATAGGCGGTTCCTAAATAGAAAGTAAAGTTTATTTCCTTTCCACCATTCTTTCACAATCCATGGCTAGCCATATCCACGGGTGCCCTCCATACCAACACTTTCCAAGGAATTTTGTTCTTATTAATTTTTGATTCATTGTAGGACTGGGCATCCCTATTACCAGCCACTCTCTCGTGCAATGACAAGTGAATAAACACTCATCGTGAGAATAACACACCTAGCATGGAAAATATTGGCCACCCCCTGCCGCTTCATGAGCGGTACGGGCACACAAAACGGAAAAATTATTTTGAAAATTAGAGTTGGCGCAAGCAAATTTACTTGGAACGGCATGGAAATACCGCATATAGGTAGATATGGTGGACTCATTTGGCACAACTTGGGTTTAAGGAGTTTGGATGCACAAGCAGTATTTCCGCTTAGTACAAATGAAGGCTAGCAAATAGATTGAGAAGCAACCAACCAAAAAGCGAAAGCGGTCATAAACATGCATTGAACATAACTAACACCGAATAATGCATCATAAGTAGGATATAATTTCTTTGCATAACTATTGACTTAATGTGCATGTATAGGGAATCACAAACCTTAACACTAATATTCTTACTAAATCATAATTACTCACTAACATGACTCACATATTATCATCTCCATATCGCAAAACTATTGCAAGGAATCAAACTTATCATATCCAATGATCTATATGAAAGTTTTTATTATATCCCTCTTGAATATTCATCACTTTGGGACCAAATTCATATCTTATGCAAATTACCATTACTATTGTCAACTCTCAAAATAATATAAGTGAAGCATGAGAGTGTATGACAAACTACTCCAAAAGATATAAGTGACGATCAATGAGTAGTTAAACAATTAAGTAGCTATGTGAAGACTCGCTCCAAATAAAGATTTCAGATCTTGATAATTTTATTAAAACAACAAACAAAATGAAAATAAAAGGACACTCCAAGAATAGCACATATCATGTGAAGAAGTAAAAACTTAGTCTAACCGATAGGTGTTGATGAAGAAAGGTGGGATGCCAACCGGGGCATCCCCAAGCTTAGTTGCTTGAGACTTCTTAGAATGTTATCTTGGGGTGCCTTGGGCATCCCCAAGCTTGAGCTCTTGTGTCTCCTTAATTCCTCTCATATCATGGCTTCTCCTAAATCTTAAAAACTTCATCCACACAAAACTCAACAAGAACTCGTGAGATAAGTTAGTATAAATCAACTCAAAACCTTAACATTCTCTACTATAGCAAATCACAAAAATTATAATTAAACATTGCATACTAAATGCCTCTGCATATTTAATAATTCTATCCTCAAATAGAATCATTAAACAAGCAAACATATGCAAACAATGCAACCATATCAGCAATCTGCCAAAACAGAACAGTCTGTAAAAGGGGAATAATAATCCATACTTCCCTAGTGTGACGCCCCTGCTCGACCGTGCACTAATCATACACGCAAACATGCACGCTCGAGATCAGAGACTCACGGGAAGATATCACAACACAACTCTAAACTCAAATTTAACGTAAATCTTCATATTACAAACCAGGGGTCACGAGGACCCGAATACATAAGTCATACACACAAATAATATCTGGGTACAGACATAGTTAGTCAAATTTGCCTTAAGAAGGCTAGCACAAACAGTGACACTGATCGAAAAGGCGAAGGCCTCCTGCCTAGGGCCTCCGAACTACTCCTGGTCGGCTGGCTCAACCCAGTAGTACGTGCCTCCGGGACTCTCCTGGTAGTAAGCTCCTGCGGTGGCGTCTGGCTCCTGGGCTCCATCGTCTGATTGTAGCAAATGGGTATGGGCCAAAAGGGAAGCAAAGCAACCGTGAGTACTCATCCAAAGTACTCGCAAGACTGACATCAGAACTATACTAAGTATGCATCGGTATCAAAGGAATGGGGCTATATCTTTGGACTGAACTGCAGAATGCCAGAATAGAGGGGGAGAAGCCTAGCCTATCGAAGACTAGCATCTTGAAACAATCTTGCAGCAGTAGAAGAGTGCAGATTAGCATATTATAAATTAACAAGCATGTTGAAGCAAAGCCCAGAGATCCTTCCTCGACTCCCTGCGAGAAAGCGATCCCGGAGCTTATAATTAATTAACATGTATCCAGTTCAAATAGTGGTAGATCGGGATACAACACTGAGCGTCTTGTTACTGTGGACACAGCTATTCGAATAGATAACTTCCCTGCAGGGGTGCACTACTGTTACCCAACACGCTCGATTACATCTGGCCGGACACACTTGCTGGGTAATGCCCGGCCTCGGGTGATCGACACGACGCAGTCCTACCTAGGCTCAGTAGAGAGGTCAACATGCCGGTCTAAATCCTAAGTGCGAAGGGGTTTTGGGCCATCGCCCTTTGCACTCCTGCACGTTGCGTGGCTGGTCGGGGCCTAGGCGCGACACTGTATACACAAGTGATGTAACCAGCCCACCCCAACAATCAGGCCGCATCTCTGAGCTGTGACGTCTGATGAGCTTTCGGCTGATACATACGACGTAGAGGGTCCCATAACCATTATCCCACGTGGTGGTAGTGCGTATAGGGTCAACGACCCACTCAGATCAAATACCCAAATCCGTTAGGCGTATTTAGTAACTCGCAGAGACGATCAGACTACCTGTCGCTCCGACTTAGTAACACACGGTTCACGATCAGGGTGGTCTCCGCCTGCCCTATCGTTCCGCCACAATAATCTCTCGTGGGTGCCCTCCTGGCAAACTCGACTTCACATTCCCCCCCCCCCCCCCCCGCGGGTACCCCTCGGGGTAGACCCGCCTGTAATAAAGGTCAAAGTAACCGTGTGTCCAAGTATCGAGAAGGAATCCGAGGAATCACCCTCGATGGTTTCCCTCTCGAGGAATTGCACGACGGTAGCTTTATCGGAGGTGATGAAAGAGGAATCACCCTCGGTAACCCACAACCGGATAGCTATTCTACAGAGGCATCATCGTAAGTGAGATAAGAGGTATCACCCTCGGCACTCGATGCCAGCTCTGCAGAGACGAGCAACTTAGGGGGTGTGCGGTGATGTGCTGTTCGCAACCCGTTCGATCACATCGATCGGGGCACAGGTACTAAGGCGGGGCAAATACAGCAAGGAAGAGGGGCCACAGATGGTTTACCATCCAACCTATACTAAGCATCTCGGATAGCAGGCAGGTGTCAATAACAACTACAAGGATAGGCTATGCATCAGAATAGGATAAAACAATAGCAGCAGCAAATTCTAATGCAAGTAGGAGGAAGAGAGAATAGGTGATATAGGCATGCGTCAAGGGGGGGGGCTTGCTTGCCTGGAAGCTCTGCTGAGAGGGGCTGGTCGTCTGACGGCTGCTCGTCTGGAGCGCAGTCGTACTCAGCTGCGTCGGCGGCGGTCTCGGCGTCTATCGGGAGAGAAGGAGGGGGAAGAAACAATAAATTCACGGCAACAATACAACAACGATGCATGACATGCCTAAATGATATGCAGAGGTGATATAATGCCTATCTAACTGCTTTAGATAATTTAGGAATTTATTTGGATTTATTTTATTAAGGTCATGCACTATTCATTTATCAAAATCGGGCAAAAAGTTCCATGTTCGGTATGTTAGAGGGATGTGACAGGTATGTGGGTGGCATATTCGGATTCTTCATATTTTTCTGATCATTTTGCATATATAAATTATTTTCATCCGAGTTACGGTTTAATTTATATGATTTTTCAAAGTTTTAAACATTTTCTAGAATTATTTTATTTAATTAAAAACCGAATTATCCAGAACAGTGTTAGGTGACGTCATCATGACGTGGGAGTGACGTCAGCAGTCAACAGACCGGCTGACCAGTCAAATCTGACCAGTGGGTCCCACTGGTCAGTGACTGTGCTAATTAACAGTGGTTAATTTAATTAAACTATCCTAATTAACTAGTGGGACCCATATGTCAGTGACTAACCTAATTATAGATTAAGTTTAAATTGAAATTAATCTAATTAATCAAGGGGGGCCCCACATGTCAGTGGCCCACGGGTGCCCAGTCAGCAGTTGACTGGGTCAACCCAGTTAACTGGGGACCGTGGGGCCCAGCGTCAGTGGCTCTGAGGTGGGGCCCGGCCGTCCACGTCGGCGTCGACCGGCGACTCGTCGCCGGCGACCAAAACGACGGCGGCGCGCACTGGTGTGGCTCGGGATTTGCCGCACGGCGACCGTTTCGCGCGTGGTTTGCTCCATTCGATCGTGCATTCGATGCCGCATCGATCTAAGGCGGTGCCGTGGCCGGGGAGGCAGCGTAGCGACGCCGGCGAGCGGCGAGGTGGATGCCGGAGTTCGGCCATGATCGGGAATGGCGCATCGGGGCACGACAAGGGTAGCTAGTGGGCGCGTTGGACTCGCGCGGATGCGCTGAGCACGAACCCGAGGTCGTTTGAGCTCGACGGACAGCGTGGCCATGGCGAGGAGCTCATCGGCAGCGAGGTGTTTGGGTGTGGCGAATACGGCGGCTATGGGCGACGTAAGGCAGCGCAGAGAGAGGGGAAAGGAGGAACTGCTCACCGGGAGGCTACGGAAAGCCGGCGACATGTTAGTAGCGCAGAAGGTCGTCGAAGATCGGCGGAGAGGCCGCGGTGGCCGGAGACGGAGATGAGCTCGATTGCGTCGACGTGGAACCTCCCGGCTCGAATGAACGGCTCCAGCCGGCGTAGCCGAGCGAGGCGGGGCTTGTGGACTCGGAGATGCGGCGAGGGAGGCTCGGTGGCCGCGCTAGGACACGGCCATGGCGACGACGACTTTCGGGTGTGTGCGCGGGAGGACGAAGGCGAGCGAGGGAGAGGGATCTGAGGGGGCTAGGGTTTCAGGGAGAGCGAGTGCAGCTCGGGGGTGGCCTTATCGTCGCCGGGGAGCCGCGGGATGGCCGACAGCGGGGCCATCCGCGCTCGGGCGCGAGCGCGCGTCGACACCTGCCTGAGGAGGACGACGACCTGTGAGGCGGGCTGGGCTGGCTAGTTTGCACTTGCGGCCCAAGTGCACAGTAGGCCTTTGCCCCTTTCCTTTTTCTTTTTCTTTCTTCTGTCTTTATTTCTGTTTTGGAAAATGTTTGGCTACAATTTGGCTTTTGTAAAAAATGAGTCTGGTCCATTTAAATACTAGGTATTATCTAACACTGCCAGAAATTCGTTTGGTGATAATATGAATTCATTTGAATTTTAATTAAATAAAAAAAGGATTATCTATTGTTGTTTGGTATTGTTTTGATGATGTTAGAGTTACTTAGTGGATTTAGATGATGTTGTTTTTCTTAACATAATTAGTTATGGATTATTTGCTATTGAATGAACATTTTTATTTCCAAGTTGGAACAACTTTTATTTTCACTTTAAATTTGAATTTCAATTTGAATTGGAATTTGAAATGAGATATGATGCAAATGAGGATCAAGCACTGTTAAGCATGGTGACTTGGCATTATCATGAGGTGATCACTGTAGCTATTACATGGGGATGTTACACCTAACTCCAAAAATTCTGAAAAATTACCACGTGACAGAGAACTCATGCATGCTTACTATGTAAAAATTTCAAAATTTTATCATATTCTGACTATTCAGGAATATTCTGGACATAACAGAAAACTTTCTGTTTTCAAACAACAACACATGAACTTGCGAACTGAGCATGGTAAAGGGTATAATTGGCATTTTATTGAACTAAAGATAAAAAACATGATTATTGATAACAGCAAGAAAATATCAACAGAAGAAAATGACGCTCCAAGCAAAACTCATATTATGTGACGAATAAAAATATAGCTCCGAGTGAGGTTACCGATAATGTTGAAGACGAAAGAGGGGATGCCTTCCGGGGTATCCCCAAGCTTAGTTGCTTGGGTCTTCCTTGAATATTACCTTGGGGTACCTTGGGCATCCCCAAGCTTAGGGTCTTGCTGCTCCTTATTCTCCTCATATCGATATCTCACCCAAAACTTGAAAACTTCAATCACACAAAACTTAACGGAACTTCGTGAGATAGGTTAGTATGATAAAAATAAATCATCCACTTAGGTACTGTCAAGACAAGATTCATAATTGTTCTCACATAATGCCTACTGTACTCTATCATTTCCACAATTTATATTACTCAATATAAGCTATGGAAACACTAAAACAAGCAAACTATGCATCGAAAACAGAATCTGTCAAAAACAGAACAGCATGTAGTGAGCGATTTAAAAATCATACTTATGTACCTCCAAAAATTCTGAAAAATTAGGGCGACGTAAAAAATTTGTAACCCAATACTATGTAAAAATTTCAGAATTTTTTCGCGCTCCAGTACAGAATAGAAATTCCAGCACTGGATGCAAAAGTTTCTGTTTTTGCACAGAATCAAATCAACAAGCATCCACACTATCCCAAAGGCTTTACTTGGCACATTATTGAAAGAAAACATATAAAACATGATTACTACAGTAGCTTAATCATGTGGACACACAAAATCAGTAGGTATAAATATTGGGTCGTCTCCCAACAAGCGCTTTTCTTTAATGCCTTTTAGCTAGGCATGATGATTTTAATGATGCTCACATAAAAAGTGAAGAATTGAAACATAATGGGAGCATCATGAAGCATATGACAAGCACATTTAAGTCTAACCCACTTCCTATGCATAGGGATTTTGTGAGCAAATAGTTTATGGGAGCAAGAATCAACTAGCATAGGAAGGCAACACAAGCATAACTTCAAAACTTTCAACACATATAGAAGACACTTGATATTATTGCAACACCTACAAGCATATGATCCTCTCTCATAATAATTTTCAGTAGCATCATGAAGAAATTCAACAATATATCCATCACACAAAACATTCTTGTCATGATACATAAGCATAGAATTTTTATTACTCTCCACATAAGCAAAAAATTTCTCATTCATAATAGTGGGAGCAAACTCAACAAAATAACTATCATGACATACTTGATTGGCATAATCCAATTGAAAATTAAAATCATGATGACAAGTTTCATAGTTATCATTATTCTTTATAGCATACATGTCATCACCATAATCATCATAGATAGCAACTTTGTTGTCATAATCAATTTAAACCTCTTCCAAAATAGTGGAATCATCATTAAATAAATTCATGACGTCTCCAAATCCAATTTCATCAATATAATCATCATAAATAGGAGGCATGGTTTCATCATAACAAATTTTCTCATCAAAACTTGGGGGACTAAAAATATCATCTTCATCAAACATAGCATCCCCAAGCTTGTGGCTTTGCATATCACTAGCATCATGGATATTCAAAGAATTCATACTAGCAACATTGCAATCATGCTCATCATTCATGGATTTTATGCCAAACATTTTATTGAATTCTTCTTCTATCAATTGAGCACAATTTTTTGATCCATCATTTTCAAGAAAGACATTATAAAGACGAATAATATGAGGCAACCTCAATTCCATTTTTTTGTAGTCTTCTTTTATAAACCAAACTAGTGATAAAACAAGAAACTAAAATATTCGATTGCAAGATCTAAAGATATACCTTCAAGCACTCACCTCCCCGGCAACAGCGCCAGAAAAGAGCTTGATGTCTACTACACAACTTATTCTTGTAGACTCGTGTTGGGCCTCGAAGCGCAGAGTTTTGTAGGACAGTAGCAATTTTCCCTCAAGTGGATGACCTAAGGTTTATCAATCAGTGGGAGGCGTAGGTTGAAGATGGTATCTCTCAAACTACCCAGCAACCAAATACAAGAAATCTCTTGTGTCCCCAACACACCCAATACAATGGTAAATTGTATAGGTGCACTAGTTCGGCGAAGAGATGGTGATAAAAGTGTAGTATGGATAGTAGATATAGGTTTTTGTAATCTGAAAATATAAAAACAGCAAGGTAGCAAGTAACAAAAGTGAGCACAAACGGTATTGCAATGCTTGAAAACAAGGCCTAGGGTTCATACTTTCGCTAGTGCAATCTCTCAACAATGCTAATATAATTGGATCATATAACCATCCCTCAACGTGCAATAAAGAATCACTCCCAAGTTCCTATTAGCGGATAACATAAGATAGAAATTGTTTGTAGGGTACGAAACCACCTCAAAGTTATCCTTTCCGATCGATCTATTGAGCTATTCCTATAAGTGTCACAAACAGCCCTAGAGTTCGTACTAAAATAACACCATATGATACACATCAACCAACTCTAATGTCACCTAGATACTCCAATGTCACCACAAGTATCCGTGAGTTGATTATACGATATGCATCAAACAACTTCATAATCATAATATTCAATCCACACAAAGAACTCCAAGGAGCACCCCAAAGTTTCTATCAGAGAAAAGATAATGAAAACATGCATCAACCCCTATGCATAGATTACCCCAATGTCACCTCGGGAATCCGCGAGTTGAGTGCCAAAACATATATCAAGTGAGTCAATATAATACCCCATTGTCACCACGGGTATTTGTATGCAAGACATACATCAAGTGTTCTCAAATCTGAATATTCAATCCGACAATAACGAAACCTCAAAGGGAAAAGATTCGATTCATCACAACAAAGATAGAGAGGGAAGAAACACCATATGATCCAACTATGTTAACAAAGCTCGCGGTACATCAAGATCGTGCCATATCAAGAACACGAGAGATAGAGATCAAACACATAGCTACTAGTACATACCCTCAGCCCCGAGGGTGAACTACTCCCTCCTCGTCATGGAGACCGCCGGGATGATGAAGATGGCCTCCGGTGATGATTTCCCCCCTCCCGGCAGGGTGCCGGAAAAGGGCTGTAGATGAGATCGTGGAGGTACAGAGGCTTGCGGCGGCGTAAAAACTCATCTAGGTTAACTTTCGGGGGTTTCTGAATATATATGATTTTTCAGCGTTGGAATCACGCAAAGAGGTGCCACAAGGGGCCCACGAGGCACCAGGGCACGCCTGGGGGGGGGGCAGGCGCGCCCAGGTGGCTCATGGGGCCCCTGTGGCTCTTTTGCTGCTTCCCCGAAGCTTCCTGGGTCCTTTTCCTTCCAGAAAAAATCGTCAAAAAGTTTCGCTGCATTTGGACTTCATTTGATATGGATTTTCTGGAAAACCAAAAACAAGCAGAAAATTGCAACTTGCACTGGGCACTAGGTCAATATGTTAGTCCATAAAAATCATATAAAATCCATATAAAGTGCACCAAAATCATACAAAACTATAATAGACATGGCATGAATACTTCATAAATTATAGATACGTTGGAGACGTATCAATCCGCTGCGGGGAACGCTCCTCACTCCCCCGCTGAGATCCTCGATTGGCGATGCCCAGCTTTCCGTACTCGCCTTGCCCCGCCGTGTCAGGTGCGCTTCCTCTCGCACACTTCTATCCCCTCCTTGTCATCTGCCGTTAATCATGTCGCCGTCACCTTGGCTGTAGCCGTGCGATGGAAGGCGCTCTCCCTTTTCCGGTAGGAAGATGGAGTAGGGATTAAGAGAGGGCGAAGGAGTCAGAGGAGACCACTCGCTGGTGACTGGAGAGCCACATTCCCAGCACCATACTTCGAGTCCGCTGCTACTGCCTCCGGAGGGAATGCCTACATACAACAGCAAGGTGAGCCACCACCCAACCTACCTCTGCATTTTTTTCTTTACATGTCGCAGCAGCTATTTTAAGTTACAAAGACATGGTGTGCTTGCACAATTTGGTTGGCTTTAATCATGCTTTGTTGATTGGTTGTTGTAAAACATGCACATAGCTTATTGATGTCTACTACGCAACTTTTATTCTTGTAGACGTTGTTGGGCCTCCGAGTGCAGAGTTTTGTAGGACATTAGCAAATTTGCCTCAAGTGGATGACCTAAGGTTTATCAATCCGTGGGAGGCGTAGGATGAAGATGGTCTCTCTCAAACAACCCTGCAATCAAATACAAGAAATCTCTTGTGTCCCCAACACACCCAATACAATGGTAAATTGTATAGGTGCACTAGTTCGGCAAAGAGATGGTGATATGCCGGGGGGATGACCCCCGGGTAGTCCCAAGACGGCGAAATGACACTTCAAAAACTTTGCCAGGGGAGCGTCCCCTGGCATGCTGGCGACCCGTCCGGCTCGCCGCCCCACGTCCCGTCCGGCTCGCCACCTCGCGACCCGGCGAACTGCCTGGCTGGCTAGAACCTGGCACTGTTCACCCTGGCCGGGTGGAGCCATCCGGGTGGAGCCATCCGGGTAGAGCCGTCCGGGTGGAGCCATCCGGGTGGAGCCCTCCGGGTGGAGCCTGTCCGGCTGGAGCCCGTCCGGGTAGAGCCATCCGGGTGGAGCCGTCCGGGTAGAGCCATCCGGGTGGAGCCGTCCGGGTGGAGCCCGTCCGACTGGAATCCGGGAAAGTCAACCTCAGACGTCCGCTGGCGACCAGGCGCACCCGGCGGACCCGGCGGATCCGGCGACCCGGCACTATAGATGAGCGGTTGGCACTGTAGACGGACAGCCGGCACTGTTCACACGTGTTGTGTCCACCCAATAGTGTAGTGGGCATGTGGGCCACCCCTTGTCCCCTGGGCTCCCCTTTAGAAGGAGCACCAGGGGAGGCCTCACACCCCACGGCCACAAGGCCACGTACGCCACACACACTGGCTCACAGCCAGTCGCTCACTCCCTCTCGTGCTCTCACACACACGAGGCATATGGACAGGACCACTAGCCTCCTTCTTCCTCCTCTAAATACAGCTCCAGGAGCGACTCTGTACAACCATATACACCGCATATACACCAGACATGCAGGAGTAGGGGTATTACCTCCCCGCGAGGGCCCCGAACCTGGGTAAACCACCGTGTCCAGTTGCCCAAACCCGTCCCGGATCTCCACTGCAGCCTTGCCCTCACCTCAAGCCATCCCATGGCATCTGCCGTGAATCGCGCACCCCCACGAGAATACCACGGCAGTTGGCGCCCACCGTGGGGCCAGCTGCTGATGGAATCGTGGTCCGGGCAGGACCCTCTTCGTCACCGCTCCCGCGACGCCGCCGTCGTCCGGAGGCGGCAGGCTCGCGTACCTCCGCGCACTGCTCCGCCCACGGCTGCGCGTCCGCTCTCCACCGCGTCGCCTCGCACCGGCCCCTGCGTGCCCGCGCGAACCTCTCCTGCAAGCTGCCGGCCTCGCCCATCTCCTGCTCGGCCTCATCCTCGCGCATGCTCTCTTCTTCCTCCTGTTCTGACCACCAAACCATGGATGCTCTGCTCCGTTCCTCGCACTCTCATTTTCCCCTCTGGCTATCACGCAACAAAAAAGGGGCAGTGCCCAGCCCGACCTCCCTGCCGCAACCGCACCTCGCCGCCGCTGTGCAGCGGCCCCCGCACGCCCCGCCGGCGAGCTGCGCCTGGCTCCTTCACGGCGAGCTCCTCGCTGGCAGGCGCCCGAGCTCCTCCTCTACTCCCACTTGCCTGAGCCCGCGGCCTCCGCGCGCTGCTCCGGCCGCCTCCCGCGCGCGCAGGCTCGCCCCTGCCCGAGCCAGCGTGCCTCACCGCTACGTCGCGCTCGCTACACGGCTTGGCCTCGCGCCCCCCGTAGCTGGCTTCGCGCGCACGCGCGCCCGCGCAGCCGCCTCCACCTGTGGCCGGCTGCTCCGCACCCGCCGGGTCCGTCCCGCCTGGCCGCCTGCTCCGCGCCCGCGGCTCCTGCCGCCTCCTGCGCCGCCTCGCCGGCCGCCGGCTCCACCCCCGCGCTGGCTCCGCCTCCAGCGCGCCGGCTGGCTGTTGCCGCGTCCCGCCCGCGCCGGCTGCAGCCGCGCGTTCCCGCGAGCCTGTCGGTCCCACGCCGGCCGGCTCGCCATTCCACCCCGGCCGGCTCGCCGCTCGGGCGCGCGCCGCGTGCGCCACTCATCCGCGCCGCCTCGCCCGCGGCCCGGCCTCCCGAGCGCTTCCTCCTCCGAGCCGCACGTGTGCGGGCCGGCTCTGACTGCTCCGCCGCCCGCACCCCGTCTCGACCCTGCTCCCGGCTACCCACCCGGCCAAAAGAAAAGAAAAAGGGGTGGGGGCCAGCTGGAAAAAAGCAGAGGCCGGCTGCCCAAGCCGTCTGAAAAAAAGGTGACCGGCTGGAAAGAAAAGAGCGGCTGGGAATAGAAAAGAAAAAGCTCCAGCCGCGCCCGTCTGCCCGTGTCGCCGCTCAGTCGGCTGTCCCTGCCTGCCTGCTTCACCGCCAGGCCGGTCTGCCTGCCAGGCCGGCTGGGGTGCCGGCCCGGCTACCTGTCCGCCTCGACGCCCGCCCGGTCAGGCCCGACCGGATGGGGCACCCCTCGACCGCCCGGAGGCTCGAGCCGCCTGCCAGAGGCCACCTCCGACCCGTCCGCGTCAAAAAGCAATGTGAGCCCCCCATTCGCATACCTTTGCACCGTGCACACAGACAGATAACCCCGAGCGACCCTCGGGGCCACCTCCGCTCTTTTCCAGTTGCATTGCTGTTCCCCCCCGGCGCCAGCTAGTCTTGGTCCGGAGGCTTGCCGTTTGGCCCCATTTGTTTTCCCCGCAGACGGCTTAGTAGCGTGTACGGTACCAAAGGCCCACTCTTCGTCTCAGCTACAGACCGCACCGCGGTTGTTCGGCTAGCGAGAGCAAAAGCTGGAGGTCAGCCCACGCGAAAGATGTCCGGGGAGAAAACGGTCTGGGCGACCCGGTTGTTTACTTTATGAGTATCTGCTCGGTCAAATCTGCTCCCAGAGTCCGAGTACTATACGCTCCACTCCGCGGCCCACTCTTCGCCTCAGCTACAGACCGGCTCCCGGCTGTCCGGCTGGCAAGAGCAAAAGCCAAAGGGCGGAGGGGACATGAAAAAGACTGACGGGGGCTCGGCCGAAACCGAGTCGGCACCCTCTGCATAAAACTTGCGCTGACAAAGCAAAATATTTGATATATCTGCACTGACTAACCCTGCCTTTCGCATGATCATTTTCGTGGGGAACCCCCCTCCTTGCCCGGAGGCTCGGAGGCTACACCCAGTGGGTGCGCCGGCGTGCCCCGCTGGGAAAACGCCGCGCCGGTTGCAGGCCCGCCGCCGGCTGCCTCCGGCATCCTCGACGCCATCGTCTGCTCCAACATCTGCGGAGACCCTCCGCCCGACTCTTAGAGTCGCCCGGAGTCTACACCCAGTGGGTGCGCTAGCGCGCCCCCACTGGAAGCAAGCCGCGCCGGCTGTCGCCCGCAGCCGGCTGTCATCGACGACATCTACAACGACAGCGAAGACCCTCCGCCCGACTCTTCGAGTCGCCCGGAGGCTCGGAGGCTACACCCAGTGGGTGTGCTGGCACGCCCCCACTGGAAATAGCCAGCCGGCGGACTCCGCATCCGCGCCCGGCATGGCCCCTCGCCCACCAGCCGGCGGACTCCGCTCCGCGCCCGGCGGCGCCTCGCGCCCACCTACCGGTGGACTTCGCGTCCGCGCCCGGCAGCGCCCCGCGCCCATCTGCTGCAACAAACTGCAAATACCCTCCGCCCGACTATCCGAGTCGCCCGGAGGCTCGGAGGCTACACCCAGTGGGTGCGCTAGCGCGCCCCCACTGGAAGCAAGCCGCGCCGGCTGCCGCCCGCCGCCGGCTGTCATCGACGACATCTGCTACATCAACGCCCGCGAAAACCCTCCGCCTGACTTGCCAAGTCGCCCGGAGGCTACTGTCGGGGGGATGACCCCCGGGTAGTCCCAAGACGGCGAAATGACACTTCAAAAACTTTGCCAGGGGAGCGTCCCCTGGCATGCTGGCGACCCGTCCGGCTCGCCTCCCCGCGTCCCGTCCGGCTCGCCACCTCCCGACCCGGCGACCTGCCTGGCTGGCTGGAACCTGGCACTGTTCACCCTGGCCGGGTGGAGCCATCCGGGTAGAGCCGTCCGGGTGGAGCCATCCGGGTAGAGCCATCCGGGTGGAGCCCTCCGGGTGGAGCCCGTCCGGGTGGAGCCCTCCGGGTGGAGCCATCCAGGTGGAGCCGTCCGGGTAGAGCCGTCCGGGTGGAGCCGTCCGGGTGGAGCCCGTCCGGGTGGAGCCCGTCCGGCTGGAATCCGGGAAAGTCAACCTCAGACGTCCCCTGGCGACCCGGCGCACCCGGCGGACCCGGCACTGTAGATGAGCGGTTGGCACTGTAGACGGACAGCCGGCACTGTTCACACGTCTTGTGTCCACCCAATAGTGTAGTGGGCATGTGGGCCACCCCTTGTCCCCTGGGCTCCCCTTTATAAGGAGCACCAGGGGAGGCCTCACACCCCACGGCCACAATGCCATGCACGCCACACACACTGGCTCACAGCCACTCCCTCTCGTGCTCTCACACACACGAGGCATATGGACAGGAGCACTAGCCTCCTTCTTCCTCCTCTAAATACAGCTCCAGGAGCGACTCTGTACAACCATATACACCGCATATACACCTGACATGCAGGAGTAGGGGTATTACCTCCCCGCGAGGGCCCCGGACCTGGGTAAACCACCGTGTCCAGTTGCCCAAACCCGTCCCGGATCTCCACTGTAGCCTTGCCCTCACCTCAAGCTATCCCATGGCATCTGCCGTGAATCGCGCACCCCCCGCGAGAATACCACGACATGATACAAGTGTAGTATGGATAGTAGATATAGGTTTTTGTAATCTGAAAATATAAAAACAGCAAGGTAGCAAGTGATAAAATGGAGCACAAACGGTATTGCAATGCTTAGAAACAAGGCCTAGGGTTCATACTTTCACTAGTGCAATCTCTCAACAGTGCTAACATAGTTGAATCATATAACAATCCCTCAACATGCGACAAAGAATCACTCCAAAGTTCCTATTAGCGGAGAACATAAGAAAGGAATTGTTGTTGGGTACGAAACCACCTCAAAGTTATCTTTTCCGATCAATCTATTGAGCCATCCCTATAAGTGTCACAAACAGACCTAGAGTTCGTACTAAAATAACACCATATGATACGCATCAACCAACTCTAATGTCACCTAGATACTCCAATGTCACCACAAGTATACGTGAGTTAATTATTCGATATGCATCAAAACAAATTCAGATTCATAATATTCAATCCACACAAAGTGTTGGGGAACGCGACAGAAAACAAAAAATTTCGGTACAGCGAGCACGCCCAGGACCACTATGGAGACTACATACAAGGTTTGATCTTTTCGTTACCGACTCGTAGTGCAGCGGAAGTAGAGTCGATGACGATTGGCGTGCAGATCCCCACAGCTAGGATTTTACAACCTTCCAACCGCGAGGATGTTCTCCCTCGTCTGCCCCTCGGACAGCCCTCCGGGAGGCAGTCGGACAGTCCCTCGGACGGTGTCACGGACAGCCCTTCGGGAGGACGCTCGAAACTCGGACGGTCACTCGGACAGCCCTTCGGGAGGACACTCGAAACTCGGACGGTCACTCGGACAGCCCTTTGGGAGGCACTCTCGAACAGCCCCTCGGGCAAAAAAGATCGAACCTACGACCTCTCTACGGAGTTGCACACATACGGTGTCATCTATCCGGCAGGGCTTCGCCGTCCAGAACTAGTTCCCACCGGAACCCAGACAGCCTTTCGGCTCTACGAAACTATTTCGCGGGGAGGGAGAGAAGAAGCCAGATCATTGCAATGGCATGTGTATGTGAGAAAGAGTGAGTGTGGAGAGTGCCTCTCCACCTCTATTTATAGGAAAACCCAAGGGGTAGGGTGGCTCCCAAAATACCAAAATGCCCTCAGATATTTTCACACTATTCGTAATAGTGTTTCCACTATTCATGAGATATTTTCTCTCAATAGTGTTTCCACTATTCATAATAGTGTTTCCACTATTCGCGATATATTTTCTCCCAATAGTGTTTCCACTATTCATAATAGTGTTCCCACTATTCACAAAGCATTTTCCGCGACCGTTTAATCCGAAAATATTTCTGTAGGTCTTAGAATATTTCTAGTACCCACTAAAATAATTTTGGACGCGTTCCGAAACAATTCCGGATTAGTGATTTTCATCTGCGAAAAGCAACCAAAGCGGTTCCGGCAGCTCCGGAACATTTCCGGGTTTTTTCTCCGGAAAAATCCCAGAAGTTTCTAGAACAATTCTGGCACCCCCCAAGAATTTCCAGGCGTGTGCCGAAACCAATTTGACTTAATGGTATACCCTGAAACAACTTTTTAGTTTTACCGAAACTATTCTGGTGTTCTCTCTCCGGAACTTTTCCGATGTCTCTGAAACTTTTCCGGTGACTTTCTCTCAGACTACCTGTGTAGTATTCAGCAGATAGATGACCCTTAAGCGTGTGACCCTATAGGTTCGGTGAAGTATAGACATGACCGGAACACTTTCCGATCAATGATCAACATCGGAGCCGTGGACTCCCATATTGACCCCTATACCCACACGAATAAATATTCGAGTGAACCTCCAGTTGCCGTGTGCTATTCCTAATGCTTCGCGATATGTTACAAACACCCGAGGTGAGATTTATCGGCATCCCCGTGGATCAACACTTGTCCACAATGCCAGTTACCTCGTTACCGGGTTTGTTCTCTTTTCTCGTTCCCGTGTTCCGGCATCCCTGTGATCAAATCACATTGTGTCTGGCCAGACGATGGTGGATACCGTCACACCGAGAGGGCCCAGAGATATCTCTCCATCGTCGGAGGAGCAAATCCCAATCTTGAGCTACCAATTTACTTGACATACTTTCCCATGAACCCGTAAGCCGCCGTAATAGCCACCCAGTTACGAATGATGTTTAACAAACCCCAAAGTTCATGAAGCAAGCATGAAGAAACTCGATACTCTCATGGTCTAAGGAATTATGCAAACGTTAACTTTCTCTGTGTTATTAACCATTAACTTGTGACTAATGTATCTCATAGCATAACATCAATCCGGGTCAATTCAACCACAAGTGTTCTACTAACATTGTGCCCTCAAAGTTGCTGGCATAGTCATGCCCATGATCAGGAAAACAGAACCATCATGCAACACTTGAGCTAGTCTTAGAGGCCAGACTAGGAATACATTTTACCATTTAATATTCCACACGTGCATATGAGTCTTCCTCCGAGCCTCGTGGTTATTGTAGACTCGAGAACCATAGCAGTTATAGCACGGAATATAAACTTAATTACGAATATGGGGATACATAATAACATTTATTATTGCCTCTAGGGCATATCTCCTACAGACTCCCACTTACACTAGAGTCAATAATCTAGTCAATGCTAAAACACTTTACACCTATGGCATACCGGTGTAAAATATGCTTCGCTTGTGGTATCGCCTGATGTCCAACGGATCTGACAACTTCAGTTCCGTGTGTATCTTTGCATCTCCTCGCGTATTCACGCTTTCACAAAATTCATATTTTGTGTGGACTTGGCTTTGTATATATGTGAATCACAGGTCAAACCTTGATTCCTCAGACTGAGCTATGGAGCAACTATCTTTAATAGTGTCCCATTGACCAAAGCCTTCTTGGAACCATACTAAGTTCATGAATGAACTATATGATTCAACATCTTCTTTGTCACTTATAAAACGTTAACATACTTAGCCTTTGTTATAGAAATCACCACAGTAACTTGTTTGGAACAATTTCCAACTACCGTGCCACCATATCGTGCATAACACAAAACCCTTAACTTAAATCGAAAATCGCATGGAGCATTGATGAAGACTGTATCGATGTAATTACTTACAACGAGCACTTCATAATCTCTGCTTGCGAGAAAACATGTCATCAGTGCTACTTTAGTACTTAATGACATTTTTCACTGTTGTCCCATGATGAGTACTTTGATCACTTTGGTATCTATACTTGCAACTGCTTGGGAGTATCAGACATATCTGGTTGTTTTACATACCATGGAATACATGATTAATCCAAACACAAGAGTGTGTGGAATCTCCATCATGTATTTTGCTCATCAGTGTTTTGGGACACCGAGTCTTGCAAAACACTTTCCATGTGACTTCGGCAAGAATCACTCCTTGGCGTTCTTATGCTAAACTGTTTCAGCATCTTGTCAATATGTATTTTTGGCTTTAGCTCTATCAGGAAATTTTATCTCATAGATAATTATGCCTACTACCGAGGCTACCTAGCCTAAGCACTTCATCAAAAACTATTTTCAATGAAGTCCTAATTCGTGTCAAGAAATTTATATTATTTCCAATCAACAATGTGTCAAGTACACAAGGTTTTTAGAAATATTATTATGCTCCCACTTACTTTCTTGAAACCACAAGCATCTTCGTTATCCATTGATGAAATCAAACTCTTTTGACTATTTCATCAAAAACGAAGATTCCAACTCCATTTTGCTCTCTTCTGCCCATTGCTGGAACTCTGAAGTTTGCAAACTTACTAGCATCCTCTGGATTGACAAAATACTTTGGACTGTATCACATGCAAGTCCTAGGTTGCATTTCCATCGCATGGAAATCCTTTTGGCATCCATGTATCATATCTCAAGATTGAAATATGTATTAATTGCTAGTCTAACCCGATCCATGTATCACTTTTCCTAGCATCATAACAACAACTCTTTCTCATAAAACTCATCATGATCAAGTAGCAATAAATTCACATGTTATGGTTTAAACAATGCATTCTCTTGAAACTTAACAACCTATGTTCTTAGTCACCAAACAATTACAATTCAACTAATCTTCAACAGAGTCTAAGTAAGAGCTCCACATACTCAATTATCATATAGTCTTCTATGATTGCTAGTACTCAAAGCATATTTTTAGAACAAATGGCATCCATCGAACACAGAGAAAGTTAGGGGCTTAATGTTTCGCCTCCCAACTCATTTATCATAGAGATAATTGTCAGCAATAATAATTCATGATCAAATATATTTGAATGGATATATGTGCCTGGATCTATCCCCACCACATGATGCTTGCCAACTATAGAATAGGTTGGAATAAGAAGTTGACTCAACAAAAATAAATAGCATAAAAGTAAATGGAATGTCCCTTTGCAGAGGGAAGCAGGGATTTGCAGGTGCCAGAGCTCATAGCTTAAAACAGAGATGAATACATTTTGAGTGGTGTGCCTTTCTTGTCAACGTCATGACTAAGGATTTCAATATCTTCCTTACTAAACACATTGTGGCCGGTTCCCATGCAGAAATGAAAAGTTTAACTCCCCCTCAACCATTCAAACACAAGCCATGGCTAGCCGAATTCACGGGTGCCCTCCAAACTTTCAACTTTCCAGGGGGAGCTTTTGTTTTATTATATATATTTTTATTTTTATTTAAGGGACCGGCATCCCGATTACCAGCCTCTCTTGTGCAATGACAAGTGAATAAACACCCATCATGAGAATAACCCGCTTAACATGGAAGATATTGACCGCCCCGTCGCTCCATGAGCGGTACGGGCACACTAAACAGATGTTTATTTGAATGTTTTAGAGATGGCATATGCAAATTTACTTGGAACGGCAGGGTAATACCGTATATAGGTAGGTATGGTGGACACTCATGGAAGAAACTTGGCTCAAGGATTTTGGATGCACAAGCAGTATTCCCGCTTAGTACATAAATTTTGGCTAGCAAAAGATTCTAAACAAGCACCACATGTTGGAGGATCCATAACAATATAACTTCTATGCAAATATACCCAAACATAACTCATTACGTTGTCTTCCTTGTCCAACTTCAACTAATTTGCTCAAGTTTGAAAATAATTAATGGGTATTCACAATCATAAAAGATGTCCAAGATAATATATTTGTATGTGAAATTTCTCTTCCATATACTAATCATTCATGCATTGCTTATATGACCAATATTGTGATTGTCAAATTTCAATAGATTTTACTTTCTAAACCCAATGTGAAATATTACTAAGCATATGGAACATGGATAATTTCAGCTTTATGATAGTCAATTCATTTCAAATAATTCACTCGTACGATATAAGTGAAGCACAAGAATGAATGACAAACTACTCCAAAAGATATAAGTGAAGATCAATGAGTAGTCAAACAATTAAGTAGCTATGTGAAGACTCTCTCTCATTCAAGATTTCAGATCCAAGGATTTTATTCAAACAGCAAGAAAAATGAAAATTAAAGGACACTCCAAGAATAGCACATATCATGTGAACAAGTAAAAACTTAGGCTAACCGATAGGTGTTGATGAAGAAATGTGGGATGCCTACCGGGGCATCCCCAAGCTTAGTTGCTTGAGACTTCTTGAAATATTATCTTGGGGAGCCTTGGGCATCCCCAAGCTTGAGCTCTTATGTCTGCTTAATTCCTCTCATATCATGGCTTCTCCTAAATCTTAAAACTTCATCCACACAAAACTCAACAAGAACTCATGAGAAAAGTTAGTATAAATCAATTCAAAACCTTAACATTCTCTACTGTAGAATATTACAAAAATTATAATTAAACATTGCATACTAAATGCCTCTGCATATTTAATACTCCTATCCACAAATAGAAACATTAAACAAGCAAACATATGCAAACAATGCAATTATAACAGCAATCTGCCAAAACAGAACAGTCTGTAAAGGGGTAATAAAAATTCATACTTCCCTAACTCCAAAAATTCTGAAAAATTACCACGTGACAGAGAACTCATGCATGCTTATTGTGTAAAAATTTCAGATTTTTACCATGTTCTGACAATTCACATAAATTCAGGACATAAAAGAAAACTTTCTGTTTTCAAACAGCAACTCATAAACTTGCAAACTGTGCATGGTAAAGGATATACTTGGCATTTTATTAAGATAAAAAGGTGCAAACATGATTATTAATAATATAAAGCAAATCTCAACAAAATAAAATGGCGCTCTAAGAAAAACTCATATTATGTGATGAATAAAAATATAGCTCCAAGTGAGGTTACCGATAGTGTTGAAGACGAAAGAGGGGATACCTTCCGGAGCATCCCCAAGCTTAGAGGCTTGAGTATTCCTTGAATATTACCTTGGGGTGCCTTGGGCATCCCCAAGCTTAGGGTCTTGCCAGTCCTTATTCTCCTCATATCGATATCTCACCCAAAACTTGAAAACGTCAATCACATAAAACTTAACGGAACTTCATGAGATAGGTTAGTACAAAATAAATCATCCACTTAGGTACTGTCAAGACAAGATTCATAATTGTTCTCACATAATTCCTACTGTATTATATCATTTCCACAATTTATATTACTCAATATAAGATATGGAAACACTAAAACAAGCGAACTATGCAATAAAAACAGAATCTGTCAAAACACAACAGCATGTAGTGAGCTAATTAAAAGGCATCCTTCTGTACATCCAAAAATTCTGAAAAATTAGGAAACATAAAAAATTTGTAAGCCAATGCTGTGTAAAAATTTCAGAATTTTATCACGCTCCAGTATAGAACAGAAATTCCATCAATGGATGCAAAAGTTTCTGTTTTTGCACAGAATCAAATCAACAAGTATCCACACTATCCCAAAGGCTTTACTTGGCACATTATTGAAAGAAAACATATAAAACATGATTACTATAGTATCTTAATCATGTGAACACACAAAAATAGAAGGTATAAGTATTGGGTTGTCTCCCAACAAGCGCTTTTCTTTAATGCCTTGTTAGATAGGCATGGTGATTTCAATGATGCTGTAACATCCCAGATGTCAAGCTACAGTGATCCCACACTAATGATGCCATGTCATCATGTTTTACTAAGCCAAAATGCCACTTGTCACAAATCAAACTCTAATTCAAATTCAAATACAAGTCAAATTATTAAATCTTCAAACTGCAAAACCAAATAGTTCATAATTTTGTAAATAATCCATAGGCGATTATGGTTAAGGAAAATAGCATCACTTGTTTGTTTATTTGGGATCTAGGACCCAAAACAGTACCAAAGAGTCCCTTTTAATCGCTAAGCCATTTAAATAAAATTCAATTGGATTCAATAAATCTCCAAAATTTTTGTGACAGTGCTAAATAATGCAAAGTAAATATTGTGGCTAGTTACTCATTTTACAAAAGTCTTTTGGTACAAAGCTTAAATGCAAAACAGTAGCAAAACTAAAAAATAGAAAAAGATAAAGGCCAAAAGTCTACTGTGCCTTCGGGCTCTAGTTAAATAGTGTTAGGACCAGTCCACCACAGGCCTCCTTCCACCTCAGTACAGAGGAGAAGACAGAGGCTGTGCGTGGCACGCATCCACCCCGCCATGGCCGCTGCCATCGCCGTGTCGGCCATCCCCCGGGTCCTCTGGGTGGATAAGAACCACCCTGTCACCTGGGACAAACCCTAGGCCACCCACTCTTCCTCCCTCGCTCGTCCCGTTCTGTTCTTCGCGCCCGAGCTCGCTGCCCTCCATGGCCGTCGTCGTCGTCGCGGCCACCAACCTCCCCGCCGCCTAAAAAGTTGTCCAGGAGGACCGCCACCCCCGACTTCGTCCATCCCGAGCATCAAATCGAGCGGGGCCGCCCCATACATTTGTCATCGAGCTCTTTTTTGTCGCGTACATCGTCGTCGTTCGTCGCCGTTTGCCGCCGCTCCGGTCCACCTCCGGCCTCCCCAACCACACCTCCGAGCTCGCGGTGAGCTCGTCGTTCCGCTCCCCCCTTTTCCCCCTCGATCCATTGCCGTAGCCGCGTCCCTGAGCTCGTTCGAGCTCCCGCATATGCGTACGTGCGTGCGTGCTGCTGCTACTTCTGTGAGCGCGCGCCTGCGCGTGGCCTCGCCGCGGCCTGCCACTACTCGCCCGATGCTGCTGCTGCTCTTGCTGCCGCTGCTACTGCTGCCCTGCTACTGCTGCTGCCGCTGCTGATGGGCGAGGCCATGGCCATGGCCATGGCCGTGTGCAAGTGTGTGTGTGTTGCGTGCTGTGTGTGTGTGTGGCGTGTGTGTGTGTGTTGTGTGCGTGTGTGTGGGGCCACCCCAAATTAGTTTAGGTTTAGTTTAATTAGTTAGGATTAATTTGCTGTTAATTAGTATATAGTCTATGACAGTGGGGCCCCCACCTCTAATTAAGCTAGATTAAATAATCTGTTAAAACTGGGTCTATGACATGTGGACCCACTAGCACTGTTCATCGGTTGACCAGTCAATTGTTGACTGGGTCAACCCAGCACCCTGGCCCCACCAGTCATACACTGTGGCTAGGTGCTGATGTGTACAAAAAGTCTTTACTGTTTTTAATTCGAATTAATAATATTCCAGAAAAATTGAGAAATTGTTTAAAACTTTGAAAAATCATATAAAATAAACCGTAACTCGGATGAAAATAATTTATATATAAAAATGATCAAAAAATATAACGAATATGAATATGTCATCTGCATTCATGTTAGAATCCTCTAAGTAGGTGAACATGGAACTTTTTGCGTGTATCCGATAAATGAATAGTGTCTGACTTTGGTAAAATAATTCCAAATAAATTTCTAAAACATCTAAAATATTTAGTGATGCAATATATCACCCCTGCATATCATTTAGGCATGTCATGCATAGTGATAGCATTTGAATGCTTGTATTTATCTGTTTCCTCCCCCTCTTCTCTCCGGTAGACCCCGAGACCGACGTGGCCCCTGAGTACGACTACGTCGCAGACGCCCAGTCCCTTTCAGCAAAGCTTCCAGGCAAGCAAAACCCCCTTGATCATTCCTATATCGCCTATTCCTTCTCTCCCATGCTTGCATTAGATTTTGCTACTGTATTTGATTGCTCCTATTCTGATGCATAGCCTGATTTTGTAACCTGCTGTTGATACTCTACCTGTTGTCCTATATGCTTAGTATAGGCTAGTTAGTGATCCATCAGTAGCCCTACACCCTTGTCCGTGTTGCCCTGCCTTGCTACCGGATGACTCGATCAATGTGATCGATGTACAGAGGCCGAACACAGCACCGCACGCCCCCTCAGATGTACGACTCTGCAGAGCTACCATCGAGTGATGAGGGTGATACCTCCTACCTTACTCCTGATGATATCTCTATAGCGTAGCTAGTCGGTTGTGGGTTATCGAGGGTGATTCCTCTTTCACCACCTCCAATGATGCCTCTGTCGTGCAGCCCCTCAAGTGTGAACTTATTGAGGGTGATTCCTCCAAGTTCACCTTGATGGTCACATCGAGAGGGAATCCATCGAGGGTGATTCCATGGATTCCCCACGATGTTATGGATACACGGGTATTTTGACCTTCACCTCAGTCCTTTGGGAAGTCGGTTTGGCCATGAGGGCACCCGCGAGAGATTATTGTGGCGGAACGACAGGACAGGTGGAGACCACCTAGGAGAGAGGTGGGCCTGGTTCCTGGTCGTTGGTCCGCGGGTTACCAAGTCGGTGCGGCAGGGTGTCGGAGGTGAGCCTTGAGCCCTGTTCGTGACCGCGAGATACTAATAACACGCTTAACGGATTTGGGTATTTGATCTGAGTTGGCCACTGGCCTATACGCACTACCACCACGCGGGATAATGGTTTAATGGGGCTCTCGACACCGTATGTATCAGCTGAAAGCTCTGTCAGATGTCCAGTTCAGCATTGTGGCCAGGCCGGATCGTGCCATCCAGGCCGAGGTGGTGCTGGTATCCCCCTGCGCACAACAACCCGGAGTGCAAAGGGCGATGGGCCCAAGACCCCTGAGTGCTTAGGATATAGACCGGCGGGGACCTCTCTGCGGAGCCTAGGTAGGACTACGTCGTGTCGATGAGCCAAGGCCAGGCATGACCGAGAAAAGTGTGTCCGGCCAGAGTTAATTGAGCGTGTTGGGTAACAGTAGTGCACCCCTGTAGGGAAGTTATCTATTCGAATAGCCGTGTCCACGGTAACAGGACGCTCAGTGTAGTATGCTGATCTACTACAACTTGAACTGGATACATATTACTTTAATTGTAAGCTCCGGGACCGCTTTCTCGCAGGGAGTCGAGGAAGGATCTCTGGGCATTGCTACTATTACTTACTATTATATGATATGATACTAATCTGCACTCTTCTAATGCTGCAAGACGCTGAAGATGCTAGTCTTCGATAGGCTAGGCCTTCTCTTTATTCTGGCTGCAGTCCAGTCCACAGATACAGCCCCTTCATTTGATACCGGTGCATAAATAGAATAGATCTGATGTAAGTCTTGCGAGTACTTTGGATGAGTACTCACGGTTGCTTTGCTACCTCTTTTCCCATACCTGATTGCTGCGACCAGATGACGGAGTCCCGGAGCCAGCTGACCCCGTCGACGACTACTACTACCCCGGCGGAGCTTACTCGTAATAGTAGCAATGCCCAGGAGTAGATAGGAGGCTCATGAAGCATAACGGGAGCATCATGAAGCATATGACTAGCACATTTAAGCCTAACCCACTTCCTATGCATAGGGATTTTGCGAGCAAACAATTTATGGGAGCAAGAATCAACTAGCATAGGAAGGCAAAACAAGTATAGCTTTGAAACTTTCAATACATAGAGAGGAAACTTGATATTGTTGAAATATATATAAGCATATCTTCCCCTCTCATAATAATTGTTAGTATCATCATGAATAAATTCAACAATATAGCTATCACATAAAGCATTCTTTTCATGATCCATAAGCATAGAATTTTTATTACTCTCCACATAAGCAAATTTCTTCTCATCAATAATAGTGGGAGCAAATTCAACAAAATAACTATCATGTAATACTTGATCTACATAATCAATTTGAGCATTAAAATCATGATGACAAGTTTCATTGTTATCATTAGTCTTTATAGCATACCTGTCATCACCATAATCATCATAGATAGCAACTTTGTTGTCATAATCAATTGAAACCTCTTCCAAAAGAGTGGAATCATCATTAAATAAAGTTATGACCTCTCCAAATCCACTTTCGTAATTATTTCCATAAGATTCAACACCCTCCAAAATAGTGGGATAATTAGTACCTAGAGTTGACACTCTTCCAAACCCACTTCCATCAATATAATCATCATAAATAGGAGGCATGCTTTCATCATAATAAATTTGCTCATCAAAACTTGGGGGACTAAAAATATCATCTTCATCAAACATAGCATCCCCAAGCTTGTGGATTTGCATATCATTAGCATCATGGATATTCATAGAAAGCATACTAACAACATTGCAATCATGCTTATCATTCAAAGATTTTATGCCAAACATTTTATTGAATTCTTCTTCTAACAATTGAGCACAATTATTGGAATCCTTATTCTCAAGAAAGACTTCATAAAGATAAAGCATTTGAGGCAACCTCAATTCCATTTTTTTGTATTTTTCTTTTATAAACCAAACTAGTGATAAAACAAGAAACTAAAAGATTCGATTGCAAGATCTAAAGATATACCTTCAAGCACTCACCTCCCCGGCAACGGCGCCAGAAAAGAGCTTGATGTCTACTACACAACTTTTATTCTTGTAGACGTTGTTGGGCCTCCAAGTGCAGAGTTTTGTAGGACAGTAGCAAATTTCCCTCAAGTGGTTGACCTAAGGTTTATCAATCCGTGGGAGGCATAGGACGAAGATGGTCTCTCTCAAACAACCCTGCAATCAAATACAAGAAATCTCTTGTGTCCCCAACACACCCAATACAATGGTAAATTGTATAGGTGCACTAGTTCGGTGAAGAGATGGTGATACAAGTGTAGTATGGATAGTAGATATAGGTTTTGTAATCTGAAAATATAAAAACAGCAAGGTAGCAACTGATAAAACGGAGCACAAACGGTATTGCAATGCTTAGAAACAAGGCCTAGGGTTCATACTTTCACTAGTGCAATCTCTCAACAGTGCTAACATAGTTGAATCATATAACAATCCCTCAACGTGCAACAAAGAATCACTCCAAAGTCCCTATTAGCGGAGAACATAAGAAAGAAATTGTTGTATGGTACGAAACCACCTCAAAGTTATCTTTTCCGATCAATCTATTGAGCCATCCCTATAAGTGTCACAAACAGCCCTAGAGTTCGTACTAAAATAACACCATATGATCCGCATCAACCAACTCTAATGTCACCTAGATACTCCAATGTCACCACAAGTATCCGTGAGTTGATTATTCGATATGCTTCAAAACAACTTCAGATTCATAATATTCAATCCGCATAAAGAACTTCAAAGAGAACCCCAAAGTTTCTTATCGGAGAAAACATAATGAAAACGTGCAACCAACCCCTATGCCTATATCACCCCAAGGTCACGGGAATCCGTGAGTTGATTACCAAAACATACATCAAGTGAATCAATAGAATACCCCATTGTCACCACGGGTATCCACATGCAAGACATACATCAAGTGTTCTCAAATCTGAAATATTCAATCCAACAATAACGAAACCTCAAAGGGAAAGACTCAATCCATCACAAGAAGATAGAGAGGGAAGAAACACCATATGATCCAACTATATTAACAAAGCTCGCAATACATCAAGATCGTGCCAAATCAAGAACATGAGAGAGAGAGAGATCAAACACATAGCTACTGGTACATACCCTCAGCCCCGAGGGTGAACTACTCCCTCCTCGTCATGGAGACCGCCGGGATGATGAAGATGGCCTCCAGTGATGATTTCCCCCTCCGGCAGAGTGCCGGAACAGGGCTCCGGATGAGATCGTTTCGGAACAGAGGCTTGCGGCGGCGGCGTGGAAGTTCTAGGTTTCTTTCTAGGGTTTTTGGTATTTATAGGAATTTTTGGCGTTGGTTTCACGTCAAGGGGCCCACGAGGGAGCGACAAGCTCGCTAGGCCCTCCCTACCCCCAGGGCGTGCCTAGCAGGCTTGTCGCTTCCTCGTGACTCTTCTGGTCCTTCCATGAAGCTTCGGGGGTCTCTTATGTCCCAAAAAAATTCATCAAAAAGTTTCAGCCAATTCTGATTTTTTTTATTTCTGCACAAAAAACAACACCACGGTAGTTCTGCTGAAAACAGCGTCAGTCCGGGTTAGTTCTAATCAAATCATACCAAAACCATATAAAATTGTTGTAAACATGGCATGAATACTTCATAAATTATAGATATGTTGGAGACATATCACTTATCAAGCAATTCTGCTTTGCTATGGAGGTTAATCTGAAGTGATCAACCTACTCTTTAAAAGAGACTATGTTCTGCACCTACATATATTCATGCAGACAAACCAATCCTCCTTTGAGACTATGGCAATAATATGTTAGAACAAGTTGTTGGCACACTGAATTGTTTACATGGTAGGCACTGCTTAATTCAAACAAAATAAACAACACTTCCAGTCCATCGTTTTGTGTTTGAAAGCTCTCCGGCTTCTGTTTATTTGCTATCATTAGACATATTGTTTCTGCAGTCATTAATTTCTGGCTGTCCGGGAAACACCGAATGGCTCCTTTGAGCATGGGTTGCGGAGACGATGAGGACCTCAAGGTGAGCCACGTCTGATTCACCGCGCGGGGCGCTTCTTGCCTTCCCTTGTAGGTCGCAACAGCCGTGGAGCCGCGGACGTAGTCCAGATCGCTGCCAAATTCAGCGACGGAAGAAGGACCCGCCGCCTTGGAGCAGGACACGACACCGGAAGCGGACGAAGAATGCCATTGTCAAGGTGCGCCCCCTCCCTCTCCACCTCTCTCTCTCTCTCTCTCTCTCTGACTGATTTCGTTCGCCGTATTGCAGCTGGTCCGGGATCTGAGCACATCCATCGCGTCCGCTGTTCGTCGTCCAGTTGTCCACAACCATCCACAAGAAGAGGAGGTGTCATGGCAGCTGCTGCTCACCTGTCTCCACTACCTAAAATGTAGTTACTAACCATCACTGGTACCGTTACGTGCTATACAAACGGTTTTTACCCCCTTTTAGCGTCACAGTTTTAAACCGTCGCCTTGCCTGTGTGTATGCGATAGGGGGGGTCCTTCCCACACGACCCAGAAACTGTCCGCGATAGGGCGACCCGCTACTGATGATTTTCGTAAACTAATCGTATGCAAAGTCGTGGCACTACGTTTCTGATCCGCGAGACATCCGAAACGATTTCGCAGATATCCACGTGTGCAAAAGGTGGATATCACAAACTTATTTCTACCGGTCTGTTTGTGATACGTACACTATCACACACAGTTCAAAACCATAAAATGTGTGTGGTGTCTCCGCTATCGCCAACGTGTCCATTTTCTTAAGTGTGTGTGATAGGTATACCTATCACACACAGTCTGCAAATGTGAACTGTCTTCTTTTTATCCGATATTACACACGCATACAGGTTTGAAACGTTTGTGGTATTACCAGGAATCACACATGCGCATATTACGGAAATGTGTGCGATACTTATGGCTAGCCCTGGCCATGGGATACCCGGCCCGGCCGGCCCGACTCGACCCAGCCCGACCCGACCCGGCCCAAAAAAGCCCGACCCGACCCGGCCCGGCTGGGCCTGGGCCTGAGATCTAGGCCCGACGGCCGGGCCGGGCTTGGGCCTGCCATATTTGCGCTTTAAGGAAGGGCCCGGCCCGATGGCCCAAGGCCCGGTGGGCTTTTGCATTGATGGGCCGGGCCTGGGCTTGATTTCTAGGCCCGACAGTCGGGCCGGGCCCGGGCCTGGGTTTTTTGCTCCGGGCTTTGTTAGGCCCGGCCCGAAGCCCGGCCCGGCCCGACATTTGGCCAGGTATACTTATGGAAATCCCACACGTGTATAAGGATAAACCGTGCGTTCAGGGGCTGAGTATCGCATACGTTTTCCGTGAAAGAACCGTGTGTTCTTTATTTTACCATCGCACACGCTATTTTCTTTCTAACCATGTGTACGGTGTTTTATCCCTGCTGTTTAATTATATTTTTCCTGTAATTTATAATTCAAATTGGAATATTTCAAATTTTAAATTATGAAGTGGAGAATTTAAATATTTCGTATTCTCATCACAATGGTTCAACAACCAATCCATAAATCAAAATCTCAGTACAATGTGTTCAGTAATTACAGAATTAGGCAGCAGATTAACTATGAAGAACCACAATATTTAGAGACGGTAAAGGTGAAGAGAGAAGTGTAAATCATTTTGGCTGCCGATAGTGTTGAAGAAGCGGAATGCCCATAATGTGCCCTCCTCCATGGCAAAGGCGCGCACAACTTTTGTCCAACCCCTTGTGACGATCGCCCGCCCATCCTTCACCGCCTTCAGGAAGACTTCTAGACCATTATCATGGTAGTATGAATTATATACTTTAACCTTAGTATTGGTGAAATTGAACTGGATAGTTCATACTTGAACATGACAGTGTAAATTGCTGAAATAAACAAGGCATGTGTTAAGTACAGACAACCTAATATAGCCATTGAAACTGGTACTAATGAAATTGAAATTGACAGAGTTAAACATCGCAAGGCAAGTACTGCTAGAGCAGAGAATGGCCCAGTTGTCTATAAAAAGGTAGGGGAAATAGCTAAGAATGGTTAGGCGTGTTTACTACAATAGGCTTAATACATCAACCATACAAAACATAGCCATTGCAACTGGTATTGGTAAAATTGAACTGGACAGTTCCTACTTGGTAAATCCCGAGGGGTAGTTGGTGGGGCACTTCATCTGGGCCAGAGCCCACCCCAAGTCGGCGGCGGTGGAGGCGAGGTGTTCCTCCGGGTTGAAGCGTTGATCAGTGCCGCTGACATGTGTACCTACAAGAAGCAAGTAAATGCTACAAGCTAAACTGCAATTGCAAAAATGATGTAAAGTACTATAAGACATTGGGATGGAACTAACCTCGATGGTAAACAATAGCATTTCCCATTGTGGCCCTGTGTAAGTACATGGAAAGGCATGTTAACTACAACAGGGTTGACATCCACCAAAAATAGAAAATGGTAATAAAACGACAGCATCTGTAGTGATATCTTCATTGCGAAGAGTAGCACAGTAGTAAAGGGACAGATTAAAAAATGGATAGAACTGTTTGCCACAACAGGCTTAACAACAACCTAAGTCAGGCATTGTAAGTTTCTAGCTGGTATTGGTGAAATTGAACTGGGCAGTTCATACTTGAACATCATAGTGTACATTACTGAAATAAATAAGGCATGTGTTAAGTATAGACAACCTAATATATCCATTGAAATTGGTACTGATGAAATTGAAATTGACAGAGTTAAACATGGCAAGGCAAGTGCTGCTAGAGCAGAGAATGGCCCAGTTGTCTATAAAAAGGCAGGGGAAATACCTAAGAATGGTTAGGCGTGTTTACTATAACAGGCTTAATACATCAACCATACAAAACATAGCCATTGCAACTGGTATTGGTAAAATTGATCTCGGCAGTTCGTACTTGGTAAATCCCGAGGGGTAGTTGCTGGGGCACTTCATCTGGGCCAGATCCCGCACCAAGTCGGCGGCGGCGGAGGCGAGGTGTTCCTCCAGGTCAACACGCACAGCGGACACCGCGCCATCGACCGCCTTCAGCTCCTCGACCTCCATCGTTACGCTTACGTGGTGATTCTCTGGAGTAGGGGGTGGGTGTCGGGCCTGTTTCCGGAATAAATCTTGGAATAGCCTCAAGTCACACTAGCCCCAAGATCAGAACAACTGGTGGACTCCCTTGATACAGATATCCAGTACAAAACATAATATTACACAAGGTTGAGCCAGGGTGCTCAACAATTATTACAGACTTGTCAATATATGACGGTGGCGGTACAAGACAGTGGTGTGGAAGTAATACAACACTGGTACAATAAGATAAAGCCAAGCATCGGTGTGAGGCTTGACTATTTTATTAGTGTGGCGGAAGCACTACAGATGGTACACGTGGTAGACTCCAAGACCATAAGGTGACTGACTGCGAACACCACTAAGTGTCATGCTCCCTAGCGCACTCTTCCTCCATAAGGTCGTCTCCATCCAGGTCTGGCCAAATTAACAAGCCAGGGACAAGCCAGTGAGTACGTTTGAATGTACTCACAAACATTATGAACAAAAGATATATTGAATGCAATAGAGTGCATATGTTCATGATGGACTAAATTATATGCATATTTTGATTGATATTATAACATGGCATGATAAATATTAATACGGTGTAAATGGCTAATTATGTCATTCAAGTAATAACCAAGAAAATAAAATGGAATATCGGGCGTTAGACCGCCCGAGGATTCCAAGAGAATAAAATGGAATATCAGGCGTTAGACCGCCCGAGGATTCCCAAATAAAACGCCAGTCGGGTGTCTCAAGAGGTCTTCAAAAGAAATGCCAAACGGGTGTTTGAATGCGATGCCTCGAGAGGTCTTGAAAAGAAATGCCAAACGGGTGTCTGAATGCGACGCCTCGAGAGGTCTTGAAAAGAAATGCCCAACGGGTGTCTGAATGCGACGCCTTAAGAGGTCTTGAAAAGAAAGTAATAACATGAGTATCCAGGTGGCATAACCTTCCCAAGAGATACTAAAAAATGCACATAAGAGAAAAAGTTAGTCCACAGTAATATGCATGTTAACAATAATATTCATGCTAGCATCCATAGTGATAATAATCATCCTGCAAAAGTGAATCATACTCAATTTTAATTATTTCCTCCGAAGACCGACACCGGGACCGACACTTGACCCTTCCCAGCTAACGTCCTTGACCATGGACACGGCTATTCGAATAGTTTTAACTCTGCATAGGTTGTACTCTTTACCCACAAGTATAGGATTTCCCTAGTCAACCCCGAAACATTGAATAATTCTGATTATGGTCTTGGGGTTGAAAACACACCTGACCAGCACACACCAGATTAACTTTCCTGATGCCAGGAATCACCCAAAGCATCGTTCAAGAAAAACTCTAAGACGGGGAGACCACTGTCTCGAATAGCATGGGATCACAATTTATAACGTGCGCAAATACAAGAGGTGCCCCCCTCTCGGCCCAGACGGATACACCCATGCCCCCTGACCCGATGACTGGCATTAGTCCATGGCCATGGAACCCTCATCACGGCCCCTCTATGTGGTGTGTACATGGAAAGGGGTTAGCAACTTACTAAGCCGTACTCCCCTCGCGGGAAGACAAGTGGCAACACTATTTTTAGCTAGGCATGATGGAACAAGACTCGATCTAGGTCGACTCAGGAGGTTTTACTTTTGCAACTGACATGCTCCATCATGTCCATAGTGACACCATCGTGTCACGATGTGATCCGTGTCCACCGGCACGACATAGACCGGGGATACACCCCTGGTTTATTACCAACTTTATCCATGTTGTTGGTTCTCAGATGTATGCAAGAAATGCACAACGAAAATATGACCATGCAGGCACTGGCTATCCACTACATAACCGGTGATCATAACTATGGCCACATGCAAGCAAACACCTGCTACTTGTAGTCTGCGTTGGTATTTCCCCGAAGAGGAGAGGATGATGCAGTACAGTAGAGATAAGTATTTCCCTCAGTTAAGAACCAAGGTTATCAATCCAGTAGGAGAACCAAGCAAAATTTCGTTAAGCGCACCTGCACACACAAGAGCAAACACTTGCACCCAACGCAAATAAGAGGGTTGTCAATCCTCTTAGCGGTTATTTGCAAGGATTAAATCTTATCGAGGTAAATAGATAAACTAAACTACTAATTAAAATAAAAATAAATAAATTGCAGCAAGGTATTTTTAGATTTTATATATGATAAAGATAGACCCGGGAGCCATAGTTTTCACTAGAGGCTTCTCTCTTGAGCATAGAAACATACGGTGGGTAGACAAATTACTGTTGGGCAATTGACAGAATAGCAAATAATTATGACGGATTCATGGCAATGATCATGTATATAGGCATCACGTCCGAGACAAGTAGACCGACTCCTGCCTGCATCTACTACTATTACTCCACTCATCGACCGCTATCCAGCATGCATCTACAAAATTAAGTTAATAAAAACAGAGTAACGCCTTAAGCAAGATGACATGATGTACAGAAGCAAATTCAAGCAATATGAATAAACCCCATCTTTTTATCCTTAATGGCAACAATACAAATACGTGTCATGTCCCTTTCTGTCACTGGGATTGAGCACCGCAAGATTGAACCCATCACAAAGCACCTCTCCCATTGCAAGATAAATCAATCTAGTAGCCAAACTAAACCGATAGATCGGAGAGAAATACAAAGCTGTAACAATCATGCATAAAAGAGTTCAGAGAAGACTCAAATATTTCTCATGAATAATCTGATCATAAACTCACAATTCATCGGATCCCAACAAACACACCATAAAAGAAGATTACATCGGATAGAACTCCAAGAACATCAAGGAGAACATTGTATTGAAGATCAAAGAGAGAGAAGAAGCCATCTAGCTACTAGCTATGGACCCGTAGGTCTGTGGTAAACTACTCACACATCATCGGAAGGGCAGCAAGGTTGATGTAGGAGCCCTCCGTGATCGACTCCCCCTCCGGCAGAGTACCGGAAAAGGCCTGCTGATGGGATCGCGGAAGAACAGGCTTGCGGCGGCAGAAAGGTTATTTCTTCTGGCCCTCTATTGGTTTCCCAATATTTGTGAATTTATAGAAGTGGAATTAGGTCAAACGGAGTCATGTGGGCCCCACAAGGCAACACGGCGCCCCCCCGGGGGGCACCCTGTTTCCTTGTGAAGCCTCCGTGAGGCTTCTGGCCTCCTCCCAAAGCTACCAAGGGTTCTTTTGTCCAGAAAAAAATCTCCAAAAAGTTTCATGGCATTTGGACTTCATTTGGTACTGTTTCTCTGAAAAGCCAAAAACAGCAACTGGCACTGGGCACTTGGTTAATAGGTTAGTCCCAAAAAATGATATATAATTGCATATAAAAACATCCAAAAACATCCAAGATTGATACTATAATAGCATGGAACAATCAAAAATTATAGATACGTTGAAGACGTATCAAGCATCCCAAGCTTAATTCATGCTCGTCCTCGAGTAGGTAAATGATAAAAACAGAATTTTTGATGTGGAATGCTACCTATCATGTTTCATCATGTAATATTTCTCTTACGGTATGAATAATAAAATCCAAATTATTCAAAGCAATAGTCTATAATTTGATATAAAGACATCAATACTCAGGCATACTAATAAACAATCAAGTCTTTCAAAATAAACATGCTAAAGAACGTTATCCCTACAAAATCATACAATCCTGTCATGCTCCATCTTCTTCACACAAAGTATTTCTCATTCACTACCCCGGTTTTAGCCAAGCAATTGGTTCATACTTTTTAATGCGCTTCAACTTTTTCAACTCCCAGGCAATACATGAGTGCAAGCCATGGATATAGCACTATGGGTGGAATAGAGTATGGTGGTAGAGATAAATAGGAGAAGTCAAAAATGGAGAAAGTCTCACATCGACGAGGCTAATCAACAGGCTATGGAGATGCCCATCAATTGATGTCATTGCAAGGAGTAGGGATTGCCATGCAACGGATGCACTAAGAGCTATAAGTGTATGAAAGCTCAACATGAAAACTAAGTGGGTGTGCATCCAACTTGCTTGCTCATGAAGACCTCGGGCATTTGAGGAAGCCCATCATCGGAATATACAAGCCAAGTTCTATAATGAAAAATTCCCACTAGTATATGAAAGTGACAAAATAGGAGACTCTCTATATGAAAAACATGGTGCTACTCTGAAGCACAAGTGTGTAAAAGGATAGTAACATTGCCCCTTCTCTCTTTTTCTCTCTTTTTTTTCATGGCTCTTTTTCACCTCTTTTTTTTAGAACAATCTCATGGACCTCATCCCCACTTTTTCGAGGACTCATTAGTCTCCATCATTCTTACCTCATTGGGACAATGCTCTAATAATGATGATCATCACACCTCTATTTACTTACAACTCAACATTACAACTCGATACTAGAACAAAAATATGACTCTATATGAATGCCTCTGGCAGTGTACTAGGATGTGCAATGATGCTAGCGTAACATGTATAACAATGATGAACGGTGGCTGAGCCACAAATACTATGTCAGCTATATGATCATGCAAAGCAATCTGACAATGATAATGTATGTCATGAAAACGGAACGGTGGAAGTTGCATGGCAATATATCTCGGAATGGCTATGGAAATGCCATGATAGGTAGGTATGGTGGCTGTTTTGAGGAAGATATAAGGAGGCTTATGTGTGATAGAGCGTATCATATCACGGGGTTTGAATGCACCGGCGAAGTATGCACCAACTCTCGATGTGAGAAAGGGCAATGCACGGTACCGAAGAGGCTAGCAAATTGCGGAAGGGCGAGAGTGCGTATAATCCATGGACTCGCATTAGTCATAAAGAACTCACATACTTATTGCGAAAGTTTATTAGCCCTCGAAGCAAAGTACTACTACACATGCTCCTAGGGGGGAGGTTGGTAGGAGTTAACCATCGCGCGCCCCCGACCGCCACACAAAGGAAGACAATCAATAATAATTCATGCTCCAACTTCTTAGCATAACGACAGACCATACATGCATGCTTCAGGAATCACAAACCTTAACACAATTATTCTTACTAAACCACAATTATCTACTAATACCTCCCACATATTACCATCTTAATATCGCAAAACTATTGCAAGGAATCAAATTTATCATATTCAGTGATCTACATGAAAGTTTTTATTATATCCCTCTTGAATACCTATCATATCAGGACCAAATTCATAACCCGTGCATATTACCATTGCTATCATGAGACTCTCAGAAAGATATAAGTGAAGCATGAGAGTGCAACTATTTCTTTAAAATATAACCACCACCGTGCTCTGAAAGATATAAGTGAAGCACTAGAGCAACTGCTAGCTCAAAAGATATAAGTGAAGCACATATAGTATTCTAACAAATCATGAATAATGTGTGTCCCTCTCAAAAAGGTGTGTTCAGCAAAGATGATTGTGACAAACTAAAAAGAAAACAAAGCAAACAAACTATATCACAAGACGCTCCAAGTAAAACACATATCATGTGATGAATAAAAATATAGCTCCAAGTGAGTTTCCGATAGATTGTTGACGAAAGAGGGGATGCCTTCCGGGGCATCCCCAAGCTTAGACGCTTGAGTCTTCCTTGAATATTACCTTGGGGTGCCTTGGGCATCCCCAAGCTTAGGCTCTTGCCGCTCCTTATTCCTTTATCCATCGTAGTCTCACCCAAAACTTGAAAACTTCAGCACACAAAACTCAACAGAAACCTCGTGAGATCCGTTAGTATAACAAATAAATCTTTAACTCTAGGTTCTGTTGTAAATTGATTCATATTTAATATTGCATAATTATACTGTACTCCAACTTCTCCATGACTCATACCCCCCGATACGATCCATGCAACAAAAACAGAATATGTCTAAAACAGAACAGTCTGTAAAGATCCGAATTATGATCATACTTTTGTAACTCCAAAAATTCTAAAAAATTAGGAAAATGTGGGAAATTCATATATCAATACTGTGTAAACAATTCAGAAGGTTATCACGCTCTAGCAAAAAACCAAAATTCCAGCACTGGACGCAAAAGTTTCTGTTTTCCAACAGCATCTATCATACTATCTTCCAAATCATCCCAAAGGCATTACTTGGCACAAACACTAATTAAAACATAAAAATACAATCATAACAGCAGCTATAATCATGCAAACACACAAAAATAGTAGGTAAAAGCAAAAAATTATTTTATTCATTGGGTTGCCTCCCAACAAGCTCTTTCTTTATAGCCATTAAGATAGGCTTGAGATTTTATTGATGCTCACATGAAAGATAATAATTGAGACACAAAGAGTGCATCATAACATATGCGACAAACACATTTAAGTCTAGCATACTTCCTATGCATAGGCATTTTATAAGAAAACAAATTATCAAGAGAAAAAGTATCTAGCATATGCAAAGAAGAAGAACAAAACACTAACAATTTGATCTTCAAGAGAGGTAATTTAACATTAAAATTCCAATAACCATATTTTCCTCTCTCATAATAGTTACATTTAGGATCATAATCAAATTTAACAATATAGCTATCACATAAAATATTCTCTTCATGATCCACATGCATAAAAGTCTTGTAATTTTCCAAGATAGTGGGATTAACATTAACTAAAGTCATGACCTCTCCAAACCCACTTTTATCAAAAATTTCATAAGATTGAACACTCTCCAAATATGTGGGATTCTTTTTTCCTAAAGTTGACACTCTTCCAGACCCACTTTCAATAGTATTGCAATCATTATTATCAATATCATATTCATCATGAGGCTTGAATAAATTTTCAAGGTCATAAGAAGTATCACCCCAATCATGATCATTACAATAAGTAGTGGACATAACAAAATCATCATCCCCAAGCTTGTAGTTTTGCATATTATTAGCACAATTGACATTAATAGAATTTATAATAACATCATTGCAATCATGCTTTTCATTCAAGGAACTATCATGAATCACTTTATAAATTTCTTCTTTTAACACTTCATCACAATTTTCAGATTCACGATATTCAAGCAAAACTTCATAAAGATAATCTAGTGCACTCAACTCACTAGCAATTGGTTCATCATAATTGGGTTTTTTGAAAAGATTAGCAAGTGGATGAGGATCCATCTCAATAGTTTTTTTAGCAAGCAAAGATGCAAGCAAATAGGAAGCACATGGCAACACAAGCAAACAAACGAGCAAATAAAAATATTTTTGTGTTTTTGTAAAAAAAAATAGAAGTGGGGGAGATGAAAACAAGAGGCAAATGCAAATAAAATAAATGCAAGTGATTGATAGTTTGTGCGAAGGTACTTGATAGATTTTGATGATGTCTCCCCGGCAACGGCGCCAGAAATTCTTCCTGCTACTTGTAGTCTGCGTTGATATTTCCCTGAAGAGGAGAGGATGATACAGTACAGTAGAGATAAGTATTTCCCTCAGTTAAGAACCAAGGTTATCAATCTAGTAGGAGAACCAAGCAAAATTCCGTTAAGCGCACCTGCACACACAAGAGCTAACACTTGCACAAACGCAAATAAGAGGGTTGTCAATCCTCTTAGCGGTTATTTGCAAGGATTAAATCTTATCGAGGTAAATAGATAAACTAAACTACTAATTAAAATAAAAGTAAATAAATTGCAGCAAGGTATTTTTAGGTTTTTATATGATAAAGATAGACCCGGGGGTCATAGTTTTCACTAGAGGCTTCTCTCTTGAGCATAGAAACATACGGTGGGTAGACAAATTACTGTTGGGCAATTGACAGAATAGCAAATAATTATGACGGATTCATGGCAATGATCATGTATATAGGCATCACGTCCGAGACAAGTAGACCGACTCCTGCCTGCATCTACTACTATTACTCCACTCATCGACCGCTATCCAGCATGCATCTACAATATTAAGTTAATAAAAACAGAGTAACACCTTAAGCAAGATGACATGATGTAGAGAAGAAAATTCAAGCAATATGAATAAACCCCATCTTTTTATCCTTATTGGCAACAATACAAATACGTGTCATGTCCCTTTCTGTCACTGGGATTGAGCACCGCAAGATTGAACCCATCACAAATTATCTCTCCCATTGCAAGATAAATCAATCTAGTAGGCCAAACTAAACCGATAGATCGGAGAGAAATACAAAGCTATAACAGTCATGCATAAAAGAGTTCAGAGAAGACTCAAATATTTCTCATGAATAATCTGATCATAAACTAACAATTCATCAGATCCCAACAAACACACCACAAAAGAAGATTACATCGGATAGAACTCCAAGAACATCAAGGAGAACATTGTATTGAAGATCAAAGAGAGAGAAGAAGCCATCTAGCTACTAGCTTTGGACCCGTAGGTCTGTGGTAAACTACTCACACATCATCAGAAGGGCAGCAAGGTTGATGTAGAAGCCCTCCGTGATCGATTCCCCCTCCGGCAGAGTACCGGAAAAGGCCTCCAGATGGGATCGTGGAAGAACAGAGACTTGCGGCGGTGGAAAGGTTATTTCTTCTGGCCCTCTATTGGTTTCCCAAAATTTGTGAATTTATATAAGTGGAATTAGGTCAAACGGAGTCACATGGGCCCCACAAGGTAACACGGCGCGCCTCCCCCTGGGGCGCGCCCTGTTGCCTTATGAAGCCTCCGTGTGGCTTCTGGCCTCCTCTCAAAGCTTCCAAGGGTTCTTTTGTCCAGAAAAAAATCTCCAAAAAGTTTCGTGATATTTGGACTTCATTTGGTATTGTTTCTCTGAAAAGCCAAAAACAAGCAGAAAACAGCAACTGGCACTGGGCACTAGGTTAATAGGTTAGTCCCAAAAAATGATATATAATTGCATATAAAAACATCCAAGATTGATACTATAATAGCATGGAACAATCAAAAATTATAGATACGTTGGAGACGTATCAACACCATATCCCAAGTTCAATATGCTTGCCTTGATCAAAGTAGGCAGAAGGTGATCCCTCGAAATTTTCGGCAAAGTTTCCCTGCTTGTTTTATAAAAAATAAGAATTCAAATCCAGTCAATTTTTTTTGTGAAAGCACACAAGTTGGCTCAAAATATTTTTAAATAAATACTAAAAAAACTAGTGTGGGCCTGATATCGACAGCTGCCCGATTGGAATCTTGTATTACTTCCACACCACTGTCTTGTACCGCCACCATCATATATTGACAAGTCTGTAATAATTGTTGAGCACCCTGGCTCAACCTTGTGTAATATTATGTTTTGTACTGGATATCTGTATCAAGGGAGTCCACCAGTTGTTCTGATCTTGGGGCTAGTGTGACTTGAGGCTATTCCAAGATTTATTCCGGAAACAGGCCCGACACCCACCCCCTACTCCAGAGAATCACCACGTAAGCGTAACGATGGAGGTCGAGGAGCTGAAGGCGGTCGATGGCGCGGTGTCCGTTGTGCGTGTTGACCTGGAGGAACACCTCGCCTCCGCCGCCGCCGACTTGGTGCGGGATTTGGCCCAAATGAAGTGCCCCAGCAACTACCCCTCGGGATTTACCAAGTACGAACTGCCCAGTTCAATTTTACCAATACCAGTTGCAATGGCTATGTTTTGTATGGTTGATGTATTAAGCCTGTTGTAGTAAACACGCCTAACCATTCTTAGGTATTTCCCCTGCCTTTTTATAGACAACTGGGCCATTCTCTGCTCTAGCAGCACTTGCCTTGCGATGTTTAACTATGTCAATTTCAATTTCATCAGTACCAATTTCAATGGATATATTAGGTTGTCTATACTTAACACATGCCTTATTTATTTCAGTAATGTACACTGTGATGTTCAAGTATGAACTGCCCAGTTCAATTTCACCAATACCAGCTAGAAACTTACAATGCCTGACTTAGGTTGTTGTTAAGCCTGTTGTGGCAAATAGTTCTATCCATTTTTTAATCTGTCCCTTTACTACTGTGCTACTCTTCGCAATGAAGATATCACTACAGATGTTGTCGTTTTATTACCATTTTCTATTTTTGGTGGATGTCAACCCTGTTGTAGTTAACATGCCTTTCCATGTACTTACACAGGGCCACAATGGGAAATGCTATTGTTTACCGTCAAGGTTAGTTCCGTCCCAATGTCTTATAGTACTTTACATCATTTTTGCAATTGCAGTTTAGCTTGTAGCATTTACTTGCTTCTTGTAGGTACACATGTCAGCGGCACTGATCAACGCTTCAACCCGGAGGAACACCTCGCCTCCACCGCCGCCGACTTGGGGCGGGCTCTGGCCCAGATGAAGTGCCCCACCAACTACCCCTCGGGATTTACCAAGTAGGAACTGTCCAGTTCAATTTTACCAATACCAGTTGCAATGGCTATGTTTTGTATGGTTGATGTATTAAGCCTATTGTAGTAAACACGCCTAACCATTCTTAGCTATTTCCCCTACCTTTTTATAGACAACTGGGCCATTCTCTGCTCTAGCAGTACTTGCCTTGCGATGTTTAACTCTGTCAATTTCAATTTCATCAGTACCAGTTTCAATGGCTATATTAGGTTGTCTGTACTTAACACATGCCTTGTTTATTTCAGCAATTTACACTGTCATGTTCAAGTATGAACTATCCAGTTCAATTTCACCAATACCATCTAGAAACTTACAGTGCCTGACTTAGGTTGCTGTTAAGCCTGTTGTAGCAAACAGTTCTATCCTTTTTTTAATATGTCCCTTTACTACCGTGCTACTCTTCGCAATGGAGATATCACTAGAGATGCTGTCGTTTTATTACCATTTGCTATTTTTGGTGGATGTAGTTAACATGCCTTTCCATGTACTTACGCAGGGCCGCAACGGGCGATGCTGTTGTTTGCCGTCGAGGTTAGTTGCATCCCATGTCTTATAGTATTTTACATCATTTGTGCAATTGAAGTTTAGCTTCTAACATTTAGTGGTTGCTTGTAGGTACATATATCAGCGGTACAGATCCACGCTTTGACCCCTTTTGCGTATGGGGCAATGAGATATTCATGAACAAGCGTCAAGTGAGGAAACTAATAAAGATTGTTAGGCAAAATAGACGGGTGATGGGAATTAAACTCTTTATTTACACTTTATCCAAGATAACAGTGAACTTAAGGGTGGTAAGTAATCTGTTGCCTTTTTCCCCTGCCCACAATGAGTTACTCTATTAGACAAGAATTTCTGAAAGTTTTCTCTTTTCAGTGGTTTCCAAAGCATTTTACTCATGATTACCTTGCAAACTACATTACCAGAGTGGAGGCAACTAAGGTTAAAGTATATAATTCATACTACCATGATAATGGTCTAGAAGTCTTCCTGAAGGCGGTGAAGGATGGGCGGGCGATCGTCACAAGGGGTTGGACAAAAGTTGTGCGCGCCTTTGCCATGGAGGAGGGCACATTATGGGCATTCCGCTTCTTCAACACTATCGGCAGCCAAAATGATTTACACTTCTCTCTTCACCTTTACCGCCTCTAAATATTGTGGTCTTCATAGTTAATCTGCTGCCTAATTCTGTAATTACTGAACACATTGTACTGAGATTTTGATTTATGGATTGGTTGTTGAACCATTGTGATGAGAATACGAAATATTTAAATTCCGCACTTCATATATTAAAATTTGAAATATTCCAATTTGAATTATAAATTACAGGAAAAAATATAATTAAACAGCAGGGATTAAAACACCGTACACATGGTTAGAAAGAAAATAGCGTGTGCGATGGTAAAATAAAGAACACACGGTTCTTTCACGAAATACGTATGCGATACTCAGCCCCCGAACGCACGGTTTATCCTTATACACGTGTGGGATTTCCATAAGTATACCTGGCCAAATGTCGGGCTGGGCCGGGCTTCGGGCCGGGCCTAACAAAGCCCGTAGCAAAAAACCCAAGCCCGGGCCCGGCCCGGCTGTCGGGCCTAGAAATCAGGCCCAGGCCCGGCCGATCAATGCAAAAGCCCACCGGGCCTCGGGCCGTCGGGTCGGGCCCTTCCTTAAAGCGCAAATATGGCAGGCCCAAGCCTGGCCCGGCCGTCGGGCCTAGATCTCAGGCCCAGGCCCGGCCGGGCCGGGTCGGGTCGGGCTTTTTCGGGCCGGGTCGGGTCGGGTTGGGTCGAGTCGGGCCGGCCGGGCCGGGTATCCCATGGCCAGGGCTAGCCATAAGTATCGCACACATTTCCGTAATATGCGCGTGTGTGATTCCTGGTAATACCACAAACGTGTCAAACCTGTATGCGTGTGTAATATCGGATAAAAAGAAGACAGTTCACATTTGCAGACTGTGTGTGATAGGTATACCTATCACACACACTTAAGAAAATGGACACGTTGGCGATAGCGGAGACACCACACACATTTTATGGTTTTGAACTATGTGTGATAGTGTACGTATCACAAACAGACCGGTCGAAATAAGTTTGTGATATCCACCTTTTGCACACGTGGATATCTGCGAAATCGTTTCGGATGTCTCGCGGATCAGAAACGTAGTGCCACGACTTTGCATACGATTAGTTTACGAAAAGCATCAGTAGCGGGTCGCCCTATCGCGGACGGTTTCTGGGTCGTGTGGGAAGGACCCCCCGTATCGCATACACACAGGCAAGGCGACGGTTTAAAACTGTGACGCTAAAAGGGGGTAAAAACCGTGTGTGGTATTTATATAGGCTGGGCGGAGATGGCCGGAGCAGAGTTGATCACGGCGGAGTAATTCCAGCCGGTGAGGTTGGTTGGAGGTGGTCGGCTTGGACGGTGGTCATCAGTGAGGTCGGTGAAGTCTTCTCGAAGCGCCAGCGCAACGGTCCTCGAGCTCTATCAACTATCCCGACGCTGGGCTCCCATACGGCCATGGCGGGCGACGAGCAGCTCCGGCGACTGACAGGCGGGCTCGGTTGGTTTTGGACGGTGGTCAAGCGTCGCGAAGAAGGTGCCGTGTGGAGGGGAGGTAGGAGGGAGCGTTGAGGGAGAGTGATGGTGGCTGGTGGTCGAGCTCATCGGCTCGGCCCGCCATGGCTGGGAACGGCGGCTGTTACGCCGGCCTGCCACCGGCCAGCCAACGGTGAGGGATTGGCAGGAGGGTTCCAGGGCGAGGCATTGATGAGCTTGAGCAACACAGTGAGGAAGAGGAGGAGTGGAAGGCACGGCATCGATGCCCACCTCTCTGAAGTTTTCTGAATTTTGTCAACTATGAACAGTGCACAGAAGGTGTTCGACAGAATGCCAAATGGTCTTGGGCATTTTTGGAATTTTTGAATTTTTTTGTGGTGATGTACTGATGCATGACAAAGGTGCTGGCAACGTTTCAGAATTTTTGGAGTAGTCTAGATTAGGTTCTGAGCAAGGAAATTGAATCTGGTCCAAATTTCATTTGAGTGACATTTGAAAATGTTGAACTACGGATCAGAAGGTTTTTGGTGAAATGGAGTGTGGTTACTGTCATGTAGTTGGGATAATTTTTGTGGGTGTAGAAGGGCTAGGAAAAATATCATTCCTTTGTAAATCAGTGGATCTAGGAATTATTGGAATTCCAAATTTGGAATTTGCTATTTATGTCAAATAATATTTTTGATGGAGAGGGAGGGTAGTGGATACTGTCTAAGGTGTGAGAGTAGCTTGGATGATAAGTTGAAAATGATATATGAAATTTTGGGAATTCCTAAGTGTTTGAAAGAGATGAAATGGACCTTTACTTTGAAATAACTAACCATTAAAATGTTTTTCGTAAAAGAGAAAGATTTTTGGTCCTATAAAATATTTATTCAAATAAGAAACCAACAAATCAGAACCCAATCTTCAAAATTTTAAAAACCCAAATGAAAACTTAAAATGGTTTTCAAAACAGAAGTAAAAAAGAAATAGAGCCTTAATGATCCAAATCATTTTTTTAAAGAAAAGATTTTGATAATCAAAAGAAAATATTTTTTTGGGGTGTTACAACACCTACCCCCCTTAAGAAAAATCTCGTCCCCGAGATTTCGGCTGTTCCTCAAATAGGTACAGGTACTCAGTCCTGAGATGATCTTCTCTTTCCCATGTCGCTTCTTCTTCGATGTGATTACTCCACTAGACCTTGTAAAACTTTATCACATTCTAACGGGTTCTCCGTTCTGACTCTTCCAAAAAAAATTATAGGGCGTTCCTTATATGTAAGATCTGGCTGGATATCCAGGTCCTGAAGTTGGACTTGTTTGTCCGGATTACTGACACATCTCCTCAGTTGCGATACGTGAAACACATCATGAACATCTGACAATTCTGCCGGTAGTTCCAGTTGGTAGGCAACCTTGCCTCTCCTTGAAGTTATTCTAAATGGTCCAATAAATCGTGGTGCCAGTTTCCCTTTGACTTTGAACCTTTGTAGTCCCCTCATTGGGGATACCCTAAGATACAAATATTCGTCGGGTTCAAAGCTGATCTGACGGTGTTTCCGGTCATAATAGCTCTTCTGACGGCTCTGAGCTGCTTTTAGTCTATCTCGGATAAGTTTTACTTTTGTTTCTGCTTCTTTGAGAACTTCCAGGCCGAGGATTCGGCTATCTCTGGTTTCAGACCAATTGAGTGGGGTACGGCACCTTCATCCGTATAGGGCTTCGAAAGGTGACATCTTTAGACTGGCTTGATAACTATTGTTATATGAAAATTCCGCATATGGCAAACTGTCCTCCCAGCTGAATCCATAGGTAAGGACACAAGCTCTCAGCATGTCCTCCAATATCTGATTTATCCATTCAGCCTGCCCTCCTGTTTGTGGGTGGTACGCTGTACTGAATACCAGTTGAGTTCCTAAGGCTTGCTGCAAGTGGTCCCAAAACCTAGAGACAAACGGCGTGCCTCTATCAGAGACTATGGTCTTGGGTACCCCGTGTAAGCAAACAATTCGGGAGAGGTATAACTTAGCAAGCTTCTGTGTTGAATATGTTGTTTTTACCAGAATGAAGTGTGCTACCTTGGTTAATAAATCTGTGATAACCCAGATAGCATCATTCCCATGTCGTGACCTTGGTAATCCGACAATAAAATCTATACCTATCTCATCCCATTTCCACTCAGGCACTCTGAGTGGCTATAACAATCCTGCTGGCCTCTGGTGTTTTGCTTTTATGCGCTGACAAGAGTCGCAGCGTGCGACATATACGGCTATATCCCTTTTCATCCCGCGCCACCAAAATTTGTCTTGAAGATCTTTGTACATCTTGGTTCCCTCTGGGTGAATGGAGTATGGGGTGGTATGGGCTTCTGCCAAAATCGTTGCTTTAGCTCTTCCTTATTGGGTACGCATAATCTTTTCCCGTACCATAGGATTCCCTAATTATAAATGGTAAATTCAGACGCCCTGCTCGAACTTACTTTCCTTTTAATTCCTTCGATACTGGGGTGTCCTTTCTGGGTTTCTTTGATCTGATCCTCCAATGTTGGTTTTACTTCTAGGCGAGCAATGGTTCCTTCCGTGACTAGAACCATGTTAAGTTTCGCAAATTCCCGGTTGAACTCATGTTGTGAGAATTGAACACTGTCATTGTCGGTGCATGGATTTTGGCTGAGGGCCTCTGCCACAACATTTGCTTTACCAGGGTGGTAATGAATTCCCACATCATAATCCTTAATTAGCTCAAGCCAGCGACGTTGTCATAGGTTTAGTTCTGGCTCGGTGAAGATATACTTAAGACTTTTATGATCCGTGTATATCTCACATCGATTACCAAGAAGGTAATGTCGCCATTCCTTGAGTGCATGTACTACAGCTGTGAGTTCCAAGTCATGGGTAGGATAATTTTCTTCGTGTCGTCATAGCTGTCTTGAAGCATAAGCTACGACCTTTCCTTCCTGCATTAACACGCATCCAAGGCCTTTTCTGGAAGCATCACGGTATATTTCAAAATTCTTGTGCACATCTGGCACGGTCAGAACAGGTGCCGTTGTTAACCTCTTTTTTAATTCTTGGAAACTTTCTCACATGCTTCAGTCCATTCAAACTTCTTATCCTTCTTGAGTAACTGAGTCATGGGTTTGGCTATGGTGGAGAATCCTTCAATAAATCGTCGATAGTAGCCAGCCAAACCAAGAAAACTTCTGACTTCAGTCACGTTGGTGGGTTGCTTCCAACCCAAGATATCTTTTACTTTATTTGGGTCCACTGCTATTCCATCTTTTGTCAGCACATGTCCCAGAAAACCAACTTCTCGTAACCAAAATTCACATTTACTGAATTTGGCATATAGTTGATTTTTCCGTAATTCTTCCAGGACCATTCGAAGATGTTGCTCATGTTCTTCTGACGTCTTGGAATAAATAAGTATGTCATCAATGAACACAACCACGAACTTGTCCAAATATTTCATGAAAACCTTGTTCATGAGAGGTACAAAATAAGCGGGGCGTTGATCAATCCGAAAGGCATCACAGTAAACTCATATAATCCGTATCTGGTGGTAAAAGCGGTCTTGGGTATATCTGATGATCGGATTCTTAACTGATGGTAGCCTAATCTCAAGTCTATTTTCGAGAAAACCTTGGCTTCTGCCAGTTGGTCGAACAAGTCATTGATCCTTGGTAGTGGGTATTTATTTTTTATGGTAACCATATTGAGTGCCCTATAATCTATACATAATCTTAAGGTCCCATCCTTTTTCTTGGCAAATAAAACTGGTGATCCCCATGGCGACGAGCCGGGTCGGATATAACCCTTTTCCTGTAATTCCTTGATCTATTTTTTTAATTCAACCAATTCTGTAGGGGCCATGCGATAGGGCTTCTTATAAATAGGTGATGTTCCTGGTGCTAGTTCAATAACAAATTCAATTTCACGATCTGGTGGCATGCCTGGTAGCTCCTCAGGGAATACATCGGGGTATTCGCATACCACAGGAACCTTGCTTAATTCTGTCATGTCTACTTGGTTTAGCTTCCCTTGCGTGGTGGAAATTTTCTTTGTTCCAAACCTTACTGTCTTCCCTTGACAATTGGTGAGAGTCACTGTACAATTGTAGCAGTCTATAAAGCCTTTATTTGTGGTCAACCAGTCCATTCCCAAAATAACATCCAAATCGACTGCTTCCAGTACAATAAGATTTGCTAAAAACTTCATTCCTTTTATTTCAATGTTCACATCCTGGCAGTTCCATTGTGTGCTTTGCTTTGATCCCGGGGACTGAATAATCATCGAATTTTTCAAAGGCGAAAAAGAAAATTGATTCTTCGAGGCAAATCTTTTAGAGATGCACGAATGGGAAGCTCCAGAATCAAATAAAACTGTAGCATTAATGGTGTTGACAGGAAACATACGAAACATGATGTCCGGTGCATTCTGTGCTTCCTCAAATTTCACGTGGTTAACCTGCCCCTTTCTTTGATTGTTGTTGGTGTTGAGGTTGTTGTGTCGCGGAGCTGCCCTGCACTAGTGCTGCGGCCATTGTTGTTGGGTTTGGGGGCATTATTCCCCTGTTTTGGGCATTGCCTAGCATAATGCCCCTCTGCTCCACAGGCATAACAGGTGATGCCAGGACGGTATATTGCTTCCTTGGTCCTGTTGTTGTAGGAACTACGGTTTTGTTGCGGTCGTGGTGTTGGAATTGCTGGTCGGGGTGCCACAGGCCTCTGGGATTCATTTCGGGGCCTGTTGTTGCGAACCTGTACTGACTGGTTCATACGGCGTTTGCGAATCTCATTCAGGTTGCGATGCTCATTTTCCAAAATGATGGCCTTGTCTACCAGTGTCTTAAAATCCAGAAAAGTATGGACTATCAGTTGATACTTTAAAGATGGAGCAAGCCCATCTAGGAATTTCTCCATTTTTTTACTTTTTGTCATATATTCATCATTGGCATACCGGGCTAGCTGAGGAAACTGGTCGAGATACTGGGTTACCGTTGTGCCTCGTTGCTTGAGATCCTCCAATTCTCTTTTCTTCAATTTCATGATGTTGTTTGGAATATGTGCTCCTCGGAAACTTTCCTTGAATTGCTCCCAGGTGATGTCTTCTCCATTGGGATGCGTGTGGCGTAGATTTTCCCACCATGATGCTGCTGTTCCAGAAAAATAATGCGGAGCGTATAGTACTTTTTCCTGGTCCGTACACTGAGCTATGACCAATTTTCTCTCAATATCATGCAGCCAGTCGTCTGCCTCCAAAGGTTTGTCTGTGTGAGAAAAGACAGTCGGATTGGTTCTCTGAAGTTCAGATAGCTTTGATCTGGGTTGATGCTGTCCTTGGTGATTTCCCATATTTATCAAATGCTGCATCATTTCCTGATGCTGCTGTTGACTTTGTTCATAAAGACGGCATACTTGTGAGAATGCTGAATCATTGCTTTGCTGACTTGTCTATCCTGGTGTGAAGTTATTTCCCATTTGTGCAAAGTTGTTCTCTGGTGGACTGGGCATAGAACGAGTCCAGGGACGATGCATTTTCTTTCTGGGGTATTGGTGTAAACACCGATGAGGAAAGAAATTATAAAGAAACTTTTTTAAGAGACTGAAAATAACCCCCCCCCCCAAAAGCGTAGGTACATACAAATAGCGAGTTATATTATATATGCAACACTTAATTATACATTACTCTCATCATAGTCGTGGTGCTTACATGACAGATTATTTAGACTAGTGCACTTCTCCATCCTCTTAGCATGCTGCGATCCAAGGTCTACTACTCCCCATCTTAAAAAGAAGAAAAGAAACAGAAAATAAATATTTTATAGCTACATTCTCATAAAAGGCGACTACGGTGCTGATGCCTAGTCTGCTATCATGGAGTGTTTGGAACGTCGTAGGCCCTGCCGAGGGTAAGTCCCAGACGAGGTGCTGAAGACTCGACCTCCTCCTCCTCGGGTATGGTCTCCAGTCGAGCAGCTATCGATATCATGCCTGCCCGTGGTGGTACTGTACTCGTAGGCGGTGAAGCTCTAACCAGAGTGGGAGCAGCCAAGTGACTAGACTCATTGCTCGGGGATGGGTGTCGAATCATGGAAAGGGTAGGAGGATCGTATGGTGGAGCCGGAATGCGAGGAGCGCGTGGTGAAGGAGAACGGAACTCACTCCTGCGAGGAACCCTCGCACGAGCCAAGTCCATCCGTGCGGCGAGATAGTCGTCCATCAGTGAGATGAAGACCGACTCTAGAGCCATGATGTACTAGACAAGGGGCTCAATCGCCTCGTCCCTTTCTCCCGCGGTGCAAGAGAAAGCATAGTGACTAGTGTATGGAACATGGCATGGGAGGTAATGATAGGGACGTGTTTGCATCACCGGAAGAATGTCCCTAAGACGAGCGATGGCCTCTCGGGCAGCCATCTGAATAGCATGCCTATCAGTAGGCATGGCTCTCCCCATGAACCGAAAGTTGCGGCGAGGCTCGACATGTCTACCCCGAATATATACCGAGGCCTGGTACATAGTCAGGGTGTCCGTGATCCTGTCGGGGTAGACGGTGTACTTCGGACGGCTCGAAGATCTCATCGTGACTCTAGCGATGACGACGAGAAGGCGGGAAAACCCCGCAGGCTCGTTGGCGAAAATCTGAATTGGGCAGTTGCCGCCAGACATCTACAACAGTAGATAAAAATCCAAATAGTCATATCATAAATATATCACGACTAAGGAAAATTGTTACGATGCATGAGATGCTGCTAAAATTTCTTAGAATTGACTCTGCTACTAACGATCGCACCTAGGGCTTCCTACAGTCAGCCTGGCTCTGATACCAAGGTTTGTCAGGCCTGTTTCTGAAATAAATCTCGGAATAGCCTCAAGTCACACTAGCCCCAAGATCAGAACAACTGGTGGACTCCCTTGATACAGATATCCAGTACAAAACATAATATTACACAAGGTTGAGCCAGGGTGCTCAACAATTATTACAGACTTGTCAGTATATGTCGGTGGCGGTACAAGACAGTGGTGTGGAAGTAATACAACACTGGTACAATAAGATAAAGCCAAGCGTCGGTGTGAGGCTTCCCTATATTATTAGTGTGGCGGAAGCACTGCAGATGGTACACGTGGTAGACTCCAAGACCACAAGGTGAGTGACTGCGAACACCACTAAGTGTCATGCTCGCTAGCGCACTCTTCCTCCATAAGGTCGTCTCCATCCAGGTCTGGCCAAATTAACAAGCCAGGGACAAGCCAGTGAGTACGTTTGAATGTACTCGCAAACATTATGAACAAAAGATATACCGAATGCAATAGAGTGCATATGTTCATGATGGACTAAATTATATGCATATTTTGATTGATATTATAGCATGGCATGATAAATATTAATACGGTGTAAATGGCTAATTATGTCATTCAAGTAATAACCAAGAAAATAAAATGGAATATCGGGCGTTAGACCGCCCGAGGATTCCAAGAGAATAAAATGGTGATGGAAATATGCCCTAGAGGCAATAATAAAGTTGTTATTATTTTATATTTCCTTGTTCATGATAAAGGTTTATTATTCATGCTAGAATTGTATTGACCGGAAACTTAAATACATGTGTGAATACATAAACAAATATTGTGTCCCTAGTGAGCCTCTACTAGACTAGCTCGTTGATCAAAGATGGTTAAGGTTTCCTAACCATAGACATGAGTTGTCATTTGATAACGGGATCACATCATTAGGAGAATGATGTGATGGACAAGACCCATCCGTTAGCTTAGCATATGATCGTTCTGTTTATTGCTACTGCTTTCTTGAATGTCAAATACATGTTCCTCAGACCATGAGATCATGCAACTCCCGGATACCGGAGGAATACCTTGTGTGCTATCAAACGTCACAACGTAACTGGGTGATCATAAAGATGCTCTACAGGTATCTCCGAAGGTGTCCGTTGAGTTGGCATGGATCGAGACTGGGATTTGTCACTCCGTGTTTCGGAGAGGTATCTCTGGGCCCTCTCGGTAATGCACATCATAAGAAGCTTGCAAGCAAAGTGACTAAGGAGTTAGTTACGGGATGATGTATTACGGAACGAGTAAAGAGACTTGCCGGTAACAAGATTGAACTAGGTATGGAGATACCGACGATCGAATCTCGGGCAAGTAACATACCGATGGACAAAGGGAATTACGTATGTTGTCAATGCGGTTCGACCGATAAGATCTTCGTGGAATATGTATGAACCAATATAAGCATCTAGGTTCCGCTATTGGTTATTGACCGGAGAGGCGTCTCAGTGATGTCTACATCATTCCCGAACCCGTAGGGTCCGCACGCTTAACGTTCGTTGACGATATAGTGTTATATGAGTTATGTGAATTGGTAACCGAATGTTGTTCGGAGTCCCGGATGAGATCCCGGACGTCACGAGGAGTCTCGGAATGGTCGAGAGGTAAAGATTTATATATGGGAAGTCATATTTTGGGTTCCGAAAAAAGGTGCAGTTTTTTCGGTATTGTACCGGGAAGCTTCCAGAAGGTTCCGGAGGAGTCCGGAAGTCCACAAGTGGGTCCACCACATCCCAAGGGCTGGCATGGGCTAAGGGGAGGCGCCCTGGCCTTATTGGGCCAGGCACACCAAGTCCTCAAAAGCCCACGCAGCTAGGGAAGGAAAAAAGGGAGAGTCCTAGTAGGAATAGGATTGGACTTTGGAGTCCAAGTCCACGTGTGTACTATTCACGGTTACTGTTCACATGGCACTATTCCTTCTACTCCAAGCCCCTACACATATATAAATAGAGGAGAGGGGGCGCCCCAAAGAACACAACATTGTCTTAGCCGTGTGCGGCGCCCCCTTCCACAGTTCCGTCCCTCGGTCATATTTTCGCAGTGCTTGGGCGAAGCCCTGCGGAGATAGCATCACCATCACCGTCATCACGCCGTCGTGCTGCCGGAACTCATCCACTACCTCGCCGTCTTGCTGGATCAAGAAGTCGAGGACGTCACCGAGCTGAGCGTGTGCTGAACGCGGAGGTGCCGTACGTTCGGTGCTCGGTCGGTTGGATCGTGAAGTTGTTCGACGACATCAACCGCGTTGTTCTAACGCTTCCGCTTACGGTCTACGAGGGTACGTAGACACACTCCCCCTCTCGTAGCTATGCATCTCCATGGATAGATCTTGCGTGTGCGTAGAATTTTTTTTGTTTTCCATGCAACGTTCCCCAACAAATGGAATATCAGGCGTTAGACTGCCCGAGGATTCCAAAATAAAACGCCAGTCAGGTGTCTAAATGCGACGCCTCGAAAGGTCTTGAAAAGTAATGCCAAACGGGTGTCTGAATGCGACGCCTCGAGAGGTCTTCAAAAGAAATGCCAAACGGGTGTCTGAATGGGACGCCTCGAGAGGTCTTGAAAAGAAATGCCAAACGGGTGTCTGAATGCGACGCCTCGAGAGGTCTTGAAAAGAAATGCCCAACGGGTGTCTGAATGCGACGCCTCGAGAGGTCTTGAAAAGAAAGTAATAACATGAGTATCCAGGTGGCATAACCTTCCCAAGAGATACTCAAAAATGCACATAAGAGAAAAAGGTTAGTCCACAGTAATATTCATGTTAACAATAATATTCATGATAGCATCCGTAGTGATAATAATCATCCTGCAAAAGTGAATCATGCTCAATTTTAATTATTTCCTCCGAAGACCGACACCGGGACCGACACTTGACCCTTCCCAGCTAACATCCTTGACCGTGGACACGGCTATTCGAATAGGTTTAACTCTGCAGAGGTTGTACTCTTTACCCACAAGTATAGGATTTCCCTAGTCAACCCCGAAACGTTGACTAATTCCGATTACGGTCTTTGGGTTGAAAACACACCTGACCAACACACACCAGATTAACTTTCCTGATGCCAGGAATCACCCAAAGCATCGTTCAAGAAAAACTCTAAGACGGGGAGACCCCCGTCTCGAATAGCATGGGATCACAATTTATAACGCGCGCAAATACAAGGGGTGCCCCCCTCTCGGCCCAGCCGGATACACCCATGCCCCCTGACCCGATGACTGGCATTAGTCCATGGCCATGGAACCCTCATCACGGCCATTCTATGTGGTGTGTACATGGAAAGGGGTTAGCAACTTACTAAGCCGTACTCCCCTCGTGGGAAGACAAGTGGCAGCACTATTTTTAGCTAGGCATGACGGAACAAGACTCGATCTAGGTCGACTCAGGAGGTTTTACTTTTGCAACTGACATGCTCCATCATGTCCATAGTGACACCATCGTGTCACGATGTGATCCGTGCCCACCGGCACGACATAGACAGGGGATACACCCCTGGTTTATTACCAAATTTATCCATGTTGTTGGTTCTCATATGTATGCAAGAAATGCACAACAAAAATATGACCATGCAGGCACTGGCTATCCACTACATAACCGGTGATCATAACTATGCCAACATGCAAGCAAACACCATATCCCAAGTTCAATATGCTTGCCTTGATCAAAGTAGGCAGAAGGTGATCCCTCGAAATTTTTGGCAAAGTTTCCCTCCTCGTTTTCTATAAAATAAGAATTCAAAATCCAGTCAATTTTTTTGTGACAGCACAAAAGTTGGCTCAAAAATATTTTTAAATAAATACTAAAAAAACTAGAGTGAAAAAGAAATTTTTTAGAAAAAGAATCAGTTAAAAATGTGTTGTGATTAAAAAGTAATGAGAGTTTTAAGTACAGGGACCTCTCTGTAATAAAAACAGATACTTCCGGGTCCCTGCTGTTATATCAGAAAACGCCTCGGTTAAAATACGCTTTCTAGATCAGAAAACGTACAGAGGCAGAAGGAGCCAGAGGAAATAACAGAAAAGGTTAAAACACTGACGGGTGGGGTCCACCTGTCAGGTTTAAAATTTTGAACATGCTCGCGCGCGTGTACAGAGAGGGGGAGGCGGTCACCGGCGGCGATCGCCGGGGTTTCAGGAGGCGGCGATGGTATGGGTGTGCTCGGGGGAGTGTTCCGCGTCGGTGGGTGGTGGTGGTGGCCGCTGGCGAGCACCGTGGTGACGGCGGTGTCAACTCCGGCGGACGGCGGCGTCGGGTGGTGGTGGATCTCGTCGGAGAGAGCTTCGGACGTCAAATTGACGCGCGGGATGGATGAAGTGGAGTGGTAGGATGTTACTGGTGGATTTTGAGAGGCGGAGGTGGACGAACGGTGACGTGGTGCTCACGGAGGTAGTGGCAGATCGAGCGGCCGGAGCGGAGGAAGGAGGCTTCCCCGAGGTCGTCCGATCCCTCTGGGTGGCGATTGGGGATGGGTGGAGGTGCGGTGAGCTTCGATCGGGGCTCTGGGTGCCTTTATATAGGCCGGGCAGAGATGGCCGGAGCGGAGTGGATCACGGCGGAGTAATTCCGTCCGGTGAGGTTGGTTGGAGATGGTCGACTTGGACGGTGGTCATCAGTGAGGTCGATGAAGTCTTCTTGAAGCGCCAGCGCGACGGTCCTCGAGCTCTATCCACTATCCCCATGCTGGGCTCCCGTACGGCCATGGCGGGCGACGAGCAGCTCCGGCGACTGACAGGTGGGCTCGGTTGGTTTTGGACGGTGGTCAAGCATCGCGGAGAAGGTGCCGCGTGGAGGGGAGGTAGGAGGGAGCGTTGAGGGAGAGTGATGGTGGCTGGTGGTCGAGTTGATCCGCTCGGCCCGCCGTGGCTGGGAACGGCGGCTGTTACACCGGCCAGCCAACGGTGAGGGACTGGCAGGAGGGGTCCAGGGCGAGGCATTGATGAGCTTGAGCAACGCAGTGAGGAAGAGGAGGAGTGGAAGGCACGGCATCGATGCCCACCTCTCTGAACTTTTCTGAATTTTGTCAACTATGAACAGTGCACAGAAGGTGTTCGACAGAATGCCAAATGGTCTTGGGCATTTTTGGAATTTTTGAAATTTTTTGTGGTGATGTACTGATGCATTACAAAGGTGCTGGCAAAGTTTCAGAATTTTTGGAGTAGTCTAGATTAGGTTCTGAGCAAGGAAATTGAATCTGGTCCAAATTTCATTTGAGTGAAATTTGAAAATTTTGAACTATGGATCAGAAGGTTTTTGGTGAAATGGAGTGTGGTTACTGTCATGTAGTTGGGACAATTTTTGTGGGTGCAGAAGGGCTAGGAAAAATATAGTTCCTTTGTAAATCAGTGGATCTAGGAATTATTGGAATTCCAAATTTGGAATTTGCTATTTATGTCAAATAATATTTTTGATGGAGAGGGAGGGTAGTGGATACTGTCTAAGGTGTGAGAGTAGCTTGGATGTTAAGTTGAAAATGATATATGAAATTTTGGGAATTCCTAAGTGTTTGAAAGAGATGAAATGGACCTTTCCTTTGAAATAATTAACCATTAAAAAGTTTTTCCTAAAAGAGAAAGATTTTTGGTCCTATAAAATCTTTATTCAAATAAGAAACCAACAAATCAGAACCCAATCTTCAAAATTTTAAAAACCCAAATGAAAACTTAAAATGGTTTTCAAAACAGAAGAAAGAAGAAATAGAGCCTTAATGATCCAAATCATTTTTTTAAGAAAAGATTTTGATAATCAAAAGAAAATATTTTTTTGGGGTGTTACAGTGGGGATTTGGAGGCATGAGGATGTTTCGCAGGCGCCATCTAAGCAATCAGGCCGTGGCGATGATGGAGATCGGTGGGTTACCTGACTGGATCTACGAGGCTCGGGCAGAACATAGATGTGGTTGAAGCTGTTGTTGAGGCGGTGGCGGTTTGAGCTGCCGGGAGAGGGGGGGTACTGCGGAAATGTGATGGTTGGGGATGGGTTTGGGGGGGGGGGTTAAATTCTGAAATCCCGCGCGTACTGAAAATTTCACTGCGAAACTCGAAACTTACGCGGGCGAAACACACAATGCAGACGAAGCGTATAATATACTCGTGTGCGAGAAAGGAGAAAATTGGCGGATCCCGTATTCAAAAAATTGTACACGTGGAGTTAATTAAATCACTCATGGGCGGTCGTGATTGTACGTGTGTGATGTTTTCTAACTGACTTATGGATCAGTAACACACACGGTACGCCATAGCAACCGTGTGTTTTGTGGTCTTCTAAGAATTAAAATATCTATCAACATGTAGTGCCATAACCTGCAAATTTAAAAATATCTTTCATTGCAGTAGGGCTATCAATGTACATGAACGAGGCGAAGGTGACACTCGATGAACAATCATAATCATAAGTTTATGAAATGCAATCAAGTGTCAACCTGACTCGCTCACACAGCGAGAATTGATCGACCTATGCAACAAAAGAAATGCTTGCTGCCTCCCGCCGGCGCTGCTATTTAAGCCTGTCCGCGTCCGCCCCGCGCGGCGAGGTGGTACTAAAAAACAGCTCCGGCGAGCTCGTCTCCGACCCGGTAGTGCAGAGATGAGAGAGGAAGGAGCTCCGGGGTGGCTGCGGGTGGGACCGCTATGACTCAGTTGAGTCAACTTTTTTGACCGGGCACTAATTTTCTCTAAAAAAGTAGTAAGTAGTACTGGTAGATGCTCATAATTAATTAAACAAATGTATGGGCGACACACACACACTAACTACTTCTCGCATGCTGGCCAGACGCAGACGCCGTCGTTCTCCTTCCCGGCCTTGTTGGCAGCAGCCCACCGTGCTTGGATGTCCGCCCAGCTCTCCTCAGCAGCGCGTGCGGCCGCTTCTTGCTTGCGGCGGCGGGACTCTCTTCTCTTGAGTGCTTTCTGCCTTTTCCGCTCCTTCTGTGCGGCTTTGGCCTCCTCTTACTCCACCGCCCATTCGGCCATGGCAGCTTCAAAGTCCGCCCACGTAGGTGTGCGGTCGCGGGCGGCGATGAACTCGGCGCGGCGGGATGACATCACTTCCTTACCAGTCACTCGGCGCGCCGGGATGCCATCGCTTCCTTACCAGTTAGTGTGCGGCGCGGTGGCATGGACGGCGACGCTTGGAGAGAGCTCTGGGATGGAGTGGCCGGACAACCATACGTAGTGCGGTGGTTTTTTAGAGCAGTCGAGATCTGATTGCCTATGAGAACCGTGTGCGCTAACCCTATTGTGCGTTGCGTTCTGATTGGTCGGAACCCTAGCCACGCGGATCGCGCGTGTGCACCGTAGGATGCATCGCGATCGAACGGCAATCCACATCCCTCCCAACACACCCGTGTAGTTGTAGCTGGGATTTGACTTATATGCGCTAATTGTCAGGTAAATGCTATAAAGTGCTTTAGTATATCAAACGAATCCTGAAATGCGCAAAAAATTCAAATCTAGCGGCTGATGGTGCTTGCGCACCGTTTAAATAGTTTGGACGCGAAACGATAAAGTCACAGTAAATTCAAGTCTAAATTGCCACACATGTCCTTGAAATCTCTCCCCATTCCTCGTAAAAGGCATGCAAATTTACTAAACACCACATGCATGATTTTCCATACCCTTTTTTTTGCACTTTTTCATGGACCGATTGTGCAAAGTTGAACTATGTGCATTAATGCCTAGAAAATGCATATAACTGCCCAAATATAGTAAATTAGACCAGAAAAGTGCCAAATTTGAACACGGTGCATGACAAGGTCTATGTTGATCGTAAAAAAAATCCTAGGACAAACGACGAAGGAACTTTGGATTCCCCTTCAAACTTGGTGATTTCCCTCTCGAAACCACCAAAACTTCCTTTTCTGATGGTTCGGTTTATGAAGAGCGTGTACAACTAGGTTAGCTGAACCTTCTCAAAAAATTACCACGCTTTACTGAGGTCATACCATGGCACCATGCCAGGTATCATCTTTTTCAGGCATGTTTTTCAATTTTCTAGAGTTGAAAAACCAATAAATTACACGTTTGTGGTTGACTCTTGGGACACATGTCCTTGAAATCTCCCATCATTCCTCGTAAAATACATGCAAATTTAGTAAATACCACAAGCATGATTTTCCTAAAGAAATTTGTGAACTTTTCCATGGACTGATTGTGCGAAATTGAATTATGTGCATTAAAGCCTAGAAAATGCACATAACTTCCCAAATATACTAAATTAGCCCGAAAAATTGCCAAATTTGAACACGGTGCATTATAGGGTGTTTGTTGATCATACAAAAAAACTCAAGGACAAACGACGAAGGAAGTTCGAATTCCCCTTCAAACTTGGTGATTTCCCTCTCGAAACCACAAAACTGCCTTTTGTGATGGTTCGGTTTATGAAGAGCGTGTAAAACGACATTAGCCGAACCTTCTCAAAAAAGTACCACGCTTTTCTAAGGCCATACCATGGCACCATGCCAGGTATCATCTTTTTCAGGCATGTTTTTCAATTTTGTAGAGTCAAAAAATCAATAAACGACACGTTTGTGGTTGACTCTTGCCACACATGTCCTTGAAATCTCTCCCCATTCCTCGTAAAAGGCATGCAAATTTAGTAAACACCAGAAGCATAATTTCCAAACCATTTTGGTGCACTTTTTCATGAACCGATTGTGTGAAATTGAATTATGTGCATTAATGCCTAGAAAATGCACATAACTGCCCAAATATAGTAAATTAGTCCGGAAAAGTGCCAAATTTGAACACGGTGCATTATAGGGTGTATGTTGATCGTAGAAAAAAACTCAAGGACCGATGAAGGAACTTTGGATTCCCCTTCAAACTTGGTGATTTTACTCTCGAAACCACCAAAACTTCCTTCTGTGATGGTTCGGTTTACGAAGAGCGTGTACAACGATATTAGCCGAACCCTCTCAAAAAATTACCACGCTTTGTTGAGGTCATACCATGGCACCATGCCAGGTATCATCTTTTTCAGGCATGTTTTTCAATTTTGTAGAGTCGAAAAACCAATAAACGACACGTTTGTGGTTGATTCTTGCCACACATGTCCTTGAAATCTCTCCCCATTCCTCGTAAAAGGCATGCAAATTTAGTAAACACTAGAAGCATGATTTTCCAAACCATTTTGGTGCACTTTTTCATGGACCGATTGTGTGAAATTGAATTATGTGCATTAATGCCTAGAAAATGCACATAACTGCCCAAATATAGTAAATTAGCCCAGAAAAGTGCCAAATTTGAACATGGTGCATTATAGGGTGTATGTTGATCGTAGAAAAAAACTCAAGGACAAACGACGAAGGAACTTTGGATTCCCCTTCAAACTTGGTGATTTCCCTCTCGAAACCACCAAAACTTCCTTTTGTGATGGTTCGGTTTACGAAGAGCGTGTACAACGACATTAGCCGAACCCTCTCAAAAAATTACCACGCTTTGTTGAGGTCATACCATGTCACCATGCCAGGTATCATCTTTTTCAGGCATGTTTTTCAATTTTATAGAGTCGAAAAATCAATAAACGACACGTTTGTGGTTGACTCCTGCGACACATATCATCGAAATCTCTCCCCATTCTCTTGTAAAAGGCATGGAAATTTAGTAATACCACAAGCTTCATTTTTCATACTATTATTGTGCACCTTTTCATGCACCTATATATCGTGCCAATTTGAATTATGTGCATAAATGCCTAGAAAATGCAAATAATGGCCCAAATATGGTAAATTAGCCCGGAAAAGTGCCAAATTTGAACACGGTGCGTTCTAGGGTCTATGTAGATCGTAGAAAAAAAACAAGGGCGAACGACCAAGGAAAATTGGATTCCCTTGAAATCCTGGTGATTTATTATCGCACATGGTTCATTTTCGCTGCTTATGAAAGCAGTGTGGGATGACTCTATCGTGCGATGAGTTCTGATTGCCCGGAACCCCAGCCACGCGGATCGCGCGTGTGCACCGTAGGATGCACAGCGATCGAACGGCAATCCACATCCCTCCCATCACACCCGTGTAGCTGTAGTTGGGATTTGACTTATATGCGCTAAATGTCAGGTAAATGCTATAAAGTGCTTAGGTATATCAAACGAGTCCTGAAATGCGCAAAAAATTCAAATCTAGCGACTGATGTTGCTTGCGCACCGTGTAAATAGTTTGGACGCGAAATGATGAAGTCACCGTAATTCAAGTCCAAATTGCCAGCCCATACAATTGACATATTTGACATGCATGAACAAATAATCAATCGAGCATATATATGCTCAAATTGGTCCAGTGCCTAGTTCGAGGAGTAATTTACAAACCATTATTAGCTCCCAAATTTACATCAATATAACAAACCACCTTGATCGATCGAGGCTGGGGCAGCCTCGACATCGGTGGTCGCCGGTACTGCCTCGGGCGCAGCTCTCGCCATGGCTGCCGCGACCGCCGGCTATGCGTACATCGCCCCGGCGGCCAATGAGACGTTGGCTCTCGCCAAGGCTGCCGTCACTGCCCCCAGGCCTGCACTGGCGACGCCCGGCGTTGCGCCCTCCTCCATCTCGGACATAAGTCTGCGCCTCATGCGGCGGCCGCCACTGCCGCAGTTGTCCTTGCGTCGTCGTGGTTCCTGCTCCGCCGCCCGCACCATCCGCCGCACTCTGCGCCGAGCCCACAGTATCGCCCGCTGGCGATCCCTAGCCGCTTTCAGGACGACCCTGACTAACCTGGTGGCTTGCTCGTACCGCGTTTCCTGCCTTGTCTGGCTGTCGTCGGGAGAGGCGGCGGCATGGCCGTCGACCGCAAAGCCGACCATCGCGCCGGCAGCCTCGATTCCGCTATCGCCCAACTCCATCCAGTCGTCGGCCGTTGGGGCCGGGTATGCCGGTATGTGTGGGTAACTAGCTAGCAAGGGGATCAGTAGTGAGTCGCCGCCGGCGGCCATTGTTGTGGTTATTTATAGCTAGCTAGCAACTGGCTAGGGGATTGGGGATTTACAATTTACCCCTATGGCTGGCGCTTGCACGGGAAGGCATCGCTGGAGCGCGGGAAGACTAAGTGGAGCACACAATTCCCAGCACACAACCGTATGCGGTGTCACGTGTTATCACACACGTGTTAACATAAGGAAACCTATGTGTAACTTACAAATCATCACTCACGAGTACTCGCACCACGCATCGTGTGCGATGCTCCTACCATCGTAAACAACTCGTTTGCATTTTCAAAGGTTTTTGTACACACACATAATCGCACACGAAACATACAGGTCCGTAGGGCGCCTAAGAGAATTCAGATTTTTCCAAGAATTTTAGTCGCACTTTCTTAATTAGCACCAATTGCCCGACTGTCTTTCTCATCGTTAAAAGTGTTTTTAGTTTTTAGTTTTCCCCTCCCACATATGAGCGAACCAACTACCTCCAAAATTTAACTATGTTTGCATGCATGCGTGGTGGAAGAGGAAAACGATAAGGAAGTGGGCAGTGATTCCACACTGGCAATTATAATAACCTAATTAATGGGATGTGTTCATTGGCAATTTGGCGCGGTCAATTTTTTCGCCTCGCCCACTCCCTGTTCACCTTGGTTGCGCTCCTCCTCCTTCGCTCTCTATCCTCTCTTCGCTCTCTATCGTCTCTTTCCTCTCGCAGCCCCCAAATCTGGCCTTCCGTGCTCGCCTCCCCGCCTCACCCATCGGATTGCGCCTTGGATAATCCCCTAGATCCCAGCATCCCGCGGGCTTCCCTCTCACTGCGGCCCGCGGCACTGCCGCCGTTGAGCGAAACCCACGTATCTATCAGAGGGGATCCATTGCTCTGGACTCACAGATCGGTGCCGCCGGAGGACATGCCCGGGCTGCGTTGGAGGTGGTGGGCAGCAAGGGCAAATCGGATCGAGGAAGCGAGGCATCGATTGGAGACATGTTCGAAGGAGCTGCGCATGGCGAGGCACAAGGCGGAGGCGGAAGTCGATCTCAGGGCAGAGATGCTGAGGGATGTCAACATCTGGCAGCATCGCGCCGACTTGGAGCTGGGGCTAATGGCAGAGATCATATTCACGGAGTCGACTGCGGAGGAGAGAACGCGCATGCCTGCGGAATGGTATACGAACCCGGTGCGGCTGTTTAGATGGGCGGTAGAAGAAGCTAAATCGCCCAACCTGCTGCAGCGGCGGCGCTGGGCATGCATCCTAGGCGAGGTGACCTGCCCTCCTTCCCCGCCAAATACTGGATGAAGATCACCTCAAGTACGCGGCCATGGGCGCGTACACATGCTACGAGATGTACTGGCGGATCGTTGACATGAGGAAGTGCCTCCTTCCTGTAGACGACGAGGGATCGAGCCACAAGTAAAGCATTGGAGGCAAGCGTCACAACAAGAAGTAGTTGATATGATGATCGTTTCTCCTAGTTTATTATGCATGTACTTGTTTACTTAGATGTGCAAACGCTATCTGTAGTCAGTTATGTAATTGGAAGTTTAATCTGGTTATGCAATCATGTTCTTATAAGTATATAATGTTGTTGTTCTGTAGACAGAGCATAGATGTTGTGCAGACAGAGTTCATATCACACACGGACTAAACTACAGAACCCGTCGGTGATGAATTCATCAATCGCTGACAATTATTTACCACCAACCGTTTGCCCATAACACAGACGGCTTATTCGCAGGAATCGTCCGTGTTGTTATCTGTCTTCCCACACATTTCGGATTACTGACCTGTTTGCCGTGTATCACACACAACTTGTTAAGTTGAACCGTTTTTGTTGTGTTGGGTAATCGCAAACAGTTCATCCGAGTGAACCGCATGCCGTGCATCGCACACACCTTGATCTGTCTGACCGTTTCTGTTGTGTTGGCTAATCACAAACAATTCATCCGAGTGAACTGTATGCCGTGTATCGCACACACCACGAACTGGCTGACCGTATTTGTTGTTCTGGCTTATCGCAAACTGTTCGTATGGATCAACTGTATGCCACGTATCGCACACGCGTCTCTAATCTGAATCGTTTTTTATGTCTCTGGCATCGCAAACAGTTCGTCTTATTGGGGACGGTTTTTTTACGACACCGTTTGCGATGCATGCATCGCACACAGTTTGGACGCGGGGTCTCTGATTCATGTGTCGCGTTAGCGGTCGCCTGCAGTAGTGCATTCTCAGCCTGTCTTGATTAAGCATGTGTGTTAGCTTTGTAGCGTGTACCTACTCTGCAAGTTTTGTAGCAGACAGTACGAGAAGAACATGGATGGATCGTTTGCATATATAGGCCTACTCATTTTCTTTATCAAGCGTGTAAATTGAAACAACTGGTTTCATATGTACTTTATGCTTATTCCTTTTAATCTCCGAATGATATAGGAGATTTTGTTGGTGCTCTATTAACATGATTGTTGTGTGTGTTTCTGTTACATAATAATATTGCTGACAAGACGTTTCTAAACTGATAAATATGCGTGAATTTCCTTTTGTTGATTTCTAAACTTACCTTCCTGATAGTTTCCATACATGCATATACCCTTTTTGGTCATTATATACATATATTGTTGTACCGACGCCTGTTAGCTACATATGTCGTATTATTCCCTTCATTTTGAGTTGATAATTGTGATGTCATTTAGTTATGCAAAAACTGCTATGCCTTGCATAAGAGGTTCTTATATACTCTTGGTAATGAGTGAATGCCTTTTTGAGTCACCCAAGTTATTGAATTTCTATTGGTTAATCTTGGTATCACCACTGTATCAGTTTATCATGAGCGTCACTAATCTACAAGTTAGTGTATTGCTACTAACTTGAGCATTACCTGCTTAACCACAATGTTAGGACCGGCACCCTCACGCCAAGGCGCGATACCGATCTAGTTCTTATAGGAGAATGGGGAGACTCGAACCCGGGCTGGTGACAGCAACCTTTGCTGACTACAACCACAGTGTTCGCGGCCCTTTGTTCTCTTGTAACGAGATGCTTGTTGCTTTACTTTCTCTAGCCTTGTTGAACTTCTAGTTATCATCATATTAGCGTTAGGCAATAGTTTTTTTTTGCGTCAAAACCTTCAATCCATTGATCTTCAATTATGATAGTACAACGAACATCAGGAAAAAAAAATTACATCTAGATCCGTAGACCATCTAGCGACGATTAGAAGCACTGAAGCGAGCGCGCCACCGTCATCGCCCCTTCCTCACCGGAGCCGGACAAAACTTATTGCAGTAGACAGTCGGGAATTCGTCGTGCTGAGGCCTCATAGGACAAGCGCACCAGAACAGCAACCGCCGCCATTGAAGAGTGGCGTAGATCGGAAGGATCCAACCTGAAGACACACGAACCTGGGATCTCATTGCTTTTCTGTTGTTCCATTGTCATGCTTAATAGTGGACCCCGGTCCAATTTCAGTCACACGGAAGTTCGCGATACAAGGTACTTTATTTTGTGTTGAAGTAAAAAATAAAATATAAAAAAACTTTTTTTGTGCAAAATATATATATCAAATTTGGCCAAGTTTATAGTAAAAATACCATCATGTGCACACCCAATTAGTACTACCATTTAGATTCTTCATTGAACATGTTTTTCTTTTTTGCGGGGGCTTCATTGAACATGTTTCATAGTGTTTGTTTTTCCTATTGTAGACATTGAATATGCGTGTTCCTCGGCAAAAGTAATAAATACTATGAAAGAGAAAGAGAGAAGAGAGAAAAAAGTAGTAGTCTAAGGGCATCTCCAACGCCGACCCGCAAATTCCTCCGGTATATGTCCGTTTTTGTGTCCGGTCGTGGTCCGCGGACATGATATGGGAGAGAGCAATACAACGCTAATTGTAAAGTATCCGGCTGGGAGGAGAAAAAGTAGGTGGGGACCATGCATGTGGTGGAATATTTGTGGGTCAGGAGGAGAGAGTGAAGAGGGGGACCATGCATGTGCGGATGGGAGGAGAGAAAGAAGAGAGGGACCATCCATGTGATTGGTCAATTGCATGTCCGGACTTCGGCAAAGCTCCCCCAGGTTTGTCTCCAAAATACCGGAATTTGGACGTCCGGGCAGCTTCGCGGACTGATACAGGTTCCCATTGGATTGCAAAAGTGAACAAATATGTCCGGCCGGACATATACCGGTGTTTTGCGGGTCTCCCTTGGAGATGCCCTAATAGCCAACCTTATAGCCAGTCTTATTGTATGAGTGACTATACATATTGGCTTTAAATGACATGCAACTTCATATAGACAACAGTTGGCTATACTATTCACCATGCTCTTAACGCGCATCATCACGTTATCTGATCATTTCCAGTCCCCAGGTGGCAGTATACAAATACACGGAGTTTGAACTGCACTAGTAATAGAAAGAACATAATCAGATCCTCTGCGTGTGCAGATCGTTCGATCGATCGAGACCTGGACGGCAGATGGGCCGAGGAGACATGGGATCTGTCATCACTTATCGTCTTCTATGTGGCTGGTCTCCAGGACATAATCCCTCATGAGCTTTATGTTGGCTTCATCAACCATCTTCCCATGGACAATGGAAGGCAAAAATAAGCAATAATTAATGGTCTCTTCCTGATGGTGAGAATCATACTTTGGGGTGGAAAGTAACCAACCTTGAACGATAGCTTCTTCAGGTTGTCCCACTCGAAATCATTCTTCATATAAGCCGATCGAACCTGCGGTCGCAGATGCATGAGTAAACCCTGGGGCAGACCAAAGTTCAGAAGATTGTCATCTCTAATGTTCTAGGTGCTTACCTCCAAAATCCTCATAGCTGCCACCATGGTGAAACAAAGGTAATGAGGTGTCAGTAAATTTGTCCAAGACTAATGTTCATGATGTGAAATGGTAAACTGACAATCAAGTGAAAACGAAAAGAGCACCAACACTTCACCACTGTAGTGCATGACAGTTAGTTCAGAACTGATATCTGTCCTAGATTAAGTTCTGATCAACAAAACAGGCATCATAAACCTTCTAAGACACTCAATTCCTCAGTGATAAGCATGTACTCGGATAGGCAAAGGTTACTCCAAATATCATCCTAAATCTGGAAAAGGGGTAAGAAAATTTACCTAATGCCTTGTGTCTTGGCGACTCGCGGATCAGGTTTTTGCAGAAACTATCAGCGTCGTTCACGGAGTTGCGGCTAGTGAACTCCTTCAGCTCAACATAGGCTTCTCGGTTGTAACTCTGTCGGTAAAATTGTTCACAGGAAGGTAAAAAAGACAGCTATTGGATGGCACCAACACATCAGCTCCCTCAAACATAAAATAAATGAATAATCAAGTACCAGACAGTATTAGTATTAGGTATGTCTATGTCTCTCAATCGGCTAAGAAGTAGTGCTGTAATAATTTGTTCATCGAGTGTAACAAATACGGTAGTATTGTCTCAGTCCAAATCAAGTTGCAAAGAAAAAGGTAGTACTACTACTGAAGTACTGTGTTACTTTTACTAAATCTAAGACTCTGACTGGAGATTATGAGAGGAATTAGAAGGTAGGCAACCTCAAGCTGTGCCAGCACAATCCTGACAGCCAGGTAATTGAAGAAGTTGAGCAGACTGATCGCTGCCTTTTTCTCCGGTGAGCCCTCTCCAAAGCCTGAAACATGTCACTGGCTCAGTCGACATCAATATTTACAGTATTGTTTTTTTTTTTTTGCGGGGAATATTTACAGTATTGTTAGTGTTATAGTGAATGAATTAATCTGATCATGCTTCATACTCCTAACTGAGATATGTCAATCTCATTTGTTCCATTTGAAACCGATTTGCACATGCCGTACCATAAGATTTTCGTGGTTTTAGCACACGGAAGAACAGAAATTTGCTTGATGTTTGGTAACTGTTGAAATTTAGCGACCAATCCTATTGCTTTCCCCGCGAGAAGAAACAGGGCAGTTAAGAATTTAAGATGAAGGCAAAGTAGTGCAGAATTACCGGGAACATACATCTTGTGGCACCGAGGCTGCGCCTCGAAAGCTTCGAGCCGCCGCCTCCGCCTCCTCTCCGTCCCCCAGAACGCCTGCGCGGGCAGGTGTTGCCGGCGACGAGGGGCGACTCCGGCAGGGTGGGGCAGGACGGCGCAGCCAGAGGACACCATGGCGTCTGGAATGGCAATCAACGTGCGCCACGGGTTGCAGTTGCGCCCAGCGGGAGATATTTGCATGCCAGGGTATTTTGGGTATTTGATGAGGAGCAAGTCAAGCCTCTGCATTTCGGATTCAGAATTCTCAGTATCTGGCAAACCTTCTCCCCTGCCTCCTCCCCCTGGTAAGAATAAGATGTCGACGACTGGTTTGCTTGGTGCTCGATGAAGTGGCGCTGCAAGCAACTTTGTTAAATTCTACTAGGTAAGTGCCCGTGCGTTGCAACGGAAAAACGTTAGTATTCATAGGTGATATATTATGGTCATGCTATTAAGAATCAACTCAATCAAAAACTTCATTGGGACAGTGAAGTATATGATTAGAATTTAAACTTGATTGATGGTCAAAAAATAGAATTGCATACATATATAGGTAAGGGAAACTATTCCCTTCGACCAGCGGATGCTCGTCCCTCGTCCACCTCGTCGCTCGCGTGACGCGTGTCCCTATGGGGCCCGCCACCACTTAATTTCTTCGTGCTTACCTTCAGTTTTATGCCCTCAAAAGAACCCCAGTCACTCGTCCACCTTATCGTGATCCCCTCTTCCTCTGACCCGATCTAGGGAGGACAGCTACACGCCCGATCCCGCTCCAGCCGGCGCCGGCGCGCCGCCCCTTGCGGCCTTAGCTCCCTCGGCCGTCTCTCCCCTAGGCCGCGGCGGCCTCCTTCCTCTCCCTTTCCCTTCCTCTTGCCCTCCAGTGAGCTTGCGTCCGCCTCCCCTTCCTCTCCTCAGCCTCCCATCTCGTTCAGCTCATCTTTCACAAAAAAATTGCAGCACTACCTCTGTTGTAAAATTTTCTGCAGCATTAGCTATGTTGCAAAAGCTCTTCCACAACATCACCATTGTTGAAAAAAAAAGTGAAGACAGAAAAAAAATGAGCAACACATCCTCTGTTGCAAATAAAAATTCTGCAACACGACCTATGTTGCAAATAAAATCCGGCAACACAACCTATGTTGCACAAAAAATTCCGCAACACAACCTCTGTTGCAATTTCTGCAACAAGATCTTTGTTGCAAAGTAGAGGAAGACGTTCAACCGCTTAGATTGTGTTAGATCCAACTGGCACGCGAGACGGCGGATCTTTATCCGCCGGCCGACGCGTAGTAGCCCCCTATAGGTAATACCAAGGGGCCTTCTCTTTCTGCCCAGAATCTTCACGTACTTATATATTTATTGTGTGCATATCAATCTTCAAGCGGCAATACTAAATGCAAATAAATTTGGCATCTAGGGATCAATGCATGACTAAGTGTTACGAAGCGCCGCAAGCCGTGCAAACACACATTCGTTAGAATAGGAAAAGAAGATGATGGCGGACGTTGTGCAGTGACGCTGCATAAGTGCCTGCAGGCCAATTTTGACGACCACCACAGCTAGTGATTGACGTGAGGCGAACTCAGAGCAAATAATGATGCAAAACCAAAGTATATATTAGACAATGGCTTCGTTTGCGGCGATCGAACGGCCACCCTCCGTCAGATCGGGCGGCTGGCTAGGCGGATGATTTCTCTAGGAAATCATCCGGCTTATCCGTAGCAGCCGCCATTAGACAACGTGTCAAGGAGTAAAGGTAGCTGCAGATGCCAAAGCTGACGTAGATGGGATGCTGGCGCTTGGAAGGAGCACCGGTCGGGAACTTGGCCCACTCGGACATTGGACGCCTCGAGCGCTAGAATAAGTTGCATCCGGTCAACAAGCAGCACAAGTCCTATACAGATTTACTCCATGCATCTTAAGATTTCTCATAAAAAAATTAATTCTCCTAATGATAGTGTCCTTAACATTTTTTTTTCCTTTAGGTGTATTTGTTTAGCATGCTCCCATACGGTTAATCATATTATGCATATAATTTTTTATTTTCTTTTCAATAATTCCGTAATGTATCTCTCCATACACAAAAAAATATAGCTTCTCAAAAATTAAATTAAGACCAGAAAGTAACGAAAAATCTCACGCGTTCCTGCACAACGAGAGTAGGTCGCTGAGTACAAAAATTTAATAAAAGGTATAAAGGAACGAATTAATTTGGATGAGTTAGACCTAGAAAATGTCAAAAACATGAGCGTTAGGTGACGGGTGAGTCACCAGTCTGATCAAGTGGATTTTAAACAAGAGATGAGATGTTAAGTAAGTTTGGACTATATACCATAAGATTCAGACCAGTCTAAGTTTTAGTTTACCTAAATTACTTGACCACATGCTTCTAACCTATACGTTTCTTTAGATACTTCTAACCCCTATGTAGTTGGATTGATGAGTACTTTATTTAAGAAGAAGAAAAATACTCGCGTCCATCATGAACATCGCGAAGGTTAGGTCTGCAGCGGCGGCGGTAATCATGGATGATTAGGGCTTCGATGGCTACGAGCTCTATCACTTGGATGATGGAAGTCGTGGAACACACTACGGTGGATTAGAGCATGCCATGAAGCACAAGAAGAGGGAGTCTGTTCACGCCACTGGCCAATGCATCCGTCAACGTCAAAGCCCTCAAGCCAACCTCGCCCACGCCACTTTGTGCGGCATGTCATTCGTCGTCTCCCCAGTGAGTTCGTATGACTCACCGTCAATGGCTCCCTCCTCTTTGCCCACACCTCCATCCACATCTCCGTCGACTCACCAGGGCCTTTGTTGCGCTTTTGCTGGTTCATTGCCGATGTCTCTTCATGTGAAGTCTGCTCTTTTCTTCCGTTGCAACACACGAACATTTGTGCTAGTAGTCCATAACTCTATACATGCTAATAATTTATATGATATATGCAATTCCGGTATTTGTTCCACTAAAATTCACAAGAAAAATATTTGGAAATCACAACGTAAACACAAAAAATAAGAAGAAATATACCTTTGCTGCCCTACTCCCTGTCTATTTTTTTTTAGCCAGCCAGTTGACTGCTAGCCTCTCCCAATTGGGTACAACGTCCAGCCCCTTGTGCCGCCATAGGATGCTACGCTCCCAACTGTGGGCGTTGGGACAGAGGGCTGCGGTTGGAGGCTCAGAGCAACGCCACATTCAGCAGCCGATCCTGCCATGGTGCCGTCCGAGCGCGCCATGCCCAGTCTGCCGCCGGCTGTGCTGGCTAGGGATGCAGCTTGACAGCTTGGTGCTGCCGAACCCATTTCCTTATTCCCGATGCTAAACGGAACACACACACAACTCGGCGAGGACGCAACTACCACCAACGAATCAATCCAATCTACATATATCCACAACTGCAGGGTGGATAGGCGCCCGCCTCGCATACCGATCGACCAAGACTACCGGCAGAAAGCACCGCGGCTGCTCTCCTCGCTGCTCTCGCTCATTCTCCCTCTTAGCATCTTCCATAGGCGCTGCAAGAAAGGACGGGATGAGAGGCAACCCCTCCTCTAGATCAGATCCAGCGAGGGCGGAAGATCGCGCGGGACGGGTTGGCGAGGACGAAAAAATAGGAAACAGAACGGGAATTACGGGAGCGATTAAATAAGGAAATCGGGACACGGGTTTGCGATGATTAAAAAACAGAAAACTGAGCGTGAATGACGGGAGAGAGTAAATAAGGGAATCGGGACGAGATGTTGCACGAAGGTGGGGCGGGGGGTGTTGGACCAAACAATTGGCGTAAGACGGGAGAGGGAACCTTACGGTTGTTTTAGGTAGTAGAGAAGTAGAGATTGTTGCAGTGCTGCGAGAGGAGGTGAATGAGAACGTGTGCAGGAAAAGCACTAGGAGAGTGTGTTGGCCTATTTTTTTTGTTCCTGGTCGGATAGCCTAATGTTGGGAGTTTGTAATATGACATTTTTTCATGGAAAGATCAACCACTAGGTCATATTTTTTAGGAGTAATGCGCCTACGGGTATTTTGTTACGAATTAAGCACTTTTTTTGAGCAAATACGGGTTAAGCACATGAGATGACATGATGGAAGGAGTTGAAATTTTTCGCGAATACACTTGAGAGCGTATCATTGCATTGATAGAGGGGAGCAAATACAGGGTAGTGCCCTAGCCACGTACACCAAAAGGCACGGCCACGACACTAAAATGAGCAGAAGACAAGGGGGGTGCTCAGCCCCAAAAGTGTAAATTCAGGTTACAGGGATAACTAGGCTTAATCCTTTTGCTCCGGTGTTAGCCCAGGAGCTAGCATCCTCCTTGATTGCGTCAACCAGAGTGGAGGAAGAGGGCGCGATCTTGTCGAAGACCACGGCGTTGTGATGTCTCCAAAGAGACCAAGCAGTGAGGGCGGCAATGGAGGCCAGTCCACACCGCAGGGATGCCGGGGTAGTGTATAAGGCCGAAGTCCACCAGTCGTCGAAGCTCAAAGATCCATCCGGGGGGGTGGTAGTCATGCGTGCTAGGTGACTCGGGCGAAGACGCAACCGACTAGGATGTGTGAAAGAGTCTTCGGTTACTGAGAACAGAGAACGCACGCTGACTCGTGAAGCAGGCCGCGACGGGCAAGGCGATGGACGGTCCAACACCTATTCATGGAAACCAACCAAAGGAAGAACTTGACGGAAGGAAGGAATTGAAATCACAGGGCGGTTTTTGCGTTAGGCTATATATCTCACCCGCTGCAAGAGAAGAGCATATGTCTCGCCTCTGGCAATTGGTGCGCCCTATCCTTACTAGGCCGGCCCATCAAAGCGATTTTAGAAAGGTTTAGTGACCGATTCAGACCGGTTATAGATCATATCGTTTTTCTTCTTTTATTTCTAGGTGTTTTCTTTTTTTTGGTGGTTTTATTTTTTCCCTTTTTTCATTTTTTTTGCTTTGTACTTTTTGTAATACACAATTTTAATTTTTTTCATATACGCAAGTAACATTTTTCTGATACACAATGAACATTTCTAAATACATGATGAACATTTTTTCAAATAAAAGTTTGATTTTTTTAATAAATGGTAAAAAAAATCAAATACACATTAATTTTTTTAATGGTATGAAACATATTTTTTATAATATGTGAACATTTTTTACATTATATTAACATATTTTAAAAAAGTTATGAACACATTTTTGAAATGCTTGAATAGTTTTTTCAAATGTCATATATATTTTTTAAATAATATAAACATTTTTTTACTTACTTGAACATTTTTTACATTGCATAAACAATTATAAAAAATATCACAAACATTTCTCGAAAAAGATGAATATTTTAAAAAAATGTCAAGAATATATTTTTGAATGGTAGGGTTTGTTTTTTCAGATTACGCATGCAATTTTACATTCTATTAACATTTTTTTTCTAAATGTCACGAACCTATTCTTGAAACATGGGAACATTTCCTAAATGTCATGAACTTCTTTTTAATGCTACCAATATTTTTTAGAATGTCATGAACATTTTTATATGTGTGATGAATGCTTTTATCAATTTAGTAAATTAATTTCTGAAATATATGTTTTTAGAATATTTCGAAATTTATAGAAAAAGGAAAATTAACCAATGAACTTAGCGACAGGTCCTATTGAGTCGGCTCACTGCGTTGAGGTGAGCACATGCTCTGTCTCGCAACAGGCGAGACAAAGTGTTGTCCCGGTTTTGTGGGAGCAGTGAGTGGAAATGAGGGGGCAGTAGCCATGGGCCGTGGAATTTAGTCCGTATGTTTAGTCTATAGGCTTTCTACCGTAAGATTATCTTCTTTTACTAGCGCTTAATTGTGCAGCCTTAATGTTAGGCATATCAACTACGTGCGTACAAATTATCAAGAGTTAAATACACTAGGAGTGCCTCACCTTGTTCTCCACAGTCAGTTTGGTGTTTAAAGTTGTAAAATACACGAAACGGGTGCTCAAACTTATCCGGCCATGCAAATACGATGCCTCTTTCCGTATCCGGGCGTACGCTCCGCCCGCATGGCGTGACAGCGTGGCGGTGGCTGAGAGCAGAGGAGGCGCCCGGTAGCCCGCGCGTGAGGATTTGTTTTCCAGAAACACCCCTTATATTTTATTTAATCACATAGGAAAGCTCTATGTCAGTATGACAGAGACAAACAACAGTAAAAATAAATTGCACGATGTAGGATCTAACCTGGGACCTCACGGTGGCAGATTGCATTGTACGCGCAGTCAGTCCACCACAACAAAATCTGCTCAGTGGACATTCACGAGGTCCAATTATATATATTGCGTTGCTATGCAAAAGGTAACTTTTGAGCAGCAAACTGACCAAAGAAACGGACTTTACAGTTCAAAAAATTAAAAATCTTCGTGCACACATAGAAGTGTAATATATTTTACGAATTTTCATCAAAATCTCTGTTTGTATGTGAGAGATACAAAAAAGACAAATACATGCAAAAATCAGCTTGTTTTTTTTTGGCTGGATTTTTGTTTTTATTGCAAGGTATAATATACCATAATTTCAAATGAAATTTGACAGTCACTTAGAGCACATGCATATGTTTTTGTGTGATTTATTATTATTATTTTTAACTTTTAAGTGCCAATTTTTAGCCTTTCAAAGTAACATGCTCAATGGTCACCGTGCGCCAAAAAATCCACTTTGGTTGCTATGTATCTCCTCAAGAATATTTTAATATATATGGCACTCCTATAGGCCCAGACAAGTTTTCTTCTTATTTTTTGAAGTTCATGTTTATTTTTATTTTTGATATTATCTTTACCATTTGAAAAAATAAATGTAAGAAAAAAGTACAAACTTAAGAAACTGTTTGCGCATTTGAAAAATGTTCAACATGTTTTTGGAAAATGTTTCAGATGTATTAAAAAATTGTAATATGTTTTTGAAAATTGTTTGTGATGCATTCAAAAGCTGACAATGTGTATTTAAAAAAAATGTTCAACATGTTTTTAGAAAATGTTCAACGCATACTAAAAAATGTTGTGTAAAATTATCATTACATTTCTACAAACACGGTCGACATGTTTTGATATTTTTAGACTTTAATATTATTACTTAATAATTATGAATACATGTTGAACAGTTTACAAAATAAAACATTGTCAAAATTTTAATAACTGGGTATTATAGAAATACAATGAAGATACACAATAATTATGTGTGCTTCTTGTCCAGAATGAAGATATATAAATTTACACCATAATTGTAATATAGGTTGAACTATTTAAATCCACATAATTTTTTGCAAAAGATCATTTTACCTCTTCAAAGTACACAATAATGAAAAAGAAAAAATATTTAAAAATACACAGTAATTGCATATTGATAATGATTGTATTTTCTAAATGAGAAAATGTACGTGTCATAAAACTAAACAGGAACTTGGAAAAAAATAAAAAATAAAACTAGTGGATAACGCGTCAGAAAAATATGAGGTTTTCTTTTGTAAAATAATTCCTCACCAGCAGGCCATCTGGTGCCTCCCACCACGCAGCTACTAACATGTGGGCCATCGTCATGATGGCATGCCATGCGGGCAGGACATACATTCGAATACGAATGAGGCACCGTATTTGCACAGACTGACAAGTTCGAGCACCAGTTTCATGTATTTTGTAACTTTAGGCATCAAACTGACTGCACATGACAAGTTTAGGCACCATCAGTGTATTTAACTCAATTATCAATATGCAGACAGTTTGATGCTCTTTCCCATAATGAGATCACTCGTTTGACAGTGACAATGTGGGCAATATGGACAGCCAGGAGGAAACTTATTCATGAAGGGATTCAGCAGAGTTCACTTTCCACTCACCTCTTTGTTGGCAGATTTATAGCGGAGTTGGATCAACTTAAGGAGCCCGCACAAAGTGGTGTAACAGCTCCATGTCATAGGCAGCAGAGATGGACTCCCCCGCCATTGGGCTTCGTCAAAATAAATGTTGATGCGGGAGTTTCTGTTGATCACAACATAGGAGCAGCAGCTGCCATATGCAGGGATCGAGATGGGGCATACTTGGGTTCTTCTGTGCTGGTAATTCAGGGGATGATTGATCCCCCAGTTCTAGAAGCAATAGCAGGAAGAGAAGCTCTATCACTAGCAGAAGATCTTGGCTTGCAATATTTACACATAGCTTCAGATTGCAAAGAGGTGGTGAATGGAATCCGAGATGGTACTGCGGGCTCATTCGGAGGAATCATCAAGGAGATACAGGAGAGGAAAAAGGTCTTTATTTCATGTAATTTTGTTCATGAATTTGGAGCTACTAATTATGAAGCTCATAAGATAGCTAGACTGGGTACCAGGGCCGGGCCCACAGTTGTACCAAATGTGCGGCCCGCACAGGGCCCATTATTTTGGGGGGCCTCAAATTTTTTATGTAGGCCCAGTATTTGTAAAAGAAAAAAATTCCAGATCGAGGCCGTACTGGGCCGCTGGGCGCTGGTCGCTGGAGTCCATCGAGCGCTGGTGCCTGGTCCTCGATCTAAACTGCTCGATCGATGGAAACGAGACCGTCCTACAGCCTACGCCCTACAGCAGTCGATCTCGTCTCGTCGCCTTCGCCTCATCGGATTCAGGCTGCTGCCGTTGTTGCCTTCCTGTTCCTGGCTTCCTCTCCCAAATTTTTGACTCGTCGGATCGATCTGTGACCGACTCCCTTTCCTATTTCTGGCTTCTTCTTTCAAATTTCTGACTCGTCGGCTCGATCTGTGACCGACTCCAGCCTCCATGTGCTTAGCGAGTCATCCTTTTCGATTAACTTTGGTTCCTACTCCTAATTCCTAATTTCCTAATTAACTTTTGGCAGGGATCGTTACTTTGTGTCTTCGTCAGAGATCGTCTCTTACCTCATCAGTTAAAGATCACATTCACAGTGTAGCAGTTCAACCAGACAGGACCCAAAACTAGGTGAGTTAGACGGTTCGTCTAATTGCCAAACATTAACGCATGAACTTATTGATATATGCTCCTGTATAACTTTAATTGTATTTTATTCATCTTTTGTATCTTGTGTTTCAATGATGTTGTTCAAATAAATAGCAACCGGGAGTTGAATAGGTATGATTTTTTATATGTCCAATTGTTATGTAAGACATTATATTATATACATTATAAAAAAATTCTGTGATATATATATATATATACACATTATAATTGCTCGTTAATGCCTTTTTTAGTGAGATAGGGCCCCATTTTTTAGTTTCACACAGGGCCCCACATTTTGCCCGCCCGCCCTGCTGGGTATTTTGTTGCCTCAGGGTAGACACATTTGGTTGGGTGTACCCCATGATGTTTTTGTAATTCCCGCAAACATTGCGATAGATCAATAAAGTCTGACTGTCTTTGCTAAAAAAAGACAGTTTTTTTTGCGAGGATAACTTCCAATCTAATCATCAGCTGTCAAGGTAGTACAAAGAACACTAGAAGTAAAAAATACATCTAGGTCCGTAGACCACCTAGCGACGACTACTAGCACTGGAGCGAGCCAAAGGCGCGCCACCGTCTTCGCCCCTTGCTCATTGGAGCCGGGCAAACCTTGTTGTAGTGGACAGTCGGGAAGTCGTCATGCTAAGGCCCCATAGGACCAGTGCACCAAAACATCAAACGCCGCCGGTGAAGAGAAGCATAGATCGGAAGGATCCAACCTGTAGACACACAAACACAGACGAACGAAGACAAGATCCACGTGGATCGACCGAAGACAAACGCCGACCGAATCCCACGAGATCCGCTGGAGACAAATCTCCACAATCCCTCCGACGATGCTAGAAACACCACCGGGACGGGGACAAGGCGGGGAGAACCTTATTCCATCTTCAAAGAGTCGCCGCCGCCTCGCCTCTCTGAGCAGAACACAAATCCTAACAAAACTCAAAAGAGCATGAAAAAACGAAGCCCTCCCGCCGGCAAGGGCCGGAATCCACCACGCCTCCATGGCCCTAAGACCACGGGAGATGAGGTAGACTGACGGCGGCACCGGCGGGAGGCACGAGAAACCCTAGCCAAAGGGTTCTCTTTCTTTCTGTGAAAGAAAGAAAACGATCTACTGGATTTAACCTGCATGTTGTTGGTCAAAAACTTAATTAAGAAGACCTCAAATGGAAAAGTTCTCAACATGTGAAAGTTCCGTATCGTCAAAGTGTGAAACTTTGATGTTTGGGTCATCACTATCCGATCTCATCTAAAGGGCCGAAACTGTGCTTGAAGTACTAAGATTTTGGCACTCAGAGTACTGTTCGGCCAATTACGCCCTCAAGACGGCCTAATATGAGAAAACTTTCTACATGAATTGTCTTTGTCTCGTTGAAACGGTTGATTTTGATATAAAAATCATCCCAATCCGAGTTCGTATGCAAAAGATAGGGGCAACACTCTGCGAACCGGTCCTGAGTGAAAAGTGACACGAGGGACCAGACACCCACCTAGGTGGTGTCTGATGGGTCGCGTGAGTTATTCGGCCTTTGCCGGCTGAATGAAGCTTGCCGGCGAAAAGCTTGCCGGCCGAGTGAAAAGCTTGTCGGTTTTTGAGTGCTTGCCGGTTTTGAGTGCTTGCCGGTTTCGAATGCTTGTCGGTTTTGGGTGCTTGCCGGTTGAGTGCCTGCCGGTTTTGAGAGCTTGCCGGTTTTGAGTGCTTGCCGGTGTTGAATGCTTGCCGGTTTTGGGTGCTTGCCAGTTTTGAGAGCTTGCCGGTTTTGAGTGCTTGCCGGTTTTGAAAGGCTTGCCGGTTTGACTGAAGATCCAAACAAAAGCTGAAGATGGGCTCAAAAGATTATCTAGATGACCTCGGATGGAAAAGTGTTCTACACAGAAGTTGTGCGTATCGTCGAAACGGTCAACTTTGCTTTTGGAGTCATCATCATCTGAGATAGTATACGGCCTACAAAGTTGCTACAAAACTCGGACAGTCCAGAAAACTGCGTGACCGAGTCCGACTGGAAGTTAAAGATGGCCCTGTAGGGTATTGAATATGGCTTCGAATCGAAAAATGTTCAACATGAAAGATGTTCGTATCGTCGAAACGGTTAAATTTGCTTTTGGGCTCATTTTCATCCGAGGTCGTTTCTGGCCTGTGAGATCCAAAAACCGAACTGCTGTCTCAGACTTACCTAAATCCGAGTTCGGTTTATTTTGGAAAGATTTGGACGGGATTTGGAGTCCTTTTCTTGTACGGAAAGTCCAGCCGCCTCATAAATAGATGAGAGGTGACGGCTGATTGAACAACACAGAATCGAGCAAATCAATATACTACTTTTTCATCTACGTTTTATCTCTCCATCATTTTTCTCTCGTTCTTCGCTGTTCCTCGAGTTTGAGAGCTGCGAATCCCGAGGCTCTAGGGGCGAGCGAATCGACCTAGGGCAGCCCATAGCCGCCGCACTCCCTGACGGGGTCCCTCCCGGGTGTGCGGGGTTTCGGGTCTTCAAAAGCGTCTGTCGGCTGTCTTGCGTAGCGCGCTGCCGGTCGGACCTCCTTCGACATGAGCTGCGGTGATCACCCCTGGCGTCGAGGGTACACGGTGACGTGTTCATGTGTCAACACACTTTTTGGCGACTCCACTGGGAACTGAAGGTCAATCATCATCATCATCCATTGATACGTCTCCAACGTATCTATAATTTATGAAGTATTCATGCCATGTTTATAACAATTTTATATGGTTTTGATATGATTTGAATGGAACTAACCCGGACTGACACTATTTTCAGCAGAACTATCATGGTGTTGTTTTTTGTGCAGAAATAAAAGTTCTCGGAATTGGCTGAAACTTTTTGGTGATTTTTTTTGGAACATAAGAGACCCCCGAAGCTTCGTGGAAGGACCAGAAGAGTCACGAGGAAGCGACAAGCCTTCTAGGCACGCCCTGGGGGGTAGGAAGGGCCTAGCGAGTTTGTCGCTCCCTCGTGGGCCCCCTTGACGTGAAACCAAGGCAAAAAATTCCTATAAATACCAAAAACCCCAGAAAGAAACCTAGAACTTCCACGCCGCCGCCGCAAGCCTCTGTACCGAAGTGATCTCATCCGGAGCCCTGTTCTGGCACCCTGCCGAAAGGGGGAATCATCACCGGAGGCCATCTTCATCATCCCGGCGGTCTCCATGACGAGGAGGGAGTAGTTCACCCTCGGGGCTGAGGGTATGTACCAGTAGCTATGTGTTTGATCTCTCTCTCTCTCTCGTGTTCTTGATTTGGCACGATCTTGATGTACCGCGAGCTTTGTTAATATAGTTGGATCATATGGTGTTTCTTCCCTCTCTCTATCTTGTTGTGATGAATTGAGTCTTGCTCTTTAAGGTTTCGTTATGTTGGATTGAATATTGGATTTGAGATCACTTGATGTATGTCTTGCATGTGGATACCCGTGGTGACAATGGGGTGTTCTATTGAGTTACTTGATGTATGTTTTGGTATTCAACTTGCGGATTCCCGTGGTGACATTGGGGTAATCTAAGCACATAGGTTGATACACATTTCCGTCCTACGTTCTCCGATAGAAACTTTGGAGTGATTCTTTATCGTACATTGAGGGATTGTTATATGATCCAATTATGTTAGCATTATTGAGAGATTGCACTAGTGAAAGTATGAACCCTAGGCCTTATTTTCAAGCATTGCAATACCGTTTGTGCTCCGTTTTATCACTTGCTACCTTGCTGTTTTTATATTTTCAGATTACAAAAACCTATATCTACTATCCATACTACACTTGTATCACCATCTCTTCGCCGAACTAGTGCACCTATACAATTTACCATTGTATTGGGTGTGTTGGGGACACAAGAGATTTCTTGTATTTGGTTGCAGGGTTGTTTGAGAGAGGCCATCTTCATCCTACGCCTCCCACGGATTGATAAACCTTAGGTCATCCACTTGAGGGAAATTTGCTACTGTCCTACAAAACTCTGCACTTGGAGGCCCAACAACGTCTACAAGAATAAAAGCTGCGTAGTAGACATCATCCATCATGTCCGATCTTCCCAAGCCATCTGAGGTAGATGCCGGTAACATCATTAAGCCCAGTCTTGATGAGCTATCGGCCGACCATCGCCAAATCTATGAGGAGTACAAGAAGGCACGTGAAGAGAAGGAGCTGCAGGAATTTCTTGGAAACTTCAAGAAGGATCGCCAAGGCAATATTACTCCGATTGGAGAAATCAAGCTCCCTCCTCTTCATGACGAGCGGGCTAAACCCTCTGTAAGTACTACCTTTTCTCCTGAGCAGTGGGCTGAGATTTAGAGTCATATTGTTGATGGTAATAATCTGGTTTATCAAAATTTCTTAGAGAATACCAATGCTCAGAAAAATATGCCTCAATCATCTAGTGGTAATGTTGGCATGCATGCTTGTGCAGAAAACCCTAGTCAAGCTTTACCTCTTTCATCGGCACCTCCCATGCCGATGAATTATTATCCTACCCATACAAATCAAATTGTGGCTGCACCTATTAGTCCTGTCATGAATGTGCCAAGTTCGGTGGCAACGCCGAACCAAACCCTACCTATTGGTGCAAATGCTGCTAGACTATTGCCGAACTATGGTTCGGCATACATGCCACAGTTCCTACCTAGAGCTAGCAATCCTGCTCCACCTATGCCACTGCAGCAAGCTTCATCGTCTACTACGGACGATGCTCTAGCTAATTTTAGAGAAGAGATGGCTAAGATGCTTCGGGAAAATTTTGGTGTTGAATTACCTAGGAATCGGATTTACCAAAAACCGTATCCCGAGTACTTTGATGCAATCCAGTGCCCTCCGGGATATACAATTCCAGATTTTGTTAAGTTCAATGGAGAGGACACGAAAACCACATGGGAGCATGTTAGTCAATATTTGGCACAATTAGGTGAAGCAGACTCACTAAATGAATTGAAAGTGCGTTTATTTCCTTTATCCTTAACTGGCACCGCATTTTCATGGTTTTCTTCTTTGCCGCATGGTTCTATTCGTGTATGGTCGCAACTAGAACAGAAATTTCATGATCACTTTTATAGCGGCGATAATGAACTTAAGTTGTCACATCTTACATCGGTTAAGCAAAAGCATGATGAATCGGTCTCAGATTACGTCAAGAGATTTAGAGAGACAAAAAACCGGTGTTTGATACGTCTCCAACGTATCTATAATTTATGAAGTATTCATGCCATGTTTACAATATTTTTATATGGTTTTGGTATGATTTGAATGGAACTAACCCGGACTGACGCTGTTTTCAGCAGAAATACCGTGGTGTTGTTTTTTGTGCAGAAATAAAAGTTCTCGGAATTGGCTGAAACTTTTTGGTGATTTTTTTGGAACATAAGAGACCCACGAAGCTTCGTGGAAGGGCCAGAAGAGTCACGAGGAAGCGACAAGCCTGCTAGGCATGCACTAGGGGGTAGGGAGGGCCTAGCGAGCTTGTCGCTCCCTCGTGGGCCCCCTTGATGTGAAACCGACGCCAAAAATTCCTATAAATACCAAAAACCCCAAAAAGAAACCTAGAACTCTCACGCCGCCGCCGCAAGCTTCTGTACCGAAGCGATCTCATCCGGAGCCCTGTTCCGGCACTCTATCGTTGGGGGAAATCATGACCAGAGGCCATCTTCATCATCTCGGCGGTCACTCTTGATAACCCACAAGTATAGGGAATCGCAACAGTTTTTGCGGGTAGTATTTCACCCAGATTTTTTGATTCGACACAAGGGGAGCCAAAGAATATTTGCAATTATTAGCAGTTGAGTTGTCAATTTAACCACACCTGGAGATAAAATATCTGCAGCAGAATATTTAGTAGCACATTAATATGATAGTTTTGATAGCAATAGCAACAATAACAATAGTAACGGCAATAGTAACAGTAGCAGTTTTGTAGCAAGTGTAAAGCAGTAGCAACAAACTAACTTAGCAGAAACCAATATGAGAAAGTCGTGGGCAATGGATCGGTGATGATAATTATGTTGGATGATATTCATCATATAACAGTCACAACCTAAGGCGATACACAATAGCTCCAATTTATCAATGTAATGTAAGCATGTATTCCGTATATAGTCATACGTGCTTATAATAAGAACTTGCATGACATCTTTTGTCCTACCCTCCCGTGGCAGCGGGGTCCTTAAGGAAACTAAGGGATATTAAGGCCTCCTTTTAATAGAGAACCGGAACAAAGCATTAGCACTTAGTGAATACATGAACTCCTCAAACTACGGGAATCACCAGAAAGAATCACAATTATTGTCACCTTGGGGTATGCGGATCATAACACGTAATAGGTGCATATAACAAAGCTCGTGATACATCAAGATCGTGCCAAATCAAGAACACGAGAGAGAGAGAGATCAAACACATAGCTACTGGTACATACCCTCAGCCCCGAGGGTGTAACACCCCTATGTAATGAGCTACAATGATCCACCATATTAATGCCAAGTCATCTGAGATTTGCAATGACAATCATGTTGGATTAATATCACATTTCAAATTCCTCTCTGAATTCAAATTCAAATGCAGTTGACTTTTGAAGTTGCTCAAAAGTTGCTGGAAAAATGTTCATCATTTAGCATAAATTCCAAAACAATTTATTGTTAAGAAAATCAACATCACTCATGTGCAAAGATGGATAGTAGCAATTATTTTAATGCAATTCCAACAATTTAAAATGCAAATTCATTTATGAAAAATGCAAATGAATTCCTCTGCCTCCCAAAAATATTTGTGGCAATGCATAAGAATGCCAGGGATTTAATGGGCCAATTTCCCTATTTTTCCTAGGTCATTTGGGTGCCCTAATATTTTCCCTAAACCTCTCTGTTTTAATTAAAAGGAAAAACAGAAAAAGGAAAAAGTGGACGAGGCCTTACCTGTTACTGGGCCGAGCAGGCCCAGCCCACCTCACTGTTCATCCTCACCTGCTCCCGCCCTCCGTGTCGGCATAGCCGCATCCGGCGCGCACGGCGCCGCCCGTAGCCCGCCACGGCGACGAGTAGGTGGGGCGAGGGGATAAGGGCCGCCCCATCCGTCTCCCCTGAACGCCCGTCTTCGTTTCCCCCTCTCTCCCAGCGCTCGCTCACCGCTCTCTTCCCTCTCTGCCCGAGCGCATCGCCGCCGCCCTCCGTCGACCTCGCGGCTGCCGACGTCCATTTGCCCCTCCGACGAGTACGGAAGGCCCGCCGACCTCCACCTCTTCCTCCCCGACCGCCGGCTGGAGCCGGGGCCCTGCGCAGTGGCCGCTCGCCTCCGTCCCCATCTCCGGCTACCGCGGCAACTCCGGCGACTCCCCGGCGCTCGCTGCTGCTACTAAACCGCCAATGGCTTGTCGTAGCCACTCGGTGAGCCTCCGTTCTCTCCCCTGACCCCCTTCGCTTGCTCGCGCGCGCGCTAGATCGACGGCCCCGCTCGGACCCGTAGCTCGCCGCCGCCATTGCTCACCGCCGACGCCTCGACCGGCCACCTCCGCCCGTTCCGACGCCGCAGATCAACGCGCGGTGGAGTGCCCGATCGAACGCTCGTCGCGGCGCACGAAATGGTGGGCCGTGGCGATTTTTCGGCCATCGCCGGTGATCGGCCGCCGCAAAAACGGCTCGCCGGAGCTGTTCCACGCCGGCCGCCTACGTGGCAAGGCGCGGGGGCCACCCAGAGCCGCAGCCAGTGGGGCCCTGACCCCTGTTTGACCGCATTGACTACGGTCAACGCGGGTTACTGTTCACCACAGCCGCTGACACGTGGGCCCGCTGACTTAATTAACTGTTAGCGGTTAGTTAGTTAAAACGGTTAATTAGTTAGGTCACTGACAGGCCGGGCCCACTAGCTAATTAACTTAGATTAGTTTAAACTAACCCTGCTAAACCCCACAGTGGCTGACAGGTGGGTCCCACCTGCCAGCTTGACCAGTAGTTGGTCAGCCGACTGCTGACGCAAGGATGACACCAGCATGACGTCATATGCCTTTTCTGGAATTCTGTTAATTTAAATAATTTCAGAAAATAGTTTAAAACTTCGGAAATTCGTAGGAAATAATCCGTAACTCGGATGGAAAAACTTTCTACATGAAAGTTGCTCAGAAAAATCCCACGAATCCGATCGTGCCGTCTGTTTTCATGTCGGGACCCTCTACGTAGGAGAACCCGCAACTTTTCGTCTGTTTCCGGCAAATGAATAGTGCATACATACCGGTAAATAATTCCAACTTAAATCCTAAAATAACTAAAATGGTTTAGAGATGCATTAGGTCACCCCTGCACTGCATTTTAGCATGTCGTGCTCTGTGTTGCATTTGTATGCTGTGTATTTATCTGTTTCCTCCCCCTCTTCTCTCCGGTAGATTCCGGCACTGACGTAGCCCCTGAGGACTACTTCATCACCGACAACCCTCCTTTTCACCTACAGAACAACCAGGCAAGCAAACCCCCTTGACGCATACCTATATCACCTATTCTTTTCCCCCTCCAGCTTGCATTAGGATTTGCTACTGCTACTGATTGATCCTAATTCTGATGCATAGCCTGTTTTTGTAACTGTTATTGATACCCGCCTGCTATCCGAACTGCTTAGTATAGGTTGGTTGATAAACCATCTGTGGCCCCTCTTTTCGTTCTAGTTGCCCCGCTTAGTTACCTGTGCCCCGATCTATATGATCGAACGAGCTGAGACCAGCACATCACCTCACCCCCCTTAAGTTGCTCGACTCTGCAGAGTTATCATCGAGTGCCGAGGGTGACACCTCTTATCTCACTCCTGATGTTGCCTCTGTAGCGGAGCTAGCCGGTTGTGGGTACTAAGGGTGATTCCTCTTTCACCACCTCCGACGAAGCTTCTGTCGTGCAACCCCGCTTGTGTGAATACCATCGAGGGTGATTCCTCCGGGTTCACCATGTCGGTTACATCTAGTGGGAATCCAACTAGGGTGATTCCTCGGATTCCTGCTTGATGTTATGGGCACACGGTTACTTGCACTTTACTACTGCTACTGAATAAAGTCAGGTCGACCTCGAGGGGTACCCGTGAGAGATACACATGTAAGTCGGGCGGGCCCGGAGAGCACCCGCGAGAGTTACTGTGGCGGCTGGCTGTTTAGCGGTACCACCCAGGTTGTGGTGGTAGCTCCGGACTTGTCCCGACAGCCGTCACTTAATTTACTAATGCACTAACGGATTTGGGTATTGATCTGAGTTGGCCACTGGCCTATACGCACTACCACCACGCGGGATAATGGTTAAATATGGCCCTCGACGCCGTATGTATCAGCCAAAAGCTCTGTCAGACGTCCAGTTCAGCATTGCGGCACGGCTGGGCCGGCACCATCCAGGACAGAGGTGGTGCCTGGTTCGCCCTGCTCGCAACGACCTAGAGTGCAAAGGGCGATGGGCCCAGGACCCCTGAGCACTTAGGATGTAGACCGGCGGGGACCTCTCTGCTGAGCTCTAGGTAGGGCTGCGGTGTGTCGATCAGCCGAGGCCGGGCATGACCCAGGAAAGTGTGTCCGGCCAGAGTTAATCGAGCGTGTTGGGTAACCATAGTGCACCCCTGCAGGGAAGATTATCTATTCGAATAGCCGTGTCCACGGTAACAGGACGCTCAGTGTTGTATCCCGATCTACTACTACTTGAACTGGATAATTTAATTAATTGGAAGCTCCGGGATCGCTTTCTCGCAGGGAGTCGAGGAAGGATCTCTAGGCTTCGATTCAACATGCTTGTTGCTTTATTATATGATACTAATCTGCACTCTTCTAATGCTGCAAGACCCCGAAGATGCTAGTCTTCGATAGGCTAGGCCTCTCTCTCTATTCTGGCACTTCTGCAGTCAAGTCCACATATACAGCCTTCCTTGAAATTGTTGCATATCTAGACTAGTTCTGATGTAAGTCTTGCGAGTACTTTGGATGAGTACTCACGGTTGCTTTGCTTCCCTTTTTCTCCCATACCCGATTGCTGCTACCAGATGAAGGAGCCCCGGAGTCAGCTGCTACCACCGACTATTACTACCCCTCTGGAGGAGCGTGCTACTACGTGGAGACCGCCGACGACCAGGAGTAGTTAGGAGGCTCCCAGGCAGGAGGCCTGCGCCTTTTCGATCAGTGTTTTTTTATTTTGCCCCGCCTTGTTAAGGCTTATCTGTTTAACTTTGTGTCTGTACTCAGATACCTGATGCTTCCGCTGATGCTTGTATGACATCGAGCTTATGTATTCGAGCCCTCGAGGCCCCTGGCTTGTAATATAAAGCTTGTATGACTTTTATTTATGTTTAGAGTTGTGTTGTGATATCTTCAAGTGGGTCCTTAGGCTTGATCATGTGCATTTGCGTGTATGATTAGTGCACGATTAAGCCGTGGGCGTCACAAGTTGGTATCAGAGCCGACTGCCTGTAGGAAGCCCCTTTCCAACTCCTTGGCCGAAGTTGAGTCTAGTTTCCAAAAACTGTTTTACTAACATGGCTATGTGGCTTACGGGCCCACGTCGCCAATGGGTGGTATTAGGATCTTTTATTCCTCTTCCTTACTCTGGGACTCTGATCTCTCTTCCCTTCGGGTTAAAGGTTTTGCTAACTCTAACATTAGGTTCTCGCGATCACATCCACCCGGAGATCTGAATTAACCCCCTTTTCTTCGAGATGAGGGCCAGGTTCTACTTCACAGTATTCACGGACCGCAGGATCCTTTTATCGAGGGCACCCTGCGTTGCCACTTGCAGATTCCTTGCTCTCGTGATTTTCTCCGACGTTGGTGTAGCCTTTGCTATGTCTCGTTGTTGTATCGCTCCACCGTCTAGTTTGTCTAGTTGCGAGTGTTTCCGAGCTCGTACCATCCGTTTGAATCCAACTCTGTGCATGGGTCTGTATGTCTTTAATGACTACTAATTTGTATCTAATGCACTCCTTGTTCATTTCTCACGTTACATCATGATTAGCCTCATTCAATGCAGTTCTTCTTGCTAAACTGCCCCTGTTGTTTTGGCAGCATGGCTGACGATCCTCCGCCTCCACCCTATATTGCCGCAATGATGCAGCAGTTTGAATTGAACCGTCAGCTCAACGAGAGTCTGGTGAACCATTTGGAACGCAACGATGCTCGACAGGAGCCTGCTCCGATATCACTTCAAGATTTCGTGCGCCTCAACCCGTCTATTTTCCGCAACTCCACCAATCCTATGGATGCTGATGATTGGCTTCGTGACATCCTGTTTGAGATGAAGTCAGCTAAGGTTTCCCCTGACAGTTACATCACCTTTGCGGCATTTCACCTAAAGGGTCCAGCTGCACAATGGTGGGAAAGTCACAGGGGTATGCTGCCTACTGGAACTGTAACCACTTGGCAGGAATTCCAATCAGCCTTTCGTGCATGGCACATCCCCCAAGGTCTGATGGATCAGAAGAAGAAGGAGTTCCGCAAACTCACACAGGGCAAAATGACTGTGGATGAATATCAGAGGAAATTTCTCGAATTATCCCTCTATGCTGAGGATGACGTCTGCATTAATGCATGCAATCAGGAGAAATTCCGTGAAGGACTGCGTCCTGATATTAAGCTCGCACTTGTTGCCCATGATTGCACAGACTTTGCGACGCTTGTCAGCCAAGCTTTCCGAGCTGAAACGGGTCTGAATGAATACTAGGAGTCGCTCAAGCGCACACGTGATGTTGACTCATCCTCGGGTCAGCCTACTCAGAAACGTCAAGTCTGGATCCCGCACAATGTTTTTCACCGACCTGCTCCAACACCAAGGCCGTCTTATGTTGCACCTCGTCTGCCTGCGCCACCGAGACAGCTCAGAATTCAAGACGACAAACCAACTGTTGTGGCTCCCATACCCAATGATGGCTTATGCCACAAGTGCGGACAGACAGGGCATCTTGCTCTCAACTGTCGTCAGGGTCAGCCGCAGAATGCATCATGTACTCCTGTTAGCCGTAGGAAGGGCCGTAGAAACCATCCTAATAGAATAAACAGTGCCAGGTCTCCTGCTATGAATTGTGGCCAGGTCACTCATGTCAAAATGGAAGAAGCTCGTGAGGCCCCAAAAATAGTAATGGGTACCCTTTGCGTTAATTCAGTGCCAGCCTCTGTTCTCTTTGATTCAGGAGCATCGCATGCCTTTGTGTCCCAACAATTTGCATAGTTACATGGGTTAGGCATGGAAAAATTACCCATTCCTTTGGCGGTTCAATCTCCGGGAGCCAAGTGGCAAACCACAATGGTAAGCCCTCGCAAAGAAATCGAAATTGGAGGTCTACTTTTTCCGGCTTCTCTCACTGTGCTCGGACCTTCCAACATAGACATCATTCTTGGTATGGAATGGTTGGCAGCCTATAATGCTTTGATCAACTGTGCCGACAAGACAGTCCAGCTCACACACCCTTCTGGGCAGGTGATCAACTACTCAGCCCAGTTAATCCAGAATGCCGAGAGCCAGATATATGCTCTGAATGCATTGAATGCTTCACCTATGGAAGGAATAGAAAACGTTCCAGTTGTTCGTGCTTTTCAAGATGTCTTCCCAGAGGAACTTCCAGGAGTACCCCCTGCTAGAGCTGTCGAATTTGTCATCGACTTGAAACCGGGCACTACTTCTATTGCCAAGCGCCCATACAAGATGCCGCCGCATGAACTCCTTGAACTTAAGGAGGAAATCGACAAGTCACTTCAAAAGGGTTTCATCCGCCCCAGTTCTTCTGCTTGGGGAGCCCCTTCTCTCTTTGTCAAGAAGAAGGATGGTACGAATCGGTTGGTTCAAGATTATCGACCTCTCAACCAAGCAACAATTCAGAACAAGTATCCGCTTCCCAGAATCAACGATCTGTATGATCAACTTGCTGGTTCCTCAGTATTCTCTAAGCTTGATTTGAGATTGGGATACCACCAGATCCGAGTTCGCAAAGAGGATATTCCAAAGACAGCCTTCGTTACTCGATATGGGTCTTACGAGTACACCGTCGTGTCTTTGGGCCTAACCAATGCTCCAGCAACATTCTCTCATTGATGAACTACATATTCATGGACTACCTCGACAAATTCGTCGTGGTTTACCTAGATGATATCCTTGTATATTCGAAGAATGAGGAAGAACATGCCGAACATCTTTGGCTTGTACTGGAGAAGCTGCGTGAACATCAACTGTATGCCAAGTATTCCAAGTGTGAATTCTGGTTATCTGAAGTGACATATCTCGGCCACGTGATTTCCAAAGATGGCATTGCTGTTAACCTGGAACAAGTTCAGGCTATTCTTGGATGGACTCCTCCGAAGAATGTCAAGCAAGTCAGAAGTTTTCTCGGACTCGCCAGCTATTGCCGCCGTTTCGTCGAGAACTTCTCTAAGATTGCCAAGCCCCTGACTGATCTGCTTCACAAAGGCGTTAAGTTTGAGTGGACAGACAAATGTCAGGAAAGTTTTCAAACACTCAAGGACAAGCTGACATCTGCCCCAGTGCTTGCTCCTCCAGATTCTCGCAAGGACTTCGTAAGTTATTGTGACGCATCCCGTCAAGGATTAGGCTGTGTCCTAATGCAAGAGCGTAAGGTGATTGCTTATGGCTCTCGACAGTTGCGTCCTCATGAAGAGAACTATCCTACGCATGATCTTGAACTGGCAGCAGTTATTTATGCATTGAAGTTATGGCGACATTACCTCCTTCGTAATCGTTGCGAGATCTATACTGACCATCAAAGTCTGAAGTACTTGTTCACCCAGCCATCTCTGAACCTCCGTCAGCAACGATGGATGGAGGCCATTACAGACTATGACTTGGGTATTTCTTATACCCCTGGTAAGGCCAATGTAATGGCTGATGCCTTGAGCCGAAAATCCTACTGTTGCGAACTTGAGGTTCAGCTACAGCAACCACTCCTGTATGAAGAGCTTCGAAAGCTGAATCTCGAGATAGTTCCTCAAGGATATCTGAATACCTTGGTCGTTGAACCAGATCTCGAGCACAACATCAAGACAAGGCAGAAATATGACTCTGAAGTCAAGAAAATTAAGAAATACCTCTCCAAGGGAAATTCTTCATTCTACTATGTTGATGATGATGGTGCCTTGTTCTTCAAAGGCCGCCTAGTGGTCCCCAGAAAGCATAATCTGGACTCGCGTTCGGATGTCATGAAAGAAGCACATGACACACCTTTGTCTATCCACCCCGGTAGTACCAAGATGTACCAGGACATTCGTCAGCGGTACTGGTGGCCTAATATGAAGCGGGACATTGCTCGCTACGTTGCTGAGTGTGACGTTTGCCGTCGCATCAAAGCAGAACATCAAAGACCTGCTGGAACTCTGCAACCACTTGCCATTCCTGAATGGAAATGGGACAAAGTTGAAATGGATTTCATTACTGGATTTCCCAGATCGCGGAAGGGTCATGATGCTATTTTTGTTGTCATTGACCGATTCTCAAAGGTTGCTCATTTTCTGCCAGTCAAGGAGACAATCACTGCTAGTCAGTTAGCAACTTGTATGTTTCCCGAATTGTGTCACTCCACGGTGTTCCGTTGGAGATCAGTTCAGACCATGGCAGCCTCTTTACCTCAAGATTCTGGGCAAGTTTCCAAGAAGCTATGGGAACTCATCTGTCCTTTAGCACCGCTTTTCACCCCCAGTCCCAGGGTCAAGTTGAACGAGTCAACCAAGTGCTAGAAGATATGCTTCGCGCATGTGTCATCTCCTTTGGTAAGAAATGGGAGGAATCTCTCCCATATGCTGAATTCTCTTACAATAATAGCTATCAAGCTAGTCTGAAGATGGCACCATTTGAAGTTCTTTATGGACGTAAGTGCCGAACTCCTCTGAATTGGTCAGAAACTGGGGAACGGCCACTCTTCGGTCCGGACCTTATCCAACACGCTGAAGAGCAAGTTCGTATTGTTCGCGAGCATCTGAAGACTGCTCAGTCTCGTCAGAAGAGCAATTATAACCGTAAACACAAGGTAATGGTCTATCAACCTGGCGAACAGGCATACCTCCGTGTTACTCCGATGAAGGGCACCCACCGTTTTGGAATCAAGGGCAAGCTAGCTCCTCGATACATTGGCCCATTCCGTATTCTCGCCAGACGGGGAGAAGTGGCATATCAGTTGGAACTACCGCCGAACCTTTCTCAGGTTCATGATGGTTTCCATGTGTCGCAACTCCGCCGCTGCTTCAAGGATCCGATCCGAGCAGTGGATCATGAAGTGCTCGAATTGCAGGATGACATGTCCTATAAGGAAGATCTGATCCGTGTTCTTGATCAAGCTGAGCGTCGAACAAGTCAGAAGGCAATCAAGTTCCTTAAAGTTCAGTGGTCGAATCACTCTGAAGCTGAAGCCACTTGGGAACGCGAGGATCGTCTTCGGGAAGAATATCCCGATATGTTTCCTTCTACCTCCTGAATTCTCGGGACGACAATTTCTTTTAGAGGAGGAGAATTGTAACACCCCTATGTAATGAGCTACAGTGCTCCACCATATTAATGCCAAGTCATCTGAGATTTGCAATGATAATCATGTTGGATTAATATCTCATTTCAAATTCCACTCTGAATTCAAATTCAAATGCAATTGACTTTTGAAGTTGCTCAAAAGTTGCTGGAAAAATGTTCATCGTTTAGCATAAATTCCAAAACAATTTATTGTTAAGAAAATCAACATCACTCATGTGCAAAGATGGACAGTAGCAATTATTTTAATGCAATTCCAGCAATTTAAAATGCAAATTCATTTATGAAAAATGCAAATGAATTTCTCTGCCTCCCAAAAATATTCGTGGCAATGCATAAGAATGCCAGGGATTTAATGGGCCAATTTCCCTATTTTTCCTAGGTCATTTGGGTGCCCTAATATTTGCCCTAAACCTCTCTGTTTTAATTAAAAGGAAAAACAGAAAAAGGAAAAAGTGGGCGAGGCCTTACCTGTTACTGGGCCGAGTCGGCCCAGCCCACCTCACTGTTCGTCCTCACCTGCTCCCGCCCTCCGTGTCGGCGTAGCCGCATCCGGCACGCACGGCGCCGCCCGCAGCCCGCCACGGCGACGAGTAGGTGGGGCGAGGGGATAAGGGCCACCCCATCCGTCTCCCCTGGACGCCCGTCTTCATTTCCCCCTCTCTCCCAGCGCTCGCTCGCTGCTCTCTTCCCTCTCTGCCCGAGCGCATCGCCGCCGACCTCCGTCGACCTCGCGGCTGTCGGTGTCCATTTGCCCCTCCAATGAGTGCGGAAGGCCCGCCGACCTCCACCTCTTCCTCCCCGACCGCTGGCTGGAGCCGGGCCCCTCCGCAGTGGCCGCTCGCCTCCGTCCCTATCTAAGGCTACCGTGGCAACTCCGACGACTCCCCGGCGCTCGCTGCTACTACTAAACCGCCAACAGCTTGTCGTAGCCACTCGGTGAGCCTCCGTCCTCTCCCCTGACCCCCTTCGCTTGCTCTCGCGCGCGCTAGATCGACGGCCCCGCTCGGACCCGTAGCTCGCCGCCGCCATTGCTCACCACCGACGCCTCGACCGACCACCTCCGCCCGTTCCGACGCCGCAGATCATCGTGCGGTGGAGTGCCCGATCGAATGCTAGTCGCGGCGCACGAAATGGTGGGCCGTGGCGATTTTCCGGCCACCGCCGGCGATCGGCCGCCGCAAAAACGGCTCGCCGGAGCTGTTCCACGCCGGCCGCCTATGTGGCAAGGCGCGGGGGCCACCCAGAGCTGCTGCCAGTGGGGCCCTGACCCCTGTTTGACCGCGTTGACTACGGTCAACGTGGGTTACTGTTCACCACAGCCGCTGACACGTGGGCCCGCTGACTTAATTAACTGTTAGCGGTTAGTTAGTTAAAACGGTTAATTAGGTAGGTCACTGACAGGCCGGGCCCACTAGCTAATTAACTCAGATTAGTTTAAACTAACCCTGCTAAACCCCACAGTGGCTGACAGGTGGGTCCCACCTGCCAGCTTGACCAGTCGGCTGGTCAGCCGACTGCTGACGCAAGAATGACACCAGCATGATGTCATATGCCTTTTCTGGAATTCTGTTAATTTAAATAATTTCAGAAAATAGTTTAAAACTTCGGAAATTCGTAGGAAATAATCCGTAACTCGGATGGAAAAACTTTCTACATGAAAGTTGCTCAGAAAAATCCCACGAATCCGATCGTGCCGTCTGTTTTCATGTCGGGACCCTCTACGTAGGAGAACCCGCAACTTTTCGTCTGTTTCTGGCAAATGAATAGTGCATACATACCGATAAATAATTCCAACTTAAATCCTAAAATAACTAAAATGGTTTAGAGATGCATTAGGTCACCCCTGCACTGCATTTTAGCATGTCGTGCTCTGTGTTGCATTTGTATGTTGTGTATTTATCTGTTTCCTCCCCCTCTTCTCTCCGGTAGATTCCGGCATCGACGTAGCCCCTGAGGACTACTTCATCACCGACAACCCTCCTTTTCGCCTACAGAGCAACCAGGCAAGCAAACCCCCTTGACGCATGCCTATATCACCTATTCTTTTCCCCCTCCTGCTTGCATTAGGATTTGCTACTGCTACTGATTGATCCTAATTCTGATGCATAGCCTGTTTTTGTAACTGTTATTGATACCTGCCTGCTATCCGAACTGCTTAGTATAGGTTGGTTGATAAACCATCTGTGGCCCCTCTTCTCGTTCTAGTTGCCCCGCTTAGTTACCTGTGCCCTGATCTATATGATCGAACGGGCTGAGACAAGCACATCACCTCACCCCCCTTAAGTTGCTCGACTCTGCAGAGTTATCATCGAGTGCCGAGGGTGACACCTCTTATCTCACTCCTGATGTTGCCTCTGTAGCGTAGCTAGCCGGTTGTGAGTACTAAGGGTGATTCCTCTTTCACCACCTCCGACGAAGCTTCTGTCGTGCAACCCCGCTTGTGTGAATACCATCGAGGGTGATTCCTCCGGGTTCACCATGTCGGTTACATCTAGTGGGAATCCAACGAGGGTGATTCCTCGGATTCCTGCTTGATGTTATGGGCACACGGTTACTTGCACTTTACTACTGCTACTGAATAAAGTCGGGTCGACCCCGAGGGGTACCCGCGAGAGATACATATGTAAGTCGGGCGGGCCCGGAGAGCACCCGCGAGAGTTACTGTGGTGGCTGGCTGTTTAGCGGTACCACCCAGGTTGTGGTGGTAGCTCCGGACTTGTCCCGACAGCCGTCACTTAATTTACTAATGCACTAACGGATTTGGGTATTGATCTGAATTGGCCACTGGCATATACGCACTACCACCACGTGGGATAATGGGTTAATGGGGCCCTCGGCGCCGTATGTATCAGCCGAAAGCTCTGTCAGACGTCCAGTTCAGCATTGCAGCACGGCTGGGCCGGCACCATCCAGGACAGAGGTGGTGCCTGGTTCGCCCTGCTCGCAATGACCCGGAGTGCAAAGGGCGATGGGCCCAGGACCCCTGAGCACTTAGGATGTAGAATGGCGGGGACCTCTCTGCTGAGCTCTAGGTAGGGCTGCGGTGTGTCGATCAGCCGAGGCCGGGCATGACCCAGGAAAGTGTGTCCGGCCAGAGTTAATCGAGCGTGTTGGGTAACAGTAGTGCACCCCTGCAGGGAAGATTATCTATTCGAATAGTCGTGTCCACGGTAACAGGACGCTCAGTGTTGTATCCCGATCTACTACTACTTGAACTGGATAATTTAATTAATTGGAATCTCTGGGATCGCTTTCTCGCAGGGAGTCGAGGAAAGATCTCTAGGCTTCAATTCAACATGCTTGTTGCTTTATTATATGATACTAATCTGCACTCTTCTAATGCTGCAAGACCTCGAAGATGCTAGTCTTCGATAGGCTAGGCCTCTCTCTCTATTCTGGCACTTCTGCAGTCAAGTCCACATATACAGCCTTCCTTGAAATTGTTGCATATCTAGACTAGTTCTGATGTAAGTCTTGTGAGTACTTTGGATGAGTACTCACGGTTGCTTTGCTTCCCTTTTTCTCCCATACCCGATTGCTGCTACCAGATGAAGGAGCCTCGGAGTCAGTTGCTACCACCGACTATTACTACCCCTCTGGAGGAGCGTGCTACTACGTGGAGACCGCCGACGACCAGGAGTAGTTAGGAGGCTCCCAGGGAGGAGGCCTGCGCCTTTTCGATCAGTGTTTTTTTTGCCCCGCCTTGTTAAGGCTTATCTGTTTAACTTTGTGTCTGTACTCAGATACCTGATGCTTCCGCTGATGCTTGTATGACATCGAGCTCATGTATTCGAGCCCTCGAGGCCCCTGGCTTGTAATATAAAGCTTGTATGACATTTATTTATGTTTAGAGTTGTGTTGTGATATCTTCAAGTGAGTCGTTAGGCTTGATCGTGTGCATTTGCGTGTATGATTAGTGCACGATTAAGCCGGGGGCGTCACAGAGGGTGAACTACTCCCTCCTCGTCATGGAAACCGCCGGGATGATGAAGATGGCCTCCGGTGATGATTCCCCCCTCCGGCAGGGTGCCGGAACAGGGCTCCAGATGGTATTTCTTCGGTACAGAGGCTTGCGGCGGCGGCATCGAAGTTCTAGGTTTATTTCTGGGGGTTTCTCTATTTATAGGATTTTTCAGCATTGGAATCACGCGAAAAGGAGCTACGAGGGCCCCACAAGGCAACAACACACGACCCCCCCCCCCCCGAGGGCGCGCCGTGTTGCCTTGTGGGCTCCTCGTGAGGCTTCTGGTCCTTCCGTGAAGCTTCGGGGGTCTCTTTTGGTCCAAAAAATCGTCAAAAAGTTTCGTCCAATTCTGAGAACTTTTATTTTTGCACAAAAAACAACACCACGGTAGTTCTGCTGAAAACAACATCAGTCCGGGTTAGTTCTAATCAAATCATACCAAAACCATATAAAATTGTTATAAACATGGCATGAATACTTCATAAATTATAGATACGTCGGAGACGTATCAGCATCCCCAAGCTTAATTCTTGCTCGTCCTCGAGTAGGTAGATGATAAAAGAAATAATTTATGAAGTGTGAATGCTAGCATAGTGCACAAGTTTGATCAATGATAATTTCAATCACTTTTCCTAGCATCATAACAGCAACTCTTTATCATAAAACTCATCATGATAAAGTAGCAATCAATTCACATGTTATGGTTCAAACAATGCATTCTCTTGAAACTTAACAACCTATGTTCTTAGTCACCAAACAATTTCAATGCATCTTATTTTCAACAAAGTCTAAGTAAGAGCTCCACATACTCGATTATCATATAGTCTTCTATGATTGCTAATACTCAAAGCATATTTTTAGAACAAATAGCATCCATCGAACACAGAGAAAGATAGGGGCTTGATGCGTCGCCTCCCAACTCATTTATCATAGAGATAATTGTCAACAATAATAATTCATGATCAAATATATTTGAAGGGATATATATGTCTGGATCTATCCCCACCACATGATGCTTGCCAACTAGAGAATTGGTTGGAATAAGAAATTGACTCAACAAAAATAAACAACATGAAAGTAAATAGCATAAAAGTAAATAGAATGCCCCTTCGCAGAGGGAAGCAGGGATTTGTAGAGGTGCCAGAGCTCATAGCTTAAAACAGAGATGAATACATTTTGAGGGGCATGCCTTTCCTGTCAATGTCACGACCGAGAGTTATCAATATCTTCCATGCTAAACACATTATAGGCGGTTCCCAAGCAGAAAGGTAAAGTTTACTCCACCTCAACCATTCAAACACAAGCCATGGCTAGCCGAATCCTCGGGTACCCTCCATACAATCAACTTTCCAGGGGAGTTTGTTGCATTATATAATTTCGATTTTGACCACAGGACTGGGCATCCCAAATACCAGCCTCTCTCGTGCAATGACAAGTGAATAAACACTCATCTGAGAATAACCCGCTTAGCATGGAAGATACTGACCACCCCCTGCCGCTTCATGAGCGGTACGGGCAGACAAAACAGATGCTTATTTGAATGATTAGAGGTGGCACATGCAAATTTACTTGGAACGGCAGAGTAATACCGTATATAGGTAGGTATGGTGGACACTCGTGGAAGAAACTTGGCTCAAGGATTTTGGATGCACAAGCAGTATTCCCACTTAGTACAGAAATTTTGGCTAGCAAAAGATTCTAAACTAGCACCACATGTTGGAGGATCCATAACAATATAACTTCTATGCAAATATACCCAAACATAACTCATTACGTTGTCTTCCTTGTCCAACTTCAACCAATTTGCTCAAGTTTGAAAATAATTAATGGGTATTCACAATCATAAAATATGTCCAAGATAATATATTTATATGTGAAAGTTCTCTTCCATATACTATCTTTCATGAATTGCTCGTATGACTAATATTGTGATTGTCAAACTTTAATAGATTTTACTTTCTAAACCAAATGTGAAATATTTCTAAGCATGAGACAAGCATATGAAGCACATATAATTTCAACTTTATGATATTCAATTCATTCAAACATTTTCTCTTAGGATATAAGTGAAGCACAAGAATGAAAACTACTCCAAAAGATATAAGTGAAGATCAATGAGTAGTCAAACAATTAAGTAGCTATGTGAAGACTCTCTCTCAATAAAGATTTCAGATCCAAGTATTTTATTCAAACAACAAAATAAATATAAAAGGACACTCCAAGAATAGCACATATCATGTGAACAAGTAAAAACTTAGGCTAACCGATAGGTGTTGATGAAGAAAGGTGGGATGCCTACCGGGGCATCCCCAAGCTTAGTTGCTTGAGAATTCTTGGAATGTTATCTTGGGGTGCCTTGGGCATCCCCAAGCTTGAGCTTTTTTGTCTCCTTAATTCCTCTCATATCATGGCTTCTCCTAAATCTTAAAACTTCATCCACACAAAACTCAACAAGAACTCGTGAGATAAGTTAGTATAAATCAACTCAAAACCTTAACATTCTCTACTATAGCAAATCACTAAAATTATAATTAAGTATTTCATTCTAAATGCCTCTACATATTTAATACTCCTATCCACAAATAGAAACATTAAACAAGCAACATATGCAAACAATGCAACTATAACCGAAATCTGTCTAAACGGAACAGTCTATAAAGGGTGAATAAGAATTCATACTTCCCTAACTCCAAAAATTCTGAAAAATTACCACATAACATAGAACTCTTGCATTATTACTTTGTAAAAATTTCAGATTTTTATCATGTTCTGACTATTCAGGAATATTCTGGACAAAACAGAAAATTTTCTGTTTTCAAACAGCAACACATGAACTTGCAAACTGAGCATGGTAAAGGCTATAATTGACATTTTATTGAACTAAAAGATACAAAACATTATTATTGATAACAGCAATAAAACATCAACAAAATAAAATGACGCTCCAAGCAAAGCTCATATTATGTGACGAATAAAAATATAGCTCCGAGTGAGGTTACCGATAGTGTTGAAGACGAAAGAGGGGATGTCTTCTGGGGCATCCCCAAGCTTAGATGCTTGAGTATTCCTTGAGTATTACCTTGGGGTGCCTTGGGAATACCCAAGCTTAGGGTCTTGCCACTCCTTATTCTCCTCATATCGATATCTCACCCAAAACTTGAAAACTTCAATCACACAAAACTTAACGGAACTTGTGAGATAGGTTAGTATGATAAAAATAAATCATCCACTTAGGTACTGTCAATACAAGATTCATAATTGCTCTCACATAATATCTACTGTATTCCGTCATTTCCACAATTTATATTACTCAATATAAGCTATGGAAACACTAAAACAATCAAACTATGCACCGAAAACAGAATCTGTCAAAAACAGAACAGCATGTAGTGAGCGATTTAAAAACTATACTTATGTACCTCCAAAAATTCTGAAAAATTAGGACAGCGTAAAAAATTTGTAAACCAATACTCTGTAAAAAATTAAGAATTTTCTCATGATCTAGTGCAGAATAGAAATTCCAGCACTAGACGCAAAAGTTTCTGTTTTTGCACAGAATCAAGTCAACTATCTTCCACACTATCCCAAAGGCTTTACTTGGCACATTATTGAAACAAAAGCTATAAAACATGATTAATACAGTATATTAATCATGTGAACACTCAAAAACAGTAGGTATAAATATTGGGTTGTCTCCCAACAAGCGCTTTTCTTTAATGCCTTTTAGCTAGGCATGATGATTTCACTGATGCTCACATAAAAGTAAAGAATTGAAACACAATGGGAGCATCATGAGTCACATGGAAAGAACATTTAAGTCTAACACACTTCCTATGCATAGGGATTTTGTGAGCAAACAATTTATGGGAGCAAGAATCCACTAGCATAGGAAGGCAAAACAAGTATAACTTCAAAACTTTCAACACATAGAGAGGAAACTTGATATTATTGCAACACCTACAAGCATATGATCCTCTCTCATAATAATTTTCAGTGGCATCATGAATGAATTCAACAATATAACTACCACATAAAGTATTCTTTTCATGATCCACAAGCATAGAAAATTTATTACTCTCCACATAAGCAAATTTCTTCTCATTCATAATAGTGGGAGTATCATAAGAAAATTGAATACTAAAAATTGTTTCCACATTAAAAGAGTAATGTTCGGTAAAAAGGTATTCATAATTATGACAAGTTTTGTAATAATAATCATCACTACTTTTTATAACATAAGTATCATCACAATAATCATCATAAGTAGCAACTTTGTTCTCATCATAATCAATTGAAACCTCTTCCAAAGTTGTGGATTCAACATTAAATAAAGTCATGACCTCTCCAAATCCACTTTTATAATTATTACAATAAGATTCAGCACCCTCCAAAATAGTGGGATCATTAGTACCTAGAGTTGATACTCTTCTAAACCCACTTTCATCATTGTAATCATCATAAATAGGAGGCATGCAATCATCATAATAAATTTGCTCATCAAAACTAGGGGGACTAAAAAGATCATCTTCATCAAACATAGCATCCCCAAGCTTATGGCTTTCCATATCATTAGCATCATGTATATTCATAGAAAGCATACTAACAACATTGCATTCATGCTCATCATTGAAAGATTTTATGCCAAACATTTTATTGAATTCTTCTTCTAACACTTTGCCACAATTTGCCGATCCATCATTTTCAAGAAAGACGTTATAAAGATGAAGCATTTGAGGCAACCTCAATTCCATTTTTTTGGTAATTTTCTTTTATAAAACCAAACTAGTGAATAAACAAGAAACTAAAAGATTCAATTGCAAGATCTAAATATATACCTTCAAGCACTCACCTCCCCGGCAACAGCGCCAGAAAAGAGCTTGATGTCTACTATGCAACTTTTATTCTTGTAGACGTTGTAGGGCCTCCAAGTGCAGAGTTTTGTAGGATAGTAGCAAATTTCCCTCAAGTGGATAACCTAAGGTTTATCAATCCGTGAGAGGCGTAGGATGAAGATGGTCTCTCTCAAAGAACCCTGCAATCAAATACAAGAAATCTCTTGTGTCCCCAAAACACCCAATACAAATGGTAAATTGTATAGGTGCACTAGTTCGGCGAAGAGATGGTGATACAAGTGTAGTATGGATAGTAGATATAGGTTTTTGTAATCTGAAATAATAAAAACAGCAAGGTAGCAAGTGATAAAATGGAGCACAAACGGTATTGCAATGCTTGAAAACAAGGCCTAGGGTTCATACTTTCACTAGTGTAATCTCTCAACAGTGCTAACATAATTGGATCATATAATAATCCCTCAACATGCGATAAAGAATCACTCCAAAGTTCCTATTAGCGGAGAACATAAGATGAAATTGTTGTAGGGTACAAAACCACCTCAAAGTTATCCTTTCCGATCAATCTATTGAGCCATCCCTATAAGTGTCACAAATAGCCCTAGAGTTCATACTAAAATAACACCATATGATACGCATCAACCAAGTCTAATGTCACCTAGATACTCCAATGTCACCACAAATATCCATGAGTTGATTATTCGATATGCATCAAAACAACTTTAGATTCATAATATTCAATCCACACAAAGAACTTCAAAGAGTACCCCCAAAGTTTCTTATCGGAGAAAAGAAGATGAAAACGTGCAATCAACCCCTATGCCTAGATTACCCGAAGGTCACGGGAATCCGCGAGTTGATCACCAAAACATACATCAAGTGAATCAATAGAATACCCCATTGTCACCACGGGTATCCACATGCAAGACATACATCAACTGTTCTCAAATATGGAATATTCAATCCGACAATAACGAAACCTCAAAGGGAAAGACTCAATTCATCACAAGAAGATAGAGAGGGAAGAAACACCATATGATCCAACTATATTAACAAAGCTCGTGATACATCAAGATCGTCCCAAATCAAGAACACGAGAGAGAGAGAGAGATCAAACACATAGCTACTGGTACATACCCTCAGCCCCGAGGGTGAACTACTCCATCCTCGTCATGCAGACCGCCGGGATGATGAACATGGCCTTCGGTGATGATTCCCCCCTCCGGCAGGGTGCCGGAACAGGGCTCCAGATGGTATTTCTTTGGTACAGAGGCTTGCGGCGGCGGCATCGAAGTTCTAGGTTTATTTCTAGGGGTTTCTCTATTTATAGGATTTTTCAGCGTTGGAATCACGCGAAAAGGAGCTACGAGGGCCCCACAAGGCAACAGCACACAACCCCCCCCAGGGCGCGCCGTGTTGCCTTGTGGGCTCCTCGTGAGGCTTCTAGTCCTTCCATGAAGCTTCGTGGGTCTTTTTTGGTCCCAAAAAATCGTCAAAAAGTTTTGTCCAATTCCGAGAACTTTTATTTCTGCACAAAAAACAACACCATGGTAATTCTGCTGAAAACAGCGTCAGTCCGGGTTAGTTCTAATCAAGTCATACCAAAACCATATAAAATTGTTATAAACATGGCATGAATACTTCATAAATTATAGATACATTGGAGACATATCATCACTAGCATGAGTAGGATATAAACACCCTGAACATAAATATCGTGGAGGCTATGTTGGTTTTGCATCAACTACATATATGAACATGTGCCAAGTCAAGCCACTCGAAACATTCGGAGGAGGATACCATATTAACATACTACATGATAACCATTTTAATGCATGTTGACTTCCAAGATAAATCATTATCCACTCCTAGCTACTTAAGCATGGCATGAGCAACTATAATCTCTAATTGTCATCACAAACATGTTTACTCATAATATGCTGAATCATGGGTACTGAGTTAAACATATTTACAAAAACAAAAACAAAAAGAGTTCATACCAGCTTTTCCTTGCCACAGTCACTTCATCAAATCATCGTCATTATTGCCTTTCACTTGCACGACCGAATGATGTGAAAATAATAATAGTGCAAGTGTGCTGTGGACTAAGCTGGAATCTGCAAACATTTTATTCAAGGGAGAAGACAAGGTAAAATTGGCTCCTCGTTAGATCAACAATAAAGCATATGAGAGCCACTCAACATTTTCATTGCGGTCTTCTCCCTACGGCGACTCAACGAAAAGAAAAGAAATTAAGAGAAACACACTGAAATATTTTTTGGGGTTTTTAGTTTTTCTGAAGAAAGCAAATTAACGAAAAAAAACAAAAAACGAGAAAAACTATTTACATGGGAGAACTCCCAACAAGCAAAAGAAGAAGCGAGAAATCTTTTTGGGTTTTCTTTTAATAATACGAACTAACTAAAGAGAAAGAAAAACCGAAAAGGAACGAGAAATATTTTTGGGTTTTCGAAGTTTTTCAAACACACAAGAAGAAAGCGGAAATAAAACTTACGTGGATGATACAATGAAAAAGGATGAACACCGACAACTGGAATAAATGTGTGAACATAAATGTAATGTCGGTGAGAGATACGTACTCCCTCAAGCTTAGGATTTTGGCTTAGCTTGGCCTACTGCCATGGCTGTCCAGGATAATAATTGAAGTGATAGCTCGTGGAGGCGTTCTGGGCCGCCTCCTCAGCCAGACGGGCAGCTTCAACTGCCGCGTTGTACTCGTGCGCCTCATTCTCATGAAGAAAATATCTCTGTTTGTTCTGGAAATCAAAGAGGACAGGAGCAGGCAAAACAACAAACATAGAACGATATTTATCGAATATCAAGTTATAGTCATATCTGCGAGTGCTGCACTTAATAAACTCATGGTTCTGCATTGCCTCAAAATTCAAATATTTATCAGGTAAAAGAGGATCATTGGGCCTGGGCGAGACCCCTAACCTTGCAGCTACCCGGGAGGCATAAATTCCTCCATACAAATCACCATTACCCGAGTTGCGGTGCAACCTACGTGCAACAATTGCCCCAAGATTATAATGTCTGCTACCTGTTAAGGCAGCGTAAATAAGGCTCGGGTCAGGAGCAGAAAGTGCACTACAGTCTTGTTTGCCAACAATGCATTTGCCATTAAAGAGTGCAAAATACCGAATAGAGGGAAAGTGAATGCTTCTTATTCTAGCTTGTGTAACTCCCCTATCCTCACCATTACAAAGGATATTGAGGAACAGTTCATAATCAGATTGTCGCGGTTCACTGACTGAACCCCAAAATGGAATTTTGCAGGCATCACAGAATTCTTCTAGAGGCATACTATAAGATCTATCATAGAGATGAAATGAAACTCTAGAAGTGCGAGAATGATACTCAAATTTTTGAGTGAATGAATGAGTGAGGCTGTAGTGTTGCGGTGGCTTATCTGTGATGAAGGCGGAGAGCTAGGTGTTGTGCATATATTGGTCAAACTCTTCCTTGATGCCTGCACCTAGCATGAACTCGTTGCACGGCCATCGACACGATTTTGCTTCGGCACCTCGCACTGAACTTGCCCTTGGTTCAACATATGATTGGCGTGCTGGGCTTTCACTCGATGATGCTTCAGAGGACCTCCTCCTTGAAGAACTCCTCCTGAAAATGTTCATATTCCTACAAACAAATTTCTGAAAAATTTTGGACCACAAAAAAAAATGTTAACAAAACTTCACAAGATTGATAGCAACTACTCATACAAGTGCCTAGGGGCCATATCAAGCATTCAAACTACTTAGAACTCAAAGAATTCAACATGCAAGCTCATTTTCAGTAGCACCAATAGCAGCAATTTAAGCAAGATATAATCCACTAAAGCAAAAACTAATTGGAGCAATGGGAGAGTCACATACCAAGGAGCAATCCCTCAAAACAGTCTCGGAAACAGAGCTCCGAGCAAAGAGATTGAAAATCTCAGGTTTGGGAGCAAGAACACGAGAGAGAGAGCTACAAAGATTTTTTTTCTAGAGGTAGGAGATGATGTGGGCTGAATAGATAAGTGAGTGGGTCCCTGTGGGACCCATAAGGCATCTTGGCGCGCCTTGGGGGGTGGCCGCGCCCTGTTGCCTTGTGGGCAACAGGTGCACCCCCCCTGGGTTGTTCTCAGTGCCAAAAATTCTTATATATTCCAGAAAAAATCATGTTAAAATTTTATTGCATTCTGAGCACTTTTATTTTTGGGCCATTTTTTATTGCACGGATAATTCAGAAAACAGGATAATCATGGCATTTTATTTTATTTAAACTAAAAATAACAGAGAGCAAACTATGACTACAGAAAGTTGTGCTTACTAAATTCATCGACCACATGCCTTTCAAAAAGAATCCATTAATAAGGTTGATCAAGTCTTATTAACAAACTATTTCCGAGTGACATGAAACCGAAGAATTTTCGTATAACACTAAGTTACCTCAACGGGGATATGCATCTTGCCAACAATAAGAATTTCGTATTTCTTTTTGACAGTAGGAAGAGGAAATTTGAATCCTCCAATAGTGATTGTCGAAACTTTTTCAATACAATTGATACCATTCACTAAAGTTTGTTTCTTCGGGAAATAAACCGTATGCTCATTACCATTGACATGAAAAGTGACCTTGCTTTTATTGCAATTAATAACAGCCCCTGCAGTATTCAAAAAGGGTCTTCCAAGGATAATCAACATGTTGTCGTCCTCGGGCATATCAAGTATAACAAAGTCCGTTAAGATAGTAACATTTGCAACAACAACAACAGGAACATCCTCGCAAATTCCAATAGGTATAGCAGTGGATTTATCAGCCATTTGCAAAGATATTTTAGTAGGTGTGATCTTACTCAAATCAAGTCTTCTATATAAAGAGAAAGGCATAACACTAACACCGGCTCCCAAATCACATAGTGCAGTTTTAACATAACTTCTTTTAATGGAGCATGGTATAGTGGGTATTCCCGGGTCTCCTTTTTAGGTATTCCACCCTTAAAAGAATAATTTGCAAGCATGGTGGAAATTTCAGCTTCAGGTATCTTTCTTTTATTAGTGACAATATATTTCATGTATTTAGCATAGGGAGACATTTTCAACATATCAATCAAGCGAGTGCGCAAAAAGACAGGTCTAAGCAGTTTAACAAAGCGCTCAAAATCTTCCTCTCCTTGTTTTTAGATGGTTTAGTAGGAAAAGGCATAGGTTTTTGAACCCATGGTTCTCTTTCCTTTCCATGTTTTCTAGCAACAAAGTCTCTTTTATCATATTTTTTATTCTTAGGAGGTGGGTTATCAAGATCGACAGCAGGTTCTATTTCTACATCATTATCTGGTTGAGCATCAACATGAACATCTTCATTATCATTATCATTGTCACTAGGTGTATGTTCATTACCAGATTGTGTCTCAACATCAGAAATAGTAACATCATTTTGATTCTCGGGAGGTTTTTCTATCTCAGGTTCACTAGAAGCATGCAAAGTCCTATCATTTTTCTTTTTCTTTTTCTTCTTAGATGGACTAGGTGCATCAATATTATTTCTTTGAGAATCTTGTTCAATTCTTTTAGGATGACCTTCAGGATATAAGGGCTCCTGAGTCATTCTACCTCCTCTAGTAACAACTCTAACAGCCTGATCATTCCTTTTATTATTCATCTCATCAAGCAAATCATTTTGTGACTTAGCTACTTGTTCTAACTGAGTCTGAACCATAGAGGCATGCTTACTTAAACCTTTAACATCATTAGCAATTCTAAACATCAAATCGCTCAAACAATCAATCATGGTAGCATTTCTTTTTAATTGATTGGTGACATGCATATTGAAATTCTCTTGCTTAACAATGTAATTATCAAATTCAACCAAGCACTAACTAGCAGATTTATTATAGGGAATATCACCTTCATCAAATCTACGAAGAGAATTTACCTCTACTACCTATGTAGGGATATCGAGACCATGTATTTCTTCAATAGGTGGTAAATTCTTAACATCTTCAGCTTTAATACCTTTTTCCTTCATAGATTTCTTGGCTTCTTGCATATCTTCTGGACTGAGGAATAGAATACCTCTCTTCTTCGGAGTTGGCTTGTGCGGTGGTTCAGGAAGTGTCCACTCATTATCATTCTTCAATATATTATTCAATAGTTCTTCAGCTTGTCCAACAATTTGTTCCCTGAAAACACAACCAGCACAACTATCTAGGTAGTCCCTAGAAGCATCGGTTAGTCCATTATAAAAGATATCGTGTATTTCATTTTTCTCAAGAGGATGATCAGGCAAAGCATTAAGTAGTTGGAGAAGCCTCCCCCAAGCTTGAGGGAGATTCTCTTCTTCAATTTGCACAAAGTTAAATATTTCCTGCAAGGCAGCTTGTTTCTTATGAGCAGGAAAATATTTTTCAGAGAAGTAATATATCATATCCTGGGGACTACGCACACAACCAGGAGAAAGAGTATGAAACCATTTCTTAGCATCACCCTTTAATGAGAAAGGAAACAACTTAAGAATATAGTAATAGCGGATTTTTTCCTCATGAGCAAATAGGGTGGCAATATCATTCAACTTAGTAAGATGTGCCACAACAGTTTCAGTTTCATAACCATGAAAAGGGTCAGATTCAACCAAAGTAATTAAATCAGGATCAACAGAGAATTCATAATCCTTATCAGTAACAAATATGGGAGAGGTAGCAAAATTAGGATCATATTTCATTTTCTCCCTCATAGATTTTTATTTCAACTCAGCAAGCAATTTTCTAACCTCATCTCTATCATTACAAGCAAGAATAGCCCTAGCTGTCTCTCTATCAAAAAAATAACCATCAGATGTCTCAGGCATTTCAACTCTAGTAGGAGAGCTAGGCATAACAGGTGAATCATAGTTTTCAAGAGTTTCAACATTTTCAGTTTCTTTAGCTTTAGCAATTTGTTCATCAAGAAATTCACCAAGTGGCACAGTATTATCAAGCATAGTACTAGCATCATCAATAATTTCACTCATAGTAGAAGTAGTATCATCAATAACTTGCGACATATCAGAATAAATAACAGGTGGTGGTGTCGCAAGCCTACTCAAAACAGAAGGTGAATCAAGTGCGGAGCTAGATGGCAGTTCCTTAGCTCCCCTCGTCTTAGAGGGAACGATCTTGGTCTTAGCGTCTTTCAGATTCTTCATAGTGATCAACAGATATAAATCCCAAGTGACTCAACAAATAGAGCTATGCTCCCCGGCAACGGCGCCATAAAAAGGTCTTGATAACCCACAAGTATAGGGGATCGCAACAGTTTTCGCGGGTAGTATTTCACCCAGATTTATTGATTCGACACAAGGGGAGCCAAAGAATATTTGCAAGTATTAGCAGTTGAGTTGTCAATTCAACCACACCTAGAGATAAAATATCTGCAACAGAATATTTAGTAGCACAGTAATATGATAGTTTTGATAGCAGTAGCAATAGTAACAATAGTAACGGCAACAGTAACAGTAGCAGTTTTGTAGCAAGTGTAAAGCAGTAGCAACAAAGTAACTTAGTAGTTATGAGAAATTCGTGGGCAATGGATCGATGATGATAATTACGTTGGATGATATTCATCATATAACAGTCACAACCTAAGGCGATACACAATAGCTCCAATTCATCAATGTAATGTAAGCATGTATTCCGTATATAGTCATACGTGCTTATAATAAGAACTTGCATGACATCTTTTGTCCTACCCTCCCGTGGCAGCGGGGTCCTTAAGGAAACTAAGGGATATTAAGGCCTCCTTTTAATAGAGAACCGGAACAAAGCATTAGCACTTAGTGAATACATGAACTCCTCAAACTACGGCAATCACCGGAAAGAATCCCAATTATTGTCACCTTGGGGTATGCGGATCATAACACGTAATAGGTGCACAGAACTTGCAAGATAGGATCAAGAACACAAATATATTCATGAAAACATAAAGGGTTCAGATCTGAAATCATGGCACTCGGGCCCTAGTGACAAGCATTAAGCATAGCAAAGTCATAGCAACATCAATCTCCGAACATAGTGGATACTAGGGATCAAAGCCCCCTAACAAATTGACTCGATTACATGATAAATCTCATCCAACCCATCACCGTCCTGCAAGCCTACGAAGGAATTACTCACGCCCGGTGGTGAGCATCATGAAATTGGTGATGGAGGATGGTTGATGATGATGACGGCGTCGAATCCCCTTCTCCGGAGCCCCGAACGGACTCCAGATCAGCCCTCCCGATGAAGAACAGGAGGTGGCGGCGCCTCCGTATTGTAAAATGCGATGAGACTTCTTCTCTTATTCTTTTATCGAGGAAACTGAATTTATAGTGTTGGAATTAGGTCAGACGGCGGCCTGTGGGCCCCATAAGGCATCAGGGCACGCCCTAGGGGGGTCGCGCCCTATTGCCTTGTGGGCAACAGGTGGCCCCTCTTCTGTTAATTCTTGCGCCAGTAATTTTTATTTATTCCATAAAAAATCTCCAAAAAGTTTCGTCTAATTCCGAGAACTTTGATTTAAGTACAAAAACAACACCATGGTAGTTCTGCTGAAAACAGCGTCAGTCCGGGTTAGTTTCATTCAAATCACGCAAATTAGAGTCCAAAACAAGAGCAAAAGTGTTTGGAAAAGTAGATACGACGGAGACGTATCAGTCATCATGACGAGGAGGGAGAAGTTCACCCTCGGGGCTGAAGGTATGTACCAGTAGCTATGTGTTTGATCACTCACTCTCTCTCTCTCTCTCTCTCGTGTTCTTGATTTGGCACGATCTTGATGTACCGCGAGCTTTGTTAATATAGTTGGATCATATGGTGTTTCTTCCCTCTCTCTATCTCATTGTGATGAATTGAGTCTTGCTCTTTGAGGTTTCGTTATGTCGGATTGAATATTGGATTTGAGATCACTGTATGTCTGATAACCCACAAGTATAGGGGATCGCAACAGTTTTCGAGGGTAGAGTATTCAACCCAAATTTATTGATTCGACACAAGGGGAGCCAAAGAATATTCGCAAGTATTAGCAGTTGAGTTATCAATTCAACCACACCTGGAGACTAAATATCTGCAGCAGAGTGATCAGTAGCACAGTAGTATGATAGTTTGATAGCAGTAGCAATGATAGTAACAGTAGCAGTAACGGTAACAACAGTAGTAGTAGCAATTGTAACAGCAGTAGTAACAATAGTAACTTAGCAAGAACAATATGTGAAAAGCTCGTAGGCATTGGATCGGTGACTTATGTTGGATAACATTCATCATGTAACAGTCATAACCTAGGGCGACACAGAACTAGCTCCAATTCATCAATGTAATGTAGGCATGTATTCCGTATATAGTCATACGTGCTTGCGATAAGAACTTGCATGACATCTTTTGTCCTACCCTCCCATGGCAGCGGGGTCCATAAGGAAACTAAGGGATATTAAGGCCTCCTTTTAATAGAGAACCGGAACAAAGCATTAACACTTAGTGAATACATGAACTCCTCAAACTACGGCAATCACCGGAAAGAATCCCAATTATTATCACCTTGGGGTATGCGGATCATAACACATAGCAGGTGCATATAACTTGCAAGATCGGATCAAGAACACAAATATATTTATGAAAACATAGCCCTAACTAAACTAACTCGATTACATGATAAATCTCATCCAACTCATCACCGTCCAGCAAGCCTACGAAGGAATTACTCACTCCCGGCGGTGAGCATCATGAAATTGGTGATGAAGGATGGTAGATGACGACGATGCCAGAAGATCCCCCTCTCCGGAGCCCCAAACGGACTCCAGATCTGGCCTCCCGATGAAGAACAGGAGGTGGCGGCGGCTCCGTATTGTGAAACGCAATAAAACTTCCTCTCTTATTTTTTTCTCTGGAATTGTGAATTTATAGCGTTGGAATTAGGTCAGACGGAGCCACGTGGGCTCCATGAGGTACCAGGGCGCGCCTGGGGGGGGGGGGGGGGGTGGCGCGCCCTGGTGCCTCGTGGGCACTGGGTGGCCCCCCTTCTGTTGATTCTTGCGCCAATAATTTTTATATATTCCATAAAAATTTTCCAAAAAGTTTCATCCAAATCCAAGAACTTTGATTTTCTGCACAAAAACAACGCCATGGCAATTCTGCTGAAAACAACGTCAGTCTGGGTTAGTTCCATTCAAATCATGCAAATTAGGGGCCAAAACAAGAGCAAAAGTGTTTGGAAAAGTAGATACGATGGAGACGTATCAACTCCCCCAAGCTTAACTCATTGCTTGTCCTCAAGCAATTCAGTTGACAAACTGAAAGTGATAAAGAAAAACTTTTACAAACTCTTTTGTTCTTGTATCTATATATATGCTTTAATAGTATCCAAGTTTTCAGCAAAGATTGTAACTAACCATGCAAATGATAACTCTTAGAAATTATATTCACGCATATCAATGGCATAATCAACTAGCGAGCAATAATAAGATATCTCAAATGCCAACACTTTGTCAAAACAATCATGATATAATATGACAACATGGTATCTCGCTAGCCCTTTCTGAGACCGCAAAACATAAATGCAGAGCACCTCCAAAGTTCAAGCAGCAACTAAACATTGTAATTCATGGTAGAAAAGATCCAGTCATGATGCACACAACATTAACTATACACAATGCATGAGAATGACAATAGTGCTCTCAGGACTGGTGCTTGTTTGAGAAGGTGATGACTCAACAATAAAAGTAAAATAACAGAAAAGTAAATAGATAGGCCCTTCACAGAGGGAAGCATGGATTGGCAGAGGTGCCAGAGCTCGAAGCTGAAATCAGAGATAAATAAAAATTTGGGAGGTATGCCTTTCCTGTCAATGTCACGACCGAGAGTTTTCAATATCTTCCATGCTAAACACATTAGAGGCGGTTCCCAAGTGGTAAAGTAAAGTTTACTCCCCCTCGAGCAACAATCACAAGCCATGGCTAGCCGAATCCTCGGGTGCCTTCCATACCAACAACTTTCCAGGGGAGTTTGTTTTATTATTTTGCAATTTTAATCATGGGACTGGGCATCCCGATTATCGGCCCCTCTCGTGCAAGGATAAGTGAATCAACACTCATCATGAGAATAACCCGCTTAGCATGGAAGATACTGACCGCCCCCTGTCGCTCCATGAGCAGTACGGGCACACAAAATAGATGTTCACTTGAATATTTAGAGGTGGCACATGCAAATTTTCTTAGGACGGCAGAGTAATACTGCATATAGGTAGATATAGTGGACTCATCTGGAATAACTTTGGTTTAAGGATTTTGATGCACAAGCAGCATTCCCACTTAGTACAGGTGACGGCTAGCAAATAGGTTGAGAAGCGACCAGCTAGGGAGCGAAAATGGTCATAACCATGCATTATGAATAATCAACATTGAATACTAGCATGAGTAGGATATAAGCACCATGAACATAAATATCGTGGAGGCTATGTTGGTTTTGAATCAACTACATGCGTGAACATGTGCCAAGTCAAGCCACTTGAAACATTCAGAGGAGGATACCATATCATCATACTACATCACAATCATTTTAATGCATGTTGACACTCAAGATAGATCATTATCCACTCCTAGCTACTTAAGCATGGCATGAGCAACTATAATCTCTAATTGTCATCATAAACATGTTTAATCATAACATGCTGAATCACGGATACTGAGTTAAACATATTTACAAAAACAAAGAACAAGTTGAGTTCATACCCGCTTTTCCTTGCCACAGTCACTTCATCAAATCATTGTCATTATTGCCTTTCACTTGCATGACCGAATGATATGAAAATAATAATAGTGCAAGAGTGCCATGGACTAAGCTGGAATCTGCAAGCATTTTATTTAAAGGAGAAGACAAGGTAAAATGGGCTCCTTGTTAGATAAACAACAGTGCATATGGGAGCCACTCAACATTTTCATCGTGGTCTTCTCCTTATAATGACTCAACAAAAGAAAAGAATTTCAGAGAAACACACTGAAATATTTTTGGAGTTTTTAGTTTTTCTGAAGAAAGCAAATTAAAGAAGAAAAACGAAAAACAAGAAAAGAAAACTATTTACACGGGAGAACTCCCAACAAGCAAAAGAAGAAACGGGAAATCTTTTTGGGTTTTCTTTTAGTACTACTACTAATTAAGCTAGAAAGAAAAACCAAAAAGAAACGAGAAATATTTTTGGATTTTCTCAAGTTTTTCGAACATACCAAAGGAAAGCGAGAAAAATAAAACTAACATGGATTATACAATGAAAAGGTATGAACACCGACAACTGGAATGAAATGTGTGATCATGAATAAAATGTCGGTGGGAAATACGTACTCCCCCAAACTTAGGCTTTTGCCTAGCTTGATCTACTATCACGGTTGTCCTGGATAGTAGTCGAAATGATAGCTCATAGAGGCGTTCTGAGCTGCCTCCTCAGCCAGACGAGCAGCCTCGACAGCCGCATTGTACTCATGCACCTCACTCTCATGAAGAAAATATCTCTGTTTGTTCTGAAAATCAAAGAGGGCAGGAGCAGGCAAAGCAACATACACAGAGTGATATTTATTAAAAACTAAGTTATATTCGTAACCCTGTGCGTTGCGTTTTAAAAACCTATGTTCTCGCATTGCTTCGAAATTCAAATATTTATAAGGCAAGAGGGGATCATTGAATTTGGGTGAGACCCCTAACTTTGCAGCTAAGCGGGAGGCATAAACTCCTCCATACAAATCACCATTACCCGCATTACGCTGCAGCCTACGTGCAACAATAGCCCCAAGATTATAAAGCTTGCTACCAGTCAAAGCTGTATGAATAAGACTCAGATCAGGGGCGCAAAGTGCACTACAGTCTTGCTTACCAACAACGCATTTACCATTAAAAAGCGCAAAATACCGAATAGCGGGAAAATGAATGCTAATTATTCTGTCCTGCGTGATTCCCCTATCCTCACCGTTGCAAAGGTTGTTGAGAAACAACTCATAATCAGATCTTGGTGGTTCATCTAATGAACCCCAATATGGAATTTTGCATGCATCACAGAATTCTTCTAGAGGCATATTATAAGATTTGTCATAGAGATGAAATAAAACTCTAGAAGTGCGCTGGTGATAGTCAAAGTTCTGAGTAAAGGAATGAGTGAGGTTGTAATGCTGTGGTGGCTTATCTGCGATAAAGGCTGAGAGCTCGGCATTGTGAATATATTGGTCAAATTCCTCCTTGATGCCAGCACCTAGCATGAACTCGTTGCACGGCCATCAACATGATTTTGCTTCGGCACCTCGCACTAAACTTGCCCTTGGTTCCTCATATGATTGGCGTGCCGAGCTTTCACTTGATAACGCTTCAGAGGACCTCCTCCTCGAAGAACTTCTCCGGAAGATATTCATTTTCCTAAGAACAATTTTTTGAAAAATTTTGGACCACAAAATGATATCAATAAAACTTCACAAGATTGATTGCAACTACTCATATGGATGTCTAGAGGCTATATCAAGCATTCAAACTACTTGGAACTCAAAGAATTCAACATGCAAGCTCATTTTCTGTAGCACCAAGAGCAGCTAATCATGCAAAATATAATCCACTAGAGCAAAAACTAATTGGAGCAATGGAGGAGTTACATACCAAGGAGCAATCTCCCAAAACAGTTTCGGAAACGGAGCTCTGAGCAAAGAGATCGAAAATTTCAGGCTTGTGAGCAAGAACACGAGAGAGAGAGAGATACCAGGAATTTTTGCTAGAGGTAAGAGACGAAGTGAGCTGAAGGAATAAGTGAGGGGGTCCCTGTGAGGCCCACGAGGTACCTGGGCACGCCAGGGGGGGTGGCGCGCCCTGGTGCCTCGTGGGCACCTGGGGCACCCCCCCCTGGTATGTGTCCAGTGCCAAAAATTCTTAAATATTACATGAAAATTCATATCAAAATTTTATTGCATTTTGAGCACTTTTATTTCTGGGCACTTTTTTATTGCACGGATAAATCAGAAAACAGGATAATCATGGCATTTTATTGCATTTAACTAAAAATTACAGAAAATAAAAAGTGGGTGCAGAAGGTTGTGCCTACTAAATTCATCGACCACATGCCTCTCCGAAAGAATCCATTAATAAGGTTGATCATGTCTTATTAACAAACCATTTCCGAGTAACATGAAACCGAAAAACTTTCGTATAACACTAAGTTACCTCAACGGGGATATGCATCTCCCCGATAATGAGAGTTTCATATTTCTTTTTAACAGTAGGAAGAGGGATTTGAAAGCTTCCAACAGTGATTGTCGGAGTCTTTTCAATAATATGAATACCATTTACTTGGAATTGTTTCTTCGGAAAGTGCACCGTATGTTCATTACCATTGATATGAAAAGTGACCTTGCTTTTGTTGCAATCAATAACAGCCCCTGCAGTATTCAAAAAGGGTCTACCAAGGATAATCGACATATTGTTATCCTCGGGCATATCAAGTATAATAAAGTCTGTTAGGATAGTAACATTTGTAACTACAACGGGCACATCCTCACAAACACCGATAGGTATGGCAGTTGATTTTTCAGCCATTTGCAATGATATTTCAGTGGGAGTGAGTTTATTCAAATCAAGTCTTTTATATAAAGAGAAAGGCATAACACTAACACCGGCTCCTAAATCACACAAAGCAGTTTTGACATAATTTATTTTAATGGAGCATGGTATAGTTGGTATTCCTGGATCTCCTAGTTTCTTAGGTACTCCATCCTTAAAAGAATAATTTGCAAGCATGGAAGAAATTTCAGCTTCAGGTATCTTTCTTTTATTTGTGACAATGTCTTTCATGTATTTAGCATAGGGAGGAATCTTTATAATATCAGTCAAACGAGTATGCAAGAAGACTGGCCTAAGCATTTCAGCAAAGCGTTCAAATTCTTCTTCATCCTTTTTCTTAGATGGTTTAGGAGGAAAGGGCATGGGTTTTTGAACCCATGGTTCTCTTTCTTTACCATGTTTTCTAGCAACAAAGTCTCTTTTATCATAACATTTATTTTTAGAAGGTGGGTTATCAAGATCAACAGCAGGTTCTATTTCAACATCATTATCAGGTTCTTTATCATTATCTGGTTGGGTATCCACATGAGCATCATCATTATTATTATCATCAGGTGGCTGTTCATTACCAGATTGTGTTTCAGCATCAGAAATAGAAACATCATTACTATCCTCCAAGGGTTTTTCTACCTCGGGCTCACTAGAAGTATTCAAAGTCCTATCATTTTTCTTTTTCTTTTCTTTTTAGATGGACTAGGTGCATCAACATTAATTCTTTGAGAGTCTTGTTCAATTCTTTTTGGGTGACCTTCAGGATAAAGTGGCTCCTGAGTCATTCTACCTCCTCTAGTCATTACTCTAACAGCATGATCATTCATATTGTTGTTCATTTCATTGAGCAATTCACTTTGAGATTTAGCAACTTGTTCTAATTGAGTTTGAACCATATATGCATGTTTACTCACACCTTTAACATCATTAGCAATTCTAAATAACAAGTCACTCCAGCGATCAATCATGTAGGCATTTCGTTTCAATTGTTTCATAACATTGGCATTGAAATGATCTTGCTTAATAATATAATTGTCAAATTCATACAAGCATTGACTAGGAGGTTTGTTATAAGGAATATCACCTTCAACAAATTTTATAAGAGAATTTACATCTACTACCTGTGTCGGCTTGTCAAGACCAAGTATCTCTTCAATAGGTGGTAAATTCTTAACATCTTCAGCTTTAATACCTTTTTCCTTCTGGCATTTCTTTGCTTCTTGCATATCTTCAGGACTGAGATATAAAATACCCCTCTTCTTCGAAGTGGGTTTAGGCGGTGGTTCAGGAAGTGTCCAATCATTATCATTCTTCAATATATTATTCAATAATTCCTCAGCTTGTTCAATAGTCCGTTCCCTGAAAACACAACCCGCACAACTATCTAGGTAGTCCCTAGAAGCATCGGTTAGTCCATTATAGAAGATATCAAGTATTTCATTTTTCTTGAGAGGATGATCAGGCAAAGCATTAAGTAATTGGAGAAGCCTCCCCCAAGCTTGAGGGAGACTCTCTTCTTCAATTTGCACAAAGTTAAATATTTCCTGTAAGGCAGCTTGTTTCTTATGAGCAGGAAAATATTTTTCAGAAAAGTAATAAATCATATCCTGGGGACTACGCACACATCCAGGAGCAAGAGTATGTTGGGAACGTTGCATGGAAAACAAAAACAATTCTATGCACACGCAAGATCTATCCATGGAGATGCATAGCTACGAGAGGGGGAGTGTGTCTACATACCCTCGTAGACCGTAAGCGGAAGCGTTAGAACAACGCGGTTGATGTCGTCGAACAACTTCACGATCCAACTGACCGAGCACCGAACGTACGGCACCTCCGCGTTCAGCACACGTTCAGCTCGGTGACGTCCTCGACTTCTTGATCCAGCAAGACGGCAAGGTAGTGGATGAGTTCCGGCAGCACGACGGCGTGGTGAAGGTGATGGTGATGCTATCTCCGCAGGGCTTCGCCCAAGCACTGCGAAAATATGACCGAGGGACGGAACTGTGGAGGGGGGCGCCGCACACGGCTAAGACAATGTTGTGTTCTCCTTTGGGGCGCCCCCTCTCCTCTATTTATATATGTGTAGGGGCTTGGAGTAGAAGGAATAGTGCCGCGTGAATAGTAACCATGAATAGTACACACGTTGACTTGGACTCCAAAGTCCAATCCTATTCCTACTAGGACTCTCCCTTTTTCCTTCCCTAGCTGCGTGGGCTTTTGAGGACTTGGTGCGCCTGGCCCAATAAGGCCAGGGCGCCTCCCCTTAGCCCATGCCAGACCTTGGGATGTGGTGGACCCACTTGTGGACTTCCGGACCCCTCCGGAATCCTCCGGAACCTTCTGGAAGCTTCCCGGTACAATACCGAAAAAAACTGCACCTTTTTCCGAAACCCAAAATATGACTTCCCATATATAAATCTTTACCTCTCGACCATTCCGAGACTCCTCGTTACGTCCGGGATCTCATCCGGGACTCCGAACAATATTCGGTTACCAATTCACATAACTCATATAACACTATATCGTCAACGAACGTTAAGCGTGCGGACCCTACGGGTTCGGGAATGATGTAGACATGACTGAGACGCCTCTCCAGTCAATAACCAATAGCGGAACCTGGATGCTCATATTGATTCCTACATATTCCACGAAGATCTTATCGGTCGAACCGCGATGACAACATACGTAATTCCCTTTGTCCGTCGGTATGTTACTTGCCCGAGATTCAATCGTCGGTATCTCCATACCTAGTTCAATCTCGTTACCGGCAAGTCTCTTTACTCGTTCCGTAATACATCATCCCGTAACTAACTCTTAGTCACTTTGCTTGCAAGCTTCTTATGATGTGCATTACTGAGAGGGCCCAGAGATACCTCTCCGAAACATGGAGTGACAAATCCCAGTCTCGATCCATGCCAACTCAACGGACACCTTCGGAGATACCTGTAGAGCATCTTTATGATCACCCAGTTACGTTGTGACGTTTGATAGCACACAAGGTATTCCTCCGGTATCCGGGAGTTGCATGATCTCATGGTCTGAGGAACATGTATTTGACATTCAAGAAAGCAGTAGCAATAAACAGAACGATCATATGCTAAGCTAACGGATGGGTCTTGTCCATCACATCATTCTCCTAATGATATGATCCCGTTATCAAATGACATCTCATGTCTATGGTTAGGAAACCTTAACCATCTTTGATCAATGAGCTAGTCTAGTAGAGGCTCACTAGGGACACAGTATTTGTGTATGTATTCACACGTGTATTTAAGTTTCCGGTCAATACAATTCTAGCATGAATAATAAACATTTATCATGAACAAGGAAATATAAAATAATAACAACTTTATTATTGCCTCTAGGGCATATTTCCATCAGTCTCCCACTTGCACTAGAGTCAATAATCTAGATTACATAGTAATGAATCTAACACCCATGGAGTCTTGGTGCTGATCATGTTTTGCTCGTGGAAGAGGCTTAGTCAACGGGTCTGCCACATTCAGATCCGTATATACTTTGCAAATTTCTATGTCTCCATCCTTGACATATTCACGAATGGAGTTGAAGCGTCTCTTGATGTGTTTGGTCTTCTTGTGAAACCTGGGCTCCTTGGCTATGGCAATTGCTCTAGTGTTGTCACAAAAGATTGTCATTGGACCCGATGCACTAGATATTACACCTAGATCGGATATGAACTCCTTCATCCAGACTCCTTCATGTGCTGCTTCCGAAGCAGCTATGTATTCCGCTTCACACGTAGATCCCGCCACGACGCTCTGCTTGGAACTGTACCAACTGACAGCTCCACCATTTAATATAAATACGTATCCGGTTTGTGACTTAGAGTCATCCAAATCAGTGTCGAAGCTTGCATCGACGTAACCCTTTACGACAAGCTCTTCGTCACCTCCATAAACGAGAAACATGTCCTTGGTCCTTTTCAGGTACTTCAGGATATTCTTGACCGCTGTCCAGTGATCCACTCCTGGATTACTTTGGTACCTCCCTGCCAAACTTATGGCAAGGCACACATCAGGTCTGGTACACAGCATGGCATACATAATAGAACCTATGGCTGAGGCATAGGGAATGACTTTCATTTTCTCTATATCTTCTGCCGTAGTCGGGCATTGAGTCCGACTCAACTTCACACCTTGCAAGACAGGCAAGAACCCATTCTTTGACTGATCCATTTTGATCTTCTTCAAAACTTTGTCAAGGTATGTGCTTTGTGAAAGTCCTATCAAGCGTCTTGATCTATCCCTATAGATCTTGATGCCCAATATATAAGCAGCTTCACCGAGGTCTTTCATTGAAAAATTCTTATTCAAGTATCCCTTTATGCCATCCAGAAATTATATATCATTTCCAATCAACAATATGTCATCCACATATAATATTAGAAATGCTACAGAGCTCCCACTCACTTTCTTGTAAATACAGGCTTCACCGTAAGTCTGTATAAAACCTTATGCTTTGATCACCTCATCAAAGCGTATATTCCAACTCCGAGATGCTTGCACCAGTCCATAGATGGATCGCTGGAGCTTGCACACTTTGTTAGCACCCTTAGGATCGACAAAACCTTCTGGTTGCATCATATACAACTCTTCTTTGAGAAAACCATTAAGGAATGCAGTTTTGACATCCATTTGCCAGATTTCATAATCATAAAATGCGGCAATTGCTAACATGATTCGGACAGACTTAAGCATCGCTACGGGTGAGAAAGTCTCATCGTAGTCAACCCCTTGAACTTGTCGAAAACCTTTCGCGACAAGTCGAGCTTTGTAGACAGTGATATTACCATCAGCATCCGTCTTCCTCTTAAAAATCCATTTATTCTCAATGTCTTGCCGATCATCGGGCAAGTCCACACTTTGTTCTCATACATGGATCCTATCTCAGATTTCATGGCCTCAAGCCATTTGTCGGAATCCGGGATTATCATAGCTTCTTCATAGTTCGTAGGTTCGCTGTTGTCTAACAACATAACTTCCAGAACAGGATTACCATACCACTCTGGTGCGGAACGTACTCTGGTCGACCTACGAAGTTCAGTAGTAACTTGATATGAAGTTTCATGATCTTTATCATTATCTTCCTCTCTTATTGGTGTAGGCATCACGGGAACGGTTTTCTCTGATGAGCTACTTTCCAATTCGAGGGAAGGTACAATTACCTCATCAAGTTCTACTTTCCTCCCACTCACTTCTTTCGAGAGAAACTCGTTCTCTAGAAAGGACCCATTCTTGGCAACAAAGACCTTGCCTTCGGATCTATGGTAGAAGGTGTACCCAATTGTTTCTTTAGGGTATCCTATGAAGACGCACTTCTCCGCTTTGGGTTCGAGCTTATCAGGTTGAAGCTTTTTCACATAAGCATCGCATCCCCAAACTTTAAGGAACGACAGCTTAGGTTTCTTGCCAAACCATAGTTCATATGGTGTCGTCTCAACGGATTTAGACGGTGCCCTATTTAACGTGAATGCAGCTGTCTCTAATGCATAACCCCAAAACGATACTGGCAAATCGGTAAGAGACATCATAGAACGCACCATATCCAATAAAGTACGGTTACGATGTTCGGACACACCATTACGCTGTGGTGTTCCAGGTGGCGTGAGTTGTGAAACAATTCCACATTTTCTTAAATGAAGGCCAAACTCGTAACTCAAATATTTGCCTCCGCGATTAGATCGTAGAAACTTTATTTTCTTGTTACGATGATTCTCTACTTCACTTTGAAATTCTTTGAACTTTTCAAATGTTTCAGACTTGTGTTTCATCAAGTAGATATACCCATATCTACTCAAATCATCTGTGAAGGTTAGAAAATAACGATACCCGCCGCGTGCTTCAACATTCATCGGACCGCATACATCAGTATGTATTATTTCCAACAAATCAGTAGCTCGCTCCATTGTTCCGAAGAACGGAGTTTTAGTCATCTTGCCCATGAGGCATGGTTCGCAAGTATCAAATGATTCATAATCAAGAGATTCCAAAAGTCCATCCGCATGGAGTTTCTTCATGCGCTTTACACCAATATGACCGAAATGGCAGTGCCACAAGTATGTTGCACTATCATTATCAACTTTGCATCTTTTGGCATCAATATTATGAATATGTGTATCACTACGATCGGGATTCAACAAGAATAGACCATTCACAAAAGGTGCGTGACCATAAAAGATGTTACTCATATAAATAGAACAACCATTATTCTCTGACTTAAATGAATAACCGTCTCGCAATAAACAAGATCCAGATATAATGTTCATGCTCAACGCTGGCACCAAATAACAATTATTGAGGTCTAAAACTAATCCCGAAGGTAGATGTAGAGGTAGCGTGCCGACGGCGATCACATCAACCTTGGAACCATTCCCGACGCGCATCGTCACCTCGTCCTTAGCCAATCTTCGCTTATTCCGTAGCTCCTGCTTCGAGTTACAAATATGAGCAACCGAACCAGTATCAAATACCCAGGCGCTACTGCGAGCATTAGTGAGGAACACATCAATAACATGTATATCAAATATACCTTTGCTCACTTTGCCATCCTTCTTATCCGCCAAATACTTGGGGCAGTTCCGCTTCCAGTGACCAGTCCCTTTGCAGTAGAAGCACTCTGTTTCAGGCCTGGGTCCAGCTTTGGGTTTCTTCGTGGGAGCGGCAACTTGCTTGCCGTTCTTCTTGAAGTTCCCTTTCTTTCCATTGCCCTTTTTCTTGAAACTAGTGGTTTTGTTAACCATCAACACTTGATGCTCCTTCTTGATTTCTACCTCCGCTGATTTCAGCATCGCGAAGAGCTCAGGAATTGTCTTCTCCATCCCTTGCATATTATAGTTCATCACGAAGCCTTTATAGCTTGCTGGAAGTGACTGAAGAACTCTGTCAATAACACTCTCAACCGAAAGATCAATTCCCAGCTGAGTCAAGTGGTTGTGGTACCCAGACATTCTGAGTATGTGTTCACTGACAGAACTATTCTCCTCCATCTTACAGCTAAAGAACTTGTTGGAGACTTCATATCTCTCAACCCGGGCATTAGCTTGAAATATCAATTTCAGCTCTTGGAACATCTCATATGCTCCGTGGCGTTCAAAACATTTTTGCAGTCCCGGTTCTAAGCCATAGAGCATGGCACACTGAACTATCGAGTAGTCATCAGATCGAGCCTGCCAGGCGTTCACAATGTCTGCAGCAGGTCCATCACCTAGCGGTGCATCAAGGACATAATTCTTCTGTGCAGCAATGAGGATAATCCTCAAGTTACGGACCCAGTCCATGTAGTTAGTACCATCATCTTTCAACTTAGCTTTCTCTAGGAACGCATTAAAATTCAACGGAACAGTAGCACGGGCCATTTATCTACAACATAGATATGCAAAGAAACTATCAAGACTAAGTTCATGATAAATTAAGTTCAATTAATCAAATTACTAATGAACTACCACTTAAAATAACATCCCTTAAGTTAGCTAAGTGATACATGATCCAAATCAACTAGCCCATGTCCGATCATCACGTGAGATGGGATAGTCATCAATGGTGAACATCTCCATGTTGATCATATCTACTATATGACTCATGTTCGACCTTTCGGTCTCCAGTGTTCCGAGACCATGTCTGTACATACTAGGCTCGTCAAGTTTAACCCAAGTATTCTCCTTGTGTAAAACTGGCTTACACCCGTTGTATGTGAACGTAGAATCTATCACACCCGATCATCACGAGGTGCTTCGAAACGACGAACTTTAGCAACGGTGCATACTCGGGGAGAACACTTTTATCTTGAAATTTAGTGAAGGGATCATCTTATAATGCTACCGCCGTTCTAAGCAAAATAAGATGCATAAAGGATAAACATCACATGCAATCAAAATATGTGACATGATATGGCCATCATCTTGTGCTTTTGATCTCCATCTCCAAAGCATCATCATGATCTCCATCGTCACTGGCTCAACACCTTGATCTCCATCTTTGCGTCATGGTCGTCTCGCCAACTATTGCTTCTACAACTATTGCTAACGCATAGTGATAAAGTAAAGCAATTACATGGAGCTTGCATTTCATACAATAAAGAGACAACCATAAGGCTCCTGTCGGTTGCCGATAAATTACAAAACATGATCATCTCATACAATAACGTATATCACATCATGTCTTGACCATATCACATCACAGCATACCCTGCAAAAACAAGTTAGACGTCCTCTACTTTGTTGTTGCAAGTTTTACGTGGCTGCTACGGGCTTCTAGCAAGAACCGTTCTTACCTACGGCACAAAACCACAACGGTGATTTATCAAGTTTGCTGTTTTAACCTTCAACAAGGCCGGCCGCAGTCAAATTCGATTCAACTAAAGTAGGAGAAACAGACACCCGCCAGCCACCTTTATGCAAAACAAGTTGCATGTCTGTCGGTGGAACCGGTCTCATGTACGTGGACATGTAAGGTTGGTCCGGGCCGCTTCATCTTACAATACCGCCGAATCAAAATAAGACGTTGGTGGTAAGCAGTATGACGATCACCGCCCACAACTCTTTGTGTTCTACTCGTGCATATCATCTACGCATAGACCTGGCTCATGATGCCACTGTAGGGAACGTTGCATGGAAAACAAAAAAAATTCTACGCACACGCAAGATCTATCCATGGAGATGCATAGCTACGAGAGGGGGAGTGTGTCTACATACCCTCGTAGACCGTAAGCGGAAGCGTTAGAACAACGCGGTTGATGTCGTCGAACAACTTCACGATCCTACCGACCGAGCACCGAACGTACGGCACCTCCGCGTTCAGCACACGTTCAGCTCGGTGACGTCCTCGACTTCTTGATCCAGCAAGACGGCGAGGTAGTGGATGAGTTCCGGAAGCACGACGGCGTGGTGACGGTGATTGTTATGCTATCTCCGCAGGGCTTCGCCCAAGCACTGCGAAAATATGACCGAGGGACGGAACTGTGGAGGGGGGCGCCGCACACGGCTAAGACAATGTTGTGTTCTCCTTTGGGGCACCCCCTCTCCCCTATTTATATATGTGTAGGGGCTTGGAGTAGAAGGAATAGTGCCACATGAACAGTAATCGTGAATAGTACACACATGGACTTGGACTCCAAAGTCCAGTCCTATTCCTACTAGGACTCTCCCTTTTTCCTTCCCTAGCTGCGTGGGCTTTTGAGGACTTGGTGCGCCTGGCCCAATAAGGCCAGGGCACCTCCCCTTAGCCCATGCCAGCCCTTGGGACGTGGTGGACCCACTTGTGGAATTTCGGACCCCTCCGGAATCCTCCGGAACCTTCTGGAAGCTTCCCGGTACAATACCGAAAAAAACTGCACCTTTTTCCGGAACCCAAAATATGACTTCCCATATATAAATATTTACCTCTCGACCATTCCAAGACTCCTCGTGACGTCCGGGATCTCATCCGGGACTCCGAACAATATTCGGTTACCAATTCACATAACTCATATAACATTATATCGTCAACGAACGTTAAGCGTGCGGACCCTACGGGTTCGGGAATGATGTAGACATGACTGAGACACCTCTCCGGTCAATAACCAATAGCGGAACCTGGATGCTCATATTGGTTCCTACATATTCCACGAAGATCTTATCGGTCGAACCGCAATGACAACATACGTAATTCCCTTTGTCCGTCGGTATGTTACTTGCCCGAGATTCGATCGTCGGTATCTCCATACCTAGTTCAATCTCGTTACCGGCAAGTCTCTTTACTCGTTCCGTAATACATCATCCCGTAACTAACTCCTTAGTCACTTTTCTTGCAAGCTTCTTATGATGTGCATTACCGAGAGGGCCCAGAGATACCTCTCCGAAACACGGAGTGACAAATCCCAGTCTCGATCCATACCAACTCAACGGACACCTTGGAAGATACCTGTAGAGCATCTTTATGATCACCCAGTTACGTTGTGACGTTTGATAGCACACAAGGTATTCCTCCGGTATCCGGGAGTTGCATGATCTCATGGTCTGAGGAACATGTATTTGACATTCAAGAAAGCAGTAGCAATAAATAGAACGATCATATGCTAAGCTAACGGATGGGTCTTGTCCATCACATCATTCTCCTAATGATGTGATCCCGTTATCAAATGACAACTCATGTCTATGGTTAGGAAACCTTAACCATCTTTCATCAACGAGCTAGTCTAGTAGAGGCTCACTAGGGACATGGTATTTGTTTATGTATTCACACATGTATTTAAGTTTCCGGTCAATACAATTCTAGCATGAATAATAAACATTTATCATGAACAAGGAAATATAAAATAATAACAAATTTATTATTGCCTCTAGGGCATATTTCCATCAGAGTATTATACCATTCTTTAGCATCACCCTTTAATGAGAAAGGAAATAACTTAAGAATATAGTGATAGCGAATTTTGTCCTCATGAGCAAATAGGGTGGCGATGTCATTTAATTTAGTAAGATGTGCCACAATAGTTTCAGTTTCATAGCCATGGAAAGGATCAGATTCCACCAAAGTAATTAACTCGGGATCAATAGAGGATTCATAATCCTTATCAGTAACAAATATGGGAGAGGTAGCAAACTTAGGATCATATTTCATTTTCTCCCGCATAGATTTTTCTTTCATTTCAGCAAGTAGTTTTATAATTTCATGTCTATCATTACAATCAAGGATGGCTCTAGCTGTCTCCCTATCAAAGCATTGTTCATCAGGTGTTTCAACTCTAGTAGGAGAGCTAGGTATAATAGGTGAAGCACAATTCTCAAGAGTTTCAGCATTTTCAATTTCTTTAGCTTTAGCAAGTTGTTCACTAAGAAATTCACCAAGTGGCACAGCATTACCAGGCATAGTACTAGCATCATCATGAGTATCATTCATGGCAGAAGTGGTATCATCGATAACTTGCGACATATCAGAATTAATAGCATGTGGTGGTGTTGCAAGTTTACTCAAAACAGAGGGTGAATCAAGTGCAGAGCTAGATGGCAGTTCCTTACCTCCCCTCGTCTTAGAGGGAACGATCTTGGTCTTAGCGTCTTTCAGATTCTTCATAGTGATCAACAGATATAAATCCCAAGTGACTTAGCAAATAAAGCTATGCTCCCTGGCAACGGTGACAGAAAAAGGTCTTGATAACCCACAAGTATAGGGGATCGCAATAGTTTTCGAGGGTAGAGTATTCAACCCAAATTTATTGATTCGACACAAGGGGAGCCAAAGAATATTCACAAGTATTAGCAGTTGAGTTGTCAATTCAACCACACCTGGAGACTAAATATCTGTAGCAGAGTGATCAGTAGCACAGTAGTATGATAGTTTGATAGCAGTAGCAATGATAGTAACAGTAGCAGTAACGGTAACAACAGTAGTAGTAGCAATTGTAACAGCAGTAGTAACAATAGTAACTTAGCAAGAACAATATGTGAAAAGCTCGTAGGCATTGTATCAGTGACTTATGTTGGATAACATTCATCATGTAACAGTCATAACCTAGGGCGACACAGAACTAGCTCCAATTCATCAATGTAATGTAGGCATGTATTCCGTATATAGTCATACGTGCTTGCGATAAGAACTTGCATGACATCTTTTGTCCTACCCTCCCATGGCAGCGGGGTCCATAAGGAAACTAAGGGATATTAAGGCCTCCTTTTAATAGAGAACCGGAACAAAGCATTAACACTTAGTGAATACATGAACTCCTTAAACTACGGCAATCACCGGAAAGAATCCCAATTATTGTCACCTTGGGGTATGCGGATCATAACACATACCAGGTGCATATAACTTGCAAGATCGGATCAAGAACACAAATATATTCATGCAAACATAAAGGGTTCAGATCTGGAATCATGGCACTCGGGCCCTAGTGACAAGCATTAAGCATAGCATAGCAACATCAATCTCAGAACATAGTGGATACTAGGGATCAAGCCCTAACAAAACTAACTCGATTACATGATAAATCTCATCCAACTCATCACCGTCTAGCAAGCCTACGAAGGAATTACTCACTCCCGGTAGTGAGCATCATGAAATTGGTGATGAAGGATGGTTGATGACGACGATGCCGGAAGATCCCCCTCTCCGGAGCCCCAAACGGACTCCAGATCTGGCCTCCCGATGAAGAACAAGAGGTGGCGGCGGCTCCGTATCATGAAACGCAATAAAACTTCCTCTCTTTTTTTTTCTCTGGAATTGTGAATTTATAGTGTTGGAATTAGGTCAGACGGAGCCACGTGGGCCCCACGAGGTACCAGGGCGCGCCTGGGGGGTAGCGCGCCCTGGTGCCTCGTGGGCACTGGGTGGCCCCCCTTCTGTTGATTCTTGCGCCAATAATTTTTATATATTCCATAAAAATTCTCCAAAAAGTTTCATCCAAATCCAAGAACTTTGATTTTCTGCACAAAAACAACACCATGGAAATTCTGCTGAAAACAGCGTCAGTCTGGGTTAGTTCCATTCAAATCATGCAAATTAGGGGCCAAAACAAGAGCAAAAGTGTTTGGAAAAGTAGATACGACGGAGACGTATCAATGTCTTGCATGTGGATACCCGTGGTGACAATGGGGTATTCTATTGAGTTACTTGATGTATGTTTTGGTATTCAACTTGCGGATTCCCGTGGTGACATTGGGGTAATCTAGGCACATAGGTTGATACACGTTTTCGTCCTACGTTCTCTGATAGAAACTTTGGAGTGATTCTTTGTCGCACGTTGAGGGATTGTTATATGATTCAATTATGTTAGCACTGTTGAGAGATTGCACTAGTGAAAGTATGAACCCTAGGCCTTGTTTTCAAGCATTGCATACCGTTTGTGCTCCGTTTTACCACTTGCTACCTTGCTGTTTTTATATTTTCAGATTACAAAAACCTATATCTACTATCCATACTACACTTGTATCACCATCTCTTCGCCGAACTAGTGCACCTATACAATTTACCATTGTATTGGGTGTGTTGGGGACACAAGAGATTTCTTGTATTTGATTGCAGGGTTATTTGAGAGAGACCATCTTCATCCTACACCTCCCACGGATTGATAAACCTTAGGTCATCCACTTGAGGGAAATTTGCTACCGTCCTACAAAACCCTGCACTTGGAGGCCCAACAACGTCTACAAGAATAAAAGTTGCGTAGTAGACATCAGTGTTATAGTTTGGTGATAACTGAGAGAGACTTGGCAGACCTCGTGCTTAGTGGTTTAAAAACTCACATTAGAGAAAAGCTGGAAGGTTATGAGTTTTTAAATATCAACCAAGTCTTACAGAGGGCTTTGGCTCAGGAAAGCCGAAGCAAAGATCTCAAAGAAGTGCATAGATATAAAGTTGATCGTCCTAAGATGAATATGGTTGAATATGACAGTGATCACTCGAACGATGAGGGTGATATTTATGCTACTGAATTTGTTTGGCCGTCTAAGGCGAAACCATTTACTTGCAATGATCTGAAACCGATTCATAAGAATCGAGATGAAGAAATGAAATTTACTTTTAACATTGCAAAGTGTGATAAAATATTTGATGCTTTGCTACAAGCTAAGATTATTAGGATATCTCATACTTTACCGCCGTTTGAAGAGCTGAAACGGCGTGCTTATTGCAAGTATCATAATTCTTTTTTCTCATGCTACTAACAATTGCAATGTTTTTCGACGACAGATACAATCGGCCATTAATGACGGACGATTGAACTTTTCTAAGATGCAAGTTGATAAGCAGCCCTTTCCAATGAATACCATGGATTTGGAGGGGGAAAAGTTGCTCATTCGGCCGGAGGCAGCCGAATCTGCTAACAAAACCAATGTTGTCATAGGTGAGCCCAGGAAAAGCAAAGAGGACAGCAAGGTCTTGGGAAGACTGGTTGTGCTTGACAAGCAACCCGATGGCAAAGAAGTGATCAAGGTCACCATCAAGAATCCTACACTCGGGGGGCAACCACAAGTGCAAGAAAATACTCGTGTTAAATTTGTTAAGCCCAAGAGTCCAGAAGTTGGCAAGTGGAAGACGAATGAAACTAAAGTGCAGCGCAAAAGAATCAAGCCAACTTTTGATATGTTGCTGTCCAGATATGCCAATCAAGCGGCCGGTTCTAGCTCTAACTGGTCATCAAATTTGAAGCACTCAAGATCACCTCCGAGGCAAGAATTTCAGCATCACGCAAGGCCATATGGGTCGTGGGCACTAGGACCATGGTTGGCGCCACCCCCCTATGTGCCATACTACATGGGGGATTTCAATGGAGGATGGGGGCAGCCCCCAATGGCCCCTTATGCATTTCATCTGGGGTGGGCAGAACCAAGGAGGCCCGCTCGTGAGAGGCTTTCTTACCCCATCCGAGGCCGTTTGAACAATTGTGTCAATCGGCCAGTGCAAGATAATCAAAGAAGGGTCAGCAATCAAGTGTGGTGTGCTAAGTCACCAAGTGCCGCAGCAGTTGAGTCGGGAAAAGGCAAGGAAAAAAATGATGCCGACTCACTCATCTTGGGCACCGAAACCTTCAGCATACAGCAGCCGACTGTGCATAGCAACCCGACTGAGCCGATACTTGCCATCGTGCCAAAGCACTCGGCTAATGAGCATGAAGCTAGCACAAGCAAGGCCAAGCCAAAGGATCCAAAATATACGCAACCTAAGTGGTGTCCTCCAGGGCTAACAAAAACACAGAAGAGGAAACTACAGAGGTTAAGGAGTCAAGAGATGGCAGAGCAGGAGGCCGAGAAACAAAGAGATAAATTGTTCAATGACGCTCGGCCCATGGTACCTACAAAACAAGTATGGATGCCTAAACAAATACAAAATGTAGTGGCTTCTACATATATCACAGGAGCGCCTACACCACCAAAGGAGGACGATGCCACCGCTATTACATCATCCACAACACCTATTGATTCCACTTTGCTCGGACAGATTTCAGATTTGGTGGACGCACCCAAGGAGGAGGATGATATGTTGGACTATGAGCCTACACCGGTCCTCGAAGGTATGGATATATGGTGTACTACTTACCCGCTGAGTTTCGTGCTGTAGATGAAGAAGGGGAAGTGGCTCAGCTGGATTTTGGCCCTAAAAATGCAATATTCGAGAAGCCAAAAGAACCAGTGACACACTTGAAACCGTTGTATCTCAGAGGTCATATTAATGGATCGCCGCTTACTCGGATGCTTGTTGATGGTGGTGCTGTAGTAAATCTCATGCCCTATTCGGTCTTCAAGAAATTGGGTTTGCCCGATGAAGAATTGATCAAGACCAATATGGTGCTTAATGGATTTGAAGGCAAAGAGAAAACCGAAGCCAAAGGCGTGATGTATGTGGAGCTTACGGTCGGGAGCAAAACCTTGGCTAATGCGTTCTTTGTCACTGAGGTGCAAGGTAACTACAACGTCATACTAGGCCGTGATTGGGTTCATGCCAACCAATGCGTGCCTTCTACCATGCACCAATTTTTAATTCAGTGGGTTGATGATGAAGTAGAAGTCATTCATGCGGATAACTCGGCTTGCGTTGCTTTGACCGATGCATCGGTGGATTGGCAACACCCCAATGCTACTTGCTTGACGGAACGGGACTTATCAAAGTTTGATTTTCTCAGCGCCACCAAGAGTGGTTTTGTGCCCGTTTCTTTAAAGCCAGTTGGTGGCAATTGGCTCCAAAGTATAATATATTTAAATGGATCCTAACTCTGAGTGGTTACAAAAGCGACTTACAGAATATCGGTCCAGTGAGAACGATATGTATGAGTCTATAGAAGAGTTAGATGATATGGATAAACTTGGACAAGGTTTTACATCGGCCGATCCATTAGAAGAAATAGATATTGGAGATGGTTCAGTTCCTAGACCGACATTTGTAAACAAAAATTTGAAAGCCGATTGTAAAGCCAAGTTAATCGAGCTATTAAAAGAATAAGTTTGTTGCTTTGCATGGGAATATCATGAAATGCCAGGTTTAAGCCGAGAGCTAGTGGAGCATTGGTTACCTATAAAGGCCGATTTTAGACCGTACAAACAATCGGCCAGAAAGTTTAATCCAAAAACATATGACCGGATCAAGGAAGAGATCGGTCGTTTGCTTAAAGCTAATTTTATTAGACCTTGCAGGTATGCCGAATGGATTTCTAATATTGTGCCAGTGGAGAAGAAAGGCTCTGGCAATTTGAGGGTGTGCATTGATTTCAGAGATTTGAATAGAGCTACACCCAAAGATGAGTATCCCATGCCCATAGCTGATATGCTTATTAATGATGCTTCTGGACATAAGGTCATTAGCTTTCTTGATGGTAATGCGGGGTATAACTAGATTTTTATGGCCGAAGAGGACATGTCCAAAACGGCTTTTCGGTGCCCCAGTTTCCTTGGTTTATTCGAGTGGACAGTGATGACCTTTGGATTAAAGAATGCCGGCGCCACGTATCAAAGAGCTATGAATTTAATTTTTCATGATTTACTCGGTGTTATACTTGAAGTCTATATTGATGATATTGTTGTCAAATCCGATGCTTTTGAGTCTCACTTAGCCGATTTGCGTTTAGCTTTTGAAAGGATGAAGAAATATGGACTAAAAATGAATCCTTTAAAGTGTGCATTTGGCGTGTCGGCTGGCAAGTTTTTGGGTTTCATTATTCATGAAGATGGCATAGAAATTGATCCCAAAAAGATAGAAGCTATACAAAAAGTGGAGGCTCCAACATGCAAGAGAGATATGCAAAAATTCGTCGGCAAGATCAATTATTTGAGGAGGTTCATAGCTAATTTGTCAGGGAAAGCTGATGCATTTACTCCTATCCTTCGGTTAAAGAATGATGTTGATTTTACTTGGGGGGCAAAATAGCAAGACACATTTGATATGATCAAAATATATTTGTGCACTCCTCCGGTGATGAAAGCACCCAAGCACAAGGAGCCCTTCAGGCTTTACATTGCAGCGGAGGAAGGTGTTATTAGTACTGTTTTAACTCAAGAGACCGAAGGAAAGGAGCATGTTATCACTTATTTGAGCCGCCGCTTGTTGGATGCCGAGACAAGGTATACATTTATTGAAAATTTATTTCTATGCTTATATTATGCTTGCACAAAATTGAGACATTATCTAGTGCCGAGTGCTTGCATAGTAGCTTGTCAAACCGATGTCATTAAATACATGTTGCATAGACCAATTCTTAGTGGTAGAATTGGCAAGTGGGCTTATGCTTTAATTGAGTACGATTTGGCTTATGAAACTCTAAAATCCATGAAAGGCCCAATTGTTGCTAATTTTATCGTTGAGCATCGGATTAATGACAAGCATGATGTTGATATAAACCTTGTCTCATTAGTACCATGGAGATTATATTTTGATGGTTCAGTTTATAGCAATGACCAAGGTGTTGGTATTGTTTATATATCTCCTCATGGTGTTGTTTTTGAAGCCTCATGCCGCTTAGAATATTTTTGCACAAATAATCAGGCCGAGTATGAAGCATTGTTGTTCGGCCTAGAGATGTTGCTGGCTATAGGTGCTACACATATTGAGGCTTTTGGTGATTCGTTATTAGTAGTGCAACAAATATCCAGAGTTTTTCAATGTTTTGACGAATCACTTAATGTTTATCTTGATAAATGTCTAGATATAATTTCTACTTCGGATTATTTTAGCATTGCTCATATATCTAGGCATGATAATTGGAGAGCAAATGAATTGGCACAACAGGCATCCGGCTATCATGTTGATCATGGCATGTTTCATATTTCTCAAAAGTTGATGTCTAGCCTTGTAAGTGTAGAGGCCGAACCAGAGCCCACTGCTTCGGCCACTAACGAGCAATCTAGTGCAGGTGAAAATCAAGACTGGAGAAAGCCCATTATTGATTATCTATGCAATCTGAGTGAAAGGGTGGACAGGACCGTTCGGCGTATGGCTTTCAAATATACAATGAGAGATGATGATCTTTATCGCCAAACTGTTGATGATGTTCTGTTAAAGTGCTTGGACAAGGACCAAGCGTGAGTTGCTATGGGAGAGGTACATGAAGGAATTTGTGGCACTCATCAGTCGGCCCCCAAGATGAAATGGTTATTGAGACGTGCTGGGTTTTATTGGCCGACTATGATCAATGATTGCTTCAGGTATTATAAAGGGTGTGAAGCTTGTCAAGTTTGGTGATATTCAATTTGCTCCTGCTGCTATGTTCCATCCTATTATCAAGTCGTGGCCTTTTAGAGGTTGGGGTTTAGACTTCATTGGAGAAATTCATCCGTCTTCCTCAAAGGGGCATCGGTTCGTATTGGTGGCAACCAATTATTTCACTAAATGATCTGAAGCAGTACCTCTCAAGAACATGACGCATACAGAGGTAATTCAATTCATAACAGAGCACATTATTCATAGATTCGGCATTCCTCAAACATTAACTACAGATCAAGGTTCATCTTTCATGTCATATCAAGTTAGAGAATTTGCCGAATCTTATAACATAAAGATGCTCAGTTCCTCTCCATATTATGCCCAAGCTAATGGACAAGCTGAGTCTAGCAAAAAAATATTAATCAAGCTCATCAAGAAGAAGATTGAAGATAATCCAAGGAAATGTCATGAGTTGTTGTCTGAAGCTTTGTGGGCACACAGAATCTCAAGGCATGGCGCCACAAAGGTAACTCCGTATGAGCTAGTATATGGTCAAGAGGCCGTTCTACCAGTGTAAATAAATTTGAATGCCTTGAGAATAGCCAAACAAAAAGATTTATCGGCAGTGGACTTTTATAACTTGACGATGGACAATATTGATGAGGTTGCCAATAAACGTTTGGCTGCTTTAAAGGCCATAGAGAGAGACAAGTTGAGGGTGGCAAGAGCTTATAAGAAAAAGGTCAAGTTGAAGAATTTTCAAGTTGGCGATCTCGTGTGGAAAGTGATCCTGCCGATTGGTTCAAGAGATAGAAAATTCGGGAAGTGGTCTCCAAGCTGGGAAGGTCCTTTTAAGATTGCAAGAGTAGTTCCCGGAAACTCATATTTGGTGGATCCATACAAGGGGCATTGTTACCACGAGCTCTCAATGGCAAGTATTTGAAGAAGTACCACCCAAGTGTGTGGCAAGAAGCCTAAGTAGTCAATGGCCGATATATGATTATCGCCCTTAGCATAAAACATGGCCGATACATGCTTATCGCCCTAAGAAAATTTAAAATGGCCGATGGAGTGTTGACATCATCCTTAGAACAAGCACAATGCAAATTATTTTTCGGCATACAAGTTTTGCCAAAAAAACAGGGGGGCGTGTGTTGACACCAGATTTTGGCATGGTCAAAAACTTAACTAAGATGACCTCAAATGGAAAAGTTCTCAACATGCGAAAGTTCCGTATCGTCAAAGTGTGAAACTTTGATGTTTGGGTCATCACCATCCGATCTCATCTAAAGGGCCGAAACTGTGCTTGAAGTACTAAGATTTTGGCACTCAGAGTACTGTTCGGCCAATTATGCCCTCAAGACAGCCTAATATGAGAAAACTTTCTACATGAATTGTCTTCGTATCGTCGAAACGGTCGATTTTGATATAAAAATCGTCCAAATCCGAGATCGTATGCAAAAGTTAGGGGCAACACTCTGCGGACCGGTCCTGAGTGAAAAGTGACGCGAGGGACCAGACACCCACCTAGGTGGTGTCTGATGGGTCGCGTGAGTTATCCGGCCTTTGCCGGCTGAATGAAGCTTGCCGGCGAAAAGCTTGCCGGCCGAGTGAAAAGCTTGCCGGCGTGAAAAGCTTGTCGGTTTTTGAGTGCTTGCCGGTTTTGAGTGCTTGCCGGTTTTGGGTGCTTGCAGGTCGAGTGCTTGCCGGTTTTGAGAGCTTGCCGTTTTGACAGCTTGTCGGTTTTGAGTCCTTGCCGGTTTCGAATGCTTGCCGGTTTTGGGTGCTTGCCGGTTTTGAGTGCTTGCCGGTTTTGAAAGGCTTGCCGGTTTGACTGAAGATCCAAACAGAAGCTGAAGATGGGCTCAAAAGATTATCTAGATGACCTCGGATGGAAAAGTGTTCTACATGGAAGTTGTGCGTATCATCGAAACGGTCAACTTTGCTTTTGGAGTCATCATCATCTGAGATAGTATACAGCCTACAAAGTTGCTACAAAACTCGGACAGTCTAGAAAACTGTGTGACCGAGAACGACTGGAAGTTAAAGATGGCCCTGTAGGGTATATAAGATGGCCTCGAATCGAAAAACGTTTAACATTAAAGTTGTTTGTATCGTCGAAACGATTAAATTTGCTTTTGGGCTCATTTTCATCCGAGGTCGTTTCTGGTCTGTGAGATCCAAAAACCGAACTGTTGTCTCAGACTTACCTAAATCCGAGTTCGGTTTATTTTGGAAAGATTTGGACGGGATTTGGAGTCCTTTTCTTGTACGGGAAGTCCAGCCGCCTCATAAATAGATGAGAGGTGACGGCCGATTGAACAACACACAATCGAACAAATCAATATACCACATTTTCATCTACGTTTTATCTCTCCATCGTTTTTCTCTCGTTCTTCGCTGTTCCTCGAGTTTGAGAGCTGTGAATCCCGAGGCTCTAGGGGCGAGCGAATCGACCTAGGCCAGCCCATAGCCGCTGCACTCCCTGACGGGGTCCCTCCCGGGTGTGCGGGGTTTCGGGTCTTCAAAAGCGTCTGCCGGCTGTCTTGCGTATCGCGCTGCCGGTCGGACCTCCTTCGACGTGAGCTGCGGTGTATCACCCCCGGTGTCGAGGGTACACGGTGTCGTGTTCGTGTGTCAACACATGTATCAATATGCAGACAGTTGACCGCTCTAAGCATCCCTAGGTGTACATGAAGTTAAAATTAATTAATTCTTCATGAATTTAAATAATGTTTGTCAATTTCGAAAGTGTACAGGATGTTAAAATAAAAAATATAAAAAGGAAGAATGAACAGGAAAACAAGAAAAAACCGAAAGAAACAATAGAAAGAGTAACCAGATTGGGAGCATCTACAGGCTTCCCAAAATCGGAATGCCCAAGCGATTGCGCTGCCTGGCCGCCTGCCTTGCTCGGCAATTCCTATTTAGCGCTTCAGGCGCTAGTTTTAGCCATTATGACCAACTCGCGCACACCCCCCTCGTCGATATAATCTCTGTGGGCCGGTCCATTAAAAGTGTTCGAGCGACACACTTCTGTGACAGTTTTGGGAAGATTCGAGAAGTTCCCAGGCTAGTTTTGGGAAATTCCCAGGCTGTTTTTTTACTCTGGTTTTCTTCGGTTTTTCACTTGGTTTTTTTCGATTTTAATTTTCTTTTTCTTTTGTCGTTTTTCATTTTCCTTTTTCCTTTTTTCCTTTGTTTTTTTTTTGTGTTTTTTTTATAAATCCGTGAAAAAATTAAAAATGTAAACTTTCTTCAAATTTGTGAAGTTTTTTGTGAATCAAAGATTTTATAAAAAAATCGTGAACGTATTTTCAAATTGAATGAAATTTATTTATAATCGATCAACTTTCTTTTCAAATTCGATGATTTTTTTTCAAAATCAATGAATTTTTTTAAAGTTCAATGTTTTTTAAACCGATGAACTTTTTTCAAAATCGATGTACGTTTTTAAAAAAATTGATGATTCTTTTTTAAAATTGATGAGCTTTTTTCAAATTCGTGAACTTTTTTTAAGTTTGTGACCTTTTAAAAAAAATCCGTGGATATTTTTTGAATTCACGTTCTTCTTTGTTTTTTAAAGAAAATTGTATTTTTTTAAAAAAGTCAACAGTTAATTGCCCAACTAGTCAAGAGAGACCGGTCAAACCCTGACCGAGAGAACAAGGCAACCCTAGCGACGAGCGAACAGCACGGCCTTGATACTGCGCCGGCCTAGATTGCAGGGCACGTGGGCGCCAGTTCTCTAGCGAGCACCCGCCTCGCTCTGCCTCCACGGGAACTTGTTGAAACTTAATGGGCCGCCCCATAAAAAACACTCGCCATGGACGCTGTAGGCCCTGCCTATCGTTAACTTAGCATTCGGCACCATAAAAACACTTTCAATTTTTTGTTCACGTTTTAAAAAATATTCTTTTTTTTTCAAAAAGTGTTCACATTTTCAAAACAATGTTCAGAATTTAGAATATTGTTCCCATTTTTAAAATAAATTTTTAAAAATTCAAAAAATGTTAATAATTTCAAAATTTTGTTCATGATTTCAAACAAATGTTCATAACTTTGAAAAATGCTCGTGTTTTTTAAAAGTAAATTCGAAAAAAAATCACGTTGTCAAATTTGGTTCCGAGATTCAAAAAATGTTCTTGTTTCCAAAAGTTGTTCACAGATCCAAAAAAATGTGCTTTTTCAATTTTTTTCAGTGTTTCAATAAATGTTTCCATTTATCAAAAAAGTTCGCATTTTCAAATTTTGTTAAAAATTGAATAAAATGTTCCTGTTTTTCAAAAATTGTTCATAGATTAAAAAATGTTCCTGTTTTCACAAATTGTCCGAGTTTAAAAAAATACAAATTTTGAAATGCTTGCATTTTCAAAAAAATATTCACTTTTTCCAAAAAAAAACGCATTCACATTTTAAAAAAAAGTTTAAATCTGTCGTGGCTTATATAGTTCTTATGCCCCGCTTTGCTTATTTACACATCGAAGTTTATCAAGTACAGTGACTTGCAACGACCATTCACTGGGAGGTTCCAGGTTCGATCCCTCATACCCACATGACTTTTTTCGGAGTGGTTGCTCAATTTTTGCAGATCAAGTAACGAAGTACACAAAAAAGAACAAAGTAGCAACCGGTGAAAATAGGATATATGCCTACACACATGACCTATTATTGAACCGTTATCCCAACCGGTCACGAGTATCTCATGTTACCATCTCCCATTGGTTGCATCCAGATACCATAAGCTCTCGTACTTTTGCATGGTGTAGGAAGGACCATGTACAGATCCATCTTGTAGCTCGGAAGATAACCTTCAAAAAATTATGAAAGTTTATTCAATTTCAAACACAGTCATTCATACAGTTCCATAGAGACCAAAGAAAAGCACGAACTCCCACACAGATCCGTGAGTCTTTCTACAAGGATTAACTTGGGTATGCATCAACAGCAAGGAAATTTCGGCATCAAAACAGACTAAGAAAATCATAATTAGTTACATTATTTTTCTGGAAAAGTCTCAGCACATTTGGATGAGTAGTTTAAGATAATCGTCATTCTAATAAAATTGTCCAAGCTTGATTGAATCTTGACTGAAAATTCCAAATTTCTAGGAAACTTTGAAAAGTAAACATGGCCGCTTAGTGAAAAATACACCGTTATTGCCACTAACAAGTGGGTCCGGCCCGTCGATTTTGATGTTATATGGGGATTTTGGAGTCCTACGACAATCACGGGCACAAAAATTGTGGTTTTACAACTAAAAAAAAATCAACAGTTGGGGTTCTTTGAGCGTAAGATCCCCTAGAACTGGGGTTCCCTGAAATTTATTCCTTATTATAAGCCGCCGTCCACTCTGATTGCTGAGCGAAGTACCCATGTCGCCTGCGCAGATGCACCATCCAATCCGTGATATGCTCTGGCTAAAGAAGTTCACGCTGTCACCAAGGACAGGTACTTGCGAAATGGGTCTTCAGTTGATTGACTAACTAATCTTTTCTCGCCGACTTGGACTAAACTGTAGGCTGTAGCTGACCAGAGTCTCTACGTGGTGGAGAGTAAGCCGTGCCGGCGCATCAATTCTGCACCACTACCTTGGGCTTGGAGGATCCTTCCATTGAGCAGCACGTTTTTAAGAGATCAGGAGCATGTCTCTATCTGTCGGCAAAAACCGGCCAAAGAGCAGAAGCAAGCGGCTCACCGCGAGGCGAAAGCCAAGAGGTGTTCTGAAAAGTCCGGCAACGGCATTGATATATTTGATTTTTCTACCTTTTAAAAAAACTAGCCTTGATTAGTCCACTTCTTTTTTACCACTTATTATGTGAAAAGAAAAGGCTGATGAATCGGTCTTGAGTCGTCGCAGATTTTAGTTTCAGGTTGCAACTTGCAAAAAGAAATGGGCAATGAGCATAAGACCTTTCTTATTTGTGTGAATATATTCAGCAGTATGGCCCTTCAATTCTAAAGAGTACATTCTAATATTCAGGAGTAGTTTATGCTTCAAGTCCTGAAATCCATTGCCTTGTTGTCGAGGCATTCTAGGGTCAGAAGAGCCTTTCCCTTTAAGAAAGCTGAAAATGACTAATCATTCGCTTAATCAGTACTGTATGCAACTGGCCCTAACAGTGTGCAAATGGCCATGTATCTTCAGACTTAAGCCTGCACCCGAAAAAAACCGTCAGATAAGTTCAAAAGCACTAAATTTCTTTATTAAAGCATGCACAAACTTAACTAAGATTGCTTGGATCCGGGTCCAGGGGAATGTTTTGTGCCCAGGCAATCTTCATATAAATAAATAAGGATGGATGAGGATGACCGAAAGCACGCGAGATTCCGGTGAAGTATGCAAAAGGAAATAACACTGCCACACCGGGTGGACCTTCTGATCAACAAAATAATGAGCTCAGAATGTTTCAATCTTCAGATGTCAACAATCCTACCACTTCCTCTGAATTTCGTGATTTGGTTCTGTCAGAAAAGTTTTCCCTTCCCCCCTCCTCAAAGAAAAGAAAAAAGTTTGTGCATGTTTGGCCTGAGCTCATAGCTCATAAGCCACACAGTTGAGAGTTGACCTTTACACCCGCCATTTGAACGAACACACGAAAGCAGAGGCAACATGACACAGAGATTTTATAAATTTATAACATGTAAAATCTGAGAACATCATGAGACAAATGTTAATAACGTGTGAGATCAAACATTCGTCAGCATTATCACTTTATCAGTAGCCGCGTGAAATCTGCAGGAGCTTTTTTTTTTTGCGAGAAAAATCTGCAGGAGCTTAGCCATCTGTGTGTTTGACGGGAATTGAGAAAGTGGCCATCTGTTTCCCTGCAGATCTTAGTTTATTTCCCGCCATGCGTGTCATCATCATCAGTGGATGCCTTTTGAAAGGAGCATGGATTGTTCCATGGAAATCACATCGCATTAGCGAAACAATTTGTATTGGTCGCGAGGACCGATCACTGTCAGCAGGCTTTCATTTATCCTGTCAGGAATCATGACCAGGCGCAAGAAACACGCACTCAATTGGCATGAATTTGGCATATTCATCTCTTCTTGGAACCAACAATTACCCCCTCTCACTCACAATATAGGTACTGCAGAACATTAACGTGATCTCCGAATTAACACTGAACCTTTCATAGATAAATGTGTTTTCAAACAAAAATAATTATATACTCTATAAAATATATGTGCCTATCATGGTACTAAATGAAGTAACATCAGTTTAACGTTGTTCATCTTTGTTTTTATTTTTTGAGTTGTGATGTCGTTCATCTCGGTAATTCTTTTTGTATAGATGGTCAAACCTAAAAACGTCTGACCGGCATAAATGCTAAAATTGCTTATATTATGAATTGGAAAGAGTGGGAAATACGAGGAAACATATGTAAATTTTACTCCCTCGGTCCCATAATATAAGAGTGTTTTTGACACTATGGGACGGAGGGAGTATTACTTTATTTTTTTAATGAATTTCCACGTTTTCGTTTCAAAATACAATGCATGTTAGGTTTCATTAGGACAAGACCTTAACCAGCGATTACTCTATTATATATTTCTCATCCCCTCTAAGTTTGAGATTTTTTTAACTAATTGCACTTAAATTGTCTCTCACCCTACTTACATATCCTCAACTTTTGTAGATGGTCGTTGCACCCCCAGGGCCTCCTTGACACCAGATTCCCCGCGCTTCTCACGGATTGCCTTAAGAAGTGCCGCTTATGTCGAATGCGCGTCTACATCATCCATGAGCATGAGATCAACGACATTGTGTCGGAGTACCACGTCGAGGTGTTCGTGGCAGGCAAGGATACCCCTCAGAGTTGGTTCTTCGTTTGTGCCTAGATGACTACTATGGAGATGGTCGTCCAAGTAGCAACCCTCGAATCCCTCGACCGCCTTTGAGACATTCTTCCGAACATATAGAATGAGAGAGGCATCTACTTCCTCTCATTCAACAATGACTCCCGTGCCTAGAGCCACGTCCATGAGCCCGTCAAGGAGATGGCATAGCCCTAGAATACACTGATCACTTGTCCCTTGCCAGTGATAGAGTGTTTCACCTCCTCATCCAAGTGTTCGAGGAGACTCGTCGAGTTCTGCATCGCACCCAGGACCTGCTCCATATGGCTCGCGAGGAGATATACAAGCTTGAGAAGGAGTTACCGTTTGGAGGACGGCAGAGTTATCACTTATCGAGAAGGATCACCCCTATAGGGGGCCATTGGCCCCCCTCGCCCCCAATGAATCTCCGCCACTACAACAGAGCGTTTTTAGAAACACAGTACAAATGCAAACACTTACAACAAAAGCTATTTTTGGGTTCATATTGACAATACTTCCCTTCAACATTCTCACAATCTTTTTTCCAGTTCATGAAGATGAATGATTTATCTTCATGGGGGGCCTGTCGCGAAGACTTTGTTGTTAAAACTTGAGTTAGCCTATGATATAATATGTTGATTGTTGAGCTTGTAAAACTAATGTTGTTGGTCTGATCTCCTTTAGTGGGAGTTTGTGTGTTTAGCATCCTTAGGTGTGGTTTAGATATCCAGGGATGTAGGCTTTTCTTTACTCCTGTTCTATGTGTGAGGTATCGTTCTGTAGTGTTGTAGGATCGAAAGTATGTCTAGAGGGGGGTGATTAGACTACTTGACCAAATAAAACCTAACCTTTTCCCAGATTTTAATTGTGGGCAGATTTTAACAATAGTACATGTCAAGCATCACCCTACACATGCAATTCTAAGAGTATAGCAGCGGAAAGTAGATAATTGCATATGTAAGTAAAGGAGGGGATCGGAGATTTCAAACGCAATGAAGACACGGTGGTTTTTGGCGTGGTTCCGATAGGTGGTGCTATCGTACGTCCACATTGATGGAGACTTCAACCCACGAAGGGTAACGGCTGCGCGAGTCCACGGAGGGCTCCACCCACAAAGGGTCCATGAAGAAGCAACCTTGTCTATTCCACCATGGCTTACGTCCACGAAGGACTAGCCTCACTCGGGGTAGATCTTCATGAAGTAGGCGATCTCCTTGCCCTGACAAACTGCTTGGTTCAACTCCACATCAGGTTGGAGGCTCCCAAGTGACACCTAACCAATCTAGGAGACACCACTCTCCAAAAGGTAATAGACGGTGTGTTGTTGATGAACTCCTTGCTCTTGTGCTTCAAATGATAGTCTTCCCAGCAGTCAAACAACTCCTCACAGATTTGGCTATGGTGTGTTGGGGAACGTTGCATGGAAAACAAAAAAAATTCTACGCACACGCAAGATCTATCCATGGAGATGCATAGCTACGAGAGGGGGAGTGTGTCTACGTACCCTCGTAGACCGTAAGTGGAAGCGTTAGAACAACGCGGTTGATGTCGTCGAACAACTTCACGATCCAACCGACCGAGCACCGAACGTACGGCACCTCCGCGTTCAGCACACGTTCAGCTCGGTGACGTCCTCGACTTCTTGATCCAGCAAGACGGCGAGGTAGTGGATGAGTTCCGGCAGCACGACGGCGTGGTGACGGTGATGGTGATGTTATCTCCGCAGGGCTTCGCCTAAGCACTGCGAAAATATGACCGAGGGACGGAACTGTGGAGTGGGGCGCCGCACACGGCTAAGACAATGTTGTGTTCTCCTTTGGGGCGCCCCCTCTCCTCTATTTATATATGTGTAGGGGCTTGGAGTAGAAGGAATAGTGCCATGTGAACAGTAACCGTGAATAGTACACGTGGACTTGGACTCCAAAGTCCAATCCTATTCCTACTAGGACTCTCCCTTTTTTTCCTTCCCTAGCTGCGTGGGCTTTTGAGGACTTGGTGCGCCTGGCCCAATAAGGCCAGGGCGCCTCCCCTTAGCCCATGCCAGCCCTTGGGACGTGGTGGACCCACTTGTGGACTTCCGGACTCCTCCGGAATCCTCCGGAACCTTCTGGAAGCTTCCCGGTACAATACCAAAAAAAACTGCACCTTTTTTCGGAACCCAAAATATGACTTCCCGTATATAAATCTTTACCTCTCGACCATTCCGAGACTCCTCGTGACGTCCGGGATCTCATCCGGGACTCCGAACAATATTCGGTTACCAATTCACATAACTCATATAACACTATATCGTCAACGAACGTTAAGCGTGCGGACCCTACGGTTTCGGGAATGATGTAGACATGACTGAGACACCTCTCCGGTCAATAACCAATAGCGGAACCTGGATGCTCATATTGGTTCCTACATATTCCACGAAGATCTTATCGGTCGAACCGCAATGACAACATACGTAATTCCCTTTGTCCGTCGGTATGTTACTTGCCCGAGATTCGATCGTCGGTATCTCCATACCTAGTTCAATCTCGTTACCGGCAAGTCTCTTTACTCGTTCCGTAATACATCATCCCGTAACTAACTCCTTAGTCACTTTTCTTGCAAGCTTCTTATGATGTGCATTACCGAGAGGGCCCAGAGATACCTCTCCGAAACACGGAGTGACAAATCCCAGTCTCGATCCATGCCAACTCAACGGACACCTTCGGAGATACCTGTAGAGCATCTTTATGATCACCCAGTTACGTTGTGACGTTTGATAGCACACAAGGTATTCCTCCGATATCCGGGAGTTGCATGATCTAATGATCTGAGGAACATGTATTTGACATTCAAGAAAGCAGTAGCAATAAACAGAACGATCATATGCTAAGCTAACGGATGGGTCTTGTCCATCACATCATTCTCCTAATGATGTGATCCCGTTATCAAATGACAACTCATGTCTATGGTTAGGAAACCTTAACCATCTTTGATCAACGAGCTAGTCTAGTAGAGGCTCACTAGGGACACGGTATTTGTTTATGTATTCACACATGTATTTAAGTTTCCGGTCAATACAATTCTAGCATGAATAATAAACCTTTATCATGAACAAGGAAATATAAAATAATAACAACTTTATTATTGCCTCTAGGGCATATTTCCATCAGTCTCCCACTTGCACTAGAGTCAATAATCTAGATTACATAGTAATGAATCTAACACCCATGGAGTCTTGGTGCTGATCATGTTTTGCTCGTGGAAGAGGCTTAGTCAACGGGTCTGCCACATTCAGATCCGTGTGTACTTTGCAAATTTCTATGTCTCCATCCTTGACATATTCACGAATGGAGTTGAAGCGTCTCTTGATGTGTTTGGTCTTCTTGTGAAACCTGGGCTCCTTGGCTATGGCAATTGCTCCAGTGTTGTCACAAAAGATTGTCATTGGACCCGATGCACTAGGTATTACACCTAGATCGGATATGAAATCCTTCATCCAGACTCCTTCATGTGCTGCTTCCGAAGCAGCTATGTATTCCGCTTCACACGTAGATCCCGCCACGACGCTCTGCTTGGAACTGCACCAACTGACAGCTCCACCATTTAATATAAATACGTATCCGGTTTGTGACTTAGAGTCATCCGGATCAGTGTTGAAGCTTGCATCGACGTAACCCTTTACGACGAGCTCTTCGTCACCTCCATAAACGAGAAACATGTCCTTGGTCCTTTTCAGGTACTTCAGGATATTCTTGACCGCTGTCCAATGATCCACTCTTGGATTACTCTGGTACCTCCCTGCCAAACTTATGGCAAGGCACACATCAGGTCTGGTACACAGCATGGCATACATAATAGAATCTATGGCTGAGGCATAGGGAATGACTTTCATTTTCTCTATATCTTCTGCCGTGGTCGGGCATTGAGTCTGACTCAACTTCACACCTTGCAAGACAGGCAAGAACCCTTTCTTTGACTGATCCATTTTGAACTTCTTCAAAACTTTGTCAAGGTATGTGCTTTGTGAAAGTCCTATCAAGCGTCTTGATCTATCCCTATAGATCTTGATGCCCAATATATAAGCAGCTTCACCGAGGTCTTTCATTGAAAAATTCTTATTCAAGTATCCCTTTATGCCATGCAGAAATTCTATATCATTTCCAATCAACAATATGTCATCCACATATAATATTAGAAATGCTACAGAGCTCCCACTCACTTTCTTGTAAATACAGGCTTCACCGTAAGTCTGTACAAAACCATATGCTTTGATCACCTCATCAAAGCGTATATTCCAACTCCGAGATGCTTGCACCAGTCCATAGATGGATCGCTGGAGCTTGCACACTTTGTTAGCACCCTTAGGATCGACAAAACCTTCTGGTTGTATCATATACAACTCTTCTTTGAGAAAACCATTAAGGAATGCAGTTTGACATCCATTTGCCAGATTTCATAATCATAAAATGCGGCAATTGCTAACATGATTCGGACAGACTTAAGCATCGCTACGGGTGAGAAAGTCTCATCGTAGTCAACCCCTTGAACTTGTAAAAAACCTTTCGCGACAAGTCGAGCTTTGTAGACAGTGATATTACCATCAGCATCTGTCTTCCTCTTAAAAATCCATTTATTCTCAATGGCTTGCCGATCATCGGGCAAGTCCACCAAAGTCCATACTTTGTTCTCATACATGGATCCTATCTCAGATTTCATGGCCTCAAGCCATTTGTCGGAATCCAGGCTTATCATAGCTTCTTCATAGTTCGTAGGTTCGCCATTGTCTAACAACATAACTTCCAGAACAGGATTACCGTACCACTCTGGTGCGGAACGTACTCTGGTCGACCTACGAAGTTCAGTAGTAACTTGATCTGAAGTTTCATGATCTTTATCATTATCTTCCTCTCTTATTGGTGTAGGCATCACGGGAACGGTTTTCTCTGATGAGCTACTTTCCAATTCGAGAGAAGGTACAATTACCTCATCAAGTTCTACTTTCCTCCCACTCACTTCTTTCGAGAGAAACTCCTTCTCTAGAAAGGACCCATTCTTGGCAACAAAGACCTTGCCTTCGGATCTGTTGTAGAAGGTGTACCCAATTGTTTCTTTAGGGTATCCTATGAAGACGCACTTCTCCGCTTTGGGTTCGAGCTTATCAGGTTGAAGCTTTTTCACATAAGCATCGCATCCCCAAACTTTAAGAAACGACAGCTTAGGTTTCTTGCCAAACCATAGTTCATATGGTGTCGTCTCAACGGATTTAGACGGTGCCCTATTTAACTTGAATGCAGCTGTCTCTAATGCATAACCCCAAAACGATAGTGGCAAATCGGTAAGAGACATCATAGAACGCACCATATATCCAATAAAGTACGGTTACGACGTTCGGACACACCATTACGCTGTGGTGTTCCAGGTGGCGTGAGTTGTGAAACAATTCCACATTTTCTTAAATGAAGGCCAAACTCGTAACTCAAATATTCGCCTCCGCGATCAGATCGTAGAAACTTTATTTTCTTGTTACGATGATTCTCTACTTCACTCTGAAATTCTTTGAACTTTTCAAATGTTTCAGACTTGTGTTTCATCAAGTAGATATACCCATATCTACTCAAATCATCTGTGAAGGTTAGAAAATAACGATACCCGCCGCGTGCTTCAACATTCATCGGACCGCATACATCGGTATGTATTATTTCCAACAAATCAGTAGCTCGCTCCATTGTTCCGGAGAACGGAGTTTTAGTCATCTTGCCCATGAGGCATGGTTCGCAAGTATCAAATGATTCATAATCAAGAGATTCCAAAAGTCCATCCGCATGGAGTTTCTTCATGCGCTTTACACCAATATGACCTAAACGGCAGTGCCACAAATATGTTGCACTATCATTATCAACTTTTTATCTTTTGGAATCAATATTATGAATATGTGTATCACTACGATCGAGATTCAACAAGAATAGACCATTCACAAAAGGTGCGTGACCATAAAAGATGTTACTCATATAAATAGAACAACCATTATTCTCTGACTTAAATGAATAACCGTCTCGCAATAAACAAGATCCAGATATAATGTTCATGCTCAACGCTGGCACCAAATAACAATTATTGAGGTCTAAAACTAATCCCGAAGGTAGATGTAGAGGTAGCGTGTCGACGGCGATCACATCAACCTTGGAACCATTTCCGACGCGCATCGTCACCTCGTCCTTAGCCAATCTTTGCTTATTCCGTAGCTCCTGTTTCGAGTTACAAATATGAGCAACCGAACCAGTATCAAATACCCAGGCGCTACTACGAGCATTAGTGAGGAACACATCAATAACATGTATATCAAATATACCTTTGCTCACTTTGCCATCCTTCTTATCCGCCAAATACTTGGGGCAGTTCTGCTTCCAGTGACCAGTCCCTTTGCAGTAGAAGCACTCTGTTTCAGGTCTGGGTCCAGCTTTGGGTTTCTTTGTGGGAGCGGCAACTTGCTTGCCGTTCTTCTTGAAGTTTCCCTTCTTTCCCTTGCCCTTTTTCTTGAAACTAGTGGTTTTGTTAACCATCAACACTTGATGCTCCTTCTTGATTTCTACCTCCGCTGATTTCAGCATCGTGAAGAGCTCGGGAATTGTCTTCTCCATCCCTTGCATATTATAGTTCATCACGAAGCCTTTATAGCTTGGTGGCAGTGACTGAAGAACTCTGTCAATAACACTCTCAACCGAAAGATCAATTCCCAGCTGAGTCAAGTGGTTGTGGTACCCAGACATTCTGAGTATGTGTTCACTGACAGAACTGTTCTCCTCCATCTTACAGCTAAAGAACTTGTTGGAGACTTCATATCTCTCAACCCGAGCATTAGCTTGAAATATCAATTTCAGCTCTTGGAACATCTCATATGCTCCGTGGCGTTCAAAATGCTTTTGCAGTCCCGGTTCTAAGCCGTAGAGCATGGCACACTGAACTATCGAGTAGTCATCAGATCGAGCCTGCCAGGCGTTCACAACGTCTGCAGCAGCTCCATCACCTAGCGGTGCATCAAGGACATAATTCTTCTATGCAGCAATGAGGATAATCCTCAAGTTACGGACCCAGTCCGTATAGTTGCTACCATGATCTTTCAACTTAGCTTTCTCTAGGAACGCATTAAAATTCAACGGAACAGTAGCACGGGCCATTTATCTATAGCATAGATATGCAAAGAAACTATCAAGACTAAGTTCATGATAAATTAAGTTCAATTAATCAAATTACTAATGAACTCCCACTTAAATTAACATCCCTCAAGTTAACTAAGTGATACATGATCCAAATCAACTAGCCCATGTCCGATCATCACATGAGATGGGATAGTCATCAATGGTGAACATCTCCATGTTGATCATATCTACTATATGACTCATGTTCGACCTTTCGGTCTCCAGTGTTCCGAGACCATGTCTGTACATGCTAGGCTCGTCAAGTTTAACCCAAGTATTCTGCTTGTGTAAAACTGGCTTACACCAGTTGTATGTGAACGTAGAATCTATCACACCCGATCATCACGAGGTGCTTCGAAACGACGAACTTTAGCAACGGTGCATACTCGGGGAGAACACTTTTATCTTGAAATTTAGTGAAGGGATCATCTTATAATGCTACCGCCGTTCTTAGCAAAATAAGATGCATAAAGGATAAACATCACATGCAATCAAAATATGTGACATGATATGGCCATCATCTTGTGCTTTTGATCTCCATCTCCAAAGCATCATCATGATCTCCATCATCACCGGCTCGACACCTTGATCTCCATCGTTGCGTCGTGGTCGTCTCGCCAACTATTGCTTCTACAACTATTGCTAATGCATAGCGATAAAGTAAAGCAATTACATGGCGCTTGCATTTCATACAATAAAGAGACAACCATAAGGCTCCTGCCGGTTGCCGATAAATTACAAAACATGATCATCTCATACAATAACGTATATCACATCATGTCTTGACCATATCACATCACAGCATACCCTGCAAAAACAAGTTAGACGTCCTCTACTTTGTTGTTGCAAGTTTTACGTGGCTGCTACGGGCTTCTAGCAAGAACCATTCTTACCTACGGCACAAAACCACAACGGTGATTTATCAAGTTTGCTATTTTAACCTTCAACAAGGACCGGCCGCAGTCAAATTCGATTCAACTAAAGTAGGAGAAACAGACACCCGCCAGCCACCTTTATGCAAAACAAGTTGCATGTCTGTCGGTGGAACCGGTCTCATGTACGTGGACATGTAAGGTTGGTCTGGGCCGCTTCATCTTACAATACCACCGAATCAAAATAAGACGTTGGTGGTAAGCAGTATGACGATCACCGCCCACAACTCTTTGTGTTCTACTCGTGCATATCATCTACGCATAGACCTGGCTCATGATGCCACTGTTGGGGAACGTTGCATGGAAAACAAAAATAATTCTACGCACGCGCAAGATCTATCCATGGAGATGCATAGCTACGAGAGGGGGAGTGTGTCTACGTACCCTCGTAGACCGTAAGTGGAAGCGTTAGAACAACGCGGTTGATGTCGTCGAACAACTTCACGATCCAACCGACCGAGCACCGAACGTACGGCACCTCCGCGTTCAGCACACGTTCAGCTCGGTGACGTCCTCGACTTCTTGATCCAGCAAGACGGCAAGGTAGTGGATGAGTTCCGGTAGCACGACGGCGTGGTGACGGTGATGGTGATGTTATCTCCGCAGGGCTTCGCCTAAGCACTGCGAAAATATGACCGAGGGACGGAACTGTGGAGGGGGGCGCCGCACACGGCTAAGACAATGTTGTGTTCTCCTTTGGGGCGCCCCCTCTCCTCTATTTATATATGTGTAGGGGCTTGGAGTAGAAGGAATAGTGCCACGTGAACAGTAACCGTGAATAGTACACGTGGACTTGGACTCCAAAGTCCAATCCTATTCCTACTAGGACTCTCCCTTTTTCTACTTCCCTAGCTGCGTGGGCTTTTGAGGACTTGGTGCTCCTGGCCCAATAAGGCCAAAGCGCCTCCCCTTAGCCCATGCCAGCCCTTGGGACGTGGTGGACCCACTTGTGGACTTCCGGAATCCTCCGGAACCTTCTGGAAGCTTCCCGGTACAATACCGAAAAAAACTGCACCTTTTTCCGGAACCCAAAATATGACTTCCCATATATAAATATTTACCTCTCGACCATTCCGAGACTCCTCGTGACGTCCAGGATCTCATCCGGGACTCCGAACAATATTCGGTTACCAATTCACATAACTCATATAACACTATATCGTCAACGAACGTTAAGCGTGCGGACCCTACGGGTTCGGGAATGATGTAGACATGACTGAGACGCCTCTCCGATCAATAACCAATAGCGGAACCTGGATGCTCATATTGGTTCCTACATATTCCACGAAGATCTTATCAGTCGAACCGCAATGACAACATACGTAATTCCCTTTGTCCGTCGGTATGTTACTTGCCCGAGATTCGATCGTCGGTATCTCCATACCTAGTTCAATCTCGTTACCGGCAAGTCTCTTTACTCGTTCCGTAATACATCATCTTGTAACTAACTCCTTAGTCACTTTGCTTGCAAGCTTCTTATGATGTGCATTACCGAGAGGGCCCAGAGATACCTCTCCGAAACACGGAGTGACAAATCCCAGTCTCGATCCATGCCAACTCAACGGACACCTTCGGAGATACCTGTAGAGCATCTTTATGATCACCCAGTTACGTTGTGACGTTTGATAGCACACAAGGTATTCCTCTGGTATCCGGGAGTTGCATGATCTCATGGTCTGAGGAACATGTATTTGACATTCAAGAAAGCAGTAGCAATAAACAGAACGATCATATGCTAAGCTAACGGATGGGTCTTGTCCATCACATCATTCTCCTAATGATGACATCCCGTTATCAAATGACAACTCATGTCTATGTCTAGTAGAGGCTCACTAGGGTCACGGTATTTGTTTATGTATTCACACATGTATTTAAGTTTCCGGTCAATACAATTCTAGCATGAATAATAAACCTTTATCATGAACAAGGAAATATAAAATAATAACAACTTTATTATTGCCTCTAGGGCATATTTCCATCATGGTGGAAGAGGGATTTGAGTGGAAAGCAACTTGGGATAGGCTAGAAATCAAGTTTCAAATGGTAGGAATGGAATAGCTTGATCTCAACACATGAGTAGGTGGTTCTCTCTCAGAAAATGTATGGTGAAAGTGTAGGCACGTTCTGATGGCTCTCCTTGCTGAGAAGGAGGTGGTGGAGGGGTATATATAGCCTCCACACAAAATCCAACCGTTACACACTTTTGACCCAACTCGGTGGCACCGAAACAATCATCTCGGTAGCACCGAACTGTGTAAAAGATATGAACTTTAGGAATCTCGGTGGGACCGATACGAACAACTCGGATGGACCGAAGTGCAATGGCTAGGGCAATCCTCATCTCGGTGGCACCGATTGCATCAACTCGGTAGGACCGAAGTGAAGCAATAAGGCAACAGAGAGTTGGCAAGCCATCTCGGTGAGACCGATTTGCACAACTCGGTGAGACCGAAGTAAGTGCAAACGATTACAGAGAGTTGGCAAGGCCATCTCAGTGAGACCTAGATCCATTTCAGTGGATCCGATTTGTTAGGGTTTTGGCAATGGCTAAGTCTTGGATGAACTCGGTGGGGCCGAATAGGAAATTTCGGTGGGGCCGAGTTAGAATGTAGGTTCTGGACATATTTGGGTAGAGAGAGTGGTTGAGGGTTTAGGAGTACTGTCACTAAGCACTTGAGCAAAAAGACCATTAAGCAACACCTCATCCCCTTTTAATAGTATTGGCTTTCCTATGGACTCAATGTGATCTTGGATCACTAAACCAAAAATGTAGAGTCTTGATCTTTTGCCAATCCTTGTCCTTAGCATTTTGAGGGGTCCACGTCTCTAGTCCATGCCATGCCAATCATTGAACATCCTGAAATCTTAATTTTGAATGGACATTAGTTCAATGAGATATATGTTGTTATGAATTAACAAAACCACCAAGGGAGCAAATGTGCTTTCAATCTCCCCCTTTTTGGTAATTGATGACAACATATAGATCAAAGCTTCGACAAATGATTGAAAGCATGAAATACATCGTCGCTTTGAGAAGTATGTGATAAGCAAGAGCTCCCCCTAAATTTGTGCACTATTGAAAATTTGCGTTTGAATGCAAATGCACAATCGGTTAGGCTTACGGGTCACTCTTCCATGTCACATACATCTTGGTGGAGCGCGCAAAATGATATGATTGGAATAGAAAGCACGCATCACCAACATGAGTGAGTGATCATATAAGATAATGAAGAAGATAAACATAGATCATCACAATAAGCATAATATGATCATCACATGAGGTAGCTCACAAGTATAAGCAACATATTAACTGTAGCAAGCACACACATAACAAAGTACCAACAAGCAAATAAGTAGCAAAAGAACTCTCGAGAGAAAAACCAACGACCAAAACACTCTCTCTCTCGAAGCCTATGATCTATACAAATTCTCCCCCTTTGGCAACAAGTACCAAAAAGATCGAACTGTATAGGACTAGTTGGCACTCTAAGCATGGTCCTCCGAAGCTCCTGAAGGCGATCTCCTGCTGGCAGCTCCGGTGTGCGTAGACGGCAAAGTCCGAAGACGAAGGGCGACGGCAGCAACGGGGAGCGGGAATGAGTGGGGTCGAGAAATTTCAACCGTTCGGTCCGTGCGATATATATACCCGTACGCTGTCGGTGGCGCCGAGTTGAACAACTCGGTGGCACCGATATGTGTAACTGCACGCAGTATAGCACATCGGTGGCGCCGAAATGGTTCAATTCGGTAGCACCGAGATGGAAAACCTAGATCAATCTAAGTGATTTCGGTTGGACCGAGTTGGAGTGAATTAGTTCTGCCGAAATCATTTAGAAGGTTTTGGAGGTTCAGCCCTTTCAGATCGGTGGCTCCGAGTGCTCCTCACCCGGAGGGTCCGAAAATGACTTGTTCAATTTTTGTGATGCAGCAAGAATAGAATTTGAGACAAGAAAGCATAGATAGCTAGAGAAGGTACTTAGGCATTCTTGTACATCCACTTGGTCAGAAAAACCAAGACAATCAAAACAACAAATGGATGTCCTCGAATGATGAACACATGCAAACCAACATGCTCACACAATAAGATAGCAAATGAAATATGTGTCAAACATGCACAACCAATTCTAGCATCTATCAAGCAATGGCGATGACTAGGTCATCTATATATGAGTATATTGACTTAGGAGCCAAAGGAGAACATTTGATCATAGGTCATACTCATCGTTTAAGCACAAGTGGGGTTACCACTTTTACATAAAGCATTAATGTGTTCACACCATTAGAGTTGCTTTAGCTCAATTGTTTAGAGCAAAGCTCCCCCTAGATGTGATATCCCCCCTAAGAGGGATGAACTAACCTTGGGTTTTGTCGATGATGACTTCATGTAGATGTTGAAGATGTGGATGCTCAATGTTGATGTAGACCATCAAGAGTTGGGAGCAATCCTTTGGAGTTTTGTGCTTTCAATACCTACATGGGTTAGTCCCACACAAGGAACATACAAGGATATCCATAGACATAGAGTGAAATACACATATGATGATGTCCATGAATGCATTGAATACCTTGTCCCTTGCCTTACCAACAAGAGGGTTTGTGACTCCATGAACTAGTGCAAAATGTGGAAGTTGGTTGCACAAGTCCTTGCCATAAAGAATATGAGTGAAGTTTGTTGGCGGAGTCACCCTAGAGAACTCTCTAGTTCTTCTTATTTTGAACCCACATCAACTTGATGGGAATCCTTGGAGTTGTAGTAGTACTTGATGAAGTAGAACTTGATGAAGTCTTGGGAACCCACTTGACCATGGCTTGAGGAGCTTCTTCAAATGAATCAATCTCTTCTTGAAGCTTGTCCTTGCCTTTTAGCTTGTGGTCTTGTGGTGGAAGATCTTCTTGAGCTTGTGTTCCCTTGAAGGAAGTAGGATCATACTTCTCTTGTTGAGGAACAAACTTTGTCTTGGGGTATTGATCTTCTTCCCAATCAACTCCATTGGCATTGAACTTTCGTTCAAAACCAACACCTTGGTTCTTCCGGTTCCTTCCTTTCTTGCGTACAATTTCCTCAAATTGCTTACTCCCGGCAAGACTCTTGTAAACACCTTTTTCTATAATTCCTTTCAATAGCATATTTTCTTGCTCAAGTGTAACTTGGCTAAGAGAATCATTAGTGGAATCAATAGAACTACTAGAAGTAACAATATTGGATTTAGCATTGTTATTGTTACTACTAGAGGTAGAACCGTTTTTACCCTTGTTGCTAGTTTGCTTAGATTTAACTTGTGGCATAAAGGTAGACAAGAGTAAACGTTTGGCAAGATATGAAGAACTCTTCTTTCGAAGATCGTCATTGATAGCTTTAAGAAACTCATGCTCTTGCTCTAAATTTAGCTTCTCGAAGCGTAGCTTCTCATGAGTTCTTAGAAGTTCTCTATGATCCTCTTGAGTTGTTTCATGAGCTAACTTAAGAGCATTTAGTTCTTTAGTTAGACGCTCAATCTTCTTCATAGCATTGTCACTCGTTTCCTCTTGACTATCATAATTACTAGCATTTTCATTATAGCTCACATTACTATCCTTGTCAACAAGTAAATCATCATCACCAAGCAAATCATCTTCATCACTATTGAAATCAAGATACTCGGGGTGTGATACCTTGGGGCCTTTTGCCATGAAGCATCTTCCAATTCCTTCATTTGGTGAGTCAAATAGATCATAGGAGTTGGATGACACAAGTGCAAGTCCGGCAACACCTTCATCTTGACTATAGTCGGAGTTGGAGTGATAACTTCTCTCAGAGTGGTTGTCGGAGTCGGAGCCGGAAACCCATTCACCAACATGAGCTTGATGTCTTCTTCTTGTGTAGCTCTTGGATGACTTGTCCTTCCTCTTCGAATCCTTGCTTCTTCGAGAGTGTCTTCGTTCATAACGATCATCTCTACTCCTTCTCTCCTTATGAGGTGATTCGTCTCTTCTATGTCTTCCTCTTGGTGATTCGTCTCTTTTCTTGTAGGGAGCCGTACACTCATTTGAGTAGTGTCCGGGCTTTCCACAATTGTAGCAATTACGGTCACGACTTGATGATCTTCTCTCATAGTGTCTTGAGCTAGAGCTTCTTTCTTTCCCTTTGTTCTTGTAGAACTTGTTGAACCTTTTCACCATTAGGCTTATCTCTTCATTTGATACTAGCTTGTCACTTGAAGTTGTTGGAGCATCGGTTGAGGCCTTGTAAGCACCACTTGATTTTTTGTGCAGCTCCTCTTTGTCCTTGAGTGACATTTCATGAGCAACAATCCTTCCAATGATTTCCGTGGGCTTGAGATCTTTGTAATTTGGCATCATTTGGATCAATGTGCAGACGGTATCATATTTTCCATCCAAAGCTCTAAGTATCTTCTTGATGATGAACTTGTCGGTCATCTCTTCACTTCCTAAGCCGGCAATCTCATTTGTGATGAGAGCAAGCCTAGAGTACATCTCAGCGACTCCTTCACCATCCTTCATCTTGAACTTGTCAAGTTGACTTTGAAGCACATCCAACTTAGATTCCTTGACGGACTCGGTACCCTCATGCATATCAACCAAAGTATCCCAAATTTCCTTTGCATTCTCGAGGCGGTTGATTTTGTTGAATTCTTCCGGACATAAACCGTTGAATAGAATGTCACAAGCTTGAGCATTGTATTGTAACATCTTCAATTCTTCCGGAGTTGCTTCACGATCTGGTTCCTTGCCATCCTCAAAGAAGTCACCTTGCAAGCCAACACGAACAACAGCCCAAACGGCAGGGTTATGACCAAGAATATGCATTTTCATCTTATGTTCCCAACTAGCAAAGTTTGTACCATCAAAATATGGACCTCTACGGTGATAGTTACCCTCACTAGACGCCATACTCTCCTAGGTTGTGAAACCAAGGCTATGATCACCAAAACAATGGAAATCAAGGCTTACGGAGACCAAAGCTCTGATACCACTTGTAGGATCGAAAGTATGTCTAGAGGGGGGGTGATTAGACTACTTGACCAAATAAAACCTAACCTTTTCCTAGATTTTAATTGTGGGCAGATTTTAACAATAGTACATGTCAAGCATCACCCTACACATGCAATTCTAAGAGTATAGCAGCGGAAAGTAGATAATTGCATATGTAAGTAAAGAAGGGGATCGGAGATTTCAAACGCAATGAAGACACGGTGGTTTTTGGCGTGGTTCCGATAGGTGGTGCTATCGTACGTCCAGGTTGATGGAGACTTCAACCCACGAAGGGTAACGGATGCGCGAGTCCACGGAGGGCTCCACCCACGAAGGGTCCACGAAGAAGCAACCTTGTCTATTCCACCATGGCTTACGTCCACGAAGGACTAGCCTCACTCGGGGTAGATCTTCACGAAGTAGGCGATCTCCTTGCCCTGACAAACTGTTTGGTTCAACTCCACATCAGGTTGGAGGCTTCCAAGTGACACCTAACCAATCTAGGAGACACCACTCTCCAAAAGGTAATAGACGGTGTGTTGTTGATGAACTCCTTGCTCTTGTGCTTCAAATGATAGTCTTCCCAGCACTCAAACAACTCCTCACAGATTTGGCTATGGTGGAAGAGGGATTTGAGTGGAAAGCAACTTGGGATAGGCTAAAAATCAAGTTTCAAATGGTAGGAATGGAATAGCTTGATCTCAACACATGAGTAGGTGGTTCTCTCTCAGAAAATATATGGTGGAAGTGTAGGCACGTTCTAATGGCTCTCCTTGTTGAGAAGGAGGTGGTGGAGGGGTATATATAGCCTCCACACAAAATCCAACCGTTACACACTTTTAACCCAACTCGGTGGCACCGAAACAATCATCTCGGTAACACCGAACTGTGTAAAAGATATGAACTTTAGGAATCTCGGTGGGACTGATACGAACAACTCGGATGGACCGAAGTGCAATGGCTAGGGCAATCCTCATCTCGGTGGCACTGATTGCATCAACTCGGTAGGACCGAAGTGAAGCAATAAGGCAACAAAGAGTTGGCAAGCCATCTCGGTGAGACCGATTTGCACAACTCGGTGAGACCGAAGTAAGTGAAAACGATTACAAAGAGTTGGCAGGGCCATCTCGGTGAGACCGAGATCCATTTCGGTGGATCCGATTTGTTAGGGTTTTGGCAGTGGCTAAGTCTTGGATGAACTCGGTGGGGCCGGATAGGAAATTTTGGTGGGGCCGAGTTAGAATGTAGGTTCTGGACATATTTGGGTAGAGAGAGTGGTTGAGGGTTTCGGAGTACTGTCACTAAGCACTTGAGCAAAAAGACCATTAAGCAACACCTCATCCCCTTTTAATAGTATTGGCTTTCCTATGGACTCAATGTGATCTTGGATCACTAAACCAAAAATGTAGAGTCTTGATCTTTTGCCAATCCTTGTCCTTAGCATTTTGAGGGGTCCACGTCTCTAGTCCATGTCATGCCAATCATTGAACATCCTGAAATCTTAATCTTGAATGGACATTAGTTCAATGAGATATATGTTGTTATGAATTACTAAAATCACCAAGGGAGCAAATGTGCTTTCAAATGTTTTCTTTGTTTTGATCTACAACTAGCCGTACCCAAACTCCTTTTTCTCAATGAAAATGGGGGCCGTGTGGCCCTTTGCTCGGAAAAAAAAGATGACTGATTTATCAAAGGCAGTTATCATCAATCAATGTCTTGAAGATCTACAAGTAGGTGCATATTACCATGCGGTCTTAGGATGGTAAGTAATTGTCTCTTATGCCCATGTTGTGGAATACCAGAGAAACAGATTGAGCAGTAAGCATATGATCACATCTTCTCCATCGAAGCAACATAGAGAAACCAGAGGGCTATTTATCCTCCCATTGCTTATCGTTTTACCGTCTCGTAGCAACACTCCAAAAAGACTCAAAAACAATAACAATTTTTTATAGAGTGAATTTCACGGAACCCGATTTCAAAAGAATTTATCTCTAAATACACCAACTTTTGAGTCTTTTATCATAAAACGACAACTTGTGTACAAATGATTGTCACAAGACCCAAACCACCCATATGATGTCAAAATTTACTGTCTACTCCCACTTCTTAGGCCATGCGATGATTACACTTTTAAAGACACTAAACCTCTATTACCATGAACTGTTCTGAATCAAAATTCAACGTTTCGACCACGTCTACACCGATTTTTTTTAAGTATTTACAAAATAAAATAAAATCATAAATAGTTAAATTACTATTCTAGAAAAATAAAAAAATAGCTCATTTCGATGAATTGTATGAGAGAATCATAATTATTAAGTTTTTAATCCAAATTTGACCAAATTTTGATAGAAATTTCAAAGTTTCAAGAAAAAATGAAATAGATTCTGGATAATCATAAATAGTGAAATTAATTTTATGGGAACGTTTTAGCATATTTGGGTGAGCATCTTGAGAGAATCGTCATTTTAAAAATATTGTCCAAATTTGATCGAATCTTGACTAATTCAAAATTTAAAACTATACGGCACTGCTGAGTGAAATATTAACATCGTTGTTGCCCTTATGGCAAGTCAGGCATTACAATTTTGGCCGGCCAATTTTGATATGATATGGCTAGAAAATCAACAGTTGTAGAACTCGAAAAACCTTCCTTCCGTTTGACATAAGTTGTCGTCTATTTTTCTTTTATTAAACATGGTACAATCACATATGTTATATAAACTCACTCCTACGAATGTATCCTCCCACTCAGCAGTGCCGTATAGTTCTACAACATATGTTATATAAGCACGGACACTCTATGAGCACCTTAGTACGCCTCGTAGTCGATGGAAATGTATCCTCCCACTGAACGAACAACGTCGAAAAGTATAAAATAATGCAAAAAAATGCAAGTAACAGTGTGTTGATCTCACCACAAAGAACATAATCATCTGAGCTACGCTCAATTCAAGCCGCCGTCCTCCATTCTGATTGCGGGGCGAAGTACCCATGCCCAGTGGCGGAGACAGGGGGACCAGCAGGGGCCTGACTGACCCCCCCCCCCCCCCCTAACATCTGAGATTTACACCTAATTAGCTGATGAACAGTGCTAAGTTGGTGATGATTTGTTGCTAAAAACCCTATTTTACAACAGTTTGGCCCTCCCAACTTGTTTTGACAACATCCAGCCCCCCTAATCCTATTTTTCTGGCTCCGCCACTGCCCATGCCGTCTACCTATACCCTCATTCACCCATCCAATCCGTGATGCACCAGAGAGAAGAGGTAGGAGTACTTGCGAAACATTTTGTGATAATTCAGGTAATCATCAGCTTATTAATGTTTTCTCGCCGCCTTGGACTAAACTGTGGCGGACCAGAGTCTACTACGTGCAGGCTAGTAAGGCCGGCATATGAATTCAATTCCAGAGCTCCATTGACCAGCACGTTTTTAGGAGATCAGATGAGGAGCGCGTCTCTTTCTGTCGGCAAAAACCAGCCAAAGAGCAGAGGCAAACGGCTCACCGCAAGCCAACAAGTGTTCTGAAAAGTCGACAAACAGCAACACCAATGATATATTCGGTTTTTCTTTTCTTTTCTTTTTCTATTAAATAACCTTGATTAGTCCACTAATTTCTTACTACTTATCTTTTTTTTTAACACAGTACAGACGTAAGCGCTCATATACACGCGCATACACTCACCCCTATGAACGCACACACGCACACCCTATCCCTATGAGCACCTCCGAGAGACTGAGCCGGCATATCATCTTGAAATTTACGAAGTCACCGTAGGCACCTCGTCGTTGACGGGAACGTCTCCTCCCACTGAATGCGCGTCGCCGGAAATCCTGAAATAAATCCAGGAATAAATGCGAGCACCAGGATTTGAACCCTGGTGGGCTGGGGATACCACAGTCCCTCTAACCATCTGTAAAGAAAAAGCTAATGAATTTGTCTTCAGTCGTCGCATTTGCATGGTTTTAATCAGGCTGCAACTTGCTAGATTGTGGACAATTGGCATATTCGTGTGGATATATTCAGCAGTATGGCCTTTCAATTCAAAAAGTATATTCGGGAGTAGTTTTCTTATCAAGTCCTGAAATCCATTGCCTTGCCTTGTTGTCGAGGGTCAGAAGAGCCTTTTCCTTTAAGAAAGCTTCAAATGATCAATCATTCGCTTAGTCAGTCTGCAACTGGCCCTAACATTGTGCAAATGGTCATGTAGCATCTTCAGACTTAAGCCTGCACCGAAAAAAGCTTCAGACAAGTTCAGAACTATTTCTTTTTACTAAATTTCTCTATGATATGAAAGCATGCAGATCCAGAGACTTAACTAAGATGGCTTGGAGAAATGTTTTATGCACATAACAAATAAATAAAATAAGGATGGATGAGGAGATTCCGGTGTAGTAGGAAATGAAAATTACGCTGCCACACCAGGTGGACTTTCTATTAACAAAGTGGCAAGTTCAGAACTCTTCAATCTACTTGAGATGTCAACAATCTAAACTCTGGCTCTGAATTTCGTGATCTGGTTCCCTCAGAGAAGTTCTCTCTCTGGCCTGAGCTCACAAGCCAAACAGTTGACCTCCACACCTGCCGTTTCAACGAACATCACCAAAGCAGACGCAACATGTCACCGAGATCAGCATGCAGACTCCGAGATTGTTTGAAACTGATGTCAATAACGTGTAAGATCAGGCATGCGTCAGCGTTATCAGTAGCCGCGTGAAATCTGCAGGAGCCATCTGTGTACGAGCGCCTTCGATGAGAATTGAGATGGTGGCCATCTGTTTCCTTGCGGATCTTAGTTTATTTCCGGCATGCGTGTCATCATCGATGGATGCCTTTTGGAAGAGGCATGGATTGGTCCATCGAAATCACATTACCGAAACGATTACGATTTTCTTATTGGTCGCGAGGACCGATCATTGTCAGCACACTTTCATTTATCTTGCCAGGAATCATGACCAAGCGCAAGAAACACCCACTCAATTGGCATGGATTTGGCATATTCATCTCTTCTTGGAATCAACAATTACTCCATCTTACTCAGACACGATATAGGCAGTGCAGAACTTTAGCATGATCTTCGAATTAACAGCATCAACATTTTTCCTCTAAAAAGATTGTTTTCAAACAAACTAGTTACATAGTACAAAATGTGTGCCTAGATCATGATAGTAAATTAAGTAACATCTGTTTGATGTTGTTCATCTTGGTAATTCTTTCTGTATAGATGGTTAAACATGAAAATCCCTGACTAACACAAATGCTAAAACTGCTTATGTTATGAATTAGGAGTGGAAAAGGCGAGGACGACATATATAATTTAATTAGTTGCTTTTCTATCACGTTTCCACGTCCCCCTCTCGAAACACGTGAGAAAACACTTTAACCAATTATTACTCTATTCTAGCATATGATATAAAATTAGTGTTATTACATTCGTGTTCCAAAGTACTTATTTATTGTAATGACGTTGTCTCACAAAGTTACATATTAATAGAGTGATTATTGATCAAAAAATTGTACTGATGAGAATAAATACGGAATGTATTTTGAAATGGAAGAAATACATGGCACCTTTCTCAATACCCTCTCCTCCCTACCAAAAAAAAAGATGTTTTATATTATCATTTTCGAACAGCATCTCCTATTCCATTGAGACTCTTGCTTTATTAAAGCAGGCTAAAAAGCCTATTCTCTGAAAAGAATAAAGTTTTATATTTTATACATGTACACAGAGTCAACAAGATGCAACTTTGATAGCTAGTTTCTATACATATATAATAGTAAAAATGGTTAAAAATTACATGATTTTTGAATATTTTCATGATACTCTAATGATATTTCGTCCATTTGAATACCTCAAATATTTTTCGCACACAATATCATCTGGAATGCAGCCAGAATATTCCACTCGAAAAAAATAATGCAGCCAGTATATTTATTTTTGTTGAAGATTTAAAACTGCGCCACCCATTTCTCCATCACTGTTCGTTCAGCTCCCCTGTTCCCTCCTTCGTCGCGGGTTCCCACCCTTCCCTCCGTCGCCACGACTCTTAAAAACCCATCGCCACCACGAGCTCTCCGTCCGTCCCCAAGAAGCCAGGTCAAGAAATGGAGGTCATGATGCGTCCCGCCTCGCCGACGCCGCACCAGGACCTCCGGCCCGACAGCGCGGCCGCGAGCCCGTACGCCACGGCGCCGTCCAGCCCGCACGGCCGCCTCGCGGAGTCCGCGACCCCGTTCGGCTCCGTCGAGGGGGCCGCGGCGAAGGGCAGCCCGTTCCTGACGGCCCCGTCGTCGCCGAACCCGTTCGACCTCCTGCCGCCGGTCACGCCGCGCCTCGCCGGCGCCAACCCCTTCGACCTCTTCCAGCACTTCACCAGCGCGCCCGCCAGCCCCAGGCGCGCCGCGGCCATATACGCGCACTTCGCCGAGGGGGACCATGGCAGCCGCGACGGCGGCGAGGACGAGGAAGAGGAGGAGGACGACGAGGGGTTTCATCCGCGCTCGTCGTACTCCACCACCGCATCGGCCGTGCCGTTCGACTGGGAGGAGAGGCCCGGGACGCCCAAGGCCGGGATGGGCGGCGGGGCGGCGTGGGACACGGACTTCGAGTTCGGCACCGTCGTCGACAAGACCGCGCCGGCGGAGAGCCTTACGACCGCGGACGAGCTCTTCGAGAAGGGTAAAATTCGGCCGCTGAAGACGGCCGATGAGCTCTCCGACAAGGGCAAGATCAGGCCGCTGAAGCCGCCGCCTGGCCTGCTCGACGGCGGGAGCGTCGGGTCATCGCCGCGGTCGCCGATCGCGAAAGGCGCCCTAAGGTCACCCCGGCGACGGAGCAGGGTCGGCTCCGGCACGGACTTCGACCCGTTCGCAGCGGCGCTGCTGGAGGCGACCAAGGCGCCCTCCCCGCTCGGCGGCAAAAACACCACCGCCGTCGCGTCAGGTTCGCCGCCCAAGAAAGCCGACCCGTTCGCCGCCCGTCCAGCCTCCAGGAGTGCCGGGTGGAGGAGGTGGAGACTCAGCGATCTCCTCCTGTTCCGGAGCTCGTCGGAAGGCAGCCGGATCAACAAAGACCCGCTCATCAAGTGCCCGCCGGCGCAGCAGCCCGACGCGCCCCTCAAGAAGGCAAACGCACCGCCGACGGCGGCGGCCAAGTTCAACGCCAGAGCCGTCAGCATGGACAAGCTCAAGAAGCAGAGCGGCGACAAGAGCGCGGCGGCGGCGGCAGAGGGCATCGTCGGGTGCGCGCGGCTGAGCCCGCTGCAGCGGTTCGCCAGAGGGCTCGGCGGGCACTCGTGGCACTACGGCCGCGGCATGGCGGCGCAGGGGACCAAAGGGTAGAGAGGGATGAGGGATCCATGGCATTAGCCGCCATTTTTACTCGCTTTGTTCATAGAAGAGGTGGCGGCTTTTTTCCTTTTCGTTTTTAAAATCGAACTTGTTTTGAAACCATGGACAATGTTCTTGGTCTCGGTCTTCTCCCCTTTGTGGAGCATGACTGTACTGTCATCATACGTGTACACATAATAGAATTGAAGAGATTATGGAAGTGTGAAGTCGTTAGTAATACTTTTTTTTATGGAGCAACCAAATGTGTGTTGTTTTGTATCATAAGAAAAAGACGACGGCATCAAGAGGTGTACCAGGGTGTAGCGTAGTGTTGTTCTCATATCTTCATGTGTTCTCCTTCGGCAGCGTAGTCACCTGCGTTCTACGTGATCCAGGTATCCTAGGAGCTGCTTTGTAAGAGGGTTAACTCATCATCTTGTATTGTTCGGCTGTGTACTTTATTCGGTGCTTTATCTATAAAGCAGGGCGAGAGAAGAAAAATACAACGGCTCTTCGGTTCAGCTTGTTCGCACATCCATGCTTTAGTTAGATTCTGTCTCCACAACATGAATTGATACGTTGATCTTTTTCACAAGAGACCAAAAGGGCAGTGGCCAGTAGTTGTATGTAAGAATGTGCTTTTCTTTTGACAAAACATAAGAATATCAATGAGCGGCCATTATTTATACTTATATAGATTGTTGTTGGGTTCATTTTTTTCCTTTTTCTTTTGCATTTTTTGAATCCTAAGAGAAACCATTCCCATCGATACTGCAGTGTGTGTGAGAATCAGACATATGTGCTCTTTTCTTTACTTCCATTCTTTCTAAAAGCAAACTTCCACCAAAATTCCCTCCCTTTATATCCCTAACAAAAGGAATGATGTCCAGCGGTATCTAGTGGCGGAATTTAGCATGATATATCAAAGTGGGTGGTGGCTTCTAGCCTCACATTGTGGTCTCATAACCCCAATTTGCAGTGCATATTTTGCTGGAAATCCACCACTTCTCTTCTTTGACAGCGACTACTAACTGAAACATAGCCTTAAAAGGTCTATTTCTAAAAACTGTTGTGCTTAGTTCGACTTGAATTATGAACTACCAAAACGTTCTAAAACTGCTTAGAGTAAACCCTATTGTTAGAAGGGATAGAGAGGGATGATTGGCGTAATGCGATGAATGTATTATTGAGCCTCGAGGGCGAGTATATATTGAGTACAAGACTTGAAGGACAAGACGCCTCCTAGAGATAAGATGGAAACAATTCCTATCTAATCCCGGACAATATCTAAATACCAAATATATCTCTAACATCCCCTCGCAGTCGTAGCGGTAGCGTTGCGAACAACAGGAGCGTCACGGACGGTCAGACTGGAGAGAATAGCAGCCGACGGGCTGACATCCCCCCGCAGTCGCAGCGGGAGCGTCGTGGACAGTGTCGCGTCGCGGACGCGTGGACTGTAGAGGAAGCCGTCAAGTTGCTCAAGCGAGGTGATAGCCCTTTGTGCCGATGTCGATGTAGCCGAGAGCGTAGGGTGGTGTAGCCGTGGTCGAGGTAGCCGTGCGAGGGACGCCGTGGTCGATGTCGAGTCGGGGTGGCCGGTGTCGAGGTAGTCGCCGTGGACCGGGAAGAAGAGCGGCGGCGGCGGCCTCAGGAGGCGGCGGCGGCGGCTAGGTCAGAAGCGCGGCGACGGTGCTCGAAGTAGGCGAGGAAGAACCCGACAGCGTGACGAAGACCGGCGCGGACGGTGGCGATCCCGCGCCTAGGGAGGCGGCGCGACGCATATCACGTAGAAGTCGATGCGCGGGGACGGCGGAGTGGACCGCGCGCCGCGACGCTACGGCCCGAAGGGGCGACGCAGCGGCAACGCGCGGGCCGGGGCGACGGCGGGGAAGACCTCAGGGCGGTTGCAGGGACCGCGTGCCACGCTCGCTACGGTCCGACGGGGCGACGCAGCGGCAGCGTGATGGTCGGTGCAGCCTCGGGGACGGCCTGGAGCGGACGGCCTCGGGGCGGCGGTTGACCGCGGGCCGCGGCACTACGGCCCGAAGGGGCGACGCAGCGGCAGCGCGCGGGTTGGTGCAACCACGGGAACGGCCTCAGGGCGGCGGCGGGGACCACGTGCCGCGGCGCTACGGCCTAAAGGGGCGACGCAGCGGCGGCGCGGATCGGTGCAGCCACGGGGAGAACCACGGGGCGGCGGCGCTGCGGCCCGACGGGGCGACGCAGCGGCAGCCCGTTGCTCGATCGGTGGAGGGGCGCGCTAAACTCGGGAACAGGGCGGTGACGCCCGACGCAGAGCGACGGGTGGGCAGATGCGCGGATGGTGGCCGTGACAGGCCGCCGCGTCGCGCGAGGCCGCCCAGTCGGACAAGAGGCCGGGTGGTCGCGCCGGTGTCGGAGTAGAGGCGCGAGTCGACGGCGGCGGCGGGCGACGCAAACCGATTTTAGATCGGAAAACCAAAAAAGAAAAACGCCGATCAAGACGTACGGCGAGAGAGAAAAAACCCGAAGCAAGGGCTCAGGAAAAAGACTCTCTAGGGCAGCCGGTCAACACGACCGGCGGACGAACCCTAGGTACGGGCGGCGCGGCCCCCGGCGGCGATCATGGAGACCGACCGCCCCGAGGGCGGCGCGGAGCGGAAGTGGCGGGCTGCGGCTAGGGTTTGGATCGGTTAGGCTGATACCATGTTAGAAGGGATAGAAAGGGATGATTGGCGTAATGCGATGGATGTATTATTGAGCCTCGAGGGCGAGTATATATTGAGTACGAGACTTGGAGGACAAGACGCCTTCTAGAGATAAGATGGAAACAATTCCTATCTAATCCCGGACAATATCTAAATACCAAATATATCTCTAACACCTATTGCATGTGCTCCAAGCATTTGTTTACCTAGTTGTTCTTTTCTAGTGCTCAACTTAGAAATGGGATGGGACACATATGCTTCTTGCTATTTATTGGTTCCGATCATTTTCCTACTCCGGGATGCTCTTTATCTTTCACATATGTTTTTTCTTTCTTTTTGGCCCTTATTTTATGTAACTCAAATTGCTCTTATTTTGTGGGGTTTTCGTTTCACTTTCTGAGTACATAGCGGAGTTTTATACTTTCTATTTTAATATTTCGAAGTTCCTTTTAAAAAAAAGAATATGTTTTGACATGGGTTCTTCCTCGGCGCTCGACCATCCCATTCAATGGGTGTTTGCAGCCTATCAAAGAACATGTTTTCATAACATCGATGACTTTGGTGCCCTCTCAATCCCCTCTTCGAGATCCTTGAGGTCATTTGTCTATAGCTGCGTTCATCTTGTTGGTGATGATCAGCGCGGAGCTCCTCAGTGCATTTGTTTGGCATTCGTCGGCGATGGAAATGCCTTCTCGATACACATGCGGTCATTTTGGCAGTTTGAGGGCATGTACAATGGTAAGCACTTAGCCAGGCGCTTAGAAAAGAAAAAATATTTTTAAAATAATTTAAAAGGCCCATAAGGCCTTGTACAATGGGGAATGCTTATGTACAGATGCTTAAGGAGAGAGAGTATGCTTGCTTCCTAGAAAATATTGATACCTACAATGGTCAGTGCCTCGTACAGGTGCTTAGGCTGGATTAGTACATGTGATTAAGGAGAGAGAGTATGTTTGTTTACCACCAAAAGACTGAAGCATCGGTGCCAACCGGAAGCAAACTTTGGCTTCCGTCGCCTCTCTGAAGCACCTGGTCAAGCGCCCAGGAGCAAAAGAACCCGGTTTTTTTCATGAAGCACCTGTGGAGGCACCTGCATTGTACAGGGCCTAAGCGTTATCTCTTCCAACGCAAGGCGCTAACCACCAGCGCTTAAAGCAGTCTCCAAGGGTCTATTTTATTTTTGTTCTTTTCTAGCCCTTAAGTTTAAGTAAAATCGAGTTGTTTGTATTCTTCTTTTTTTAAGGAAAAAGACCCAAAGGGCATCCTATAACATGATATAATCAAGAAAAATAGTACGCAGTAGAATGGAAAAAAAATCATAAGACACAAAACGATCATAAAAAAAAAATTACATCAAAAACTATATTGGTTGGCTTTTCTTTCGATTGTATGTCGCTCACGGTAGTTTAAACAAATGCACTGAACCAGCAGTAAAATGACACATGCCAACGCTCTCATCATACTAGGCTCTGAAAACCACAATAGTCAGTCACCACTACTCCCTTCGTTCCTGAATATAAGCCCTTTTAGAGATTCCAATACCGACTACATACAAAGCAAAATTAGTGAATCTACACTCTAAAATATGCCTACATATATCCGAATGTAGTCCGTATTAAAATATCTAAACAGGCTTATATTTAGAAACGGAGTGAGTAGAAATAAATATCGGTTGAGACATCACCCCATGCAACAAAGGCTTGCAATTCTTCGCCATTCATGTTCTTTTTGGTATTGTTGTTCTAGTACAAAGCATGGTTCTGTGTTAAAAAACAGTTGGATATATGCTTTTAGTCTTGACTTGAAAACTTTTCTTTTGGCAGGACTGAGGTTGCTGTTGCTTGGGCTCGCGTTCAAAGTATCAAACGAAATATCTAAAAAAAGTACTCTACTCCCTCTGTAAACAAATATAAGAGCGTTTAGTGATCTAAACGCTCTTATATTTGTTTACAAAGGGAGTATCAAACAAAGGAACCCCCTTTTCACTGGACAAAAGTGCGGAACAAATAAGAACAAAGAGTTCTTTTTTTTAAACAGAATAAGAGCAAAGAGTTAGTAGCAATTGGATTACGTACTCGTTTGAACACGTTTGTCATATTTGGCGCGAACAACCGCAACTGGCAAAACTATACCACCGTCTACCGACGCTATCGTTTTCAAAGATACGTGCGGATCCAGATATTCTCCCGTTCATTCGTGGCAAATCAAATCATTGGGCTCCCGTTCCCGTACACTAAAATACGTGGAGGATCCGTTGTCACGCACTGCCCACAGGCATCTGGCTAGACTTGTAAATCAGTCGTCATAGACTCTTAGTATAATTCCAGTACACGCTGGACGATAAAACCTACTCTATGTGATTTTGGGGCGCGTTTTGTACGTTTGCAGCCTGGAGATATATAGCATAATCATTGGTAGAATGCTAGTGTTGGTCATGTTCTACTCGGCGGCTTGCCATGCGTCCAGGTTAGTTCGGAGACTATTGCGGCGGTCTTCATCAAATCAAACCTTTTTGCCGCCGTTGATCGATGATGTTAATTCGGCGCGAACAAATCTAATTTGATCATAGGTGGGTGCTAACCACTGCTAGCTACGTTCTCGTTATTTATTTATTTTGCGAGAAAGCTAGTTATTTATTTATTTTGCGAGAAAGCTACGTTCTCATTCGTGTCGATTCCACAACAGAACGAACAATGAATGAATGTGGGTGGTCAACCAGGTAAGCCTGTGCCCAGGAAAGAAAGGACTAGGGAGGTGGCAGCCGAATATAGCGGGGCGGGGGCGCCGTTCGATCGCCTGGTTGAAAAGTCTTTGACGCGGCACGAATGCGGCAGGAAAGGAGGAGAGGGACGGGCGGCGGGGCGGGCCACGGTCGTGGTCGTGGCTGTAGACTACTGGCAGTAGGTGTGGGGTTCCGACCGGCGCACGCTTGTTTTGACCGTGCCGGTGCCGCGCGCGGGGGCGGGGCAGTTCCCGGTCAAAGACGACGTGACGGCACGTACCACCACAGGTTACACGCGCAGGTGCGAACAAACGTGCTTTTTCTCTTCTTGAGCGGCAAAAAACCATTCTTGATTTCCAGAATAATGGAAAGATCTCATTCAGAGAAGGAATAATCTGAAAGATGTGCGCGCGACCCCTTCACTTCCCGGACGTGCGAAGCATCTTCTTCTCAAAGGAAAGGAAGAGATCGTTTCTTAATGAGATATCTTTCTTAATTGACGGGTAGACTGATCTGATCTCCCGAATTCGGTTACGTTCGAGGGAAGCCGTAGGACGATCTTTCAAGGCGGGAGCATCTTTCTTACCCGATCCGATGTGATTGTTTCGTCGTGAAAACAAACAAAACTCGTCATCTCGGATGATTTCGACCGACCCACACCTAACCGAGATAATCCCCATCCGTGCCATAAACATCACTACTAACATAACATGCATGGACAAGTGTGGTGTGGTTGACCAGCAGCCTGCAGCCGGCTCCGGGCTTTCAAGACGTGAGCAAGTGGGTCGGGAGCGGCGGTGCACAGCCGGTTGACTCCTTCAGTTTGGTTCGCACCTGGCACAGTCACGCACGGTGGCCGTTGCTCTCCCGATCGACAGGCGAAACCGGTGAACGTGCCTGGCTGGTCCCCCAAAAGTAGATTGTGCCAGCAAGAACGAGAGGGCACCCAAGGTTTGCTGTTTCCACACACACACACACACACGTTCACTCTAGCTGACTCGGGGCCGTCTGCTGCAGGGTTCTCCGCAGGCCGCAGCCAGGCCACTTGTATGTCAGGATCTCATCACAAAAGAGAGGGAAACTAACCAACGGGACATGAAACGAAATAATCACAAGTTAAATGAACTGATGTATACGTTGTAGTACAATCTATCTCATTCTCAAGCGGCGCTCGCATTGCCTACAATTGTCGGCATTATATCATGCAATCCATTGGGAAACATAACGAGAGAGATGATAATGGATGAGCTGCTCATTTACATGTTTCACGCAAAGGCCGATTTAGGAACTTTTGATGAGGTATTGTACACTGCATTACATGTGTCACTGACGCCGAAGAGCTCTCTGAAAGACTGAAACCATACTCGGAGCTGGTCTCCCCGTCTTTTCTTTCAGTCCATTTGCATTTCCACTGTTTTAGCGCAACTGGGTGCGCCCCTTGAGCTTGGGAAACTCAGTAAGTCTTGTATAATCCCATGAGAGGCTTCTCCCTGTCCTCCACTCTTTTCCTCGCTGCTTCCCGCGCCCTGAGTGCCGCCTCCTCCTCCTTCGAGACCACCTTAGACTTCTTGGTGTCCTCTCTTTTTCTCTTGTTAGCGGCAAGAGCTGACGGGGCACCCTTCACAGCTCTCATCGGGTTCAGTGGTTTCGTGACGACCACACCTGGGGCCGGCCCCCCTTTAATACCAGCGACAGGCCCGCCTCCACCAGCCGGTTTTGGTTGTGAGGTCGAGGATTGCGCGACAGCGGTTTTTGAGGTTTCCGCCCACTTGTATGCCTCTTCCTGGGTGACCCATTTGCCTGCTCAGCAAAAAGAAAAACATAAGTATCAATTTAATAAATAATAACCACTCTAGAAGACATGACAGGAACGGATTCGAAATCCAGATATGTGCGCCTGATTAATAAGAGTACCTAATCCGTCGGAATAATAGAAACCAGAGTTCGAGTCGTAGTAAAGTCCAGTAGACTTATCGTAATAATATCCTGAAGTTGAGTCAAATACCCATCCTGCAGAGACCATATTTCAAACGTGTTAAACACAGAAACGACATTCAGTGTAGAAAAAAAGACATTCAAAATAACATCAATACATTGTCTTAGTACCAAGCATGATCAGATGGTACATCAGTCTATGCAGAGTATACTTATAATTCATACTAGGGATATTCCAGCCACAAGGTTCATATTGAAATGGTACCGTATTACTAACCATAGCTAACAAAGGAGCGCCTAGGCGGGTGTTTAAGTGCGACTAGGTTCCAGGCGATAGCAAAACGCCTAGCGCTTAATCGCGCTTAATCTGCACATAATTGCGCATAAGCATGCGCTTTGGTCAGAAAAGCGCAAGGCAGTGGCAAAGTGCATAATTAACGCCTAGCGCTTTTTAAAACTATGTTACTAACATATAGTCTTTGCTATCCAGTACTATAGCAAAAATATCTGGTTCCTGGTAGAACTAGAATTCATATATTAGCCAGGCAGATACCATGTACAGAAAAATATGAACGCTAAATTGTTGGACAAGAGGACAATTTGCTGATAACTCAAGGTTGTCTGTCTTAAGACATTTTGTTGCCCATATTTTTGTCCTATCATATAAGAATTTGTTGACACGTTTTCCTCCAGTAGGGGCATTTGGCTTACAGGAATAAAAGCAAGCAGGATATAGTTTTGAACCAGCAAAAAGATACCCCCTCCGTCCCATAATATAAGAGCGTTTTTGACACTAGTAGTGTCCAAAACACTCTTATATTATGGGACGGAGGGAGTATATTTGAATGGGTGATTTAAGCATAAAAAACAAGTGGACTTGGAAAACTGACGATACATAACAGGTTATTTCTTGGTTCAGCAATCACATTCTCCTGCTGTGATGTGGCCGTCAGGCTCGGAACTAAGCAAGTGAACAACTAAAATCAGTAGGAGAAAAGTCAGCAAGGTAATGAAAGCTCAAGGGTGAACAAGGGAGAAGCTAATAATAGATCGAGATCTAATTTGTGCTATACACGCAATGGAAAATAAAGGATGCAGAACCAAACCTTCTCCAGGTGCTGCAGAACTGTCACCATCAGTGTTTCTCTGGTTATTCTCTAAATCTTTCTGGTAACTCTTTTTAGCTTTCTGCAGGGAAAAAAATAAAATATAATCAGGAATGCCGCCTCCATAACTCAGGAAAAAATGTAACAAGAGATGATGTAAAGCTAGAAAGAAAAGCCTACATGTTATAACAATCTAGCACCGTTTCCATTTGCAAATCTAGTTTATGTGAGACATGTATGTTACGGCTGGACTTAACTGATGGATAGCAATACTACACAGAAAAATGCAGTTAATTACGAACTTACAGCCTCTATCAGTTGGAGAGCTTTTGCTGCTTGTTGCTGCTCCTTTTCCTTGGCAGCACCATCTTTTTGCATCGTAGACAATCTTTGGGTGACATTGTCCTTGTGGCGTTTACCGAGTTCATGTGTTCTGATGCTGAATGGATTGTTTGATATGAATATTTTGCACAAGTCGCACCATTTGTTTCCTTGGCTCACCCAATACTGAAAAACAAGAGAGGAGAAGCTATTAGTCCCAAAACTTAATTTGAAGAATCGGATGTCCAATACCATAATAACAGAGCTTATACAGAACAGCCTGTAGAATATTGCAGATGATTTTTCGAAGGCAAAAGCAACTCTCGCTATTTCTAACAAAAGACGAACATCACACGATATCGGCACGACACCAGGATGTATTGGCACTCCCACCCACTAATCCCCACTTAAACTTGCTACAAATTTCCCAGTCCTCAAAATCTAGGATGCATAAGTGCCACCATGGGCGCCTAAGTTGGGCCTCCTAAGCTACACTTTCCTCGCTCCGTCGCATTGAACCGTCCAAGACATGCACAAGCAAGCGAACATAACCCTAATTCCGTTAATTCGGAGTCTAACCCTAATTTTCCCAGACCCACGAACCCGGAACTAGACCGCGCGAGGCCCCGAGTCATCAGCAGCAGCTAGCTAGCAAAAGTAAAATCTCGATTCCAAGAACACGGCCGCGGTAACAATCGCGAGACGGCACCGGGTCACGCCCCAAATCTGCGCTCGTGAGTCGATCGCGCAGAATTTCAAAGGGGGGAGGGAGACGGGGGAGTACCTCAGTCATGGCGGGCAGAGGCTCCGAGCGGTTGGGTCGTGGGGCTTCGCCTCCTGGGGCGGCAGATCACCGGAGCGGACGAGCGGGGGTTTGATTTTGGCGTAGGGTGGGCGGAGCGGAGGGTCGGGGTTCGGGGAGGAGGCGACTCGAGAGGTTGTTTATGCGGGACGGGTCGGCTTTGGGCTTCAGAGTTCAGTTCGGAGTTTTTCAGTCAGAGTGATGATGGCTCGTGTGGGACGAAAACCGGAGCGGACACGAGCAACAGTGCTACTTCATCTGTTCCTCAAATTCTCTTTTTATATCAAAAAAAAAAAAGTTCCCCTTTTATAATGTTTATTTTTTCAAAAGTTCAAAAATTTATATCTTTCCCTTTATCAAAAGAATAAGAATGTGTCCCTTTTTTTTGGAAACCAGGGACCTTTATGCAACAAAAGCACACCTAGTACAATCAACCATTGGGCTGCTAACTGGGAAAAGAGGATCCAACTCTCGGTCACTAACAAAGAAAACACTCGCTTAGCACAGAGTAAAGCCGGGAGATTAGACGGTCTGGATAAATGTTGAATTACTAATGAACTAAACTTGAGGACAATTTCTTATTTCCAGAAGTAGCGGCGCCATAACCTAACGAGAGTTATGGCGAGAGTTCAAGAGGTTCACGGTCTCTAGGTAGTCCACCTCCATCATGGCATTCTGAAAGCCTCTAATCTTGACAAGAATGACACCATCCGCAAGGATAAAGCTTCAGCCATAAATGGACCAGTCACCCCCATCATGGGGTTTACACCATGCTCCCGGCAGGCATGATGGACATCGAGCCACCCCAACGGCTCCCTCTTTACCTAAATCGCTACAGATTGATGCATCAGAGTTGATTATGATTCACCTTGTAATTGGGGACGCTAGCCATGGCCTGACAAGACTGCAACTTGTTCACGAGGGAGCGTCGGGATTGGTAGAGTTTCTTTGTTTATACGCAGAGAGTTTGGCATATCATACTTGTCATTATCAAGAGTCTGTCGATTACTAGAATGTCAAATGGACCACATTATTGTGGCGATCTTTACTCTAGTTAGTCTACTCCTTGAATCAAAGGTTGCGGAGAATATCTATCGCCCGTGTATCGGGGTGAAGTGGAGGTTGTCAAAAGTCAAACCATTGTTGAGCTTCATCCCCAAATCTTCTTGTGTGTGAGCAGTGAATCAGAGCATGCATAAGATCCTCGTCCATTGCCATGCAAACCTTGCATGGGCTGGTATGTTTTATATGTACTATGCAGAAAACTTCCACCTGGTAGGATTGATACTCTCAGACCTATCTATATTTTTTGTTACGTCCATGCTACTTTTATATCATTATTGTTTCACTTTGGCACCACTTTTATCGATTTATTGGACTAACCTAATAATCCAGTGTCCAGTGACAGTTGTTTTTTCTGCATTTTTTAACATTTTAGAAAAACTATGTTTGGAGGACAGAAAAAATATGAGGAAATGTTTCATGAAGTTTTGGATCATGATGAAGCACAAAGGGCACATGAGCCATCGGAGGGAACCCTTGTGATCCCCACGCGCCACACGGAGCCTCTCCACCATCTCTTGGCCCCGTTATCTTTATATGCTTCTTGAAACCTCTGAAAAGATTTCGAGGAATTTTTCCGCCATCACCACCACGCGTTCCGAGGCGATCCAATCTAGAGTTCTTTCCTGGTACTTTGCCGATATCAGCGTTGGAGATACTTCATCAACCTCGCTATCACAATGTCCATGTGTGAGTAGTCCTCCTTGGACTATGGGTCCATGGCAGTAGCTAGATGACATCCTCTCTCCCTTGCTTCTCAATACAAAGATAACATGAGCTGCTCTACATGATTGTGATCCATTGATGTAATTATTGGTGTGTTTGTTGCAGTGTGGTGAAAAATTATCATTTCATATCAAATCTATATATGATTTCTTTTGGATTCTTTTGAGTTCTTGGTTGCATGATTTATAGACATGTATGCTCTCGATTTATTAGTCTTTCACTGGCCATGATTTGAGTGATGCTCTCCAAGAGGGAGTTGTGTATGCTGGTTGAGTTTAATCTTGCAAGTAATCTATCCAAATGACAGAAAGGAAAAATGACTTCTATTGTATTGTTGTCACTAAGGATAAAAAGATAGCTGCCTTTAGTAAATAGAAGATAAAATTGGCTTTATGCAAAATAAAATTTATAGCTTTCCATTTTGTCTTAATCTTGCATATACATTATATATTGTCCCATGTGCCCGCAACATATCATATGTTGTAGGTGGATTAATCGATGAGTAACGAGTCTCCACTCGACACTGTTCGCCTGTGTCATTGGATGGGACTCCTTGATGTTTATTTGCTTTCCGTTGTTGTTTTTGCTTTGTTGAGCTGGCCATGGGCTAAGAAATTTGTACTCCGTTTTTATCTACTCCTCATATCAGCTTTGACTAAAGTCAAACTTTATAAAGTTTGACCAAGTTTATAAAACAATATGAACATTGACAATAACAAATCTATATGATGTGAAAATATGTTCAGTGATGAATTTAATGATATTGATTTGGTAATGTACATGTTAATATATATATTTCTACAAACTCGGTCAAAATTTATAAAGTTTGACTTTAGACAAAGCTAATATGCGGAGTAAATAAAAAAATGGAGATGGTATTAAATTATGTATTCTAGATCAGTGGTTGTAAATAGACTATGACGCATTTGTGTTTGGCATTCATCGTACCATGTGTGGTAGCGAGTTGATACTCCAGAGACTAGTACGGTAAGCATGTAGACTCAAACCTTAACGGGTCCGAGTCGCTGCAAGTTTGAACTGGACGCCCAAAAGAGCATCGTCCAGGCGGTGAGTACCGTGACGGACAAATATTGATTTTTGCATTCTCCACTTGATGAAATGGTTAGACAACGCTCAAGATGGGAATGGGCCGGGTCGGCCCGCTGGGTCACTGACCCAACCCAAAAAAATCGAGGCCAATGGACCAAGTGGGTTGGCCTCAATTGATATATGGGTCAGTGGAGTCGGCACCGTGCGGCCCGATGGGTCAGACGGGTCGACCCAGTCGAATTGCTATGCCCTAGTCGCTGTTGGCCGCCCCCGACCATCTCTGCCGCCGCTGGCCGCCCCCTGTTGGCCTCGACTCGTAGTGTACTTTCTTACAAAATCGACGATGTGCTCAGGGCATGTACAATGGTTAATAAGATAGTCTTATCTTTAAGTCTTGCATGTAATTTAGAGATGATAAAAAAATTTGTCTACAATGGGTCATCTCTTAGTCTTATCTTCGATAACTAGTTATTCCTAAAAACGTGGTGAGACATATTGTGCTAAGAGATCACCTCTTGTCTTCTCTTAAATAAGAGAAGACAAAGCTTTTTTTCTCAGTTCTCTCTCCTCCACCTCATCATTTATCCTACGTGACACTCCTAAGATAGCACCATTGTACATGCCCTCACGTCGAGATGGATTACTTTCTACCGGAAGACACGCACGTAAGAAGCTGACCAAACTGGATCGATTCGGTTAGAGACACCCCTGTACACATGAAGCAGGCAGGTGGATTGATTTTTACGTGGACTAGTACATGCACGTAGAAACAACCAGCGGCTTGTTCGAACGACGCCCCGAGCATCTCTGCTGCCGCCGGCGTTCGTCCCGCTCGTGCCTCTCGTTCGTCGTCGAGCTCGTCATCCTGGTCGCCTTCCTGTTCCTTTTCAACTTGTCCAGAACTCCAGATCTTGGGTCGGCCTCATGTACCCAACGGGTCAATGAGGCCATAATTTTTTAATGAAATGGGCCGACCCATGGCCTAACATATTGACCTTGGAGCCACGGGCCAGGTCCGGATCGGCCCATTCCCATCTTGAGACAACGCTCTTTCTTGTTTGCTGGATAAGTAGAACATCACGCTGGCATACACAAGGACGGGGCATGTCGTTCTTCCACGTGACCGAAAACAACTGTGAAGAGACGCACTGTGATAAACACGTAAAACTTTGGTCCAGACACCATTACACCTACACCGCCTGTAAAAGGTTAAGTTCTAAAAAAAATGTAAGCTGGTGCTACTCTTGTTTCTTGCACATATCAATCGAAGTTTTCAATCTTGATCGGAGTTATATCATCTGCCACCTCAAATTTCCCGACTGTTCGAGCAAAAAACACCATCTGCTGCTCCAAGGTGAACTTGATGTTTTCGGCCTGATCAGAGTGAAAAAAGGTGAGGTTGAAATCCATGACAACCTTGAAGGTTAACAGGGCTAAAGGTAAAATGCAATTGGTGTGGTATCTAACCTTGCGGAACCCATGCTGCTCCCCTTCGTATTCAACCAAGGCAACAGGCAGACCGCTTTCTTTCAAGGCCTTGTATATTTTGCGCGCCTGATCTGGTGGCACGACCTGCAGAACATCAAGGAGTGTGAAATATTTCGCAACTGTCTCTTTCAGTCTCACAGTTCCACGAGCTAAATGCAAATTATGATTTTGCATGAGAACGGAGCAGCCTGATTGAAGCAATGATTCATCTTAATGGAGTTCTACGGAGACGCTATACAATTACTTTTCGCCTCAAAAATTTTGTCTCCAAATTTTGCCATTCAGTACTCAGAAAATGAAATCTCAGGGTTACACCTAATACATTGCTTCTGCAGCCCTTCCAGAGTCAGGTCCAAAGCTTGCCAGTTTGTTTAAGGTATATAGAATGTGAACGTGGGATTTGTTATTCATTGGAAGTACTTTATATTTCAATCATATATCTCCAAAACACTATGAAAATACAGAAACATGGCTATTAGTTTTACAGGAGGAACTATATCATGACTATCCGAAGAATGGAGTGGTTAATCCACTACAGAAGAAACAGAATCTCAGCTGGATATCAATTTCAACTCAGAGCTGCAACACACCGCTTAATATAGTCAGCCCTCATCTCATATAACTTGATATGATATAGAAACATGCCTATACATATACATGGTTCTACTGACTAGTGTACTCATGAATTCATGATAACATATGTGGTTGATGATCAGGACCTACCTTATCATCCAAACCTTGAAACAGAATAACTGGGCATGTAAATTTATTGACAAAGTTGATTGGTGATCTTTCATAGTAAGCTCTTTCATTTCCTGAAAGGATATCGTGGTGGAAATAAATATTAAAGCATACCAAGGATGGATTGAACATCCTTTTCCAGAACAAAACAATGCTGAGATACTTTCTTACCAACAAGATTGTCCATATAATGGGACTCAAATTTGTGTGTCTCTGCCCTCAGCAAAGTTATATCACCAATCTGCTCATCAATTGAGCAAAAGAATTAGTTATTACGTCTATACAAATGAAGAGCAATATAACAAAAAGACTAAATTAGACCAACCAAAATGGCACTAATCAACTTTATTTTAAAATCAGGCTAATAATGTAAATGAATGACCAAGTATAAAAGCATGCCATATTGGTTTGGGACCTTTTATTTTCCCAAATAAGCCCCCTTTTACGAGAGCTTGGGCCTATGCATAAATGTCAAATGCTCCCACTTCCCCCAGCAGCACCTTTGGACCAGCTTGTGCTTAGAACTTTCAAAGAAGAATAATAGCAAAATGAACAGCTTGATACAAAATATCATTTCCTTGGCATCTACATACAGCCAGTTTCATATAATAACAATCAACTTGACGAAGAGTTTTTTTGAAGAAATCACATTCGAAGACATTCGAAATTGACTCTTCAATCTATCAGATTATTCACAATTTCATCCTCTATTTGATTCCTTTGGCAGGACAATGCTGATCTAGGATCTTAGTACTGGGGTGCCACAGTTTACATGTTGAAAATATGAATAACATAACTTCAATACATTAGTTCAAAATAGGCTTTCAAATGAGAAAACCAGTGTTAAAGCATATGATATAAGCAGTTTTACATTTTAGGAGGGGGTGCCATGGCACCCACGGAACCCCCACTAGATCCGTGCCTGACGGTGACCAGGGCCATTATGAGTGGCATGATGACTAAGATTTGGCCATAAAGCCCTAGAAGGTACTCCTTGGGCTTATGCTCAAAGCTAGCACCTAGGTTGTGAGGGTAAATCAATATGGCACAGTAGTCCACATTTGGAACTTAGAAATTTCACAAGAAATAGTTCAACTCCCGCAGGAATCAGGAAATTTTCCGAGTTCCTAACAGGGCCTATAAGGGTGTGCGCAGCCGCAGGGATACGAGATGTTCTTGAATATTCCTGCCTTGAGCCAGACACACAGATGCGGCCAGTCAGGCAACCTGCAGCCAGAGAAGAACTAAAGAGACCTCTTTACTCTCTTCTTCAGAATGAGCAAGGTGCTTGTGTGCCACTCCGGTCCAGGTTTGACTTCTTTGTATAGTCCTGTCTAGTTCCCTCTAGTCCTCTTGTGTGCATTCCCCCTCTAGTATAGCTCATGCAATTATGTCCCTTTCAATAAAGTTTGTCAAGGCTTCACCTACAGTTTTCCACTAAAAAGAAGTTGCTGAGCCTTTCAATCTGCTTGTAACATCTTAAATGCTTATAGCTTTCATTCAGACTAAGGAAAATTCGAATTTGCTTTCTGCTGCTCTTTGAGATCAGTAATAGGTTTCTCTTCTTAGTGTAGGGTTTAGCATCTGCTATGGTAAATTCTGCTGTACAACACTTTGTTTCCGTCTTATAATGAAATGAAGAAGGGATGTTATCTCATATACCCAAAAAAAAAGAGGATGAATGATAAAATGTAGCCAAATGGAAACAGTGAAACATAAATGCAATTCATGGATGAGCAGTATAAAAGTCATGGTAGCGGTCTAAGACAACTATTTTGAGACTGCGGGCACCCATTGAGTATCTATTGAATGTTTGCTTGTAGCAAGACAATAAAATAGATTCTGAAAAGATAGAACTTACACCATACAAAGATGCTCCAGCCTTGAATGTATCTCTGAATGCGAGTGAAGCTAAAGTAGTGTATCCGCCTGCTGATCTCCCAGTTATACAAAGGCGCTGTTCATCTACTTTCCCATTCTCCACCTTACAATAAAGTAGGGTGGCTTGTATTATTGCTATAAATGCTACTATAATATTAGAATCACTGATGATAAAATGTACCAGGAATCTTGCGCAGCTGCAACAATCGTCAACATCAACAATACCCCATTTCTTCAATAATCTCTCTCGATACTCTCTCCCATAACCTTCAGTTTATGTTTCAGTATAGTTTAGCATATACAGTAATAGAATTAATGATTTAAATGAATCCAGAGCCTTAGTTACAGTCGATATAGCCCACGATGAAACAAAGAGTTCTCAACATTATATAAGGCGTAATCTGAACATTAGTAGAAGTAAGGACGAACCAGTGCTTCCTCCGTAGTTAACATCAAGAAATGACCACCCTCGACTTGTCCAATACTGCACACTAAGGTCTAGAACTCCACGTGTTTCAGCTGTAGGTCCTCCTGAAAATTGTGGTAAGTGTCAAAACTCCATGGTTTTGTTATCATCATGTAAAACAGAGGATCCCGTAACTCACTTGACAAACCAACATCTTTCAAGGTAATTAACGAAAGCACACACAAAAATGCACTGAACTTGAGTGTGCATAATTATTTCAAGGTATCACAAAGGTTCATTAATTCCTTTACCATGTGTTTTGACAAGCAATGGAGGCTTTTCATCTGGTAAACCTTGACACATGGGATTCAATGGCGGGTAGAAATAGGCATAAGCCTTCTGCCCAGGGCTGGATGTCGGGAACTCGATAAATTCTGGGGTGCTGAAAAAAGATCTATACTGCATAACATCTGGTGAGGAGGACCAGACTATTGAGAAATTAATTGCTTTTGTTTTGTTCTCATCCAGAGTAACCTGGAAAAAAAAACATATGTGCTGCATCAGTTGTTGGACTAATACATCATCAATTCATAACAAAAAGTGTGGATGCCACATCCTGGAAACCTTTGCAATTGACATGGGGATGCTTCCAGATGCACCTTCGATATAGAAGTAATCATTTCCAGTAACCTGCCAGACCACAATTAGATCATTACAACCAGCAGCATGAAATACCACAAAATACGTGCAATAAAATTTTAAATAGAGGGTATGCAGATTCTGATGCTTACCACATTGGACAAATCAGAGAAAGGGATGTCGAGCAACGAAACAGAACCTGAATCACAATCTAGAACACCAAGATATGATCTTCCGAGCTGCCTACGTGACATCAGTATTTAAATATGTTTCATCAACAAAATATGACAATGAAACAAGCAACTTTACAGAATTATTATCACAACCTGTAAGTGAAAACGATGTGATTGCTTTTTCCTAGAAAATCATAAGACTTGATGCCAAAAACCCACAATGGTCTTGTGAACTCAGCATCTAATGTGTACATCGGAACAACCTCATTGGTGTGTTCAACCTGATACAAAGAAGTGCAGAGATATTTTATGCAAGCAAAGATAAGATAATGACAAAGAATGTACTCCCTCCGTTCCATAATGTAAGACGTTTTTTGACTCTAGTGTAGTGTCAAAAAACGTCTTACATTATGGGACGGAGGGAGTAGTATTTAATCACCATGTCATAAGTCATGAGCTTTGAAGTTATTACTCTCCATGACAGAAAACAGCAACAGTGTCATCAAAATGTATGAATATTAAAGAGCTCAAGTCCTGAGAGAAAAAACAAATTACCCATTTATAAATGTTCCAGAATCCACTCCCTCTGTCAGTTATGAAAAACAGTTCTCCTGCAAGTTTTTTTTAGATAATGAGTTCTCCTGCAAGCTTGCATGTATTAAAATAATTTTGTTCTAGAAGTTGCAAGCAATGATCAAATTATGGTAGTCAGTAGTTAGCTAATTATTGTGGAAGCAAATATATTAGTACTAAAGTTGTATGGGATAGGAAATCAAACAGTTCGATCAGTAGGCAGCGTGAACTGCGAACAAAGTATTGCACTTCCATATTGAAGATAACCTTTTTTTTATCTATGGAAAAAAATCATATTATGGACACAAACTATGACAGTCCATTTAGTTAAAGCAGCTCCAAGAAATGTTGAATCAATAAATTGTCAGACCAAGAGAAACTAGTGACATGAATCTCAACATTATATAACTTCCAGTTCCATCATCAAAGAGAAGAGTGTATTGAAGCCATAAAGATGCACACGTAAAGAAAGAATACGAAAAGATATGTGAATGCTTGTCAACTTCACAATATTAAATGCCCTATCCTCCTTCCATAAAAATGTGTTTTGACTTTGTTCGAAAACAGAACTTCAGAAACAAAACAAAAGAGCAAAATAGTACACTAATGAGGAATGTCTTTATCACTTAAGTAAGCATAGTAACATATAACAAGGAATACAGGCAAAATTAGCTGGCAAGTGACACCTTTTGGAGACCATTTAGGCTCGGCAGGGGATTCCACCAGCATTGGATTGCTTCCAGCAACACAGACCCGTTTGGTCAAGTCTCTGCACACAAATAAATCAGCAACATGTAGAAAGGTAATTGACGGCGGTTAAGGTTTGTTGTAGTTGATGTAATCTCGCTTTCTTTTGGGGTGCTTGTTCTAAGCTGGGAGGTTCTCTGATGAAGATGTGTTTTCTCTTCCTGCTGGTCCGGGATGTGATACGAGCCATGTGGGGCCCTCTATGCTTTCCTAAGTAGCCAGGTGTTCCCTGGTTTATGTTCTGTTGAACCTGTTTGGGCTCTAATGCAAAAGCTCAGGCAAGGGCGTTTTGTCTAGAAAGCTAGTTTTTATTAGTGCATCTCAGCTAGTAGCCGTGACATCCTGATCCATTGCCGCTGGGGGCAGCATGCTGGACTGGTTAGCCCCACATAAAAAAAGGGGGCAGGAGGTGTCTGGTTTCCCTGGTAACTAACTATTGGAATGTGTTTCGTAACTACATTGTGGTAACAGACGAGTTTTTTGGATTAGTAATACATAAAGTGGGCATAAAGATGCAATCGAACTCCTTCAGTACCATGGTAGCAGTGGCGGAGCTGGGGGGGGGGGGGGGGGGGGGGGGGGGGAATACATAATTGCTTTGGGATGATTTTTAGTGGATAAATATGCCTAATACCAAGGGATATACACATGTTTTCTTATGAGCAGGGGGGGGGGGGGGCATGGCCCAGGTTGCCCCCCATGAAACTTGTATCAACTAAGTTCTTTCTAGTTATAACATATCGTGCAAGGAAAGACAGCATGTTCCAGTTCAAAAGATAATGCCATTTACCCGCTTTCAGAGAAGTAGCCAACCCAGAGTTCTGATTTGTCCCATGGCATGTTTGGGTGACCCCACTCAATCCATGCCATCCTCTTTTTAGTTGGATCAATTCGAGGAGAAGCATAGAAGTCATTCCCACTGATCAGCACCTTCGGTTCTTCAATAAAGAAAATATGTGAGGTTCTGTTAATCAAAACATCACAATAAACCAACAAAGACATGGATCACTTGGTAGAAATAGAATTTTTCTAGTCTTACCATGGACATCACCATTGCTTAAGTTTACAGACGCAATTGTTGTAGTGGGATTCAAGCTACTCGTTCGCCGGTCTATCAAGAAATTTGAGCATGTCAGAGTTCAGTAGTTCAGGCTGTAACAAGATATACTGCATGTAAGTCTGTAAACAAATCATATGCAAAATACCTTCCATCACAGTAATATAACGGCTGAAGTGTGGATCAAAGACACCATCAGCATAACTGACATCAGGTGCACCATAATCGGGTGTAAGAGGCACAGGCAGAGTACCAGCTGAAAAGGGAAAATAGTCATGTGAAGTAGTTTAAAATAAAACGACACCATAGTTTAGTTTGCTGAAGATGAAATGTTAAATGGTTCTAAGAGTTGATATGATATAGTGCCAATCCTTACAACCCTCCCTAGCCATCTTGTATACTCATCCTCATCCTTGTACAATTTTTTATAGTTCACAAAGCATATATTGTTGAGGCATCCCCTACAGTTCTCAGTCAAACAAGATTCCCTAGTTCTCCTATCAGACACATCATAACATTCATTTGTTGCCAATGATAAGTATTCAGCCTAAAATCTAAGTTGTTCTCGTGCAACCATGATTAGGCAGAGTGCTTTAGCTAGCCTACATATTGATTACGATGTTGGATGATCTCAGAGATAAGTGTTTTAGGCACTCAAATCCTGGCTTAAGTACTATATTGTATCGGCTATGTTGGCATCACTCTTTCTGACCCTGTTCTTCTCCCTCACATTAGGCATACTGTACTCATATTACCCATTTGAATGAGCACAATATACAACCTATGTAGTAATCTATGAAGGGATATGCAATGAAATGTAAGAGCATAGTATTTGACACAGTAATAAAATTAAGTAATCAAAGTAAACACCATATAATTCCAACTTAACTACACTCCATTATTGACATGGCGCATGCGGATTAGAGTTATATTGAACTAACTCCATTCTAAGTGCTTACTATCCCACTTACTTCCGATCGGTTGTTTGTACAGGCGTTGATCCTTGTAGTTTGAGAAAACAACAACATTATCTTGGATCGCAAATGCACCGCCTCCATATTCTTGAGCCAGAGTGCGTGCTGCAAATTCCTGAGGTATGATATCCACAGGCTTGTCATCCTCCTTTACAATAACCATACGCCTGAATACAAAATTAGTTAAATATAGTGCAAATCAATTTTGCGTCTCCACACAAACTAGTTGAAGCATACCAAGATTGAATATGGTACACCAATAATCAGCATTAACATAAAGTAATTGACATAGGCTGAGGAGTTTGATATGTGCACTAATAGAGACCCATAGTGTCATTGATTGTGAATGAGGAAGGGTGTGTTATGCTATCATTCAGTTGTATGATACCAATATAATTTAATCTCGCTTATCTACAAACAATATTTTCCTTCGGATTCAGCTATATCCACTTGAGGTGATAGAACTACTGAGCCCTCCCGTACGGTGGTGCCCATTGCACTTACATGCCCCCACCCCACCAAGGGGTGAAGACAACTGCAGATATGTACAGTTGCTAGGAAATTACCATTAGCTAGCTCAGCAATCCGAACACGTGGTAAAACTACAGGAAACTACTCGTAGATGGTACAGTATTGCACAATTACCAGCAATGTTTAGCAGTTCAAAGCTACGAGGCACAAATCTGGAAGCGCGGAAGCAGTGGTTACTCACCCTTTCTCCTCGGGGCGGCCCTCAATCCATAGCAGGCGTCCGTCTCCGGCGAGGGCGATGTCTCCGAGGCGCTTGGAGGCGCCGGAGACGACATCCGCGGTGATGGGCGACCTCCACGACCCGAACGGCGCCGCCGTGGGCCTCTCCCCTCCCGCCGCGTCCGCCGGCGCGGGAGAGGCGGCGGAGGAGGAGGACATGCGGGGCGGCGAGGCGAGGGGGCGGCGGAGGCGGAGGCGGGGGAAGGCACGGAGGAGGAGCGCCGGGGCGGAGGTGGAGCAGGCTGCGGGTAAGATGGAGGCGAGAAGTGTCGCCATGGCAGGGGGCCGTGGACGGTGACTTTATACAGGTTTAGGTGGGGTTTTGCGGCTATAGTGCGAGCGCAACTACCTTCCCGAATACAGTATGAAATTAAGTCAAAAAGAGTATAGCAGCATTTTTATCAAAATAAACTGTATATAGAGGTCTAACTGGCTTTTTGCAAAAACAAAAATGAAACAAACATTTAAAAAAAAACTTTTGAAACTAGGCAAAAAAAAAAAAACTTATGATCTATTCATCATCTATCATGTTAGTACAAAGAACACCAGAAGTAATAAAAATTACAACCAGGTACGTAGACCATCTAGCGACGACTACAAACAATGTAGCGAGCAGAAAGGGTGCCGCCGTCATCGCCCCTCCCGCACCGGAGCCGAGCAAAATTTGTTTTAGTAGTAAGTCCCGAAGTCCTCGTACTAAGGCCCTAAAGGACCGGTGCAACAAAAACAGCAATTTGTCGAGTGAATTGCAGAAAACATCGACATTGAAGGCTAGGGTTGCAGAAACCACACTTCTACAGTTTTGTGCCAAAAACCACTAATTCTAAGACTAATTTTTTGCAGAAACCACTAGTTGGCGGCTTTGACCGTTTTGATGACGATTATGACAGGTGGGTCCTGATAACCCACAAGTATAGGGGATCAATTGTAGCTTTTTCGATAAATAAGAGTGTCGAACCCAACGAGGAGCTAAAGGTAGAATTTATATTCTCTTCAAGTTCTATCGACCAACGATACAACTCTACGCGCACTTAACGTTCGCTTTACCTAGAACAAGTATAAAACTATTTTGTAGGTGATAGGATAGGTTTGCAAGAATAAAACTAGAAATACTTTGCGAGAATAAAACTACAAGTAATTTGCAAGATAATAAAAGTTAGTTGTTTAGTAGAAAGTTTTTGTAACACAGGAGAAAGATTTGTCCATAGGCAATCGATAACTAGACCGGTAATCATTGTTGCAATTTTATATGAGGGAGAGGCATGAGCTAATATACTTTCCGTACTTGGATCATATGCACTTATGATTGGAACTCTAGCAAGCATCCGCAACTACCAAAGATCATTAAGGTAAAACCCAACCATAGCATTAAGTATCAAGTCCTCTTTACTCCCATACGCAACAACCCCCTTACTCGGGTGTAAGCTTCTGTCACTCTAGCCGCCCACCATAAGAGAATTATGAACGTATTGCAACACCCTACAGCGGGAATCCCTCACGCTTGCGCGACACGGAGGGCACCATAGGACAGCACCAAAATAAAACATACAACTCAAACCAATCACGATCATCAATCAACCCATAGGACAAAAAGAATCTACTCAAATATCATAGGATGGCCACAAATCATTGGATAATAATATGTAGTATTAAGCACCATGTTTAAGTAGAGATTACAGCAGGGAGAAGAGGTGTTACACCGCTGCATAGAGGGGGAGAGAGTTGGTGGTGACGGCGGTGAAGTTGTTGGTGTAGATCGTCGTCACGATGTTTCCCCCGGCGGCGCTCCGGCGCCACCGGAAGAGAGGGGGAGAGAGCCCCCCTCCTTCTTCTTCTTCCTTGGCCTTCCCCCTAGATGGGATCGAGGAGAGTTCCCCCTCTGGTCCATGGTTGCCATGGCGGCGGAGGGGCAGGAGCCCCTCCTAGATTGGATCTCTCTCTCTGTTCTCTTCTGTTTCGCCTTCCTGTTTTCTGTCCTTTCACCGTTTCTTAAATTTCCGGAGATCCGTAACTCCGATTGCGCTGAAATTTTAACACGATTTTTTTCCGGGTATTAGCTTCCTTGCGGCCGAAGAAGGGCACCAACCAACCTACGAGGGCCTCACGAGGCACCACGGCGCGCCGGGCCCCCCCTGGCACGCCCTGGTGCCTCGTGGGGCCCACGAGCACCGCCTTGCGTTGATTCCACCTCCCAAAAATCACATATATTCCAAAATAATTCTCCGTAAAAATTTATTGCATTTGGACTTCGTTTGATATGGATATTCTGCGAAACAAAAAACATGCAACAAACAGGAACTGGCACTGGGCACTAGATCAATATGTTAGTCCCAAAAATAATATAAAATGTTGCCAAAAATATGTGAAAGTGGTAGAATATTGGCATGAAACAATCAAAAATTATAGATACGACGGAGACGTATCAGCATCCCCAAGCTTAATTCCTGCTCGTCCTCGAGTAGGTAAATGATAAAAAAGATAATTTTTGATGTGGAATGCCATTTAGCATAATCTTGATCATATAGTTTAATCATGGCATGAATATTAAGACACGAGTGATTCAAAGCAATAGTCTATAATTTGATATAAAGACATCAATACTCAAGCATACTAACAAACAACCATGTCTTTCAAAATATCAACGCTAAAGAAAGTTATCCCTAGCCCATTATGCTCAGTCATTGATCCATTCATGAAACACACTCAACATTAACTACACCCAATGCACAAGTATGACAATAGTGCTCTCCAGTTGGTGCTTTATAAGAGAAGATGGAGACTCAATAAAAATAAAAATGCATAAAAGTAAAATAGATAGGCCCTTCGCAGAGGGAAGAAGAGATTTGCAGAGGTGCCAGAGCTCAAAGCTTAAATTAGAGAGATAAAATTATTTTGAGAGGCATGCTTTTCCTGTCAACGAAAACGACCGAGAGTTCCCAATATTTTCCATGCTAGACACATCATAGGCGGTTCCCAAACAGAAAATAAACTTTGTTTCCTTTCCACCATTCTTTCACAATTCATGCCTAGCCGTATCCACGAGTGCCCTCCATACCAACACTTTCCAAGGAATTTTGTTGTTATTAATTTTTGATTCATTGTGGGACTGGGCATCCCTATTACCAGCCACTCTCTCGTGCAATGACAAGTGAATAAACACTCATCGTGAGAATAACACACCTAGCATGGAAAATATTGGCCATCCTCTGCCGCTTCATGAGCGGTACGGGCACATAAAACGGAAAATTATTTTGAAAAATTAGAGTTGGCACATGCAAATTTACTTGGAACGGCATGAAAATACCGCATATAGGTAGATATGGTGGACTCATTTGGCACAACTTGGGTTTAAGGAATTGGATGCACAAGCAGTAATCCCGCTTAGTACAAATGGAGGCTAGCAAATAGATTGAGAAGCAACCAATCAGAAAACGAAAACGGTCATAAGCATGCATTGAGAATAACTAACACTGAATAATGCACCATAAGTAGGATATAACTTCGTTGCATAACTATTGACTCTACGTACATGCATAGGGAATCACAAACCTTAACACCAATATTCTTACTAAATCACAATTACTCACTAGCATAACTCACATATTATCATCTCCATATCGCAAAACTATTACAAGAAATTAAACATATCATATTCAGTGATCTACAAGGTTTATGTAGGATTTTCTGACTAACCATATGAATGACCAATTCCTGTTGACTCTCTAAATAGATATAAGTGAAGCAAGAGAGTTTAATTCTTTCTACAAAAGACCATGCTCTAACAAATATAAGTGAAGCAAAAGAGCATTCTACAAGTAACGGTTTTCTATATGAAGAGAAACAGGCATCCAAACTTCAAATGATATAAGTGAAGCACATGAAGCATTCTATAAAGCCATACTCAAAAGATATAAGTGAAGTGCATGAAGCATTCTATAAATCAACCAAGGACTATCTCATACCAGCATGGTGCATAAAAGAAAAGGGAAAAATAAACACAAAAGACGCTCTAAGAATTTACGCATATCATGTGAACAAAACAAAAACCGAGACATACCGATAATTGTTGAATAAAGATGGGATGCCTTCCGGGGCATCCCCAAGCTTAGACGCTTGAGTCTCCTTGAATATTTACTTGGGGTGCCTTGGGCATCCCCATGTAGGGGAACGCGGCAGAAAACAAAAAAATTCCGACCTATGCACCAGCCCAGGACCGCTATGGACACTGCATACAAGGTTTGATCTTTTCGTTACCGACTCGTAGCGCAGCGGAAGTAGAGACGATGACGATCGGTGATGCAGATCCCCGTAGCTAGGATTTTACAACCTCCCAACCGCGAGGATGTACTCCCTTGTCTGCCCCTCAGACAGCCCTCCGGGAGGCAGTCTGACAGTCCCTCGGACGGTGTCGCGGACAGCCCTTCGGGAGGACCCTCAAAACTCGGACGGTCACTCGGACAGTGTAACATCCCCACGTATTAGCAACAGTAATCACCTTTGGATAATGCCAAGTAATCATGTTGAACAGTGCTTGATCATCATTTGCATCATATCTCATTTCAAATTCCAATTCAAATTGCAATTCAAATTAAAGTGAAAAATAAAAGTTGTTCAAATTGGAAATAAAAATGTTCATTAAATAGCAAATAATCTATTTCTAATTATGTTCAGGAAAACAACATCACTAAAAATCACTAAGTGACTCTATTAACCTAATACAGTGGCAAAACAGAAACATTTAATGCCTTTCTATTTAAATAAAATTCAAATGAAATTCTTTTAACTCCAAACCAATTTCTGGTGGTAGATAAAATTGCACTGTAAATATTGGGCCTAGTCACTTATTTTACAAAACTCCTTTTGTGGCTAAACCTGCTACAAAAAAAATGTAAAAAGAAAAAGAAACAAAAGCACTGCTGTGCTGGGCTTAAGCTCTACAGTAAGATTCGGCCCAGCCTGCTGTGGCCTTCTCCTTCCCCGCATAAGGCCAAGGCCATGGCGCTGCCGAAGCGCGCGCTGCCATCCGCTCGCTGGATGAGCTGTTGTCTCTCATCCCGCGGTGCCCAGCGCCGATAAGGACGACCCCGGTGTCGAAGGCGAACCCTACCACGCCACTCTGCCCTCTCCCTTCCTCTCTCTTGCGCTCCCCTCTCACACCCGAGTGCCGCCATGGATGAGCTTCGCTGAGCTCGCCGCCACCGTGCCTCCCTCGCCCCGCTGATGTGCCCGTCGTCTCCACCGGCCTCGACTACATCTCCTCCACCGCTCAACCGAAGCCGGGAGGCCCTCCTTCTTCTCCAACGCCGCCATCGTCCACTTCCCCGCCTCGGCCGCCCCAAACGTCGCCGTCGATTTGCCGCCCACATGCTTCCCCGCGCCTTCCTGAGCATCCCTACGAGATCACAGTGAGCCCCGCACCCGTTCCCCTCTTCTTCCTCGTCCATTTGCTCCCCCCAGCGCGTATCACCATGACCACCGAGCTCTGCTTCTGCCGCCGCAGCTAGCCCCTCCGTTGCGGTCGCTATCAAGACAAGCCGAGGCCACCACCATGCTTCTGGGGAACCCAGACAGCGCGTGCGCGCAGTAGTTCATCTCGGGCGAGCCCCCTGGGCTCGATCCCGAGCTCACCGTATTCCGGTCACCGCGCGGGTCGACGCCGGCGTCGGCTCCGTCCGTTTCCGGTCGCGCTACTAGGCTAGATGAACGCGCGTGAGTTCCCTTGTTCGAACGGTGGTCTCAGCGCTCGAAACGATCCACCGTGCGCCGTTCCCGAGTGCCTCCGCCGCGTCGGGACGTTGCCGGAGCTGCTCCGGCTAGTCGCCGGCGCCCCCATCCAACGTGGCTTGGCCGGTGGGCCACGCTGAGTCGCTGCAGCTGGGTCCCACCGTGCCGTTGACCAGTCAACGCTGGCCGTTGACTGTGCCACGTCAGCGCCCCCTCCGGCCCACTGGTCATACACTCTGTGTCACTGACACGCGGGCCCCACACCGTTAAAACGATTTTAAAATAAATAAAATGTTAATTAAAACGTTAATTAATCTGTTAGTTAATTAGCTAATTAATTAGACACTGACAATAGGGCCCACCCTCTAATTAAACTGTAATTAGATTAAATAAATCCTAATTAACCTACTGTCTCACTGACCAGCGGGACCCACTGGTTAGGTTTGACTCTGGCCAGCGGACTGTTGACTGCTGACGTCAGCAATACGTCATGCTGACGTCACATTTTACTGTTCTAGATAATTCGGATTTAATTAATTAAAATAATTCCAGAAAATGTTTTAAACTTTGAAAAATCATATAAAATAAACCGTAACTCGGATGAAAATAATTTATATATGAAAAATGATCAGAAAAATGTGTAGAATCCGAATATCCTACCCACATACCTGCCACACCCCTCTAACATATTGAACATGCAACTTTTTGCCCGTATCCGATAAATGAATAGTGCACAACCTTAAATAAAATAAATCCAAATAAATTCCTAAATTAACTAAATCAGTTAGATAGGCAGTATAACACCTCTGCATATCATTTAGGCATGTCATGCATCCCTGTTGCATTATTGCCGTGTATTTATTGTTTCTTCCCCTCCTTCTCTCCCGATAGCCCCCGAGACTGCCGATGACACCGCCGTGTACGACGACATCGCCGACGACCAGACCCCTTCAGCAGAGCTTCCAGGCAAGCAAAACCCCCTTGATCATCAGATATCACCCATTCCCTTCTCTCTTATTCTTGCATTAGAATTGCCCCTGCTACTGTTCCGATAGCACCCATCCGATGCATAGCCTGATTTTGTAGTCTGCTATTGATACTCCACCTGTTGTCCCACAATGCTTAGTTAGCTGTGCTACTGCTTCATCGGTGACCCATCACCCTTGTTCGTATGCCATGCTTGTTTCCGGGCCGTGATCACTCTGGGTGTGATCGCGGAAATGTTACACTACTGCATTACTTAAACTGTTAAAGTCGGGCTGGCCCCAAGGGTGCCCGCGAGAGATTACTACTAAAGACGGGTCGGCTCCAAGAGCACCCGCGCGATATGTCTCACCAAGTCGGAGCGACAGGAACCCTGTTCGTCTCTGCGAGTTACTAAACATGCTTAACGGATTTGGGTATTTGATCTGAGTGGGTCGTTGGCCCTAAACGCACTACCACCACGTGGGATAATGGTTATGGGACCCTCTGCGTCGTATGTTTCTCCCGAAAGTTCTTCAGACGCCACAGCTCAGAGATGCGGGCTGATTGTTGGGGTTGGGCTGGTTACGTCACTGGTGTATTCAGTGTCGCGCCTGCTCCCCGACCAGTCTCGCAACGTGCAGGAGTGCAAAGTGCGATGGCCCAAGACCCCTTCGTGCTTAGGATTTAGACCGGCGTGCTGACCTCTCTGCTGAGCTTAGGTAGGACGCTGCTTCGTGTCGATTACCCGAGGCCGGGTATTACCCAGCAAGTGTATCCGGCCAGATGTAATCGAGCGTGCTGGGTAACAGTAGTGCACCCCTGCAGGGAAGTAATCTATTCGAATAGCTGTGTCCACGGTAACAGAAAGCTCGTAGTTGTATCTTGATCCACTACAACTACAAATGGATACTGTCACATTACTAAACTACTACTACTGCTCTCGGGATCACTTTCTCGCAGGGTAGTCGAGGAAGAATCTCAGGGCGTTACTAAACTATGTTTGATATATTTTATCTTGCTCTATTCTCTTCTGATGCTGCAAGAATTGCTTCAAGATGCTAGTCTTCGATAGGCTAGGCCTCTCCCCCTCTATTCTGGCATTCTGCAGTACAGTCCAAAGATATAGCCCCACTCCTTTGATACAATGCATTTAGTATAGTTCTGACGTCAGTCTTGCAAGTACTTTGGATGAGTACTCATGGTTGCTTTGCTATTCGTTTCCCCCATACCCGATAATTGCGACCAGATGATGGAGCCCAGGAGCCAGACGCCACCGCAGATGCTTACTACCAGGAGGGTCCCGACGGCACGTACTACTGGGTTGAGCCGACCGACCAGGAGTAGTTTGGAGGCCCTAGGCAGGAGGCCTTCGCCTTTCGATCTGTATCGTTGTTTGTGCTAGCCTTCTTAAGGCAAAACTTGACTAACTATGTATGTACTCAGATGTTATGATTTGTATGACTTATGTATTCGGGTCCTCGTGACCCCTGGTTTGTAATATGATGAGTTATGTTTATCTTTGAGTTTAGAGTTGTGTTGTGATATCTTCCCGTGAGTCTCTGATCTCGAGCGTGCACGTTTGCGTGTATGATTAGTGCACGTGTCGAGCAGGGGCGTCACAAGTTGGTATCAGAGCCGACTGCCTGTAGGAAGCCCCCTTCCAATTCCTTGGTCGAAGTTGAGTCTAGACGTTGAAAAATTGTTTTACTAACATGGCTGTGTGGCTTACGGGCCCACGTCGCCAAATGAGTGGTATTAGGATCTTTTATTCCTCTTCTATACTCTGGGACTCCGAATTCTCTTCCTTTCGGGTTAAATGAATTTTACTAACACCGACACTAGGTTCTCGTAATCTCATCCACCCGGAGAGCTGGATTATCTGCAATTGTTCCTTCTCATTGATCTGATTAATCTGATAATCACATTTTCTTTTCCATTGGTTTGTTTAACCTTTCTCTCCAAGTTATAATATGTTTCTCACATTGTCATGTGACAATTTTGAAATCTTCCTCTGTTTCAGATGGATCGCTTGTTTCCGCCGCGTCCCGCGACGCAGCTTGTGCTTCGCACTTGGGCTCGTGATACGCCTGGGTTTCCTGCTGTCCTGATCGCCCTCCTGACCAGACTGGGCTACCGTTGGTACCCCGAGTACATGGTTTACGAGGATTACCGCGAGTTCAACCAGGAGCAGTACCATGCTGATGTTCGTATCTTCGATCAGCAGAACGACTCCGACACTGAGTTGCACGTTTTTCACGGTATCGGCGTGACGATTGAGATGGCAGTCCATGATGCTGCCTACTCTGCTGACGCACGTCTCCGTGGCGAGCATAGTCGCTTGGATGCCTCTGAGTTTCGATACATTCCGTATGCACCTGCTGGAGATGCTACCGGATACTACACATCTGTCTGTGCCCCTTTCGAGCGACGTCAATATGACCCGCAGGTTTTGATTCAGTGCAATCAGGCTCTGGATCGCACTGCCCGGGCTCTCGTCGTCGAGTTGTTTGCCACTCGAGCACGTCTTTACGATGCTATGACACAGTTGCTGCCAGCTGTTCGTGCAGGGATACATCCAGAGTACATCCTCTACCCGCACAGGACTCAGATGCCGGCAGGTATTGATTGGCCTGCTGTTGGAGGTCATACACCCGCGCGTGGACCTCTTCTTACAGCTCGAGACCGGGTTCTGCATCAGAGTACACACGGAGAGCAGGATTTTTCTACCGTGGATACTCTTCGTCCGCACTTGCAGTTGCCCCGTTTCAGTGGTTTTCCCCGACGTTGATGTAGCCTTTGCTATGTCTCGTTGTGTATTCCTCACCGCGTGACTGCGCGCCGCCTAGTATGTCTAGCTGTTTAAATTGCGAACTTATGCTGTCCGCGTGTAACCGACTCTGTGTATGGATCTGTATGTCTTAATTGACTACTGTTATGTATCTATTGCACTACTTAATCATTGTCGTGTTACATCATGTTTGTTACTAAACATTTACAGTTGCTTTTACTAAACTGCCCCCTGTTAAATTTTAGCAGGATGGTTAGACCTCGTGCTCGTGGCCGTGGTGCCAACGATCCGCCACCACCACCCGACTACATGACCGCAATGATGCAACAGTTCGAAGTGAACCGTCAATTCATACAGGGCATCATGGCTCAGTTTCTACACCAGAACCAAAATGCTCAGAACCAGCAACCTGCCGCAATAACTCTGCAGGAGTTTGTGCGTCTCAACCCAACTACTTATCGCAACTCTGAACAGCCACTGGATGCTGATGACTGGCTTCGCGACATCGCCTATGAGATGGAATCTGCTAGTGTCGCCCCTGACAACCTTGTCACCTTTGCGACCTACTTTCTGAAAGGCCCCGCTGCTCAATGGTGGTCCACCCACAGGCGTTCACTACCTGAGGGGACAGTCATCACTTGGCTAGAGTTCCAGACTGCGTTCCGTGCTCATTACATTCCTCAGGGAATCATGGATCGAAAGAAGACAGAGTTTCACAACCTCACTCAGGGCAATAGGACTGTCGAAGCTTATCAGCGGGAGTTTCTTAACCTGTCCCGCTTTGCTGAAGAAGACATTCCAACTGATGCTCGTAGACAGGAGAAGTTCCGTGGTGGACTTCACCCAGACCTCAAGCTTGCACTTGCCACTCAAGACTTCACCGACTTTGCCACCCTTGTGAACAAGGCTATCCTGATGGAGACTGCTCAGATGGAACACAAGGAGTCACAGAAGTGCTATCGTGACGTTGGCTCATCCTCAGGCTCAAGGCAAAGGCGTAAGATGTGGATTCCCAACAGCATGTATCGCCCAGCTGCCCCTGCACTCAGGCCCTCCTATGCTGCACCTCGTCTGCCTCCTCCACCACCGAGGCAGCCAAGAGTTCAAGCTGCTCCACCACGTGCTGCACCTCTTCGTCCTGAAGATGGTCTGTGTTTCAAGTGCCGCAAACCAGGTCACCTTGCCAAGGACTGCCGCTAGAATCCGAATCAGTTGGCACTTCCTTATGCTGGCCGTGGCAATGTTCGTGGCAACAATCAGACCCGCAACTATAATATTGGGCCTGCTGCTTATGGACGTGGACAAGCTTACCACGTCGATATTGAAGAAGTTCAGGATCAACCTGATACTGTGATGGGTACCCTTCTCGTTAACTCAGTACCTGCTTCTGTTTTATTTGATACAAGAGCATCGCATTCATTCATGTCAGGAAAATTTGCATTCATGCATGGCATACAATATGAGAAGATGCATACTCCACTAGTCGTTAAAACCCCCAGTGGTCATTGTCATGCTGACATGATCGCACCTAACGTCCCCGTCGAAATCAAAGGATTGGAATTCCTTGCCTCTCCCATTATTCTGAAGTCTTCCACCATAGACCTCATTCTGGGAATGGATTGGTTGAAAGCTCACATTGCTTCAATCAATTGTGCCACCAAAGTTATCCAACTCCTTCACCCCTCCGACGAGATAGTGAACTACACTGCCTGAATTACTCGGAATGCAGAAGCCTAGATATATGCTCTCAATGCATTGAACGCTTCACCTCTTGAAGGAATTGAGAACATTCCAGTTGTTCGCGAATTTCCGGACGTCTTTCCGGAAGAACTTCCAGGAATACCCCCTGTTAGAGCCGTTGAGTTCGTCATCGACTTGAAACCGGGCACCACTCCTATTGCTAAGCGCCCATACAAGATGCCGCCGCATGAGCTCCTTGAACTTAAGGAGGAAATCAACAAGTCACTGAAAAAGGGCTTCATCCGTCCCAGTTCCTCTGCTTGGGGAGCACCTTCTCTCTTTGTTAAGAAGAAGGATGGAACTAACCGATTGGTCCAGGACTATCGGCCTATTAACCAAGCAACAATCCAGAACAAGTATCCACTTCCCCGGATCAACGATCTTTATGATCAGCTTGCTGGATCCTCTGTGTTCATTAAACTCGACTTAAGGTTGGGTTATCATCATATCCGAGTTCGTAAGGAGGATATTCCAAAGGCCGCCTTCGTTACTCGTTATGGATCATACGAGTACACCGTTATGTCCTTCGGATTAACCAATGCTCCAGCAACTTTCTCTCGATTGATGAATTATATCTTCATGGACTACCTCGACAAGTTCGTCGTGGTTTATTTGGATGATATCCTTATATTTTCCAAGAATGAAGAACACGCCGAACATCTTCGGCTTGTATTGGAGAGACTTCGAGAACATCAACTGTATGCCAAATTCTCCAAGTGTGAATTCTGGTTATCTGAGGTGACTTATCTTGGTCATGTGATTTCCAAAGATGGCATTGCCGTTAACCCAGAACGAGTTCAGGCTATTCTTGACTGGACTCCCCCGAAGAATGTAAAGCAAGTCAGAAGTTTTCTCGGTCTCGCCAGCTATTGCCGCCGATTCGTCGAGAACTTCTCCAAGATTGCTAAACCACTGACTGATCTGCTTCACAAAGGCGTTAAGTTTGAGTGGACAGACAGATGTCAGGAAAGTTTCCAAACACTCAAAGATAAGTTGACATCTGCCCCAGTGCTAGCTCCCCCGGATACTCGCAAGGACTTTGTGATATATTGCGACGCATCCCGTCAAGGATTAGGCTGTGTCCTAATGCAAGAGCGTAAAGTGATTGCTTATGGCTCTCGTCAATTGCGTCCTCACGAAGATAAGTATCCAACACATGATCTCGAGTTAGCAGCAGTTATCTATGCGTTGAAGCTGCGGCGACATTACCTTCTCGGTAATCGTTGCGAGATATACACGGATCATCAAAGTCTGAAGTATCTGTATACTCAACCAGATTTGAACCTCCTTCAACAAAGATGGCTCGAGACAATAGCCGATTACGACATGGATATCTCTTATACCCCTGGCAAGGCTAATGTAATGGCCGATGCCTTGAGTCGCAAGTCTTACTGCAACAACCTCACGGTTCAGCAAGCTCAACCCCTTCTCTATGAAGAGCTTCGCAAGTTGAACCTTCACATTATACCTCAGGGTTATCTCAATACCCTGGTTGTTGAACCAGACCTTGAGTGCAACATCAAGACGAGGCAGAAATATGACTCTGAAGTCGAGAAGGTTAAGAAATACCTCTCCAAGGGAAATTCTTCGTTCTACCATGTTGGTGATGATGGTGCCTTGTTCTTCAAAGGCCGCCTAGTGGTCCCCAGAAAGCATAATCTGGACTCTCGTTCGGATGTTATGAAAGAAGCTCATGATACACCTTTGTCAATTCACCCCGGTAGCACCAAGATGTACCAAGACATTCGTCAACGGTACTGGTGGCCTGATATGAAGCAAGACATTGCTCGCTATGTTGCTGAGTGTGATGTTTGCCGTCGCATCAAGGCAGAACATCAAAGGTCTGCTGGACTTCTGCAACCACTTGATATTCCTGAATGGAAATGGGACAAAGTCGAAATGGACTTCATTACTGGTTTTCCCAGATCGCAGAAGGGTCATGATGCTATATTTGTCGTCATTGATCGATTCTCAAAGGTTGCTCACTTTCTGCCAGTCAAGGAGACAATCACTGCTAGTCAGTTAGCAGACTTGTATGTTTCCAGAATCGTGTCACTTCACGGTGTTCCGTTGGAGATCAGTTCAGATCGTGGCAGCCTCTTTACCTCAAGATTTTGGAACAGTTTCCAAGAAGCTATGGGAACTCATCTGTCCTTCAGTACGGCTTTTCACCCCCAGTCCCAGGGACAAGTTGAATGAGTTAATCAAGTGCTTGAAGATATGCTTCGAGCTTGTGTCATCTCATTCGGTAAGAAATGGGAAGAATCTCTCCCATATGCCGAGTTCTCTTACGACAATAGCTATCAAGCTAGCTTGAAGATGGCACCATTTGAAGTTCTTTATGGACGTAAGTGTCGGACCCCTCTGAATTGGTTAGAAACTGGGGAACGATCACTCGTTGGACCGGACATTATTTAGCAAGCTAAAGAACAAGTCCGCATTGTCCGTGAACATTTGAAAACTGCTCAGTCTCGTCAGAAGAGCAATTATGATCGGAAACACCAGGTAATGGTCTATCAACCTCGCGAACAAGCTTACCTTCGTGTCACTCTGATGAAAGGCACTCACCGCTTCGGAATCAAAGGCAAGTTAGCTCCTCACTACATTGGCCCGTTCCGCATTCTCGCTCGTCGAGGAGAAGTGGCATATCAATTGGAATTGCCGCCGAACCTTTCTCAAGTACATGATGTCTTCCATGTATCGCAACTCCGTCGCTGCTTCAAGGATCCTATCCGAGCAGTGAATCATGAAGTGCTTGAATTGCAAGAGGATCTTTCTTATCAAGAGTATCCAATCCGCATTCTTGATCAAGCTGAACGTCGAACCCGTCAGAAGGCAACCAAGTTCCTTAAAGTTCAGTGGTCAAATCATTCTGAGGATGAAGCCACTTGGGAACGCGAAGATCGTCTTCGTGACGAATACCCCGCTCTCTTCCAGTCTTCCTCTTAATTCTCGGGACGAGAATTTCTTTTAGAGGAGGAGAATTGTAACATCCCCACGTATTAGCAACATTAATCACCTTTGGATAATGCCAAGTAATCATGTTGAACAGTGCTTGATCATCATTTGCATCATATGTCATTTCAAATTCCAATTCAAATTACAATTCAAATTAAAGTGAAAAATAAAAGTTGTTCAAATTGGAAATAAAAATGTTCATTAAATAGCAAATAATCTATTTCTAATTATGTTCAGGAAAACAACATCACTAAAAATCACTAAGTGACTCTATTAACCTAATACAGTGGCAAAACAGAAACATTTAATGCCTTTCTATTTAAATAAAATTCAAATGAAATTCTTTTAACTCCAAACCAATTTCTGGTGGTAGATAAAATTGCACTGTAAATATTGGGCCTAGTCACTTATTTTACAAAACTCCGTTTGTGGTTAAACCTGCTACAAAAAAAATGTAAAAAGAAAAAGAAACAAAAGCACTGCTGTGCTGGGCTTAAGCTCTACAGTAAGATTCGGCCCAGCCTGCTGTGGCCTTCTCCTTCCCCGCATAAGGCCAAGGCCATGGCGCTGCCGAAGCGTGCGCTGCCATCCGCTCGCTGGATGAGCTGCTGTCTCTCATCCCGCGGTGCCCAGCGCCAATAAGGACGACCCCGGTGTCGAAGGCGAACCCTACCACGCCACTCTGCCCTCTCCCTTCCTCTCTCTTGCGCTCCCCTCTCACACCCGAGTGCCGCCATGGATGAGCTTCGCTGAGCTCGCCGCCACCGTGCCTCCCTCGCCCCGCTGATGTGCCCGTCGTCTCCACCGGCCTCGACTACATCTCCTCCACCGCTCAACCGAAGCCGGGAGGCCCTCCTTCTTCTCCAACGCCGCCATCGTCCACTTCCCCGCCTCGGCTGCCCCAAACGTCACCGTTTATTTGCCGCCCACAAGCTTCCCCGCGCCTTCCTGAGCATCCCTACGAGATCACGGTGAGCCTCGCACCCGTTCCCCTCTTCTTCCTCGTCCATTTGCTCCCCCAGCGCGTATCACCATGACCACCGAGCTCTGCTTCCGCCGCCGCAGCTAGCCCCTCCGTTGCAGTCGCTATCAAGACAAGCCGAGGCCAACACCGTGCTTCTGGGGAACCCAGACAGCGCGTGTGCGCAGTAGTTCGTCTCGGGCGAGCCCCCTGGGCTCGATCCCGAGCTCACCGTATTCCGGTCCACGCGCGGGTCGACGTCGGCGTCGGCTCCGTCCGTTTCCGGTCGCGCTACTAGGCTAGATGAACGCGCGTGAGTTCCCTCGTTCGAACGGTGGTCTCAGCGCTCGAAACGATCCACCGTGCGCCGTTCCCGAGTGCCTCCGCCGCCGCGTCGGGACGTTGCCGGAGCTGCTCCGGCTCGTCGCCAGCGCCCCCATCCAACGTGGCCTGGCCGGTGGGCCACGCTGAGTCGCTGCAGCTGGGTCCCACCGCCCCGTTGACCAGTCAACGCTGGCCGTTGACTGTGCCACGTCAGCGCCCCCTCTGGCCCACTGGTCATACACTCTGTGTCACTGACACGCGGGCCCCACACCGTTAAAATGATTTTAAAATAAATAAAATGTTAATTAAAACGTTAATTAATCTGTTAGTTAATTAGCTAATTAATTAGACACTGACAGTAGGGCCCACCCTCTAATTAAACTGTAATTAGATTAAATAAATCCTAATTAACCTACTGTCTCACTGACCAGTGGGACCCACTGGTCAGGTTTGACTCTGGTCAGCGGACTGTTGACTGCTGACGTCAGCAATACGTCATGCTGACGTCACCTTTTACAGTTCTGGATAATTCGGATTTAATTAATTAAAATAATTCCAGAAAATGTTTTAAACTTTGAAAAATCATATAAAATAAATCGTAACTCGGATGAAAATAATTTATATATGAAAAATGATCAAAAAAATGTGTAGAATCCGAATATCCTACCCACATACCTGCCACACCCCTCTAACACACTGAACATGCAACTTTTTGCCCGTATCCGATAAATGAATAGTGCACAACCTTAAATAAAATAAATCCAAATAAATTCCTAAATTAACTAAATCAGTTAGATAGGCAGTATAACACCTCTGCATATCATTTAGGCATGTCATGCATCCCTGTTGCATTATTGCCGTGTATTTATTGTTTCTTCCCCCTCCTTCTCTCCCGATAGCCCCCGAGACTGCCGACGACACCGTCGTGTACGACGACGTCGCCGACGACCAGACCCCTTCAGCAGAGCTTCCAGGCAAGCAAAACCACCTTGATCATCAGATATCACCCATTCTCTTCTCTCTTATTCTTGCATTAGAATTGCCCCTGCTACTGTTCCGATAGCACCCATTCCGATGCATAGCCTGATTTTGTAGTCTGCTATTGATACTCCACCTGTTGTCCCACAATGCTTAGTTAGCTGTGCTACTGCTTCATCGGTGACCCATCACCCTTGTTCGTATGCCATGCTTGTTTCCGGGCCGTGATCACTCTGGGTGTGATCACGGAAATGTTACACTATTGCATTACTTAAACTGTTAAAGTCGGGCTGGCCCCAAGGGTGCCCGCGAGAGATTACTACTAAAGACGGGTCGGCTCCAAGAGCACCCGCGCGATATGTCTCACCAAGTCGGAGCGACAGGAACCCTGTTCGTCTCTACGAGTTACTAAACATGCTTAACGGATTTGGGTATTTGATCTGAGTGGGTCATTGGCCCTAAATGCACTACCACCACGTGGGATAATGGTTATGGGACCCTCTGCGCCGTATGTTTCTCCCGAAAGTTCTTCAGACTTCACAGCTCAGAGATGCGGGCTGATTGTTGGGGTTGGGCTGGTTACGTCACTGGTGTATTCAGTGTCGCGCCTGCTCCCCGGCCAGTCTCGCAACGTGCAGGAGTGCGAAGGGCGATGGCCCAAGACCCCTTCATGCTTAGGATTTAGACCGGCGTGCTGACCTCTCTGCTGAGCTTAGGTAGGATGCTGCTTCGTGTCGATTACCCGAGGCCGGGTATTACCCAGCAAGTGTATCCGGCCAGATGTAATCGAGCGTGCTGGGTAACAGTAGTGCACCCCTGCAGGGAAGTAATCTATTCGAATAGCCGTGTCCACGGTAACAGGACGCTCGGAGTTGTATCTTGATCCGCTACAACTACAAATGGATACTGTCACATTACTAAACTACTACTACTGCTCTCGGGATCACTTTCTCGCAGGGTAGTCGAGGAAGAATCTCAGGGCGTTACTAAACTATGTTTGATATATTTTATCTTGCTCTATTCTCTTCTTATGCTGCAAGAATTGCTTCAAGATGCTAGTCTTCGATAGGTTAGGCCTCTCCCCCTCTATTCTGGCATTCTGCAGTACAGTCCAAAGATATAGCCCCACTCCTTTGATACAATGCATTTAGTATAGTTCTGACGTCAGTCTTGCAAGTACTTTGGATGAGTACTCACGGTTGCTTTGCTATTCTTTTCCCCCATACCCGATAATTGCGACCAGATGATGGAGCCCAGGAGCTAGACGCCACCGCAGATGCTTACTACCAGGAGGGTCCCGACGGCACGTACTACTAGGTTGAGCCGACCGACCAGGAGTAGTTTGGAGGCCCTAGGAAGGAGGCCTTCGCCTTTCGATCTGTATCGTTGTTTGTGCTAGCCTTCTTAAGGCAAAACTTGACTAACTATGTCTGTACTTAGATATTATGATTTGTATGACTTATGTATTCGGGTCCTCGTGACCCCTGGTTTGTAATATGATGAGTTATGTTTATCTTTGAGTTTAGAGTTGTGTTGTGATATCTTCCCGTGAGTCTCTGATCTCGAGCGTGCACCTTTGCGTGTATGATTAGTGCACGTGTCGAGCAGGGGCGTCACAGACAGTCCTTCGGGAGGACCCTCGAAACTCAGACAGTCACTCGGACAGCCCTTCGGGAGGCACTCTCAAACTAAGACCGAAACTACGATCTCTCTACAGAGTTGCACACATACGGTGTCATCTATCCGGCAGGGCTTCGCCGTCCAGAACTAGTTCCCACCGGAACCCAGACAGCCTTTCGGCTCTATGAAACTCTTTTCGTGCGGGGGGAGAGAGACCCAGACGAGCATGGCATGTGTATGAGAGCAAGGGATGATCCTTTAGGCAGCCCCCTCCACCCCTATTTATAGGCCAAGCCCAAGGGTGGCTTCTCCAAGAAGCCAAGGGGAAAAATACCAAAAGGCCCTCAAGGTGGCTTCTCCAAGAAGCCACCCAAAAAGCACTTTCACTATTCACGGAAACATTTTTCCGCGACCGTTAAATCCGAAAATATTTCTGTGGGTCTTAGAATAATTCCAGTACCCACTAAAATGATTTTGGACGCATTCCGAAACAATTCCGGATTAGTGATTTTCATCTGCGAAAAGCAACCAAACCGGTTCCGGCAGCTCCGGAACTTTTCCGGTTTTTATCCCGGAAAAATCTCAGAAGTTTCCAGAACACTTCTGGCATCCTCCAAGAATTTCCAGGCGTGTGCCGAAACCAATTTGACTTAATGGTATCCCCTGAAACGACTTTTCAGTTTTATCGGAACTATTTCGGTGTCCTCTCCGGAACGTTTCCGTTGCGTCCGAAACTTTTCCGGCGATTTTCTCTCAGACTCCCTGTCTAGTATTCAGCAGATAGATGACCCTTAAGCGTGTGACCCTATAGGTTCGGTGAAGTATAGACATGACCCGGAACACTTTCCGATCAATGATCAACATCGGAGCCGTGGACACCCATATTGACCCCTATACCCACACGAATGAATATTCGAGTGAACCTCCAGTTGCCGTGTGCTATTCCTGTTGCTTCACGATATATTACAAACACCCGAGGTGAGATTTATTGCATCCCCGTGGATCAACAACTTGTCCACCATGCAAGTTACTTCGTTACCGGTTTTGTTCTCTTTTCTCGTTTCCGCGTTCCGGCATCCCAGTGATCAAATCACAATGTGTCTGGCCAGACGATGGTGGATACCATAACACCGAGAGGGCCCAGAGATATCTCTCCATCGTCAAAGGAGCAAATCCCAATCTTGAGCTATCAAGTTACTTGACATACTTTTCCATGAACCCGTAAGCCACCGTAATAGCCACCCATTTACGGATGACGTTTAAGAAACCCCAAAGTTCATGAAGCAAGCATGAAGAAACTCGATACTCTCATGGTCTAAGGAATTATGCAAATGTTAACTTTCTCTGTGTTATTAACTATTAACTTGTGACGAATGTATCTCATAGCATAACATCAATTCGGGTTGATTCAACACAAGTGTTCTCCTAACATTGTGCCCTCAAAGTTGCCGGCATAGACATGCCCATGATCAGGAAAATAGGACCATCATGCAACACTTGAGCCAGTCTTAGAGGCATGACTAGGAATACATTTTACCGTTTATTATTCCACACGTGCATATGAGTCTTCCTCCGAGCCTCGTGGTTATTGCAGACTCGAGAACCATAGCAGTTATAGCACGGAATATAAACTTAACTACAAACATGGAGATAAATAATAACACTTATTATTGCCTCTAGGGCATATCTCCTACAGACTCCCACTTGCACTAGAGTCAATAATCTAGTCAATGCTGATGCACTTTACACCCATGGCATACTGGTGTAAAACATGCTTCGCTTGTGGTATAGTCTGATGTCCAACGGATCTGACAACTTCAGTTCCGTGTGTATTTCTGCATATCCTCACGTTTTCACGCTTTTACAAAATTCATATTTTGTGTGGACTTGGCTTTGTATATATGTGAATCACAGTTCAAACCTTGATTCCTCAGACTGAGCTATGGAGCAACTATCTTCAATAGTGTTCCATTGACCAAAGCCATCTTGGAATCATACTAAGTTCATGAACGAACTGTGCGATTCAACATCTTCTATGTCGCTTTGAAAGCGGCAACATACTTAGCCTTTGTTATAGAATTCGCCACAGTAACCTGTTTGGAACGATTTCCAAACACCGTGCCACCATATCGTGTATTACACAAAACCCTTAACTTAAATCAAAAATCGCATGGAGCATTGATGAATACTGTATCAATGTAATTACTTACAACGAGCACTTCATAATCTCTGCTTGCGAGAAAACATGTCATCAGTGCTACTTTAGTACTCAATGACATTTTTCACTGTTGTCCCATCACTACTAGGGAAAACCCTAGTAGTAGCGCGGGGATAGGGCCTAGCAGTAGCGCGGGTGCCGGCGCTACTGCTATGGCGCTACAGCTAACATTTAGCAGTAGCGCTCGTTTCGCCGCGCTACTGCTAAGTCTGTTATCAGTAGCGCGTTCCACAGCCCGCGCTACTGATAGTTACTAGCAGCGCGCCTGGACCCCACGCTACTACTACTATTACGTATTCTATTTCTATTTTATTTTATATCGTATTTATACACTGTTATACAAGTTTTCATACAGTAGCAATTTAGAGATTGTTATATCATTATGATCATGATGGGTTATTATATCATTAGGTGAAAGAACCGCGGATTAGATTCAAGTGGATGGATCCAAAGTGACCAAGTTGGAATTTTTCCTAACTTGGTCACTTTGGATCCATCCACTTGAATCTAATCCGCGGTTCTTTCACCCAATGATATAATAACTCATCATCATCATCATCATAATAATAATAATAATATTAACAACTCATCATCATCATCATCATAGTCATATAACAACTCCTCATCATCAACACTAACTAATTGTTCTTAATACCTAGGACCTACTCCTCTCTCCTAGGTAAAATAGCATAAAAGAGGTAAACCGGTCCATCTCCAAAATGGAGAATGGAGATCCACCTGTCGCCAACTTCTGGCTTGCGCACACGCATGTTGTCTCCAATCGGTTGCGTGCGCGCCTTCTTACTTTGCTCCAATCTTTGATATTGAGCCTTCCATCTTTCAAAGAAATAGAGTATGCACTTTGGTAAGCCATTGGTGGAAACGGTCGTAAGCTAACCATGTACATACTCCCTTCGGTAAGCATCATGTGAGGCACAACCTCGCTAGGGAGCTTCTGTTAAACAATATAGTAACATATATAGTTAGCAATGTAGTTTACTTAAGAAGAATGTATGCAACGAAGTTACCATCATTAACAAAATCATACCAAGTTTTTCGCAATGAGGTTACCATCAAGCAATTGATGGACTAGTGGCACGTATCCAGTATAATTTGGGCTGATAAACTGATTGGTTTTAAAATTCTCAACATCATCTATAAATGAGACAAGATATCCTTTCTCCTCACAATTAAGCTCGGAGCCATAACTGTAGTACGTCATGTCCACAGCTTTCCGAGTATTTTTTGAAGATAAGAAATAAGCTGATAATTATAAATAAACAAGTTTAGTAGCGATGAACACCAAATATTTTTAATAAAAAATATAAATTACTTAACAAATTAGTTTGACAAACTCACATTTAGGCAAAATAGGAGGCATATCCACATCGACCCAAATGTCGATATTATCTTCAATATCTTCATCTTCGGGACGAATATCAAAAGTTATTTGCATATTCTCCTCAAATCCATAGGCCTTGCAGAAAGCTTCCCAATTAGAGCAGCCGAAATGTGAGTGATTAAGCGCATTGTAGAGCTTAACCCGAAAAGCATAACCGTGTTTAGTCCTGAGGTGAGCCCTCCTCGTCTCCATATTCTCAAGGTCTTGGAAACCGAGCTTCTGCAAGACAAATGGTCTTGCATGGCACGGGATGTACTAGTCGAATTGAAAAAACCCCGGAAATTACACGTTGAACCAAAGAATCACAAGTCATGATTAATTACGATGAAATACTTGTCGTTGCGTACCGTACAAACATCGAAGGTCTCTTCCAACTTTACGGTGAAGAACCTACCATTTTGCAGGTGAGGCTCCCTGTCGCACAAACCCCGGTCATCGCAGCAGTAGTCGCACTCCGGGATCTTATCATCATCGGACATTTCCTGTGTTCAAAATTCAAAGATTATAAATCGACGGCAACTAACAGGAACTCAACACATAGATCATTATTATTCATCACGGGTTGACTGTCGGTCTGTCGAGTCTTTCTGAAATGTCATTTAATTCTCTTTCCGGCAAATCTAGGGCACTCGATATTTCCTATATATTCTAGCAGAAGTCATGCTAAAATTCACGGAAAAATCCGGCATGACCTTCGCTAAAATAGGACATATCGAGCGCCTGAAATTTGCCGGAACGGAAATGAATCAACACTCCGGCAAAACATAGGCCACTCGGATTTTCCCTGGGATACAAAGATGTCCATACACATACAAAGATGTTTAAACTTGAAATTCTATCCGGATCAATTATCATTTAAAAAAAACTAGCTTCACATTGTCACAGCTACTCATCTACTACTACTACATCTATAACTCGAACATTTCATTTGGACAAGAAGCATAACTAAATACCCTAGTTCTTCAAGAAAGTAGGTCTCTCTCTCTCTCTAAATTTGGCAATGTGAGATTGACATAACTAAATACCCTAGTTCTACTCTATTCAACTTCGAGGAGAAGAGAAGGAGGAGGAGGACTTTTAGCTCACCGACTCGGGTGTAGAGGAAGTAAAGGTAGCTCCGACGACGATCACTCCACAGCGAGACGCGACACTACAAAGCCTGCATATTCCACCTCAAAATTTTAGATCATCAAATCTCATATAGCATTCTTTGATGACAAAGTGATAATGACATAAAAATAATTAAATTGTCCAATACATTTCTATATTGAAAAAGAAAATTACTAAAAATTTCTATACCTAAATTTTCTTACTAAAATTTTTTATTACTAAATTTGATACCAAAAAATTTCTGAAATAGCATTCCAATACATTTCTATTACTAAAACTTTTTTATATTCAAAAAATCTATTCACTAGTTTTCTATTCTATTCCAAAGACCATTCTACGTACCTATCTACATTCTACAAGAAAATTCTACCTATCTATTCTATTCAAAAAACCTCCATTCTACCTATATTTTCTATTTTATTCTATTCAAAATACCTACATTCTATTCATATAACTTATATATTCTATATTATTCAAAAAAACATAAATGGGGGAGGGAGGAAGGGAGGAGGGAGGGAGGGAGGCAGGAGGGAGGAAGGGAGGGAGGGAGGTAGGAGGGAGGCAGGAGGGAGGAGGGAGGAGTGAGGAGGGCAGTGGAAGGAGGGAGGAGAGGGCGGCCGGCGAAGGAGGAAGGAGTGAGGAGGGCAGTGGGAGGAGGGAGGAGAGGGCGGCCGGCGGAGGAGGGAGGAGGGCAGTGGGAGGAGTGAGGAGTGAGGAGGGCAGTGGGAGGAGGGAGGAAGGCGGCCGGAGGAGGAGGGAGGGATGCAGATACCTCAGTGGCGATAGCTGCGGCGGGCGACGGCGGGCGGCGGCGGCGGCAGAGAGAGCGAGAGAGTGTGAGGGGGAGAGTGAGGGAGAGAGGAAACGACGGGGTGGATAAGGTGCGCATAGTAGTAGCACGGGTAAGGGACCCGCGCTGCTACTACTCACAATACCTGTAGCGCGGTCCTGGAGCCGGCGCTACTGCTAGGCGGTGCATGGGAGCCGGGCCCGTGTAAAAACAGTAGTAGCGCCTGTACAGAAGACAGCGCTACTGCTACTTCCTTAGTAGTAGCGCGTATTTGTGGGCAGGCGCTGCTACTATAGCCTGGCCTGAGGGACATGGTGGGGCCCATCTAGCAGCAGCGCCTGAAAGAAAGCCCACGCTACTGATATAAGTGTAGCAGTAGCGTCGGTTCCTGACACACGCTGCTGATAAATACCAGTAGCGCCTTGTCTCTAGCCCGCGCTACTGCTAAGGTTCTACCTATAAGCTTTCTCCTAGTAGTGCATGATCAGTACTTTGATCACTATGGTATCTATACTCGCAACAGCTTTGGAATTATCGGACATATCTGGTTGTTTTACATACCATGGAATACATGATTAATCCAAACACAAGAGCGTGTGGAATATCCATCATGTATTTTGCTCATCAGTGTTTTGGGACACCGAGTCTTGCAAAACTTTTTCCATGTGACTTCGGCAAGAATCACTCCTTGGCGTTCTTATGCTAAACTGTTTTAGCATCTTGTCAATATGTATTTTTGGCTTAGCCTATTAGGCAATTCTATCTCGTAGATAAATATGCCTAATATCAAGGCTATTTAGCCCAAGCACTTCATCGAAAAACTATTTTCAATGAAGTCCTAATTCGTGTCAAGAAATTTATATTATTTCCAATCAACAATGTGTCAAGCACACAAGGTTTTAAGAAATATTATTATGCTCCCACTTACTTTATTGAAACCACAAGCATCTTCGTTATCCATTGATGAAAATAAACTCTTTTGACTATTTCATCAAAAACGAAGATTCCAACTCCATTTTGCTCTCTTCTATCCATTGCTGGAACTCTGAAGTTTGCATACTTACTAGCATCCTCTGGATTGACAAAATACCTTGGACTGTACCACATGCAAGTCCTAGGTTGCATTTCCATCACATGGAAATCCTTTTGGCATCCATGTATCATATCTCAAGATTGAAATATGTATTGATTGCTAGTTTAACCCGATCTGACTTTAAGCATCGCTATGGTGAGACAACCTCATCGTAGTCAACTCCTTGAACTTGTTATTGCAACAAGTCAAGCTTTATGGATAAAACATTTTATCCACATCAGTTTATAGTTCCATTAATGTTCGTTAGACTCTAAGTCTTCCGAAGGGTTTATCAAGATATAATCTTGAATCATTTATGGAAACTATCTCGGATTATATTGGCATTTAGCCAATTCCGGAGTCAGGGCCCATCAACGCTTCCTTGTGTATCGTAGGTATACTGTTGTCTAACAACAATATTTCGCTTGCGCACCTGAGAGGTTTGCACGAGTTTTGCCTACGTGGTTCAGTTGCAAGTTCGACCGAAGTCCATACATCTCATGTAGAGGCTTCTGTATCAGTCGCAGTAGGAAACTCTGAAATTACTTCCAAGGTTTATTTCCTTTGATCTGATGACGAAGATACTGTTATCTCGTCGAGTTGCACTGTTCTCCCACTCACCTTTTTGCAAGAACCATTCTCTTTAAAAGCATACCGTTCTTGGTGGCAAACCTTTTTGCCTCGGTATAGTGGTGGAGGAATTCCCAATTACTTGGGATAACCTACAAAGTAGTACATGTCTGATTTGGAATAGGTTTGTAAATATTTTACACAAGCCCCATATTCCAAATGTTAAGAAAAGACAAAGCATGGTTGGGCGTACCATACCATGGCGTCATTTCAACAGACCTGATGGCGCTCTTTTCAGTGTAAAAGCCGCAGTCTCTAAAGCATTACCTTTAAAAGGGATAATGGCAAATTGATTTATGTCATCTTTTATCTTACCATGTCACAAATGGTTTGAATACATCTTCACGGACGTACCACTCACAGTGGAGTTCCGGGAGGTGTAAGTTATGAAACCTTTTTCACAACTCATCAGACATTCGCTAAGCTTGTAACTCAAATATTCCTTTCCGCAATCAAATTGCAGAAACATAATTTTCTTGTTACAATAATTTCTACTTCATATTGAAAACCTTATGAATGATTTCAAAAGATCCATACTTATGTCTCATCAAGTAAATATCCATATATCCAGTTGAGGCATTTCTGAAGATAGATAAATCCACTGCCAGCAACAACATTTATTGGACTATACACATCAAAATGTATGATCACCAATAAGATTGTTGCTCGTTCCTTATGGCCTATGAATGGTATTTCAGTCACTTCACTTTTCGGAGGAAAGTTGCAAGTGTCAGATGATTTATAATCAAACGACTTCAAAATCCATCATTATGGAATTTCTCCATGCGGGTTTCTCCAATGTGACCAAATGCAGTGCCACACATGTGTGGTATTCTCTTAGTCTTGTGACATTTAGCGTCAGTGTTATGGATGTATCATATTACCATCAATATTCATAACATACATCCCATCCACGATGGAAGCATGGCCCTTATGTTATTCATGACACTGAACAACAATTGTTCTTTTATGAACAACCCTTTTGCAACAAACATTTATGCAATGGGCTAGAGTGTGTAAAACTCTAAAATGAATTATGAAAGTAAATACAGAGGTAATGTATTATTATCAATATTCATAACATACATCTCATTCATAATGAAAGTATGACCCTTAAGTTATTCATAACTTCGAACATCAAAAGTTCTCTTATGAACAACCTTCTTGCAAGATACCTTATGCAATGGGCTAGAGTGTGTAAAACTCTAAAATGAATTATGAAAATAAATACATAGGTAATACACCGATGGAATGTATAGTAACATTTACTATGTTCCCAGCGTGTATCTGAACCTCACTCCGGCCAGTCTTTTAGGCCGTAGTAGTTCTTGCATCGAATTGCAACGGAAAGCAATCGAGCGGGTATCTCTGTGATCAACTCACAATACCCAAGAATTAGTGATTAACATGTTTAATCACAATTCCCAAGAACTATTTCTTTGACCAGACTTCTATACATCAATAGCTTGTATGACTTTCATACATGAGCTGGACATTCCAGTCTTCTTTCTTTTTGCCTTTATACTTCTAACAGTTTTACTTCCAATAATTCTCCTACTCTCAGAAGAAGCACCAACTTGAAGAGTGGCGTCAGCCCCGGACTTCCTAGGTGTGTAAGTCATACTAACACCCTTCGGACATTTCCTTTCTCTTAAGTTGTTGTTTTATTCACCATCATCATATGACAGGCGTTCTACTGGATCCCTCTGTTATTAGTCAAATGCATAGTAAACACTTTTACTAATAGTTTGCAAAACAAACATTGCTTTGGATATCACATATCTTTTAGCCTTTGTTTGTATCTGAAAATGATTTTCAGTTCCATGAATATCACATAGCTATCCCAAACTTTTGAAGTTCGGGTCTCATGGAAGCAAACATATTGCACTTGACCGTAACGGAATTCTAGCTTTTGGATCGAAGGACGAGAGTCACATTATCCATAGCATTAGCGGGAGAATACCAAAAGCATGCGATAGGACAAAGTCCTTCTCGGCACTTTTGAGGACAATCCTCACATTACGTTACCAACCGTAAAGTTTTAACCAGATATTTAACAGCTTATTCAATTTTAACAGGGAAGGTGGAAACGCGAGCCATTATTCTACAACTATTATGCAAATTTCACTTTAGACAAAGTTCATAATTAATTGCACTAAGAATTAAAGAAGTTTAATTCTAAAGTGCACTCCCACTCAAATTAATATCTCTCATAATTGATTGTGTTTGATACAAGACCCATATTACAATTCAACGCCAAGGATGTATCCATCTCAAGTGACGAGAATTGCAACCGGTAGGCCAACTTGCCAATCACATCTCTATGTGACTCTTGTTCATCTTTCAATGCGCGTGTTCCGAGCTCATGACTTTCATGCCTGAACGTCAAGACAACCAAGTGATCTCGCTGCGAGGTCTCAACTCACCCGCCTCACAATTCTCTAATCGTTCGTACCCATGTATCCATGTGATACCCCGAAGAGATAGGTGCCGTGACGGTGCTACACTTGGGAGAACACTAACTACTTGATATTTTTGTGAGAGATCACCCTAATAAAAGGCGACTACCGCACAATCAAGAAGGGTGCATCATAAGGGATAAACATCTCAGGCAATTCATAATAGCATGATATGGTATAGCCCTTTCTGACGGAGAAGTCTTGTATTTCTTCGTCTCCGGCATTCGCGTCGGTGTTCACCTTTGCGAAGATTGCCACCACCTTGTCGATGCACCAGATAATATTGCTATCTCTATAGCTAATAAAATAAGTGCATTACAAAAGGTTGACACGCAGGTCATTTAAGTGACAATCATATGGCTCCAGCCATCATGCTGAATCATGACACGCAGGTCATGTTAATTTACATCATATAGTCATCTCATACATAATCGAATTAATATGAGCACTGCTATACCACATCACATGCACATCCTGCAAAACCAAGTTAGACGCCTCTAATCGGTTCATACAAAATTTCATTTTACGTGGCTTCTAAGGTTTTGACTTAAACCGCAGCTACCAACGTTCATCATCAAGTATGATTATTCAAGTCGCTAGATTAACTTTGCGGGGTGTATGAAACACGAGATAATAAAATCTCGAGCCCCATACTGAACTTCGTCATACGCATGACCCCCGTGCAGATCATATCTGCATTGCCCTTTTGTCTTTGAAATTTCATCTTTCTCTCTAACTATGGTGGAATTCAATGAACTGTTAGCACTTCATTGATCAATCAGGATCGCGGATTGCCAGAACTTTGAAATTCCACCATGCTGTTATCAAGATCAGAAATATGCAAATTCCAGGGAAGCAACAAGAACATTGGGTAACAGATTTCATCTGCTACCCGCACAAATAATTATCAGCAGCAGAACTCATCTACTACAAATTATATTGTGCAACACCCATACATCTCTATGTATTCTAGATCGTAACCTGCATCTACGCATAGCACGGCTCATGATGCCACTGTAGGGGAACGCAGCAGAAAACAAAAATTTTCCGACCTATGCACCAGCCCAGGACCACTATGGAGACTGCATACAAGGTTTGATCTTTTCGTTACCGACTCGTAGCGCAGCGGAAGTAGAGTCGATGACGATCGGTGGTGCAGATCCCCGCAGCTAGGATTTTACAACCTCCCAACCGCAAAGATGTACTCCCTTGTCTGCCGCTCAGACAGTCCCTCGGACGGTGTCCCTCGGACGGTGTCGCGGACAGCCCTTCGGGAGGACCCTCAAAACTCGGACGGTCACTCGGACAGCCCTTCGGGAGGACCCTCAAAACTCAGACAGTCACTCGGACAGCCCTTCCGGAGGCACTCTCAAACTAAGACCGAAACTACGATCTCTCTACAGAGTTGCACACATACGGTGTCATCTATCCGGCAGGGCTTTGCCGTCCAGAACTAGTTCCCACCGGAACCCAGACAGCCTTTCGGCTCTACGAAACTCTTTTCGTGGGAGGGAGAGAGAGAGCCAGACGAGCGTGGCATGTGTATGAGAGCAAGGGATGATCCTTTAGGCATCCCCCTCCACCCCTATTTATAGGCCAAGCCCAAGGGTGGCTTCTCCAAGAAGCCAAGGGGAAATATACCAAAAGGCCCTCAAGGTGGCTTCTCCAAGAAGCCACCCAAAAAGCACTTTCACTATTCACGGAAACATTTTTCCGCGACCGTTAAATCCAAAAATATTTCTGTGGGTCTTAGAATAATTCCAGTACCCACTAAAATGATTTTGGACGCGTTCCGAAACAATTCCGGATTAGTGATTTTCATCTGCGAAAAACAACCAAACCGGTTCCGGCAGCTCTGGAACTTTTCCGGTTTTTATCCCGGAAAAATCCCAGAAGTTTCCATAACACTTCTGGCATCCTCCAAGAATTTCCAAGCGTGTGCCGAAACCAATTTGACTTAATGGTATCCCCTGAAACAACTTTTCAGTTTTATCGGAACTATTCCGGTGTCCTCTCCGGAACGTTTCCGTTGCGTCCGAAACTTTTCCGGCGATTTTCTCTCAGACTCCCTGTCTAGTATTCAGCAGATAGATGACCCTTAAGCGTGTGACCCTATAGGTTCGGTGAAGTATAGACATGACCCGGAACACTTTCCGATCAATGATCAACATCGGAGCCGTGGACACCCATATTGACCCCTATACCCACACGAATGAATATTCGAGTGAACCTCCAGTTGCCGTGTGCTATTCCTGTTGCTTCACGATATATTACAAACACCCAAGGTGAGATTTATTGCATCCCCATGGATCAACAACTTGTCCACCATGCAAGTTACCTCGTTACCGGTTTTGTTCTCTTTTCTCGTTTCCGCGTTCCGGCATCCCAGTGATCAAATCACAATGTGTCTGGCCAGACGATGGTGGATACCGTAACACCGAGAGGGCCCAGAGATATCTCTCCATCGTCGGAGAAGCAAATCCCAATCTTGAGCTATCAAGTTACTTGACATACTTTTCCATGAACCCGTAAGCCGCCGTAATAGCCACCCATTTACGGATGGCGTTTAAGAAACCCCAAAGTTCATGAAGCAAGCATGAAGAAACTCGATACTCTCATGGTCTAAGGAATTAGGCAAACGTTAACTTTCTCTGTGTTATTAACTATTAACTTGTGACGAATGTATCTCATAGCATAACATCAATTCGGGTCGATTCAACACAAGTGTTCTCCTAACATTGTGCCCTCAAAGTTGCCGGCATAAACATGCCCATGATCAGGAAAACAGGACCATCATGCAACACTTGAGCCAGTCTTAGAGGCATGACTAGGAATACATTTTACCATTTATTATTCCACACGTGCATATGAGTCTTCCTCCGAGCCTCGTGGTTATTGCAGACTCGAGAACCATAGCAGTTATAGCACGGAATATAAACTTAACTACAAACATGGAGATAAATAATAACACTTATTATTGCCTCTAGGGCATATCTCCTACACCCCAAGCTTGAGCTCTTGCCTCTCCTCATTCTTCTCATATCAATACCTCCTCGATCTTCGAACACTTCATCCACACAAAACTTAACAAAACCTTCGTGAGATCCGTTAGTATAATAAAGCAAATCACTACTTTAAGTACTGTTGCAAACCCATTCATATTTTATTTTTGCATTATACCTACAGTATTCTAACTTCTCCATGGCTTATACCTTCCGATACAATCCATAGTTTCATCAAAACAAGCAAAACAATGCATCAAAAACAGAATCTGTCAAAAACAGAGCAGTCTGTAGTAATGTGAACATTGACCATACTTCTGTAACTCCAAAATTTCTGAAAAATTAGGAAAAAATAAAAAAAATTCATAGAAGTACTGTGTAAAAATTTCAGAATTTTTGCATGTTCTGGTAAAAAATGTAAATTCACGCACTACAGCAAAAGTTTCTGTTTTTGCACCGCACACACCAAACAAGTAATTTAAACATCCTAACGGTAAATCTTGGTACATTATTTTTATAATACAATGGATTTGTACAAGGGGATAATTATTTTTGTTGAAAAGTTTCTGTAATTCAAGATTTGCAAAGTTTCCATGGGCATGAACAAAGTTCAAGGAGCTCCCCCACTTCAACGGTGCTCGTCTTTCTTACTTTCACTTTTCTTTTTGAAAAAGTTTTAGGTTCCCCTCTATTTTTTTTTGTTTTTAAAATTTATAAAAGCACTCAACAGAAATAAATGACTCTCTAAAATTTCCGGGTTGTCTCCCTGGCAGTGCTTTCTTTAAAGCCATTAAGCTAGGCATAAAGTGCTCAAGTAATCGATCCACCCGGATCCCAAGGTATATCAAAGCCAATTTTAATTAACAATGATTTGTAATTTAGTAGTGAGCACAAAGCAACATATATCATGCAATGACGAAGTCTAAGTCTCTTCCTATGCATCGGCATGTCATAAAAGAACAATTCATGCACATCAAGTAAAGGCCAATGCATAGTATAAACAGTTTCTTGCAATTTTATCGCATTGGAAACATAGAGAGGCGGAGATGTAGTTCCTCTCTCATAATAATTGCAAGTAGGAACAGAAAGCACATGCATATTATATTCATAAAAATTATCATGTGTAGTAGTAAAACGCAACCCATCAATATAATTCTTAATAAGAGCAAACTTCTCCGATATAGTGTAGTTGGGAGAATTCGAAAAGATAATAGGACTATCATGTGTGGGTGCAATAGCAACAATTTCATGTTTAACATAAGGAACTATAGCAAGTTCATCTCCATAAGCATAATTCATATTGGCATCATGGCCACAAGCATAGCAAGCATCGATTTCATCAAAAAGGGATATTTCAAATGAATCCAAGGGATCGTAGCAATTATCATAGCATTCATCCTTCGGTAAGCACGAAGGGAAATTAAACAATGTATGAGATAAAGAGTTACTCTCATCAGAAGGTGGGCACGGGTGATCAATCCGCTCTTCCTACTTTTGTTCTTCGCTCTCCTTGTCATCTTTTTCATCTAATGAGCTCACAGTGTCATCATTTTCTTCTTCCATAGGAGCCTGCAAAATATTAGTCTCTTCTTGGACAGCGGAGACTTTCTCAATAAATTTATCAATATAGGCATTGTATTCATAATTCTCATAGCAATATTTAAGTATAGCAAAATTTTCAGATAGGTAAACAGCATCATCATAATTTTCATACTTTTCAAACAAAGATTCAATTTCATAAGCACCCTTAAAAGCAACAAATTCTTCTATTTGTTCCACATCATAGTAATCATATATACCATTAGCATAAGAAGCCAAGGTTTCATTATCATTAAATTCACATGAAAAGGGAAGGTGTGGAGCCTTCATCCTAGAGCAGCAAGTATAATCATATCTTAAGCATAAATTCCGAGCATACCAATGCAAATAATGAATTTGATCCCATAAGAGTTTCCCTTTTTGAGACTAGCGGTGTCGCACAAAATAAGCATGCTCATTTAATGATTTTCTCTCAACTAAGCTAGTTGGGTTTTTAGCACGAGCACAAAGGGATCGAAGATGATCCAAGTAGAAAGCTTCAGCAGTATGATAGATTTTGGGTGGTTCTTCAACCATTGGTTTAGCAGGTACAACTATTTTTTTTGGTATTTTACGTTTCCTACCCATAAATAAAGATAGAAAACAAGAGCACAAAATAAAAACTACTTAGTGATAAAGCAAACAGGCACACACGAGAATATCAACCCCACACTATTGCTCCCCGGCAACGGCGCCAGAAAAAGGTCTTGATAACCCACAAGTATAGGGGATCAATTGTAGCTTTTTCGATAAATAAGAGTGTCGAACCCAACGAGGAGCTAAAGGTTGAATTAATATTCCCTTCAAGTTCTATCGACCACCGATACAACTCTACGCGCACTTAACGTTCGCTTTACCTAGAACAAGTATAAAACTATTTTGTAGGTGATAGGATAGTTTTGCAAGAATAAAACTAGAATTACTTTGCGAGAATAAAACCATGAGTAATTTGCAAGATAATAAAAGTTAGTTGTTTAGTAGAAAGTTTTTGTAACACAGGAGAAAGATTTGTCTATAGGCAATCGATAACTAGACCGGTAATCATTGCTGCAATTTTATATGAGGGAGAGGCATGAGCTAACATACTTTCCGTACTTGGATCATATGCACTTATGATTGGAACTCTAGAAATCATCCGCAACTACCGAAGATCATTAAGGTAAAACCCAACCATAGCATTAAGTATCAAGTCCTCTTTACTCCCATCCGCAACAACCCCCTTACTCGGGTGTAAGCTTCTGTCACTCTAGCCGCCCACCATAAGAGAATTATAAACGTATTGCAACACCCTACAGCGGGAATCCCTCACGCTTGTGCGACACGGAGGGCACCATAGGACAACACCAAAATAAAACATACAACTCAAACCAATCACGATCATCAATCAACCCATAGGACAAAAAGAATCTACTCAAACATCATAGGATGGCCACAAATCATTGGATAATAATATGTAGCATTAAGCACCATGTTTAAGTAGAGATTACAGCGGGGAGAAGAGGTGTTACACTGCTGCATAGAGGGGGAGAGAGTTGGTGGTGATGGTGGCGAAGTTGTTGGTGTAGATCGCCGTCACGATGTTTCCCCCGGCGGCGCTACGGCGCCACCGGAAGAGAGGGGGAGAGAGCCCCCCTCCTTCTTCTTCTTCCTTGGCCTCCCCCCTAGATGGGAGGAGAGTTCCCCCTCTGGTCCATGGCTGCCATGGCGGCGGAGGGGCAGGAGCCCCTCCTAGATTGGATCTCTCTCTCTGTTCTCTTCTGTTTTGCCTTCCTGTTTTCTGGCCTTTCACCGTTTCTTAAATTCCCGGAGATCCGTAACTCCGATTGCGCTGAAATTTTAACACGATTTTTTCCCCGGATATTAGATTCCTTGCGGCCAAAGAAGGGCACCAACCGACCTACGAGGGCCTCACGAGGCACCACAGCGCGCCGGCCCCCCCCTAGCGCGCCCTGGTGCCTCGTGGGGCCCACGAGCACCGCCTTGCGTTGATTCCACCTCCAAAAATCACATATATTCCAAAATAATTCTCCGTAAAATTTTATTGCATTTGGACTTCGTTTGATATGGATAATCTGCAAAACAAAAAACATGCAACTGTAACACCCCGATTTTTGGCCCTTTCTTTTTCTTTTGGATTTCTTCGAATTTTTATTTGGAGTTCCGTTTTCCGTGGCTATGTGGTCTCGAAACCTGGGAAAATCTTCTCTCCTGCCACTTCCTAGTGGCTTGTCATTCTCAAATCTATCCCAAGGCCATGTCATTTCCATCTCAGCCCAACTCCAATATTTATTTATTGGGAATATTCCTTTTTCTATTAAAGGAATAACCTTGTTTGCCCTAGGTTGTGAAGCAACCTATATTTCTGTCTTCCACAAAATTCCCATAAAATTCTCATAATTTATTTGGATCATATATTCCACCAATATGCCAAAATCCATCCTTGCCTAGTTCAAAAATAATTCAGGAATATTCATTTTCCATTCTGTCCAGAATGGCACTTTGTGAAGGAAGTGCCATTTATATTGTCTTGATTGCCCTCAAAATTTTTGTGCATTCTATCATATCCAAATTATTGTCACATGCCAAAATTCAGCTTCATTTGCCTAGTAAATCTTCCTCAGCAAATTCCCAAAGTTTCTGACCAGAGAGAAGCTTTGTGAAGGAAGTACCAGCTAGGATTATCCAAATGAGTTGAAATTTTGGGAGATCATTCATATGATCAAATATGACTCTAAACCAAATTTCACCTCCATCCAACAATCTATGTGAGCACACCTTCAAATCTTGGTTTCTGGTCACAATTTGAGTTTGTGAAGTAACTATATTTTATATTGCTTCAAAAATTCTGAAATTAATCCAGGACCTAAATATTCCTAAATAATATGAGCATGCCAAAACTCACATTATTTTGCCAAGCCATTCTCCCCAGAAAATTCCCCCAAGTTTCTGTCCAGTAGAAAGCATTGTGAAGGAAGTACCATTTTTATTCATCCAAATGGGATGAAATTTTTATGGTATCTTCATATGCCCAAATGATCACCCTCCACCAATTTTCAGCCCAATCCAAGTATCCATGTGAGTGCTACTTCCTGATCTTATTTCTGAACCAGATTTTGCAGTTGCAAAGCAACTATGCTAAATATTTGTCCTAATGACCTCAAAATTCACAGTATCATAGTCCTTCCTACCCTAAACCTGTGTGACATCTTATTTGACCATTTAACCAAACCATTTTACCACAGCTATTGGTCAAAGTTTGCTACAGCAAACTTCAGTCGATCATTCCCATCATCTCACAGTGTCTTTAGCCGAACCATCGCATCAGTAGGACTGTAGGTTGGAGGGACAACACGGTAGACATATTTTTGCAGACCCTCGTGCCCTCTCCTCGCCATGCCACGCGGTGACCACGCTGGTGGCAAGCGCTGGGCGCGCTCTGCTCGTCGTTTTGCTTCGGGCATTCTTCTCCCAGCCGGTTCCGCGCGTCCTAGCGTGTCCTCGAGCCCCGAAATGGCCACGCGCTCGCTCCCCAGCCCTCGCCCCCTCCTCTTTCTTCCTCCTCGCGCCACGGCAGCCCCGGCCGCGGCACTGTTCGCCGTCCCCACCACTTGCCCCGGTCGGCCACGCCGTCTGAGCGCCAGAGCATCGTCAGGTCGGCAGCCCCCCAACACCAGCAAGCCGCCACCGTCCCGAGTCTAGCTCCAGTGCCCTCGCCAGGGGCATCTTCCGCATGCCCGCGATGGCATTCGGCATGGGCATCTTACCCCGGCTATAAGTAGCCTCTCCCGATCCCTCTCGACCTCACCCACAGCCTCACCTCCCTCCTAGCACCCCCCTGCTCACTCGTTTGAGCTCAAGAAGCTCTTCTGCTCCTCCATTGGCCGTCATGGCCGCCTCGGCTCTCACCTAAATTAGAGCAACCCGAGCTCTCCCCCTCCCTCCTGACCTCACCAGAAGACCACCCGGAGCGCGCGGAGTTCCCCCACCTCTTCTTTTCGTCGCCGGGACAGCAGTGGCCGCGTACCCGAACTCGTTCGACGCCCTCGTCCGCGGGTCGCCACGCCGCCGTGGCACCATCCCTCCTAGGCGCCCGTGCATTGCCTGGGTGGGCGCGGTGCTCCGCCCTGAGCCCGCCGGTGTCTTCCCCTCGGCCGGAGGTGGCCTGAGCCGCCGGGGAGCGCTGGCGCTCGTGCTCGGCCGAGCCCTGCCCTCCAGCGTCGCAAGCTAGATGAAGGGACGAGGAGGAGAGAGTCAACGCCCGTGCGGCCCCACCTGTCGGCCAGACGGAAATGTTGACCCCGGGCCCGCGCTTGAGTAAGTGGAAACGTATTCCCAGAGAATACGCTTTCTTCTTTCGAAAGCGTAATCTTCCATAGTTTCAGAGAGAAATACGTTTCCTTCTAACGAAAGCATATTTTTGAAAATACGCCTTCTGTTTTCAGCCCCGCGGCCGAAACCTCTAAATAGCGGGCGGTCGTCGGTTAAGCTCAGAAAAGCACAGATTTTAATTCTTTTTCTGGCTATCGAACGAACGGCCGTATCTCGACAACCGTAACTCCGATTCAGGTGATTCCAAAGCCCACGATCTCAGTTCGTCGAGCCCGTTCCGATGGTATCATTTTCATGAAGTTGTCACACTGTGAAAATGACCATTTTGCCCTTGCCCTTAAAACAGCTCCGCCGGGAGGGAAACTTTTCCGGCGATTCTTTCCGCAAGTTCATCGCACCTCTCCCCGGTGGTTCCTCCATCCCCAGGCAAGCCACAACAGCCACTTGCATGATGGCATTGCAGTAGCCATGGTTTTCACTTGAATATTTAAATAATGGTTTGCTCATTTAATTATTTTGTGAATGCTTCGAATATGCTTGTGAATCCATGTCTATGCTTATGCCATGTTCATTTTCATCTAGTAGGTGATATGATTAATTGCTAAGGATATTCTCATCATGTTTTATTCTTGTAATCATTTCAGCTGCTAGTGATAATGACATGCTCATATGAATCATTATGGATTGATATGAAAATACTTCTGATATTCGTCATCGTCATTATGCCATGCTCATTTGCATCCCGTAGATTAAATGGATTATCATTGTTGATATTATGGTATTAAATGGTTATGTTACCCATCCATGGTTACACTGATATCATGCTCATCTGCATTGTCATTTCATTATGTATTTTATTATGACTCAGCTCATCACCATTCAAGTTAAACCGGACATTAATCGAACTTGAACAAATCTGTTGGCTGAGTCATGGTGCCACCGAATCGAGCTCACCAGTGCAACCACACTTGCCTGGATGGGGAGGCCCTAATGCGGTCTATTGTCATGCCTCTCGCCGGTGCCTCCTACGAGGGAAGGTTATGGGTGCGCGCTACCCTGATCAGGTAGGCTACCATAGCCTTGAGGACCCGAGTTTTGATGGTACCGAGGTCCCCGTTTGGGACGATGTTTTTGTTTGGCCACGACGGTGGCAGCCACAGAGGTGGCAGATGTCACATGTTGACATCGGGGTCACCCAGGACATAGCCCAAAGAGGAGTGTGTCGGAGTGGCCAGGAGAGTGTCATGCAATAGACTGGTTTTGTCGGAACGTCGTTGGTCCACCCGAATGGGAGCACGAGGCCATGAGTTCCGTAGTGTGGGTACAGTGTACTAACCTCTGCAGAGTGTATAAACTATCGATAGCCGCGTCCTAGGATATGGACACAGTTCGTAGTAGGTCACACTATGGGTCAACAGAAATAATAACCTGAATAATAACAACCCCGGTTCGATGAGAAAAGAAGTTGGTTGATCTTTATGTGGTAATGCGATGATCACAGGTAGAGATCAAGCTCCGTGTGGTCATGTGATGATCACGATGGTAAGTCTGTGGTTATGAGATAACCTCCGGCAAGAGTAAGTTGGTCCAAGGGACCTTAAACGTCGATTCCCCTCTCATGCTAGTGCTAGAATCATCCTGTTCATATCATGAATTATATGTACATGCCATGCTCATGTTGTAGCCATGCTCATGTTGTTGCCATGCTCATGATGTTCTAGTAGTATCATGTTCATCTATGGTAATTAATCTGTAAATGCCATGTTGTTGTATGTCTTGATTGCTTTGGTTGCTGTGAGCTTCCGAGTACATTCAAAGTACTCACCTGGCGTGTCATGCCAGATTGCAGGTGATGCCGTGATTGCTTGTTTGTCGAGGATCCCGAGGTTGCGCTCTAGGATACGTCCCAGCCAGAGTCCCTGCGGAGTGGAGTTCATCACCGTCGCCGTTGTTCCGCTGCTAGATTTTATTCCGCTTCGAGATGTCTCGCTGCTAGCATAGAGCTATCTGAGCAGGCGAAGTGTCGCTGTGCCCCTGTAACCTTCGTGCCTTCAGAACCTTTGTACCCATGTTATTTGTAATAAAGAGCTGATTTGTTCTATGCCAAGCAGTGTCGTATTCCAGAAGACTTGATCTCTGGGCTGGAATACGGGGTGTTCCGGTCCCTCTGAGCCGGGGTGCCACAAGGCTTGGTATCAGTGCCAGGTCTGGCTGTAGGACGCCCTAGTCAGCGCGAGCGTTAGAAACCGGTAGTATAGAGTCTAGTCGGTTTGTTGCATTTGGTTGTTGCATTTGTTTGCTGCATAGCATGCATATAGACTTATTATATTGTCACTAACGATCTTATCTTGTGAGTGTAGGTGCCATCGGTTTCGATCCACTACCTGCACCCTCCAGATGTGCATACTTGCTCTTTGGTGTTTGGTGTCATCTCTGTCCCAGCGGAGTGATGCCGAGGTACCTTGTGGTATCGATCACTTGCAGGATTGATGCACAGGTATCGCACCAATATTTTTCTCTTCAGCCACGCCTATTGTTTCGGTGGTAGACATGTTTCTACCCCAGATCTTGCCATCCAACCCGTCGCCTTGGCAACCCTTACTGATCTTTGCTATCAGAAAAGGGCAATGCCAGCAGACCCTGCTTTCCACTGTTATCCTATCCTATCACCTGGACGAGTACGGTTCCCTCCCGTTCGCTTGATGATGATGTGGCCGTGACATCCGTGTCTCGCTACATGATCACCAAGTCCGTCCTCACCGCCAAGCCCGTCCAGATGCAACCAGTGCTGAGCCAGCGTTTGGTGTAGCTCTGTTTACACCAATCTCTCCACACGTTGATTCACTTTCGTGCACACCGCCACAGCATATTAGCTCGTAGTACCGGAGTTCCCTCGAGAATTGTGTGCTTAAGTAGGCATGCATAGTGAGGTGAATAGCAGTAAAATGTGATATTGATTGTATGTAATCTTAATGTTGTGTGTGCTTTTGTTCAGTCGTTTCTTTTGCTTCTTTCTTTGGGCCCTCGGTGTTACCTTATTTCCCTTATGAAAGTTGCTCATCAACCGACACCGGACTCGAAGAATCAGTGAGGAGTTCAAATATTTTGAAGCTCAGCTAAACATTATGAAATTCTCAGTCGACTGCATTATATTGAGAATATTTGGTTTGAATACAAATGATATTTTGGAATAACTATCAGCATCAAGACTACCTCAGTGTGCAACCAACGCAATCGTAATGAACCAGCTGGAAGGCAATGTGTGTGCAAGACAATAGTACATTTCCAGTCAAAGGAATATCAAGGATATATATATGGCATGCAGTCCGCACACTACGGAGAGAAGCTTCTGGTATAAGCAACCCAGTCTTCCTCCGCACGCTATCAGAGAAGCTTACAATGCAAGGCTCCTCAATCTTCCTCGGTACGATATGTGGATAACCTACAGTGTGAGATAGTCAGGCTTCTTCGGTAAGCCACCGCAGGAAGCTTACATCATAAGACACCAAATCTTCCTCAGTACGCAACCAAGGGAAAAGCTTCTGAAGCACGGTACCCAGTCTTCTTCAGCACGCTATCCTGACAAAAGATTTGAGTGCAAGATATCTAGCCTTCCTCAGCACGCTACTCTCAGATAGCTTCCGACACAAGCTATCTAGTCTTCGTCAGTACGGCACTACAAACAGTCATCGTCATGGGGACAAGATACTACACAGTGAGTTGGCAGAATATGGCAGTGCACCTCAAGAATCAGAACCGTAACAGTTTGGTCAGAAACACGAGCTACTCAAGACACAAGTTTCTGCCTTTGGAATCAAATGCTCAGCTACACATGTTTCCATATATATACTGTGAGCATGCTGCCAAGATAATGCAAGTCACTCGAATAATGATGCCAGCATGGTGAGAATCCAATAAATCCGTGAGTATGTAAAAGGAGAAAGCAAGTTATACACCTCAGTGTGATGCAATGTCTGACAAGCTATGAAGCAAGACAATGTTGGGACAACAATCCTGACAGTGGATATTAAGGCCAGCTTCCTCACACCCGACAAAGTGATATCATCAACCTCTGTCACCGCCATGTATGATTGACCACAACAGTGAGCTCTATACAAGTAACTGTGAACCTGGTATATGATCCTGATGAACCCTTGCTTACCTTTCCTTGGTAACGGCACCACGCCTGTGTTCTGAGCTGCTTTCGTCCGTCCAGGGTGGATGCCGATTTTATATTTCTCTTTTCAACAACTGGCCCGTGTTCTGAGCTGCTTTTCGGCCGTCTCGGGCAGCTGTTGAGTTTCTTTTTGTAGCCGCGACCCTATGCTCTGAGCTGTTCTTCGGCCGTCTTAGGGAATTGCTACATTCTTCTTATCAACACTGCCTCATGCTCTGAGCTACTTTTCAGCCGTCGTGAGCCATGGTTGAGTTATTTCAGTAATGTCCCAGATCTGAGTTGTAAAGACCGTTCTGGTGGCTACTGAGTTATTTGCCGATTTTATGCAAAGGTTCAGATGATCATTGCCCCACAGTTAGAGCTTGAGAGATTATGAACTTGCCAGTTAAGCGCTGTTGCACGATCAAAGGATAAGGATAAGGTATGTTTGCCGGAGTATTGCACCCGACGTCACCTATGGTCACACGAAGAATTAAGGATATATAAGGCCAAGTTCTTTCGGCAAAAGTTTCAGAAAAACAGAACAATAATGAAGGAGCAAGACCGGCAATACAGGTATGATAATTTTTCCATGCACAACACGGTACAGATCTGAGACAAAGAAGTCAGCAAGATTTAGAACTACCTACACGCAGTCAGGTTCCATCAAGAGAACGATTATGATTCTCAGCATTGTTTGGAACCCGGAGGACATGCATCTACTTGAGTAACCCGATTCAAGGAATAAATGTTTCATGCCCACCGAGGAAATTTGTACACAACTCCATTGACTACTATCGGTGCTGGATAGAAGAATGTCACGTCAAATGGAAGTCACTCCCGGACTTATGGAAATCCCGGTCGTGATAATATCAGACAAGCCATCAGACATAAAAGAATTGAAGTCAGAGCAAGGATGAACATATGAAGGAAGACCTGTCAGAATGTGGGGTATAGTGAAGCAAACCACCCTAGAGCAAGGCATTCAGTCACATGGAATTCATAGGGAACATGAAGGAAAAAGGATACCCGAGTTGGAAACGGTTTCCTTAAGTCAGAATGTTCATACTTGTTCCCTAAGCAACCAAATATCGAGGACGAGATTTATCGTAAGGGGGGTAGGTTTGTAACACCCCGATTTTTGGCCCTTTCTTTTTTCTTTTGGATTTCTTCGAATTTTTATTTGGAGTTCCTTTTTCCGTGGCTATGTGGTCTCGAAACCTAGGAAAATCTTCTCTCCTGCCATCCTAGTGGCTTGTCATTCTCAAATCTATCCCAAGGCCATGTCATTTCCATCTCAGCCCAACTGCAATATTTATTTATTGGGAATATTCCTTTTTCTATTAAAGGAATAACCTTGTTTGCCCTAGGTTGTGAAGCAACCTATATTTCTGTCTTCCACAAAATTCCCATAAAATTCTCATAATTTATTTGGATCATATCTTCCACCAATATGCCAAAATCCATCCTTGCCTAGTTCAAAAATAATTCAGGAATATTCATTTTCCATTCTGTCCAGAATGGCACTTTGTGAAGGAAGTGCCATTTATATTGTCTTGATTTCCCTCAATTTTTTTTTGCATTCTCTCATATCCAAATTATTGCCACATGCCAAAATTCAGCTTCATTTGCCTAGTAAATCTTCCTCAGCAAATTCCCAAAGTTTCTGACCAGAGAGAAGCTTTGTGAAGGAAGTACCAGCTAGGATTATCCAAATGAGTTGAAATTTTGGGAGATCATTCATATGATCAAATATGACTCTCCACCAAATTTCACCTCCCTCCAACAATCTATGTGAGCACACCTTCAAATCTTGGTTTCTGGTCACAATTTCAGTTTGTGAAGCAACTATATTTTATATTGCTTCAAAAATTCTGAAATTAATCCAGGACCTAAATATTCCTAAATAATATGAGCATGCCAAAACTCACATTATTTTGCCAAGCCATTCTCCCCAGAAAATTCCCCCAAGTTTCTGTCCAGTAGAAAGCATTGTGAAGGAAGTACCATTTTTATTCATCCAAATGGGATGCAATTTTTATGGTATCTTCATATGCCCAAATGATCACCCTCCACCAATTTTCAGCCCAATCCAAGCATCCATGTGAGTGCTACTTCCTGATCTTATTTCTGAACCAGATTTTGCAGTTGCAAAGCAACTATGCTAAATATTTGTCCTAATGACCTCAAAATTCACAGTATCATATTCCTTCCTATCCTAAACCTGTGTGACATCTTATTTAACCATTTAACCAAACCATTTTAGCACAGCTATTGGTCAAAGTTTGCTACAGAAAACTTCAGTCGATCATTCCCATCATCTCACAGTGTCTTTAGCCTAACCATCGCATCAATAGGACTGTATATTGGAGGGACAACACGGTAGACATATTTTTGCAGACCCTCGTGCCCGCTCCTCGCCATGCCACGCGGTGACCACGCTGGTGGCAAGCGCTGGGCGTGCTCTGCTCGTTGTTTTGCTTCGGGCATTCTTCTCCCAGCCGGTTCCGCGCGTCCTAGCGTGTCCTCGAGCCCCGAAATGGCTACGCGCTCGCTCCCCAGCCCTCGCCCCCTCCTCTTTCTTCCTCCTCGCGCCACGGCAGGCCCGGCCGCGGCACTGTTCGCCGTCCCCACCACTTGCCCCGGTCGGCCACGCCGTCTGAGCGCCAGAGCATCGTCAGGTCGGCAGCTCCCCAACACCAGCAAGCCGCCACCGTCCCGAGTCTAGCTCCAGTGCCCTCGCCAGGGGCATCTTCCGCATGCCCGCGACGGCATTCGGCATGGGCATCTTGCCCCGGCTATAAGTAGCCTCTCCCGATCCCTCTCGACCTCACCCACAGCCTCACCTCCCTCCTAGAACCCCCCTGCTCACTCGTTTGAGCTCAAGAAGCTCTTCTGCTCCTCCATTGCCGCCATGGCCGCCTTGGCTCTCGCCTAAATTAGAGCAACCCGAGCTCTCCCCCTCCCTCCTGACCTCACCAGAAGACCACCCGGAGCGCGCGGAGTTCCCCCACCTCTTCTTTTTGTCGCCGGGACAGCAGTGGCCGCGTACCCGAACTCGTTCGACGCCCTCGTCCGCGGGTCGCCACGCCGCCGTGGCACCATCCCTCCTAGGCACCCGTGCATGGCCTGGGTGGGCTCTGTGCTCCGCCCTGAGCCCGCCGGTGTCTTCCCCTCGGCCGTAGGTGGCCTGAGCCGCCGGGGAGCGCCGGCGCTCGTGCTCGGCCGAGCCCTGCCCTCCAGCGTCGCGAGCTAGAAGAAGGGACGAGGAGGAGAGAGTTAACGCCCGTGCGGCCCCACCTGTCGGCCAGACGGAAATGTTGACCCCGGGCCCGCGCTTGAGTAAGTGGAAACGTATTCCCAGAGAATACGCTTTCTTCTTTCGAAAGCGTAATCTTCTATAGTTTCAGAGAGAAATACGTTTCCTTCTAACGAAAGCGTATTTTTGAAAATACGCCTTCTGTTTTCAGCCCCGCGGCCGAAACCTCTAAATAGCGGGCGGTCGTCGGTTAAGCTCAGAAAAGCACAGATTTTAATTCTTTTTCTGGCTATCGAACGAACGGCCGTATCTCGACAACCGTAACTCCGATTCAGGTGATTCCAAAGCCCACGATCTCAGTTCGTCGAGCCCGTTCCGATGGTATCATTTTCATGAAGTTGTCACACTGTGAAAATGACCATTTTGCCCTTGCCCTTAAAACAGCTCCGCCGGGAGGGAAACTTTTCCGGCGATTCTTTCCGCGAGTTCATCGCACCTCTCCCCGGTGGTTCCTCCATCCCCAGGCAAGCCACAACATCCACTTGCATGATGGCATTGCAGTAGCCATGGTTTTCACTTGAATATTTAAATAATGGTTTGCTCATTTAATTATTTTGTTAATGCTTCGAATATGCTTGTGAATCCATGTCTATGCTTATGCCATGTTCATTTTCATCTAGTAGGTGATATGATTAATTGCTAAGGATATTCTCATCATGTTTTATTCCTGTAATCATTTCAGCTGCTAGTGATAATGACATGCTCATATGAATCATTATGGATTGATATGAAAATACTTGTGATATTCGTCATCGTCATTATGCCATGCTCATTTGCATCCCGTAGATTAAATGGATTATCATTGTTGATATTATGGTATTAAATGGTTATGTTACCCATCCATGGTTACACTGATATCATGCTCATCTGCATTGTCATTTCATTATGACTCAGCTCATCACCATTCAAGTTAAACCGGACATTAATCAAACTTGAACAAATCTGTTGGTTGAGTCAAGGTGCCACCGAATCGAGCTCACCAGTGCAACCACACTTGCCTGGATGGGGAGGCCCTAATGCGGTCTATTGTCATGCCTCTCGCCGGTGCCTCCTACGAGGGAAGGTTATGGGTGCGCGCTACCCTGATCAGGTAGGCTACCATAGCCTTTAGGACCCGAGTTTTGATGGTACCGAGGTCCCCGTTTGGGACGATGTTTTTGTTTGGCCACGACGGTGGCAGCCACAGAGGTGGCAGATGTCACATGTTGACATCGGGGTCACCCAGGACATAGCCCAAAGGGGAGTGTGTCGGAGTGGCCGGGAGAGTGTCATGCAATAGACTGGTTTTGTCGGAACGTCGTTGGTCCACCCGAATGGGAGCACGAGGCCATGAGTTCCGTAGTGTGGGTACAGTGTACTAACCTCTGCAGAGTGTATAAACTATCGATAGCCGCGTCCTCGGATATGGACACAGTTCGTAGTAGGTCACACTATGGGTCAACAGAAATAATAACCTGAATAATAACAACCCCGGTTCGATGAGAAAAGAAGTTGGTTGATCTTTATGTGGTCATGCGATGATCACAGGTAGAGATCAAGCTCCGTGTGGTCATGTGATGATCACGATGGTAAGTCTGTGGTTATGAGATAACCTCCGGCAAGAGTAAGTTGGTCCAAGGGACCTTAAACGTCGATTCCCCTCTCATGCTAGTGCTAGAATCATCCTGTTCATATCATGAATTATATGTACATGCCATGATCATGTTGTTGCCATGCTCATGATGTTCTAGTAGTATCATGTTCATCTATGGTAATTAATCTGTAAATGCCATGTTGTTGTATGTCTTGATTGCTTTGGTTGCTGTGAGCTTGCGAGTACATTCAAAGTACTCACCTGGCGTGTCATGCCAGATTGCAGGTGATGCCGTGATTGCTTGTTTGTCGAGGATCCCGAGGTTGCGCTCTAGGATACGTCCCAGTCAGAGTCCCTGCGGAGTGGAGTTCATCACCGTCGTCGTTGTTCCGCTGCTAGATTTTATTCCGCTTCGAGATGTCTTGCTGCTAGCATAGAGCTATCTGAGCAGGCGAAGTGTCGTCGTGCCCTTGTAACCTTCGTGCCTTCAGAACCTTTGTACCCATGTTATTTGTAATAAAGAGCTGATTTGTTCTATGCCAAGCAGTGTCGTATTCCAGAAGACTTGATCTCTGGGCTGGAATACGGGGTGTTCCGGTCCCTCTGAGCCGGGGTGCCACAGCAACAAATAGGAACTGGCACTGAGCACTGGATCAATATGTTAGTCCCAAAAATAATATTAAATGTTGCCAAAAATATGTGAGAGTGGTAGAATATTGGCATGAAACAATCAAAAATTATAGATACGACGGAGACGTATCCGGTCCCGCTTTTGCTGCTGACGTGGCATAACTGTTCGAGCGAGACTGCGTTAGATGGGGTTAGTTCTAAATTTATAAAATAGTCCCTAAATTTTTACATAGAGACCCTTCAATCAAAATTAAAAAAGCAATCAGCCCCATCCGCGCATTATGCATGTACAGGCCGAGGACCGCCAGAGCGCGTGTCGCTGTCGTCAACGCCGGCGGCGCTCATGTGGGCGGTTGCAGCTCCCGCGGCATCTCTGGAGAAGGACCTTCAAATGGAAGGAGATCTTAAGGCCACCGGCGAGTCCAAGGAGCGCTACAAGTAGGCCAAGGCGAGCAATCCAGGAGCTGCGGGAGCGGCAACGCCCATTTCATCAGCATGAACATATATTGCCCTTCTCCAGGAGCTGCTCCGCTGGCCACTCTACCTCCGGCACCAGCGCCTGTGCTAACAGCAAGGCCAAGGCAACGCCAAGGCCGCTGCGTCCAGCGCACCGGTGGCTCCCGCGACGGCGTCCGGGCTCAAGGTGAGCAGCGCGCAGTTCTCCTGGAGCAACTCCCGCGGAAAGACCTTCGGGCCGGCGGAGCCATTTGTCATCATTGCGGCGGCAGCTTAAAAGGCCGCTGCCCGAAGCGCCCGCCATGTCCATGCCAAAGAATGGATCCGCGGCAGCTGCGGGAGGGCGGATCTACGTCGCCGGCGGCCACGAAGTGGAGTGCTACTTGTAGCTTGCGTTGGTTTTATCCCCGAAGAGGAAGGTATGATGCAGCACAGTAGAGATAAGTATTTCCCTCAGTTATGAAACCAAGGTTATCGAACCAGTAGGAGAATCACACAACACCTCGTTAGCAGCACCTGCACACAAACAACAAATCCTTGCACCCAACGCAAACGAGAGGTTGTCAATCTCTCGGCGGTCAATTGCAAGATTAAATTGTATTTGATAGATTGATAGATTGAAACAAAAATACAAAATAAAATAAATAAAAGAAAATGGCAGCAATATTTTTAGGGTTTTAGTAATATGATTTAGATAGACCCGGGGGCCATAGGTTTCACTAGAGGCTTCTCTCATAGAAAATAGCATACGGTGGGTAGACAAATTACTGTTGGGCAGTTGATAGAAAAGAAATAATCATGATGATATCCAAGGCAATGATCATGTATATAGGCATCACGTCCAATACAAGTAGACTGACTCCTGCCTGCATCTACTACTATTACTCCACACATCGACCGCTATCCAGCATGCATCTAGTGTATTAAGTCCATAAGAACGGAGTAACGCCTTAAGAACGATGACATGATGTAGACAAGATAAACTCATGTATGAATAAACCCCATCTTTTTACCCTTAGTAGCAACGATACATACGTGTCATGTCCCTTTCTGTCACTGGGATTGAGCACCGCAAGATCGAACCCACTACAAAGCACCTCTTCCCATGGCAAGATAAATCAATCTAGTTGGCCAAACCAAATCAATAGATCGGAGAAGAAATACGATGCTATAATAATCATGCATAAAAGAGTGCAGCAAAGACTCAAATAATTTCATGGATAATCTGATCATAAACTCACAATTCATCGGATCCCAACAAACACACCGCAAAAAGTGATTACATCGGATAGAACTCCAAGAACATCGAGGAGAACATTGTATTGAAGATCAAAAAGAGAGAAGAAGCCATCTACCTACTACCTATGGACCCGAAGGTCTGTGGTAAACTACTCACGCATCATCGGAGAGGCAGCAAGGTTGATGTAGAACCCCTCCGTGATCGATGCCCCCTCCGGCAGATTACCGGAGAAGGACCCCAGATGGGATCTCTCTGGAACAGAAACTTGCGGCGGCGGAAAAAGTATTTCGTGGACTCCCATGAGGGTTTCTGATTTTTTCTGAATTTATAGTGGTGGAATTAGGTCAAACGGAGCTTTGTGGGCCCCACGAGGGTGGCGCGCCCTGGTGCCTTGTGGCCCACTGCTCCATCTTCTGGCCCTCTCCCGAAGCTTCCAGTACTTGTTATGTCCAATAAAAAATCTCCAAAAAGTTTCGTGGCATTTGGACTTCGTTTGATATTGATTTTCTGTAAAACAAAAACAGCGCAGAAAACAGCAACTGGCACTGGGCACTAGATTAATAGGTTAGTCTCCAAAAATGATATATAATTGCTATAAATGATTATAAAAACATCCAAGATTGATAATATAACAGCATGGAACAATAAAAAATTATAGATACGTTGGAGACGTATCAGCATCCCCAAGCTTAATTCCTGCTCGTCCTCGAGTAGGTAAATGATAAAAACAGAATTTTTGATGTGGAATGCTGCCTATCATATTCATCACATATTCTTTTCCTTTATATCATGGACATTGGACTTGTATGATTCAAAGCAATAGTCTATAATTTGACATGAAGATATAAATACTCAAGCATGCTAACAAGCAACCATGTCTTTCAAAATATCAACGCTAAAGAAAGTTATCCCTAGCCCATTATGCTCAATCATTGATCCATTCATGAAACACACTCAAATATTAGCTACACACAATGCACAAGTATGACAATAGTGCTCTCTAGTTGGTGCTTTTGTAAGAGAAGATGGAGACACAAAAAATAAAAATTGCATAAAAGTAAATAGATAGGCCCTTCGCAGAGGGAAGCAGAGATTTGTCAAATGTGCCAGAGCTCAAAGCTGAAATTAAAGAGATAAAAATATTTTGAGAGGCATGCTTTTCCTGTCAACGAAAACGACCGAGAATTCCCAATATTTTCCATGCTAGACACATCATAGGTGGTTCCCAAACAGAAAGTAAAGTTTATTTTCTTTCCACCATTCTTTCACAATCCATGGCTAGCCGTATCCACGGGTGCCCTCCATACCAACACTTTCCAAGGAATTTTGTTGTTATTAATTTGATTTCATTGTGGGGCTGGGCATCCCTATTACCAACCATCCTCTCGTGCAATGACAAGTGAATAAACAATCATCGTGAGAATAACACACCTAGCATGGAAAATAATGGCCACCCCCTGCCGCTTCATGAGCGGTACGGGCACACAAAACGGAAAAGTATTTTGAAAATTAGAGTTGGCACACGCAAATTTACTTGGAACGGCATTGAAATACCGCATATAGGTAAATATAGTGGACTCATTTGGCACAACTTGGGTTTAAGGAATTTGGATGCACAAGCAGTATTTCCGCTTAGTACAAATGAAGGCTAGCAAAAGATTGAGAAGCAACCAACCAAAAAACAAAAATTGTCATAAACATGCATTGAACACAACTAACACCGAATAATGCACCATAAGTAGGATATAATTTCATTGCATAACTATTGACTTAACGTGCATGCATAGGGAATCACAAACCTTAACACTAGTATTCTTACTAAATCACAATTACTCACTAACATGACTCACATATTATCATTTCCATATCGCAAAACTATTGCAAGGAATCACACTTATCATATCCAATGATCTATATGAAAGTTTTTATTTATATCCCTCTTGAATATTCATCACTTTGGGACCAAGCATATCTTGTGCAAATTACCATTACTATTATCAACTCTCAAAAAGATTTAAGTGAAGCATGAGAGTGCAAATATTTCTTCAAAATTTCAATCTTATCAATTCTCAAAATAATATAAGTGAAGCATGAGAATTCATTTCTTTAAAATTTTAATCAACTCTCAAAATAATATAAGTGAAGCATGAGAGTTTATTTCTTCAAAATATAGCCACCACCGTGCTCAAAAAGATTTAAGTGAAGCACTAGAGCAATTGCCTAGCTCAAAAAATTTAAGTGAAGCACATAGAGTATTCTAACAAATGATGATGATAAACGTGTGGCTCTCTCAAGATAGGTGTGTTCAGCAAAGATTATTGTGACAAATTAAAAAGCAAACAAAGCAAAGACTCATATAATACAAGACGTCCAAACAAAACTCATATCATGTGACGAATAAAAATATAGTTCCAAGTAAAATTACCGATGGTTGGTAAAAGAAAGAGGGGATGCCTTCCGGGGCATCCCCAAGCTTAGACGCTTGAGTCTTCCTTGAATATTACCTTGGGGTGCCTCGGGCATCCCCAAGCTTAGGATTTTGCTACTCCTTATTCCTTCATCCATCGTGATCTCACCCAAAACTTGAAAACTTCAATCACACAAAACTCAACAAAACCTTCGTGAGATCCGTTAGTATAACAAAATAAATCACTACTATAAGTACTGTTGCAAACCCATTCATATTTTATTTTTGCATTATACCTACTGTACTCTAACTTCACCATGGCTTATACCCCCCGATACAATCCATAGATTCATCAAAACAAGCAAGTAGTGCATCAAAAACAGAATCTGTCAAAAACAGAACAGTCTGTAGAAATCTGAATTATGGTCATACTTCTGTAACTCCAAAAATTCTGAAAAATTAGGACTACGTGGGAAATTCATATATAAATATTGTGTAAAAAATTCAGAAGGTTCTGTCGTTCCAGAGAAAAACCAAAATTCCAGCACTGGACGCAAAACTTTCTGTTTTCAAACAGCATCAATTATACTATCTTCCAAATCATCCCAAAGGCTTTACTTGGCACAAAAACTAATTAAAAACACAAAAACACAATCATACCAGTAGCATGAATGTGAAAACACACAATAACAGAAACTTATAACAAAAAATTATTTTATTCATTGGGTTGCCTCCCAACAAGCGCTATTGTTTTATGCCCCTAGCTAGGCATAATGCATAATTTCAAGTGTTGTCATCTTTGGTTTTAGTCCTTGCAACCCCTTTTTCACTTTCTTTGCCATTATCAATAATATGCACTAGATGATCAAGCTTAGTGTGAAGGATTTTCATTTCTCTCAAAACACCAAAAGAGATTTTGTGATCTAAAACATCAACCCTCCTATCTTGTGACACCACATTGCCATCTATTTTTGAGGCAAGATTGAATATTCCTCGAAAGTTAGAATCCACACTAGCCTTGATTTCTTTTATTTGCTCAGTTTGACGAAGTCATTCTAGAGTGATAGGTTCGATAGTTTCAACTTTTGGCTGTCCAAATATACTTTTCATCTTTTTGTAGGTTGCAAAGGCATCACCCCCAAGAAAATCGTTTTCAAATATATAATCCAAGACACGTCTATGAGCAAGGGGTAGATCAACATAAAAACCTTTAAGAAATAATTTAAGATGAAACTTATGCCTAGCATTTACTTGTATTTTTAATAATCTATCCCACACTTCTTTTAAAGATTCATCACCAAAATATTTAAAGTTTAAAATTCCTGGATCGTCTCCTAAGTATGGAGGGAAAGGCATAATGGGAATAGAACTAGCCATAACGATAAGGTAAGCAAGCAAACAAGAAAAAGGCAAACAGAAAATATTTTTGTATTTTTGTAAAAACGTTTTAGAAGTGGGGGAGATGAAAACGAGAGGCAAATGGCAAATAAAGTAAATGCAAGGAGATGAGAGTTTGTGCAAAGGTACTTGATAGATGTTGATGATGTCTCCCCGGCAACGGCGCCAGAAATTCTTCCTGCTACTTGTAGCTTGCGTTGGTTTTATCCCCGAAGAGGAAGGGATGATGCAGCACAGTAGAGATAAGTATTTCCCTCAATTATGAAACCAAGGTTATCGAACCAGTAGGAGAATCACAGAACAAACCAGTAGGAGAATCACACAACACCTCGTTAGCAGCACCTGCACACAAACAACAAATCCTTACACCCAACGCAAACGAGAGGTTGTCAATCTCTCGGCGGTCAATTGCAAGATTAAATTGTATTTGATAGATTGATAGATTGAAACAAAAAATACAAAATAAAATAAATAAAAGAAAATGGCAGCAATATTTTTAGGGTTTTAGTAATATGATTTAGATAGACCCGGGGGCCATAGGTTTCACTAGAGGCTTCTCTCATAGAAAATAGCATACGGTGGGTAGACAAATTACTGTTGGACAATTGATAGAAAAGCAAATAATCATGACGATATCCAAGGCAATGATCATGTATATAGGCATCACGTCCAATACAAGTAGACCGACTCCTGCCTACATCTATTACTATTACTCCACACATCGACCGCTATCCAGCATGCATCTAGTGTATTAAGTCCATAAGAACGGAGTAACGCCTTAAGAACGATGACATGATGTAGACAAGATAAACTCACGTATGAATAAACCCCATCTTTTTACCCTTAGTAGCAACGATACATACGTGTCATGTCCCTTTCTGTCACTGGGATTGAGCACCGCAAGATCGAACCCACTACAAAGCACCTCTTCCCATGGCAAGATAAATCAATCTAGTTGGCCAAACCAAATCAATAGATCGGAGAAGAAATACGAGGCTATAATAATCATGCATAAAAGAGTGCAGCAAAGACTCAAATAATTTCATGGATAATCTGATCATAAACTCACAATTCATCGGATCCCAACAAACACACCGCAAAAAGTGATTACATCGGATAGAACTCCAAGAACATCGAGGAGAACATTGTATTGAAGATCAAAAAGAGAGAAGAAGCCATCTACCTACTGCCTATGGACCCGAAGGTCTGTGGTAAACTACTCACGCATCATCGGAGAGGCAGCAAGGTTGATGTAGAACCCCTCCGTGATCGATTCCCCCTCCGGCAAATTACCGGAGAAGGACCCCAGATGGGATCTCTCTGGAACAGAAACTTGCGGCGGCGGAAAAAGTATTTCGTGGACTCCCATGAGGGTTTCTGATTTTTTCTGAATTTATAGTGGTGGAATTAGGTCAAACGAAGCTCTGTGGGCCCCACGAGGTACCAGGGCGCGCCACCCCCCTTGGGGCGCGCCCTGGTGCCTCGTGGCCCACTGCTCCATCTTCTGGCCCTCTCCCGAAGCTTCCAGTACTTGTTATGTCCAATAAAAAATCTCCAAAAAGTTTCGTGGCATTTGGACTTCGTTTGATATTGATTTTCTGTAAAACAAAAACAGGGCAAAAAACAGCAACTGGCACTGGGCACTAGGTTAATAGGTTAGTATCCAAAAATGATATATAATTGTTGTAAATGATTATAAAAACATCCAAGATTGATAATATAACAGCATGGAACAATAAAAAATTATAGATACGTTGGAGACGTATCATGGAGGTTGTCCATCCCTATGCGCGCGGAGGCGGTACTGTTGGCCGCGGTACACCACCGACGATGACGTCAGAGGAGGGGAGGGCGGTGGTGTGCGGGAAGGCCCGATCCCGATCTGGATCGAGCCGGGTAGGGAGGGAGATTTTGTTAGGGTGGGGAGGAGTTTTTTGTAAAAAGATCCAGTCCAACGTGTTTCTATCGCGAACAGTTATGCCACATCAGCATCAGAATTAGTGGTTTTTGGCACAAAACTGTAGAAGTGTGGTTTCTGCAACCCTAGCCTTCAATGTCGATGTTTTCTGCAATTCACTCGTAATTTGTCGCATTATGAAAAGAAGTTTAGATTGGAAGGATACAGTCTGACACCACACGCTCTGTGACGATGCTAGATGCACCACTGGGCCGGGGCTGAGAGGGAAGGACCTTATTCCATCATTAGGGAGCTGCCACCACCTCGCCTCCCTGAGCAATGACACAACCCTAACCGAACTGAAGAATATAACTAAAAATGGAGCCGAGCAAACCTTGTTGTACTAGTCAGTTCGGAAGCCGTCGTGCTAAGGCCCTAAAAGACCTTTGCACCAAAACAACAACCGCCGTCTGATAAAAAGAAGCTTAATTGGAAGGATACAACCTGACAATGCACGAACGAAGTCTGGATCCAAACAAAACCATCGAAAACCAACACCGACCAAATCCCGCGAAGTCCGCTGAAGAGACAGATCGGCACGCTCTCTGATGACGCTAGATGCATCACTAGGACGGAGGCTGAGCATGAAGGACCTTATTCCATCATCAGGGAGCTGCCACCGCCCCGGCTCCCTGAGCATGACACAACCATAACCGAACTGAAGAATGTAACTAAAAATGGAGCTGAAGCCCTTCGGCCCGCAAGGGCCGGGGTCCACCATGCCTCCATGACCCTAAGGCCATCGGAGATGAGGCACACCGGCAGCTACGCCTACGGAATATAAGGAAACCCTAATCACCTTTCCTCGTTGTTGTAACCAGAGATAACCTTTTTGCACAAGTTGTCTGCATTATATTCCAAGACCAGACCAGAGATCAACATATCTCACGGCATAGTACAGCCTAAAGATACAACAAGGCTTATGCCATATATGTGGAGGCACGCAAGAAAACAACATGGAGAAGCATGACTTACACGATTAAAAGGTCTCTGTCCAGAGGAACAAACAATGCCAATGAGCTCGTCTCAAAACCACTATTCTCGAAAACTGCAATCCGTATCTTCGATGTGCAGCTTGAGTGGCATCTTCAGAACAAGATCGACAACAAAGACATGCCACCATAAAAAAGCATCGAAAAGAGGAGATGAAGCCAACACCAGAAACCAAAAGGTGAAACACATGTATCCAATCCATATCAATCTGCTTGCACCTCCATAAGATCGAACAAAGAGCACCATATATGAACGTCGGAGAAGATGAGGGAGGGGGGGGGGGCAATATTGAAATGATCAAAGAGGTCGACTAGAGGGGGTGAATATGCGACTACAATTTTTTAGCTTTTCTTGCAAATTCAGGGATGTGCGAATGAAGTAAATTCTCTAAATATGCAACTATGGTGAGAACAACCTATATGGCAGGGCAAGACTAGCTACACAAAATAAGCAGGAGGAACAAGCTAGCTAGCAAGCACAAAGCACAAAGTAAAAGAAGTGGGAAAGAAACAACCATAAAGCCCCGAACACGAAGATGTATCCTGAAGTTCACACCCTCGTATGAGTGCTAATCTCCGTTAGTGAGATGCAGGCGCCAGCCTCCCGAAGAGCACCGAGGGTCGCCTCATTCTTCTTGAGCCTCCCACCAAAGGAAGGACCTGAATCCACTAGTGATTGGTCTTTAGACGACCACCAAACGTTCACAAACTTCCATTCGACCTCTAAAGGAAAACTCAAAGTGCGCAATCCATGCCAGCGAGCACCATCGCGGCGGTCTCGGCCGGGCTGGTCCCCATCAAGATCATCACATCCGTAGTAGCAACTGTCAATTCAGAGAACAAGCAAGCAATCCAAAACTATTGCTAATAAATGACAACACTAAAAAATAATCAAGAAGCTGAATTCACCTATTCGAGCTCTACTTTTCCAAACTAAGATACTTCCATACGAAAAACAAACAGCTGTATGTAAAGGATAATGGAGCTTGTCAGCTCTGTTCTTTGGCCAGGCCCCTGGACCCGCAGCTTTTCAATTTTCTGCTTTAAACTCTACTCCCTCCGTCAGCTTGCAAACCGATCTTATATTATGGGACGGAGGGAGTAATTTGTTTCCCTTTTTAGTTGTAATACTCAACTTGGGTGACTGATGTTTTCATGTCAATGGAAGCCTTCCTGATGATCTAAAAAAGTAAAAAGGATATTGGACTGCAGAAGGGCAAGAAGTTAATGTAAAAAAAAAACTTGACAAAGTGTCCAGCACAGGCCCTTGACCTTCAAAATCCTACTACTGTATCCAAACAAATGTAGCATGAACTGATCCCCAACACTGGTTTCTGGTGCCAATTTTCCACAAGATGCTACAAGCAGGAAAGATGTGGCAAACGCAGTATGCAGAATAAACTGCTGAAACAAAGACTACTTAAGAACCGAAACTGAAATCCTTTCTATTTCATACAAGAATCAGTGCCTGGCCCTACTCTTACACAAGTTTACATCACAGCACTTAGCAGTTACACAGTTCATCGACAAGATAGTAGCAATAGTTTGGCCATTGCGGGCACAGCTGCCTGTGTTCCCCACGCGGCACTGAAAGAATGCTGTTCAGCTGTATCTACACTTGAAGAATGCTCGCAAACCTTTGCATCTAAACTCTATCAAACCTGCAGTTGCCATTTACAGCATTTACCCACCGTCTCTTTCTAATTTCCTAGAGTAATCTGTGAATCATTCTCTATACCAGAGTAACTAACATGACTGATCTTGGCAACCAGCTAAGTAAGGACAAGCCAATCGGGAGCATCGAAGAATATCTCGGCCGCCCCTGTCAGCAAACAATGCATGGCCAGTCGTCGAGCAGCACCATTGCATTCTTCCGTGATGTGCTGCACTCTGCAACGTGAGAGATGCAGTAATGCCGTCAACTCTTCCATATCTCGGCAGGGAGCATGAGCGCCGCCAAGTAGCAGGTCAACCAGATGGAATAGATGGGACTCCAGCACAATACTAGTAGGTTGATAGGCCTGAGCAACTTTGATCCCTTCACAACAAGCAGCTGCAAAAAGAACCGTCTCCTCCGTGCTCCGCATCGGAAAACATAACGCGCAGAGGAATTGCCACGTTTCCTTCTTAATCAACAACCCTGCAGCACCTGTAGTGCCGTCATCTGCCATCAAACAAGCGACATGGACCCGCAGTTCTTGCTGGCCTACTCCTAATGCAGGTCCCTTTCCTTTGATATCTACTGCGGGCAGCACTGAAATATGACACAGAGGTTCATGGCTTCATGCATGTCTACCTTCCAAGCTGGAAATGACAAGCGTTCAGAAAAATCTAACCTTCTCTGTTCTGCATCAGCCTCTGTGGAGTGAGTTGCGCTGGTCCAGGTTGGTGCGGAGATGGTACTCTCATTGCAGGTGTACCATAGTTGTTCTGCATCAGCTCCCGTGGAGCCATTTGCTGGGATCCCTGTTGGCCCAGAGATAGGTTTGCAAATGCCAGTGCTGGAGAAATATTAGAGGAAGACCCACAAAGCGTTAGATAAAGCATACCTTCTAATACAAATACTGCTGCAATGTTATTGGTTTCATTTTCTTGAAATATTAATTAGAGTATTGCAACAGAAACCACATAAAAACGTAATCAGTTGCTCAGACATTATTTGGTGTCATAAAACTTCCATACATTTGCATGGAAGTACACTGCGATATAGAAATGAGAAGAGAGGCAGCAGAGGTGGACATCTGCAGTAGCATCTTATATTCGTCCGTATCTGGAACAGAAATATGTATTTCTTAACGAAACTAGAGAAAAACTTTCACTGGGTTCCCTTACTGTGAAAACTTGAGTTGGATCCCTTTTAATATATTGCAACAGTATACAAGTAGTGTTCTCTTAGCATAGCTCAAAATATGTACAGGTTAAACCTGTCTGAACTGGAGCAATATAAACATGCATCTTAAAATAATAAAGTTGAATAGCGCACATTGGTGGTAACTAGGTATGTACTTATATATGGCAACAATATATTATTATATTAAGGGATAAATATAGCATTGTCTAAGGATACATGCCCAATGGCTTGTAGACTCTGTTAGTTAAGGGAAAAGATATACTAGAAGAGTAGCAAGAAGTTGATCTTGGTAATCACAAACATTCCAGGTTACATTGAGAGAGTTGAAACTTCAATCATAAATGCACTAGTGCTCTGTCCAGTATATGTTTTCTGAATAAACAAGTAGCCAACACAACATACAATCAAGACAAAAAAAAACTTCTTGTGTGGTATGCAAGTCAAGCAGGAGTAACATCACAAACTAATAAACAAATTAAGTGACCTATGCAGGGAAAACGTTACTAACCAAGAGTAGAATCAGTCCCCTGTGGAGAAAAATCTGAAGTATGAGTTCCCAAGTTAAAAGCAGATGTTCGATTAAGCGGTCTGGTACGTGTGATCAGAAAATTGATCACTACACACATGAGACATAATGATTAGTGTAAGGACATCCTTAAGTTATGTTTTGAGTAAGCAAACAGAAAGCATTTACTAACCATCTTCCTGTTGTGGAGAAAGCGTTGCAGTAGGAGTGCTTGAGCTAGAAGCAGACAATTGATTAAGCATTGCAGCATTTCTGGGCACTGCACACAGATGATATGATGATAAGTGGAAAGACATTGTTCAGACAGAACCAAAGCATAGAACTTAGTTAGAGCATACTCCCAGTTTCATCGTATGTGTATATTGACTGCAGAATACTGGGTGGACTAAGCAAGCGATGCTGTTGCTAACTTTGGTTTCTATTAGCAAATGTTCCTTTTTATTTCAGAAACCCTTTTTTGGTAATACTTGATAGGAGTTAAAGAAACAATTACATGGAAATATATTGTCACAAAAGATTGTACGCATCAGGCAACAGGCAGGCCTAATCTTGGATAAATACGGTAGTAAATTTTTTTAATCCTTGTGACAATCATCTTTATCAGATAGTCGTGCATTTACAGCACAGACAGTATAGTGGAATAATGGTAATCTTGAGAAAAATGACAATAAAACAGGCCAAAAACTACATCTATGAGTCATATCATTCAAAAAAGTGCCCAAAAAGAGGATCTGTTGAAGTTCTAAACCTGGATCTGGAAAATTGGATGGACTACCAGATATCTGAGGCGCACAAAGTCTGCAAACAACAGCAAAAATTAGATAGCTCATGTGCAGGGCTGAGCTCACATAATGCCATATTCAGTTAGTTCAAACTGCTTTTTTGTAAAATACAAGTGATGAATGGGTCAGGGATAGTCATGTTCCCCTGCTTCCTATAGCTTTTCTACTATTAACTACTGCTTAAATTCCTACCAAATGGCAACATAGAAACAAATATTTATCAAGCCTTCGTCTTGATGATGCTTGTTCTCAAGTTGAAATACTAACTGTAACAGACAAAAAAAACTGAATCCTAAGATAGAATATGGTTCTATTAAACTGAAAGGCAGAAACACAATGGGTATTAAGTTGGCATGATTATAATTCCTTCAGGAGAAAAAAAGTAATCCTGCCTATAAGCTGGTTTAGAAAAAACAACACCAACCAGGAAGATAAATACTGCTAACAGAAAATATCAGGCCAACAAACTCTTGTTACTACCCTTTTTTTTTGTGTGTTTTCTCAAAGCAGTTTTTTCGTTAATCCTGTACTGTCCATATGCTTTCAACCAAGCAAATCATTGCCGCACTCGCCCACTGCTAAACTCTCAACAAAGCTTGGGACTGGGTCTTCTGTCCAAGGTTTCACCAAATAAGCAACAGTTCTGAAAATAATATTTTTGACCCTCTCTAGAAAATCTAAGCAGTGAGGATCAGAGCTTGATACTTCATTTTCTTCCACTTGACCAATATCATTTCACAATGTGATGCGCGCCTTGCCACTTTTCCAGCATAGGAATTTCCAGGAAAAGAATTAGACATAAAAAGGGTGCTCTCTTACAGGACTGAACCAAATCTTTTAGGCCAAGAACAGCATTGGATAAAACTTAACAGACTGATTCATTCCAGTTAAGATTGATCTTCTTCGCACTATACGAAAACTCTAAACCAAACCATCTGTTCCAACAGCATGAAAATTCTGTACAGCAGACAATTAACTGAGTGCTTAAGCATGTAAAGGTAACTGACTCCAATATCAACAATTCTGTGCACCATCATACTAAACCAAATCATTCATTCCACCAGTAACAAATCTGCACATGAGACCAGAAGGAATTAACCAAGTGCTTGAGAACTTAACCATAGAAGCCTAATTACTTTCGATGCATCAGACTGTGAGCCCACTCTCTAGTGCACAAAACATCGAACAGATTGCGGGGGTCTCAGAGAAATTTCAAGTACCAACCTGTTACACCACACTGCGTGAGCCCACGCGTACATCGCCCAATACAGGGCCCACGAGGTCTCGTCAGGCCACCAGTTTCTGGAGGGAGGGAGATAAACACATTGGAAGAATCAGAGCAAGAGCATCACCAAATTAGCCCTAGGTGAGAGGTGAAAGAACCATCGCAAAAAACAGAGCAAGAACGCGACCAGTTAGGCCCCAGAGGAAGCAAAAGAACCAGTGCAGAAATCCGAACAAGAACGCAATCAATTACGTCCCCAGAGGAAGGGAAAGAACCAGTGCGGAAATCAGAGCAAGAACCGCAACCAGAGAAAGGCCGAGGCCAAGTGGTCCCAGAAGGGGGGAGAAGGAACCGCCGCAAGAATCTGAGCAAGAACGGGACCAATTAGCCCCCGGGGAAACCAATGGAAGAACCATAGCAAGAATCAGAGCAAGGTCGACAAGAACCGCTGCAAGAACAGAGCCGATTAGGAGTTGTAGATGGCACCGAAAAGCTCACCCCAGCCGCGGCGCCTGGAGAGCCCTCCCGGCGAAGCTGACGAGGCGGCATCGCAGGTCCGCGGGCGCTCCGGGGATGGAGTGCAAGTAGTTGAAGAGGTCCCGCGGCCGGCGGTTGATGACGAGCGAGAAGACGCGCTCCGGGTCGAGATAGACGCCGGAGGGGGAGACGTAGCCGCCGAGGGAGCCCATCTGCACCGACGCGCGAAGCGGGAGCCCAGAGCAAGTAACTAAGCAGGAAATGTGGTAGCAACGGGGGAGCGCGATGGTAGAGGATGATCTCGTCGGCAAGCCCTCACCTCGACGGCGGTGGTCGGCGGCGCGAAGGCGAGCGAGCGGGCGGGAAGGTGGGCGGTGGCGGGAGAGAGCGCGGCGGCCGACGCAGGAACGAAATGAGCAAGACCGAGACGCGGCCGTGTGCCCCGTGCGTGTGAAATATACTTTGCGGCGCCGGACGGACGGAAGGGAGCGCGGGCTGCCTATTTGGGCCCAATCGGTTACTAGTGACGGAACACCCAAGTGGGCTTGCACTTGCATGAGTGTGATATCGACACGCCTTCAGCCCGTATTGGTCTACTTTTGAGAGATGCACACAACACTCTCGGACGCGGCCGCTCTCTCTTCCATATTATAACCCTAGTCGCCATATCCATAGTTGAAGACCGCGATGGTTGTACACAAACACAGAGTCGCCATTCACGGCTTTCGTATTATTTTTTTCTGTTTTTGATGCGTTAACTCAAAAATCCACACACTCGGTGTTTAAATAACACACTAAACTAAGGTAACATTGTGTTACAGAGTGCTTTCATAGGGTTGGAAAGTCTATTAGCTATAGTTTTTACTAAACTGATGACCTTTTAGGTCTTGGGAAGAAGCACTAGTTGTTTCCCACCATGACAATGGTGAATGCAGTGCACATGGCACACGCATATTTGACGAGTCAACTCGTCCTCTACGTGCGGCAGTGTGACGGTCCGGCGACCTCGTTTTTGTCCCATTCCTTCTCGGGGACGTCTAGGTCAGGGAGGCCTAATATGGCGCGATTCGACTCGGTGAATGTCACCATGTACATCTCAAATGTGAATCATCTGATGCGCTCCCTCTTCACCGTCAAATCCGCATGTTTCTCCTCGTATGGAGCCGCATGACATGGTCGCTCTCCGCATTTAACGCCTGCTTGGCGGCAGTCTTCTTGAATATTTCACAAGGGCGGGCGGTTGAGGTGTACACGGCGCATCGCTCATCACATGCCTCCTTGACAGTGAGGCGATGGGGAGCACATCGTGGCTGATATGAGCTGCATGGATGAGCTTTCTCCTGCCCATATGGGATCTGCACGTAGTCATGCTCAACATCCCAAACAACATCAGATCCAAATCCAAAAACTCACAGAGGAGGGCGGGATCCTCCTGCATCATGGTCGATCCCAATCCTCCTCCTCGACGATGAGGGCGGCCTCTTCCTCCGCCTGCTCCTTGTCCAGGATCAACTCCTCCTCCGAGAGCGACACCTAGTATGGCCGCAGAGGAGGCGACATGGCGACGGGGAGGGAAGTGGAGGTTGTGGGCGGCGGTGCTACGAACTATTCGGACAGGGCGATGGCCACTTTATAGTAGCAGGCGATGGGAAAACATGGCGCATGGAGGGAAAATATGGCGGGAATGGTTGATGGCAGTTGGCACACGGCGGTCGCCATTAATTGGCATGCTTCTCGGTGCCATGGGCATCTATCGTCTGAGCCATTGACGAGGTGAGGAGATGGGTCGTGCAGTACACTAAGGAGGCAGGTGAAGCTTCCCTCCCTGCGCGAGTGGTTGGTGGGTGGAGCGCCCTCCAACCCAACGCCCCACACCTCCAAATATGGAGGCTCGCAGGCTCGATATGGAGGGCCCTCCATAAAATTGTATGACAAACCAGAGTCGAATGGCGACTCTACTAGAGTGGTCTTTTTTGGCCAAAATCACCATGTCGAGAGTTATTGTGGCGATCGAGCTGATATGAAGACTACTAGAGTTGCTCTTAGGATGCCCCATTGCGTCTCTCAAAAAAGAGGAAGGACCTAGGCGGACCTAGAGCAACTTCATTAATTTAACATCCCGACACAACTGACCCAAAGACCCCAAAGAAAGAAATAGTACAACTTGGTCCAAACTACAAATGGACCTGCAGACTGAGCTTAGCTTAGATGGTCAAGTTCCTTGTCGTGGAACCAACCCACCAGGATTCAAGTCCTAGACTTGGCATTGATGCTCACATTTTCCAAAATTTATTTCTGGCCTTTCGGTGATGTTCGTTCAGTGAGAGACTATTTTCCTGTCGTCAATGAGACGCCTATGGTGACTTTGTCAATCTCGAAATGTGCCAAGGGTCTGCCTCTCCAAAGGGCCGCCCTTTAGTCTGAAGAGTCAGTGGTTGAACAGTTGAGGCCACCAATCAACTACCAAAGCCCGAAGGCAGCGATGGGTGTCGTAGCTCCACCCCCACAATGTTGTTGATGATGAGCTCAAGGCAAAGCAACCACACATGCTCCAGATCCAACGCTGGAGACCCATCTTCGACGAGATGGTCGATATGAGGAGGTTGAAGCCGACTCCATTGTCGTCCTCTCTTTCGTCACCTCGCCAAAGTATGAAACAAAGGGAAGCCACATCCACCTTCGCTAGATCTAGAATCCACATGAGATTATTTCATGAGCTCTGCCAGGTTCACCTCCAGCGGTTGCCTTTCACCATGGAAAACAGTCGTAGCCAGCGAAGGACAGCCACCGGATGAAGCTCGCAAGCGTTGGTGAGAAGCTTGATGAGTGATATTTTTACACTCATCTACCTTAGTTTAAACCGAGATATTTCCATTAAAAAAGAGATATTCGCTCTGATATTGCCACTAATGCCTAATAATTGCAAAGGATTCCACAAATCCTCTCTTTGATGTGTTTCCACGGGAAATGGGCTAAAAAGGGAAGAAATCACGAGTGGAAATGGAAGGGAAGGAAAATGGAGAAAGAAAGAATCAACAGGAGGCGTCTCTGCGAAGTCAGTGCAAAAGACGGCGTTCCATACGGGGGCGAGCGCCCGTATGGCATGGAAACCGAGGGAGATCGTCCACCTGAACAACTTTTATAAAGGGGACCCCATAGAAATGTCAACAGAACATCGAGGGGAGAGCCACGGTGAGGCTAGGAGCAAGGAGACCGTGAAGTTTTATACAGAACACCGGTGACAGTAAGGTTTAGTAGGGTAACACGGATCCTATCCTTGGGGATACATGATGTGTAGTCATTAAAAACCCAAAGCTCTTATCTGATTTCATTATCTTAATTATCGAGGCAACCCCGCGCGACGAATAGGGCCTGCGGTAGGACAACTGATTCTTGATGCAGGATTCGTGCCGGTCAAGATGTTATTCGGACACATCCCCCACTTCGGTTCGTAACAAGCACATCTCAATGCATGACTTCCAGCGCACAAATTAAGATCATATCTGGTCCTAACACAAATACATGGTTGTAAGCATTAAGGTCTCATACCCGTATCTCTTTTTATTATAAGTGTTTGAATCGTTGTTTGCTTGATTAATCCGGTCAAAAGCTGGAATTGATCCTTTAACAAAAGCTTGCTAGAGACCATCGCTTCAAGGGAATCTTCCTCTCGTGGGTTCGATAACCCAGGGTCACCTCTAGGAAATAGGTGCGGGATACACTTTTCTGTTCCATTACCGGATCACTAAAAGGAGGTATCAAAGCTCCGATAGGATGACACCAGAAGCCCTTAAAGAAAATCCTAACCTAGACCTGGTCCTAATCCTACTATCTACAACTTGGAGTGGCCTCCTCTTCCATCTCTACTCCGAGCAGCGAGGCCACTGAAGGAGAAGCAAGATGAAGCCAAGGCGCCGGCATCAGCTCTAAACGGGGGCAGGAGCAAGAGGAAGTAAAAGAAGACTGAACCGTTCATGCGAGCTCATGAGTCCTCTCATACCTATCTTGTCTACATATCTCTCTCCCGCTAAGCTTCCTTTGTTTGTCTTCGCTTTGCTTATCGCCTAGGTAGCCAAATATCATAGCCAGATGGCGTGGCCTCATCCTTTCCTTTGGGTAGGAGGCATGTTTCTCGAAACTTTGTCCTTAACTCTCTGCTTACTTACTACGAGCCTCTTTGATTTGCATGATTCTAAAAACACATGAATAGGAAAAGCGTGGGATTGAATTTTCATGCTCACTAGATGATACCCCGCACGTTGCTGCAGGAACTGTTAACAAATAATTTGATGTGTTAAAAACATGAGGAAGTTTATGAAACGTAGTATCAGTTGATGATAAAGAATTTTGTTTGAAACAAATATTGTTTAGAGTAAGCATCTAAAGAAAATTTGATGAAAAGCCAAAAAGTATGATTTTTGTTCTATTAATTTATTACCTTGACAATATATCAACGAGGCGATATGAGATGAAAACAACGTTGAGTAGTGATTGTAGAGACATCTCTTGGCTAAATCTAAAATAACAATAGCAACTACAGTTGTGCATTCATAAAAAAAACATAGCTCACATAGGGAAATAAACGCGAGTTCACTCATAATTTGATTTTCTGTAAAAAAAATAAGGTCGCTTATAAATCATCAGTCCCAATGTTGAGTAAATCATGCTTCTCACCGAACCAACCATGTGCAGTTTATTGCAGCCATTCACCACAAGATACCTAGGTAACTCTAATTCCTTTTGTTTTCTTGTCTGGTGCGCAACCATGCATACTTCCATATAAGGTGAAGCTTAGTTTAGTCATAAAAATACCTAATTAGTGCAGTGGAACCAAATTGGGTTCAAAAGGTTGCATGGGAACAGTGGATTCTTAAAAAAGAAAAAACTGATCAATGAGCTACCTCTTTGTGCGCAATGGAATCACAATGTTGTTTGGAACAGGAGGTTCGAGGGAACAAAGGCAACTAGCGCAATTTTGTGGCCTGTGGGGAGCAAAAGAGACATGGGCATGAGTGCAAGAGAATGAGAATGAGAAAAGACGGTTGTTTTGGCTTTCACAATTAGACAATCACACTAACAACACATGAAATCTAACCAAATGGTTGGATAGGGACTCCTGATAGACGTCTGGAGTGGATCAAATGACGTCAAGACATATACACATAGCAAAAGAATTATATAATGACGTGGCTGCTTGGGAATGCAAGGAAAAAATAGTTAATGCTTATATGTGGCAGGCTACATGTGCATGAAGAGTGTACTTAATTAATTTTGTTTGTTTTGTCTGGTGTGCAACCATGCATGCTTCCCCATGATTAAAAGGTTGCTTGAAACACTAGAGGTTCCACGGAACGAAGGCATCTAGCGCAATTCTGTGTGGCCTGCGGGGAGCAAAATAGATATAGACAGAAAGCACAAGAGAATAAGAATGAGAAAAGATGGTCGTTTGGGCTTTCGGAATTAGACGATCGCATTAACAACACATGAAGTCTAACAAATGGTTGGACGGGAACTCGCGCTAGACATCTGGAGTGGGCCGAATGACGTCAAGACATATACAGATAGCAAAAGAAACCTAGGATGATGTGGCTGCTTGAGAGTGCACAAAAAAATAGTTAATTGTTATTTGGGGCAGGTTGCATGCGCATAAAGAGTTAGTGAGATCATGCACATTAAGAGTTAGTGGGAAAGCGTTTTTACATGATGGACCTACTTGATGATGTGGATAGACTGCATGTCAAGATAAATAAGATAGTGGAGATGAATCTCTTAGGTATATAGGATTTGAATCCTACGGGTTTTTTTGTTTGTTTGATTTTGCATCACAGGAATACAAAGGAACACAAAGAATTCTTTCCAAGACATTTGAGTGAATGTTAATTTTTCTTTGGAATTTAGTACACATGAATGGAAATTAGTATTATATGTAATCCTACGAAACGAAGGACCCACATAGAAAATTTTCCAAAGGACTATAATCCACTAAAATTCCTATGAAATTTTTTTGAATCAAAGAAGCCCTACATGTGTTACCTTTTCACAGAATGATAAAAGGAAAGTTGTATATAAGAGATGTCGACCCTTTTGTTGGATCGGCTCGAAAACTTCACTGATTCTCGTTGCTAATCTCTTGGGAATATATTTTGTTCTCATAAGAAACAGGGAAGCGTCGTCATGACATCATTCCTGGAGAGGATTGTCAAGAAGGACCTTCCCCTTCACCGTGCAGTAACTAAGGGCACCTCTAATCAAAGTGAGTGCCCAAAAATATGCCCCCAAAAGTTAACTCCTTGGGCACTAGAGGTGGTGCAATCTAATCCATACCCAAAAGTAGCTCCCCAATAACTTCCCACCACTCCCGCAAGAAAGCTACCATGAGATGGTAGTGCAGGTTCAAGCCGGACTTGGACCGCGCGCGCCTCGCGCATTGGCATGCTTGGTTTCTGTTAGGTTCAAACACGATGACATTGACCGGCCTTAGTTAACAATGTACGACCGACAGCCGCTTCCCAGGGGCGGAGCCACCGTACTGGCGTTGGGTTCAGTTGAACCCAATGATTTTTCCTGGCCGAGTATATGTATACATGTACGTACTTTGAAAGCACATTTGCTCCCTTGGTGGTTTTGGTAATTTATGCCAACATACATGTTGTTGGACTAATACTTTTATCTAGTGAATTTCAGACAAGTTCAACAATGGCGTGGCATGGACAAGAGGACGTGGAACCCCTTCAAAATGCTAAGGACAAGGATTGGCAAAAGTCCATAGGAAAGCCAATACTATTAAAAGGGGATGAGGTGTTGCTTAATGGTCCTTTTTGCTCAAGTGCTTAGTGACAGTACTCCTAAACCCTCAACCACCTTCTCCATCCAAATATGTCCTAAACCTACATTCCAACTCGGCCCCACCGATATTTCCTATCCGGCCCCACCGAGTTCATCCAAGACTTAGCCACTGCCAAACCCTAACAAATCGGATCCACCGAAATGGGTCTCGGTCCCACCGAGATGGCCTTGCCAACTCTCTGTAATCGGTTGCATTCACTTCGGTCTCACCGAGTTATGCAAATCGGTCTCACCGAGATGGCTTGCCAAGTCTCTGTTGCCTTATTGCTTCACTTCGGTCCTACCGAGTTGATGCAATCGGTGCCACCGAGATGAGGATTGCCCTAAGCCATTGCACTTCGGTCCATCCGAGTTGTTCGTATCGGTCCCACCGAGATTCCTAACGTTCATATCTTTTACACAGTTCGGTGCTACCGAGATGATCGTTTCGGTGCCACCGAGTTGGGTCAAAAGTGTGTAACGGTTGGATTTTGTGTGGAGGCTATATATACCCCTCCACCACATCCTTCTCAGTAAGGAGAGCCATCAGAACGTGCCTACACTTCCACCATACGTTTTCTGAGAGAGAACCACCTACTCATGTGTTGAGATCAAGATATTTCATTCCTACCATTTGAACCTTGATCTCTAGCCTTTCCCAAGTTGCTTTCCACTCAAATCCTTCTTCCACCATAGCCAAATCTGTGAGGAGTTGTTTGAGTGCTGGGAAGACTATCATTTGAAGCACAAGAGCAAGGAGTTCATCAACAACACACTGTCTATTACCTTTTGGAGAGTGGTGTCTCCTAGATTGGTTAGGTGTCACTTGGGAGCCTCCAACCTGATGTGGAGTTGAACCAAGGAGTTTGTAAGGGCAAGGAGATCGCCTACTTCATGAAGATCTACCCCGAGTGAGGCTAGTCCTTCGTGGACGTAAGCCATGGTGGAATAGACAAGGTTGCTTCTTCGTGGACCCTTCGTGGGTGGAGCCCTCCGTGGACTCGCACAGCCGTTACCCTTCGTGGGTTGAAGTCTCCATCAACGTGGACGTACGATAGCACCACCTATCGGAACCACGCCAAAAACCACCGTGTCCTCATTGCGTTTGATCTTCCATACTCTACCCCTTTACATTCCGTACTCTTGCATGCTTTACTATTTCCGTTGCTCAATCTCTAGATATGCATGTGTAGAAAGTATTGGAGTGATCTTAACTTATGCCAAATTCTGCCTAAATTCCAAGAGAAATTGAAAACTGCACCTTTGGCTGGTTAGGAGTCTATTCACCCCCCCCTCTAGACCTATCTCCTCGATCCCACAATTGGTATCAGAGCTTTGGTCTCCATTGCTTTGGTTTTATCACCATTGGAGGGAGATGGATGTGTCTACGTTGGGGAGTCTTAGACGTAGAGTGCCTATTCTCGATGGGGAGTATTACAACTTTTGGAAGGATGAAATGCTTGACATCTTTGATGAATTTAACTTGAGCAAGTATATTCATAATCCTTATGTGCCCCCTATTGATCCCTTGCATCCTACTCATGAAGAGGAAATTGACATGCTTCGTAATCTTAGAACCGTCAATCTTATCATTAGAGGATTACCTAAGATCGTGCTTGGTTGTATGCGAAACTTTGCATGTGCTTATACTCTATGGCATGATTTAGAAAAGCGATATCCCGATTACTCCTTAAAGAGTCTCGATAAGATTCTTCATAAGGCTGTTGCATTTCACAAGATGAGTCCTAATGATCCTAAGTTTGATGATTGCTTGTTTGAGCTTCGTGATCTTATGCGTGCCAAAGGAGATGTTAGAACTATTAGTAACATTATCATGGAAGCCATTAGAAGTCATAAACTTGAACATTGCCATGATCATGAAACTAATGAATCTATTGCCCTAGGTAATGATCACATGCATGATGATGATAATGTTGAGCATGGCTATCATGATGAGGACGAAGAGTTTGATATTGAATTCGAGAAGACCATGAGGAATCTCTGTCTTATGGCAAATCTTCGAGATTACATGGCCGGAGGAAAAGAGTGGATTCTTGATAGTGGATGTACCGATCACATGACCGGAGATAGAGACATGTTTCGTGAGCTTACTAAAAATGATGGTCCACGCAAGTATGTGACTTTTGGAGACAACTCCAAGGGTAAGGTACTTGGCCTTGGTAAGGTGGCCATATCCAATGATAGCTCCATACAAAATGTTATGCTTGTTGAATCTCTTGGTTACAATCTTCTTTCCGTATCTAGACTAGCTGATTTTGGCTTCAATGTTCTATTTACCAAAGTATATTGCCAAGTGTTTCGCCAAGATAATCATAATATGGTCTTTACCGGCATTCGTAAAGGTGATCTATACATTGTTGATTTCACTAAGAGAGCCCAACCTCTTACATGCTTAATTGCTAAATCTTCTAAAGGTTGGTTATGGCATAGAAGACTTGGACATGTTGGTATGCGTAACCTTGATAAACTTGTTAAAGGAGATCACATTCTTGGAGTGAAAGATGTTATATTTGACAAAGATCGACTTTGTAGTGCTTGCCAAGCAGGAAAACAAGTTGGAGGAAGCCATCCCGTGAAGAACATTATGACCACGAGGAGACCACTCGAGCTACTTCATATGGATCTTTTTGGTCTCAACGCCTATAAGAGTCTTGGTGGTAACTCTTTCGGTTTGGTCATTGTTGATGATTTTTCCAGATTTACGTGGGTGTTCTTTCTTGATGACAAATCGCAGGTACAAAAGATCTTCAAGAACTTCGCAAGAAAAGCTCAAAACCAATTTGAAGTGAAGATCAAGAAGGTTCGGAGTGACAACGGAACGGAGTTCAAGAACACAAATGTGGACACCTTTCTTGATGAGGAGGGTATTTCACATGAGTTCTCGGCTACGTACACACCTCAACAAAATGGAGTTGTTGAGAGGAAGAACCGGACACTTATTGAGATGGCAAGAACAATGCTTGATGAATACAAGACGCCAAGACATTTTTGGGCGGAAGCAGTTGAAACAGCTTGTCATGCAACAAATCGACTTTACCTTCACAAGCTTCTTGGTAAAACAGCATATGAACTGCTCACCGGTAACAAACCATAAGTTGGATACTTTCGAGTATTTGGCTCAAAATGTTACATTCTTGATAAGCATCGTCGTTCAAAATTTGCTCCTAAATCTCATGAAGGTTTCCTACTTGGTTATGGATCGAACTCTCACACTTACCGTGTCTACAACAACTTCACTCGAAAAGTTGAAGAGACGGTAGATGTGAAGTTTGATGACACTAACGGCTCGTAAGTCGAGCAATTGCCACTTGATGTAGGAGATCAAGAACCATCGGAAGCAATCAAGAATTTGCCCATTGGCAAGATTCGCCCCGTGGAAGTAAAGGAGAGTACCTCGTCTATTCAAGTGGAAGCCCCAACTTCGCATCAAGGTGAACGACAAGTTGATACAGAGGCATCCACAAGTGGAACACGTCAAGACGATGGGAATGAGGAAGTGCAACAAGATGATCCACCTCAACCTCCTTCTCCACCTCCACAAGCAAACAACGACAACATCAACGAAGAAGAAGATGATGATGATGATGAGGAAGCCTCACCACAACCCAAGAAAAAGCTACCTCGAGTTAGAGCAAGAATCGACAAGGATCATCCCGTCGAACAAATACTTGGAGATATCCAAACCGGAAGAATCACTCGCTCTAAATCTCGTTTAGCTAATTTTTGTGAGCATTACTCATTTATCTCTAGTGTTGAACCCTTGAAGGTAGAAGATACTCTCAAGGACCCCGATTGGGTGAATGCAATACACGAAGAGCTACACAACTTTGAGAGGAACCAAGTTTGGACATTGGTCGAGAAGCCTAAGGAAGAGCAAAACATCATTGGAACCAAATGGGTGTTTCGGAATAAGCAAGATGAAGATGGACAAGTTGTACGCAACAAGGCTCATCTCGTAGCACAAGGTTACACACAAGTCGAAGGTGGAACAAGGAACAAGACAACCTAAACATATCCTTTGACAAATTTTTGAGTTATGCTTCATTCTTGTCATTTTGGATATACAAGTTGTTCCTTGCAAAACTAACCCATGTAGGAAGATGAACTACAAATGATAGGATAGCTCCCAACTTCAACTCATGAGCATCTACATCAAGTTCAACTACATGATGGACATCACCACCAAATCCCAATGTAAGTTCTCACATCTTAGAGAAGCTTTGCCCAAAGATATGAGCTAAAGCAACTCAACAAGATGTGAATCATTGAAATGCTTAAAGGAAAAATGGCAACCCCATTTTGAGCTTAAACGATGAGTATGACCTATGATCAAGTGCTCTCACTTGACCCCTAAGTCAATATACTCTAACATAGGTGACCTAGTCGCCGACCCATCTAGATGAAGTTCTCAAAAAAAAACCCTTCATCTAGACGTTTCTTTGTTTCTTTTCTGTCTCTTTTCTTTTAGATAGTTTCGCAGTTAATTCATTGCAAATCTTTGTGAGAATTCCTTTGTCTAGAGAGCTGAGTTGACAAAATGTTCCATTACATCAAACTCGGTTCCACCGAATTGCTACAACTCGGTGTCACCGATTTTGCTGCTCTAAGGAATTTTCTGTCAAATTTTTCCTGAGTTTTTCTACTCCAGCTCCACTCAATGATTCTTACCCTCTACTTGCATCTAGATGTGTTTCTCAAGGACCAAACCCACTTCTTCAATAACCTTGAAGTCCCTTCTTGGAAATTGATGTCAAAGGGGGAGAGAGGAATACATCAAAGCTTATCACTACAAAGAGATGCACCTTACAAGAGGAGAGAATGTTAATGTTACATGTTTCTAAGAGGGGAGAAACATGATTAGTTTGTTCTTTGGTTGTTCTAGTTTTCTCACCCTACCTACTCCCAATATCCAATGTCAGATTCAGGGGGAGAGGAAGTTCCTTAAGGGGAGATAGCTATTTCTTTTGGGGACATGTCTGCTTCAAAGAAGTATTCACCTAGTGATACTCTATTCTACATGTCATCCCAATCTTGGTTTCTTGTTGATCTTGTGTCTTTTCTTGAAGAAATCATCTTGTGTTATCTAACCCTGTTTTCTCAAGTGTATTTCTTCAGGTACTTGATCAAGAACTTCAAGGTAAGTATATGCATCACACTCATGTACATGATTGACCTCTTGCTAGTATATATTGTTTGCAAGAAGACAATCATGCACACGTGGAGTCCTAAATGCTATATATATTGCTCTGATGCATTTAGCCATGATACATGTTGCATGTATATCTCCCATGTGATATCATCATTCTGCACCTCTTCAGGGGGAGTTCTGGGGAGTTCATACATGTTACATGTTTGCTTCAAAGCCTTCATACATATCTCTGCTATATCAGTATTTGAAGCTTTGATGTATGTTGTCATCAATTACCAAAAAGGGGGAGATTGAAAACACATTTGCTCCCTTGGTGGTTTTGGTAATTTATGCCAACATACATGTTGTTGGACTAATACTTTTATCTAGTGAATTTCAGACAAGTTCAACAATGGCGTGGCATAGACAAGAGGACGTGGAACCCCTTCAAAATGCTAAGGACAAGGATTGGCAAAAGATCAAGACTCTACATTTTTGGTTTAGTGATCCAAGATCACATTGAGTCCATAGGAAAGCCAATACTATTAAAAGGGGATGAGGTGTTGCTTAATGGTCCTTTTTGCTCAAGTGCTTAGTGACAGTACTCCTAAACCCTCAACCACCTTCTCCATCCAAATATGTCCTAAACCTACTTTCCAACTCGGCCCCACCGATATTTCCTATCCGGCCCCACCGAGTTCATCCAAGACTTAGCCACTGTCAAACCCTAACAAATCGGATCCACCGAAATGGGTCTCGGTCCCACCGAGATGGCCTTGCCAACTCTCTGTAATCGGTTGCATTCACTTTGGTCTCACCGAGTTATGCAAATCGGTCTCACCGAGATGGCTTGCCAAGTCTCTGTTGCCTTATTGCTTCACTTCGGTCCTACCGAGTTGATGCAATCGGTGCCACCGAGATGAGGATTGCCCTAAGCCATTGCACTTCGGTCCATCCGAGTTGTTCGTATCGGTCCCACCGAGATTCCTAACGTTCATATCTTTTACACAGTTCAGTGCTACCGAGATGATCGTTTCGGTGCCACCGAGTTGGGTCAAAAGTGTGTAATGGTTGGATTTTGTGTCGAGGCTATATATACCCCTCCACCACATCCTTCTCAGTAAGGAGAGCCATCAAAACGTGCCTACACTTCCACCATACGTTTTCTGAGAGAGAACCACCTACTCATGTGTTGAGATCAAGATATTCCATTCCTACCATTCGAACCTTGATCTCTAGCCTTTCCCAAGTTGCTTTCCACTCAAATCCTTCTTCCACCATAGCCAAATCTATGAGGAGTTGTTTGAGTGCTGGGAAGACTATCATTTGAAGCACAAGAGCAAGGAGTTCATCAAGAACACACCGTCTATTACCTTTTGGAGAGTGGTGTCTCCTAGATTGGTTAGGTGTCACTTGGGAGCCTCCAACCTGATGTGGAGTTGAACCAAGGAGTTTGTAAGGGCAAGGAGATCGCCTACTTCGTGAAGATCTACCCCGAGTGAGGCTAGTCCTTCGTGGACGTAAGCCATGGTGGAATAGACAAGGTTGCTTCTTCGTGGACCCTTCGTGGGTGGAGCCCTCCGTGGACTCGCGCAGCCGTTACCCTTCGTGGGTTGAAGTCTCCATCAACGTGGACGTACGATAACACCACCTATCGGAACCACGCCAAAAACCACCGTGTCCTCATTGCGTTTGATCTTCCATACTCTACCCCTTTACATTCCGTACTCTTGCATGCTTTACTATTTCCGCTGCTCAATCTCTAGATATGCATGTGTAGAAAGTATTGAAGTGATCTTAACTTATGCCAAATTCTGCCTAAATTCCAAGAGAAATTGAAAACTGCACCTTTGGCTGGTTAGGAGTCTATTCACCCCCCCCCCCTCTAGACCTATCTCCTCGATCCCACATACTTGCATGAACCCAGTGAAAAATAAGGGCTGAACCTATCAAACATAGAATGCAACGCTAGAAGCCCAAAAGCCCGTAAAGTGAACTCCACCCGTCCCAGCCTTCTAGGCAAGTTCAAGGTATTCCTATTCTCCTGTACGTGTACACAGGTCTTTTTCCGTTCGCTTCGTTGACTCTCTCCCATGCGCCGGTGACGAGCCCCGCCGACAAGGGTAGGTCTGTAAACCAAAAATTCAAGGTACCGAATCGCATCGTCTGATCTCCTCACCGTTAAACATGGCGTAGTTTTCTAATTGTTATTCCCCGTATTTTGATTGATCTAGGCTATGGGATGGTATTTTTCAGATATAAAATGATCTTTGGATTGAGAAGGTCATCCATTATAGGTAGGCAAAGTGCACCAAATACCACTCCAAGTAGTCTTCTGAAGCCTTCTATACAAAGAGGAATTAATTAAGACGAGTTGCCTTATGATCTGATTTATAGGAAAAGAAATTGGAGTACACGAGAAATTCTAAGGAACAAGATGAGATATATTAAACTATATAAGGGGCTTCATAGGTCTCCGCTTAATTTGTATTATCCACAAAGAGAAAATCGGAGATACTAAACTTAGATTTAGTCCAAACTAATGATGTGGACAAATAAGATATTACTTTTCCTCTGGGCTATCAACTTCTAAAGCTAGTACTAATACTGTTTGTTGTCACAACATCTGTGGATGGATGCTTTTCAGCTATGAATGTTGTGAAGAAAAAATTGCAGAATAAAATGGATGATCGGTTCACCAGTGATTGTTTAATTTGCTATGTGGAGAAAGATATGTTTTCTGCCATTAGTAAAGATCTGGTGTTTGATCTTTTTAAGTAGATGAAAAATCAGAAGCGAACACTCTAAAATGTGAGTGACTTTACAACTTCTTTCGCTTGATGGTACTTATTTTTAAACTTGTCAAACAAACATATCATTTTTTTATGTTTTTAGGAAGATGAGAAGCTACAACTTGAGTTACAAACTATTTTTGGTATTACTCTATTTATAATATGTAAGGAACTGAATTGATAATTTCATCCGACAGGTATGTCTTGCACTCTTCAGCTTTTAATGTAACACAATATGTGATAAGTAATAGCATATGCCTGTTTGTTATGTTATTTTTTAGTGCTATAATCTTGTTGTAAACTTGAGTAAAATTAGACTTTACACTTAATTATAGCGTACCAAATGTCAATGAGTGAACCCAATGACAAAATTTTCTGGCTCCGCCCCTGCCGCTTCCGAACAGTGGGGGCTCCCTTTGATTGAAATTTTTCAACTTGCTTCACAGGTTGTTAGAGGCATTTTAATTCAACGATAGTTTTTGAATGTGTCTAATTTGTAGGAAATTTATGTTGGTCATTCGTCTCGTAATGTGGTAACACATATGCAATTTTTCTATGAATTCTCTACACTATTTTATAGAGAAAAAAAAACATCCACTGCAATCTTCTAAGGGCCTGTTCTGATCTCCTCCAACTTCACAAAACTTCACAAATCCAGCTTCTCACGCTAGCTTCTGGCTTCGCCTGGCGATCGCAACCCGTTCGGCTCAATCGATAGCTTCTTCCAGCGCTCCATTGGCTGGCAGCCCAGCTACACCAAAATCTGGCCTGTTCGGTGGTATTTGGGCCGGCTGAAACCAGCCCATTTCGAGGGAGAGAGGAGAGGTTACGTACCGATTCATTTTTCTTACGAGCGAAGAGCGAACCGTTTTCTTTAGCGGTGGCAGTTCGGCCGTAATATCATCCAACTCCATCTTTTCGTTTTGGTGGAGCTGGGCCATCGGCGCTCCAGATTTTTGCACTGCAATCGACCTGAGCTTCCCGAAGCTAGCTTCTTGGGACGGAATCGTTCGGCTCGGCTTTGCTCTAGAGTTTTGTGAAGCGTGGAGCGGGAGGAGATCCGAACACGCCCTAAAACATTTAGTTTTGTTTCTTATATGGTACTCCCTCCGTTCACAATATAATATGTTCTACCTTTTTTTTGATTTGAACGTATATAAACGCAATTTAGTGTGATTGTTCATTCGCTTCAGTCCATATGTAGTCCATATTGAAATATCAAAAAATCTTATCTTTATGAACGGAGGGAGTACAATGTAACACCATTTTAATTCAAATAACCCCTCTGTTAACCAAATATAAGGTGTATTAATTTTTTATAAAGTCAAACTTGTCTATGTTTGACACTTTCATAGAGAAAAATATCAATATCTGTATCATTAGATTCATCATGAAATATATTTTCACTTTTTTGCTAATTTGGTATTATAATAGTTAGTATTTTTTCTATAAACTTGGTCAAACATAAGGATTTTAACTTGAAAAATTAATACACCTTATATTTCAAAATGGATGGAGTAGCATTCAACATGGCGTGACATTATAGCCCTACACTTTTATAGCGCTGCAATTTTAAAATACAAACGTCCACTCTCAGTCCTACAACTTCAAAATAGTCTAGAACAAACCTGTAACCTATAGAACAAATTACTTTTGACCCTCAATTGATTTCAAAGCGTTTTCAACTTCGTAGGAGAGTTACTTTGCAAAACCCAGAATCTAAACACGACAGTGATAATAAATCATAATGAAGCCTCTCTCTTCACTGGAATAAAGTCTCACGGCACACATTACTAAGCAGCCCTTTGCTTCACTACTGAGGCCCCCTTTGGTTCATAGGGTAGGAAAATCATAGGAATAGGAAAGTCATAGAAAATGAGATGACATGTATCTCGAGAATAGGAACAGAAAAGGAGATGCTCTTTGGTTCACATTATAGGATTTTTTCCATTGAGTCTAGGCTAATGTAAATGTGAAGGATAGGAAGAATTCCTCCATAGGAATAGAATTCTATTCCTATAAACCAAAGGGCTCTAAAGGATATTTTTCCTATAGAAATCCTATCCTATGGAATTCCTATAGAAATCCTCCAAACCAAAGGAGGCCTGAAACTTGGTCCAGAGGTGTATCATGCCGAAAGAAAAAGTTCACCAGTTGATGCTTAAACAGTATACATGTCACAGCACTTTAAAAAGATTACAAGGAAATGATACAATCCAGGAAGTTCACTCCCTTTATTCTGCTTCATGGAGGTCGAAATCATGTGGGCGTGTTGGCACGAACACACCAACACACCCTCATCAACCGAGGGACGCTCGATTGTCCTTTGAAACAATCACGAGGCTTTATCAAAATTGTCGATCTTGATTGGAGCAATGTTATCTGCCACCTTGAAGTGCCCCACCAATCTTGCAAAGAACATCATCTGCTGCTCCAAGGTAAACTTGATGTTCTCGGCCTGCTCCAAGAAAACGCGTATCAGCTATGAGCTTTTCATCTGTGATATTTAAGTTCATTTCTACTGGGCTTCCCGTCCGCAAGTAGCCATCATTTCATATATTCAACAAAAGAAAAACCAAGTTGGTCGAGTACATCGCTGTTTATTGTTCAGGGTGCAATGTGGTACTTCGGAGGTGCCTTGTGTAAGAATTTAAAAAAGGGTGACTTGTATAACGAGATACGAAAACGAAAATAATTATTAACCTTGCGGAAACCATGTTGTTCCCCTTCATACTCAACCAAAGCAACAGGCAGACCTTTGTCCTTTATAGCCTTGTATATTGTTGTTGCCTGATCTGGTGATACAACCTGAAGATCATCAAAGTGTAAGCTGGCAAAAATATCTTGAAAAAAAAGCCTAACAGTTCAAAGGATAAGAATGTAGACAACTGACACACTGCAGTCTTTCCTAGCAGAATTCCGTTCCATCCTCACTGTCTGGACTAATAGTTGCATTTGATTCATTAAAGATAGTTGATATTGTAATAAGAACGTTCTCTTATCAAATTCTACAAGCATACATATCAAACTACTATTAATTGTCTAGACAACTAGTGTGACATCACTTAATCTGCAATGATGACAGCAAACACTTCAAAAATTCAAAGTTTTACCGGGTCTTCCAATCCTTGAAACAAAATGACCGGACATGTAAATCTCTCAACGAAGTTTATTGGCGACCTCTCAAAGTAAGCCTGCTTATTCCCTGGAATATTGAAGGTACATGGGTGTTATTTAGTAAATTATAAACAGATTCGAACATCCATATCCCAGTAAAGATGAGTACAAAGTTCCTTACCCACAAGGTTGTCAATATAGTACGCCTCAAACTTGTGCATGCCTGCCCTTAATGAAGCTAAGTCAGCAATCTGTTCAACAAATGTATAAATTGTTAGCTAGTATTAGGCTGCAGCAAAAAGGAGAGGAAAAATTGTGATTTGAAACTTGCCCCGTATAAAGAAGAACCGGCCTTGAACGTCTGTCTAAAAGCAAGGGAAGCTAAAGTTGTGAATCCACCAGCAGATTCTCCTGTTACACAGAGTCGTTGCGCGTCTACTCTTCCAGTTGCCACCTTACCATCAGTAAAAAGGCATATTCATTAATCTCATCTTATTATATGCACTGAATATGATGATCACAGCAGCTACATGAAATTATTAAAAGGATCAGTCAGTCTGAATAAGCCATACCAGAAATGTAGCACAGCTGCAGCAATCATTTACATCCACAACACCCCATTGCCCTAAAAGCCTCTCTCGATACTCTCTCCCATAGCCTTCAAGAAAAACAAAGAGAATACTTATTAACACTTCCATGTTCTTCAGTAAGAGATTAAGGCTTTTGTACATAAGAGAATGCAAATCATTAAATAATCCATGCATCAGATGTGCAAGTACATAGAACGCAGGATTTTTTTTTTTACTCAACAGATAGATAGCCGAGAAAGTTAAGAGACAAATACCTGCACTTCCCCCATAGTTAACATCAACGAATGCCCATCCTCGGCTCGTCCAGTATTGCACACTAAGATCAAGAATCCCACGTGCTTCATCTGTAGGTCCACCTAAATAATTGCAGTAATACCAAGAGAAGTAGTCAGTTCTCTGTCGTGATAATTTGCCAACCGATTGGTGCATCATTTCACCGGCCTTAGCAATTTCATAAGTTGGTGAGTACAGTTAGGACCACTGTATGCTCTTTTTAGTATCGTAAGAGCACAAACAGTGTAAACAGGAAGTTAGCAGATAAGCAACGAATGTCAAAGACATTGACACCAAGAAAGAATACATAATCAACGAAATCGGGAAAATATTTTACGGAAGACAGCATGTGCTATGCCTTGTCTTTTGAGAGAGGGCATGTACAAAGCTTGTTGGTACCTTCAAGAAAAAGATAGATAAGAATTGATTGATTACCATGGGTTCTGACCAGTAACGGAGGCTTCTCATCTGATGAACCTTGGAAAGTATGGTTGTATGGAGGATAGAAATAAGCATAAGCATGCTGGCCAGGGATTACGGTTGGGAACTCCATAAATTCAGGCAAACTAAAGTAGGGTGTATATTTCGTTATGTCCTCTGAGGAGGACCAAACTATAGAAAAGTCAGTTGCCATTGTTTTCTTTTCATCTAGTGTCACCTGGTGAAAAATCATAGGATCAAGCTAGGTTGAACACTGGAGGATCTCAGAGTAGATATTTAGCACGAACAACCAATTCATGAAGGTAGTCGAATGAACCTTTGCTATCGATACTGGAAGACTAGCAGATGCACCCTCAACATAGAAAGATCCATCTGCAGAAACCTAAAAAATCAACATGATGTGATTTATAGCATCACCATGTGAAAAAATTAAGGAAATATCAGTTAGCTCTTAAGGTAAGTCACCAGAATTTGCACTTACTATGTTAGTTACAGCAGAGAAGGGAAGGTCAATTTTTGAAAATGACCCTGAATCATGGTCCAGCAACCCAACATATGACTTCCCATTCTGCCTGGATAAGAGAAAAATAGGCTTATCTTTATGAATCACATACAACCATAAAACAAATATGGTCAATATTGAAAACTGCGACAACCTATAGCAGCAAACTATTTTCTGACTCTGGTCGTCATTTCCGAGGAAAGCATAGGAGCTGACACCAAAAATCCACATTGGCTTCGAGAATTCAGCATCAAGTGAGTACACTTGCACGACCACATTGCTCTGCTCATCCTGTCATACATGAATCGGCACAATAGCAAGACAAAACCAATTAAAAAATTCCCCAAACAAATGTTAATATGTGTGAAGAATCTAATTCTTAGTTACCGCCCACCTAATTAGAGTGATTTGATAGTAGGTCCTCAACATAATACTATTGTGGTATTACCAATCTACCTAATGGTCTTGCCAAAATAAAAAATCAATAACAAAGTGGTTTGTCACAATTGTTCCTGTGACTAGATACCGATGAAGGTAAAATGCTGCAGTTATTTGTTAAAAACAGGAAACTGAATTGTTAAAGATAGGTGCAAGTAATAAATACAGAGAGATGATAATGGTAATAAGGGTATACATCAATTACCGGCTACTCCATGCTGTAACTAAATAGTTTAACAACTTGGGAATAAATTTACTTTAATGGACAACATACTAGAGATAAACAAGTTAGAAAAAAATCATACCCATTTATAAATATTCCAAAATCCACTCTGTCGGTCAGTTATGAAGAACAGCTCACCTAAAGAAAAACTAGTTTAATTAAATGAGATTTTGAAACATAATGTGTATCTTACTTTAGTGAAGTACCTACTGAACAAGTTAACATACCGAACGTCAACTATTTATGTGGAGACAAATATGGAATAAGTTTGAACACGAAGTTAGAGTATGCCAAGATGCAAACACCTTTTGAAGACCACTTGGGTTCAGTAGGAGATTCTAGTATCGTTGGGTCTCCACCAGCAATGCAAATACGTTTTTCTACCTCTCTGCACAAATAACCATCGTAATAAAAATGTAAACCTTAGAAGAAGATTAAGAAGCATTCATGCGTAACTGAATCAACATACAACTGAATCATTCATCTTTTGCTTCTCAGAATAAAGGAATGAAAAAATCTGATCAAATTGATCATCTGGTGCTACAATAACCCACAAAATAAGGTTTAAATACAACCTAAAAAGACAAGCATTTTCCATGAACTGGCTACAGGTTTAGAGTGATCTAAAATGTGCAGTCGCACCGTGGTCATTCAAAAATACACTGATAAATGTTCCAACAAATTCAGTATATCGCCAAAAAAAGGATGTAAGCACATCCTTCCGTATAACAGCAGCTGGTAAAATAAATGTCCTTTTTTTCACCGAAAAAAGTGCAATAGACAAGCATGCAAATAATTTGAAACAAACAAAGTATGCAAATAAGAGATTACCCTTTGCTGGAAAAATATCCAACCCATAGTTGTGCTTTATCCCATGACATGTTTGGGTCACTCCATTCAATCCATGCCATGCGTTTTTCAGTTGGATCAATGCGTGGAAAGGCATAGAAGTCATTCCCACTGAGCAGCACAGTTGGTTCTAAGGAAAACACTGAGAACATTATTTAAATAATCCTCAAGGATCTTAAGCACATTTTAATGCGGCAGTGTATAGTTCTTGGTTCTTCTTACCATTAATATCTTCAACACTTGTGCTCACAGCAGCAACTGTTGTGATGGGATTTGAGCTACTCTTGCGGTGATCTGTGGTCAAACTGGATTTACTTTTCTTCTTAAAAGAATGTAGAAAGCACCATTGACATGCTATATATGGAGTACCAATCACCTTCCATTACAGTTACATAACGACTGAAGTGAGGATCAAAGACACCGTCCGCATAGCGGACAACTGATCCACCATAATCCGGTGTCAGAGGTAGTGGCGAGTTACCTGAAACCAACAAAAAGGAGCCATTTCGAAACACCATTACAGGATACCCTTATTTCCTTTTTGAAACTGATCAATATCACTATATAGGCTAAAAAGATGCAGAACCGCTTTTTTGCAAGTCAAATTGAAGTTACAGTTCAGTAAATTATAATACAACTATTTTAGTTCAGGTTTATGGTGATGTTGCTTTCTACTCCCTCCGATCCAAATTAATTGTCGCAGGATCAGAGGGAGTATATCTGTACACGCATGGAGTTCCCAACATGATGTAAATCATATTTTCATGCATACAGATTCCAACATAACACGCATGTAGTCAAGAACAGAACATAAATAGTTTGAAACTGATATGAAGGAACACTTGTCTGAAGAAATGCAGAAGTCAAGTCATTCTACTGCAAAACAAAATGCGCGGAGTGCCAAATGTCGCATGCAGAAGCAATCAGCAATGCGCCTATCCATGAAGATATATCATAGCACTGCAAAAGCATGCAATCAACAGCGAGATGCAAGCGCACCTCCAATGGTTTGCTTGTACAGGCGCTGGTCACTGTAATTGGAGAACACGACGACACCCCCCTGCACGGCGAACGCGCCACCGCCGTACTCCTGCGCCAGGGACCGCACGGCGAACTCCTGCGGCGTCACCTCCAGACCTCTGCCGTCTGCGACCGCCCCTTCCTTCACGAGAACCGCGCGTCTGGGGAAGAGGGAAGTCAAAGCATCAGCGTCACGCGCTGTGAACGATGGGGGCAGCGAGAGGGGGTGAGTGGGTTTGTTTTGTTCGCGTACCCTCCTTCCTCGGGGCGCGTCTCGACCCAGAGGAGCCGGCCGTCGCCGGCGACGGCGAGCCCCTCGACGGTCTTCCCGGCGGAGGAGACGGCGGCGGCGCTGATCGGCGACTCCCAGGACCCGTACGGCGCGGTCGCCTTCTCGACCCCCGTGGCGTGCGGGCGCATCGCGGCCGGGCGTGAGCTGGATTCGGCGAGCGGCGGAGCACTGGTAGTACTCACTACTCAGCGTGGAAGTGTGCAGCTTCCTATGGACTGTTTGACTGGCAGCGCACGGGATAGGATCATAGGAAAACGTGCGCAGTACAAAATTCCTATGGTTTAATTCTCGAAAGTTCATGTATAGTTGAGTTTTGAAGCCCTGCTCCCGAAACCAAACTCTAAAAAAAATCAGCGTGTTGGGAGTCTCATTTCGAATCGATCCCCAAAAGTTGAATCTCTAAAAGTTTTCTTTTGCAATTTCTCTCACCCTATTGCGCGTGTAAACCTTATTTTGACTTCATTTCAACAAATTAATTCGACTGTTGCGTCAAATACATATTTCAACAAGATTTTAAATGTGGATGCACAAAATCATTATGTTCGTGAATTGTACCGAAAGCAACAACATAGTTCATCCGACAACAAGGTCATCTAGAAGAAACGCGAGGCAACATGAGCATAGATCAAGCACCCGTATGTGACTTGCATTTCTCGGGTACATCTATCTTGCAACATTGAGATGGTGGTTTTGGAGTGCCCAAGATCCCGCGATGAGGTTGCTCATTTTTTTTGTTTAGCCATGTCGTACGATCATAAAACATCCATGAGCACGAGTGCTTGCTCTTGCTCCTTCCTCTTGTTCGCCTTTGCCTTGGCGCCGATCATCAACCTCGCCTCTTCAAGGACAAGCTTCTTCTCAGGGGCCACTAACTTTCTCTCCTTGGTAATTGCCATCACCTTGAACCTCTTCTCCTCCGGTCGCATGAAGTCCATCCACATTGTCATATTCTCTGGTTTTCATTTAGTCGCCAAATCTTTCTTCGCCTCTAACATTTCTTTGATCTCTTCTTTTGTACTAGATGATCCACTGCGCCAATTGGCGCAGAGACCAACTGCAGCCCGAAAGCTAAGCGAATTATTTGAAACATAAAATAGAAATTAAGTGAACTATTTGAAAGATTATGTTCGTAATGCATCTGTATCAACCCTGTATATTTACCAACAAAAGACAACGATGACCGTTTCCCATGTCCTTCTCTGGCCGGACAAGGCAAGCGAACTGTCGGGGCATGGACATGCGCGTCTGTGAGGGGCTTGGCTGGCCGTCTTTGGCTACGCATGTCCGTGCGCCACGCGACGCCTTTACGCGGGTTTTGCCTACCCGAATCCTTCCCATCGCGCATACTGGCCGGCGAACGCCCATGGACCACTTCCCCGTGTCGTACATAGGAGCAAACAGTAATCTATGGACAACACGTCTATAAAGAATGTTTTCCCGAGTTCCATGCAAATGATCACACTGTGTTTGCATTGCTGATTACTTGAGAAGTGCAGCATGGCAGGACTACGTCTGCATTGCCAATTGCCTGACCAACTACGACGCTGCATGGTCCATAGGCCTGACAAACGTGCTCCGTGTGCTTGCTCTCGGGCACATGGTCTTTCCAACATATGACCAAATCAAGTCAGTGCATAACTAATCGGTCTGGTGTAACACCCCTCTGTAATGAGCTACAGTAATCCATGATGATTATGCTAAGCTATTGTGATTTGCAATGTTTAATCAATGTGGATTAATATCTCATTTCAAATTCCTACACTGAATTCAATTCAAATTCAAAGTGAAATTTGAAGTTGTTCAAAAATTCCTGAGAAAAAGTTCATCATTTAGCAAATATTCAATAATAAATGATGTTCAGAAAAACAACATCACCTAAATTCCCTAGATGACTCTATCTTCATGAAAACAGTGCCAACAGCACCATTTTGGCCCCTTTAAATGTAATTCAAAATTCAAATGAATTCAAATGGGCTCCAAACTTTTTGTGGCAGTGCATCAATTTTCCTAGTATTTGTTTCTACCAGTTGCACATTTTGCAAAGTCATTTGGTGACTAAAAGAAAATGCAAAAGCTACTGGAAAAACAAAACAGAAAATAAAAATGGAAAAAAGGCCTAACAGCTACTGTGAGCTGGGCCTAAGTGCACAGTGGCACGGCCCAGCCCATCTCTCCTTTCTCTCACCTCCCGTCGCCGTGTCGCCCGCGCCGTGGCCAGAGCGCGGTGGCTCCGGCCGCTGGCCGCCACCTGCCGCCGCAGGCTCGCGGAGAGGATAAGGCCGAGGCCATCCCTCCCCCGTGGACGCCCTTCGCCATTCTCCCCCTCTCTCCCTCGCTCGCTCGTGTCTCTCTCTCCCTCACCCGTACGCGCCCGCCGCCGCTTGCCGTCGTTCTCACGGCCACCGTCATCCCCGCTCCTCACCACCGTGTCCCTCTTCTCCGCCGTCGACTGCTACGTCGCCCACGACCACTGCCTCGAGCTCGAAGCCCCTGCAATGCGAGATCGCCGCCGTCTTCCTCGTTTCGGTCGCCGGCGTGCTCCGCCGATTCCGGCGACTTCTGTTGCTACTAAGCCCCCCAACGGCCACCGTGCGCCTCGCGGTGAGCTTCTCTCCCTCCTCCCTCTCTCCGTTTGATCTCGCGCGACCCCTAGCTAGCGATTTCACCGTGGCCGAACGCGACGCCGCCTAGCTCGTCGCCGGCGTATCTCCGGTGACCAAACGGCCACGGGACCGTGCCCATCGACCTCACCGCATCGCATAGAGCACGTCCACCCCTTTTGTTCGAGCTGCTGCATGCCGCATTGCCGTTTTCGTCAGCACCCGATTCCGGCCGCCGCCTCCGCCGCTCGCCGTCGCCGTTTTCGGCCGACTCCGGCGGCGCCACCGCCACCAGTCGACGCAGCGTCGAGCGCTCGATCGAACGCAGCCAACCGCGCGCTGAATGGCCCCCTGTGGACCAAATCCGACGCGCGCCTGTGCGCCACCGCCGTGGAACGAGGCCGCCGGCGTTTAAACGCCGGTGCCGCTGAGCTGGCTGCCACGTGGGGCTCCCTGGGTCACTGACCAGTGGGCCCAGGGGCCCCAGTTGACCGCGCTGACCGGTCAACGTGCTGACGTGGCAGCACTGTGCCACTGACAGGCGGGCCCCACCCGTTAACTAAATGTTTTATAAATATAAACTTAATTAGTTAACTAATATGACACTGACATGTGGGGCCCATTCCTAATTAACCCTGTTTAGTTTAATTAATCCCTAATTAGTCCAGAGCCACTGACATGTGGGACCCAGCTGTCAGGTTTGACCTGGAACAGCTGGGTTGACTTGCTGACGTCATGCTGACATCATGCTGACGTAGTATTTCCTTTTCTGTTAATTTTCGAATTAGATTTCATTTCCAGAATTTTAGAAAAAGGTTTAAATCTTTGAAAATTCGTAGAAATTCAACCGTAGCTCGGATCGAAAAGTTTTCAACATGAAAGTTGATCAGAAAAACGAGACGAATCCGAATATGTGGTCAAAATGCTTGACCATCACTCCTAACTATATGAACATGGAACCTTCCCCTCCGGTTCAGTATAACGAAAACTGCCTAAGACCGGGAAAATATCCCTGATATTTTCCCGCTTCGTCTGCAACGTATAGCCATGCATTAGGTCACCACCAACACTGCATTTTGCCATGCCATGCATTGTGTTGCATTTGCTTGCTTTTATTTATTGTTTCTTCCCCCTCTTCTTATCCGGTAGACCACGAGACCGACGCAGCTCCGGAGTCCGACTACACCGTTGACGACCCCTCCTTTGCCGCAGAGCTTCCAGGCAAGCAAACCCCCTTGAACATGCCTATATCACCTACTCTTTCTCCCTCTTGCTTGCATTAGAATTGCTACCGTTGTTGTTCCGAAATACCTATTCTGTTGCATAGCCTGTTTTTGTAAACTGCTATTGTTACCTTACCTGTTATCCTAAAATGCTTAGTATAGGTTGGTTGGTAATCCATCTATGGCCCCTCTTTTCTTGTCCTAGTTGCCTCGCTTAGTTTCCAGTGCCCCGATCGATGTGATCGATGGGCTGAGACCAGTACACCACCGCACACCCCTAAGTTGTACGACTCTACAGAGTTACCAACGAGTGCCGAGGGTGATACCTCTTACTTGTTGGAAATATGCCCTAGAGGCAATAATAATTTAGTTATTATCATATTTCCTTGTTCGTGATAATCGTTTATTATCCATGCTATAATTGTATTGATTGGAAACTCAAATACATGTGTGGGTACATAGACAACACTGTGTCCCTAGTATGCCTCTAGTTAACTAGCTCGTTGATCAAAAGATGGTGAAGGTTTCCTAGCCATGGACATGAGATGTCATTTGATAACGGGATCACATCATTAGGAGAATGATGTGATGGACAAGACCCAAACTGTAAGCGTAGCATATGATCGTGTCAGTTTATTGCTATTGTTTTCTGCATGTCAAGTATCTGTTCCTATGACCATGAGATCATGCAACTCCCTGACATCGGAGGAGTACCTTGTGTGTATCAAACGTCGCAACGTAACTGGGTGACTATAAAGGTGCTCTACAGGTATCTCCGAGGATGTCTATTGGGTTGGCATGGATCAAGACTGGGATTTGTTACTCCGTGTGACGGAGAGGTATCTCAGGGCCCACTCGGTAATACAACATCACAATGAGCCTTGCAAGCAATGTGACTAAAGTGTTAGCCACGAGATCTTGTATTACGGAACGAGTAAAGAGACTTGCCGGTAACGAGATTGAACTAGGTATAGAGATACCGACGATCGAATCTCGGGCAAGTAACATACCGAAGAACAAAGGGAACAGCATACGGGATTAACTGAATCCTTGACATAGAGGTTCGACCGATAAAGATCTTCGTAGAATATGTAGGAGCCAATATGGGCATCCAGGTCCCGCTATTGGTTATTGACCGTAGAGGTGTCTCGGTCATGTCTACATAGTTCTCGAACCCGCAGGGTCTACACACTTAACGTTTGGTGACGATATAAGTATAGTTGAGTTGTTATGTTGGTGACCGAAAGTTGTTCGGAGTCCCGGATGAGATCCCGGACATGACGAGGAGCTCTGGAATAGTCCGGAGGTAAAGATTGATATATGGGATAATAGTGTTTGGTCTCCGGAAGGGTTCCGGAATTCACCGGAAGGGGTTCCGGATGTTTCCCGAAATGTTCGGGTACGAGAACACTTTATTTGGGCCAAGGGGTAAAGCCCACGAGGCTTTAGGAAGGTGCAAAAGGAAGTTTTGCGGAGGCCAGGGGCCAGACGCCAGGGACCCTGGCGTCTGGGGCCAGACGCCGAGGACCCTGGCGTCTGGTCCTGGAGTCCGAGCAGGACTCTTGCCTTGCGGGCCAAACCGACTTTGAGGAGGCTCTTTCTCCAAGTTTCGACCCCAGGGCTCAACATATAAATAGAGGGGCAGGGCTAGCACCCGGGATACATCAAGATTTCCCCAAGCCGTGTGCGGCAACCCTAACCCTCTAGTTCCTACGTCATAATCTCCGTAGCGCTTGGCGAAGCCCTGCAGAGATTGTTCCTCACCACCATCACCACGCCGTCGTGCTGCCGGAACTCATCTACTACTTCACCATCGCTCGCTGGATCGAGGAGGTGAAGGCGTCATCAAGCCGTACGTGTGTTGAACGCGGAGGTGCCGTCCGTTCGGCACTAGTTCGTGATCGGTTCGAGGGACGACTTGCGATTTGGATCGCGGAGACGTTCGACTACATCAACCGCGTTTCTTAACGCTTCCGCTTAGCGATCTACAAGGGTATGTAGATTCACTCTCCCTCTCGTAGATGCTCATCACCATGGATAGATCTTGTGTGTGCGTAGGAAATTTTTTGTTTCCCATGCAACGTTCCCCAACAGTGGCATCATGAGCTAGGTCTATGCGTAGATGAGATCTCGAGTAGAACACAAACGAGTTGTGGGCGTGGGTGTATACATATTGCTTGCCGTTACTAGTTGATACTTGATTCGGCGGTATTGTGAGATGAAGCGGTCCGGACCGACATTACGCGTACGCTTACGCGAGACAGGTTCCTTCAACTGACATGTAACTTCGTTGCATAAAGATGGCTAGCGGGTGTCTGTCTCTCTCACTTTAGTTGAATCAATTTCAATGAAGAGGGTTCTTTTAGAAGATCAAAAAGCAATCACTACACCACGTTGTGGTTTTGCGTAGGTAAGAACGGTTCTTGCAAACCCGTAGCAGCCACGTAAAATTTGCAACAACAATTAGAGGACGTCTAACTTGTTTTTGCAGGGTATGTTGTGATGTGATATGGCCAATTACATGATGAGATATATGTGATGTATGAGATGATCATGTGTTGTATAGAATATCACGACTTGCATGTCGATGAGTACGGCAACTGGCAGGAGCCATAGAGTTGTCTTTAATTATTGTATGACCTGCGTGTCAATCATTAAGCGCTATGTAATGCTTTACTTTATCGCTAAACGTTAGCAATAGTCGTGGAAGCAACAGTCGGCGCGACAACCTCATGGCGACACGTTGATGGAGATCATGGTGTCATGCCGGTGACGATGGAGATCATGCCGGTGCTTTGGAGATGGAGATCAAAAGCACGAGTTCATGGCCATATCATGTCACTTATGATTTGCATGTGATGTTAATCCTTTTATGCATCTTATTTTGCTTAGGACGACGGTAGCATTATAAGGTGATCCCTCACTTAAATTTCAAGATAAATTGTGTTCTCCCCGAGTGTGCACCGTTGCGAAAGTTCGTCGTTTCGAGACACGCCGTGATGATCGGGTGTGATAGACTCTACGTTCACATACAACGGGTGTAAGCCATGTTGCACGTGCGGAACACTCGGGTTAAACTTGACGAGCCTAGCATGTACAGACATGGCCTCGGAACACGAGAGACCGAAAGGTCGAACATGAGTCATATAGTAGATATGATCAACATGAAGATGTTCACCATTGAAACCACCTCAACTCACGTGATGATCGGACTTGAGTTGGTGGATTTGGATCATGTGACACTCGAATGACCGGAGGGATGTCAATTTGAGTGGGAGTTTTTAAGTAATATGATTAACTAAACTCATTATCATGAACATAGTCAAAATGTCTTTGCAAATTATGTTGTAGATTACTAGCTCGCGCTGTAGCTCCCTTGAATTTTTATATGTTCCTAGAGAAATAGATTTGAAAGATGATGGTAGCAATAATGCGGACTGGGTCTGTGATCTGAGGATTGTCCTCAATGCCGCACAGAAGGCTTATGTCCTTAATGCACCGCTCGGTGCGCCACCCCCTCAAGCGTCGTCTGTAGATGTTGTGAAAATCTGACAGGCAAGTTCTGATAACTACTTGATAGTTCAGTGCGTCATGCATTACGGCTTAGAATTGAGGCTCCAAAATGTTTTGAACATCACGGAACATACGAGATGTTCTAAGAGCTGAAATTGGGATCTCAGGCTCGTGCCCGTGTTGAGAGGTATGAGACCTCCAACAAGATTCTTTGCCTGCAAGATGATGGAGAATAGCTCAATCGTTGAGCATGTGCTCAGATTGTCTGGGTACTACAATTGCTTGAATCGAGTGGAAGTTGATCTTCCAGATAAGATAGTGATTGGTATAGTTCTCCAAGTCACTGTCACTAAGCTACTAGAGCTTTGTGATGAACTATAAAAGGCCAGAGATGGAAATAATGATCCCTGAGCTATTCGCGATGTTTGACCCCGCGAAGGTAGAAATCAAGAAGGAGCATCAAGTGTTGATGGTTAGTAAAACCACTAGTTTCAAGAAGGGCAAGGGCAAGGAGGGATACTTCATGGATGGCAAGCCAGTTGCTGCTCCAGTAAAGAAACCCAAGGTTGAACCCAAACCCGAGACTGAGTGCTTCTATTATGAGGAGAACGGTTGATGAAGTGGAACAACCCTAGATGCTTGGTAGATAAGAAGGTTGGCAACGTCGACAGAAGTATATTTGATATACGTGTTATTGATGTGTACCTTACTAGTACTCCTAGTAGCACCTGGGTATTAGATACCGGTTCGGTTGCTAAGTGTTGGTAACTCGAAATAAAAGCTACGGAATAAACGGAGGCTAAGGGTGAGGTGACGATGAGTGTTGGAAGTGTTTCCAAGGTTGATGTGATCACCATCGCGCGCTCTCTCTACCTTTGGGATTAGTGATGAACCTAAATAAATGTTATTTGGTGTTTGCGTTAAGCATGAACGTGATTAGATCAAGTTTATTGCAATACGGTTATTCATTGCAGTTAGAGAATAATGGTTATTCTATTTACATGAATAATACCTTCAATGGTCATGCACCCAATAAGAGTGGTTTATTGAATCTTGATCGTAGTGATACACATGTTCATAATATTGATGCCAAAAGATACAAAGTTAATAATGATAGTACCACATACTTGTGGCACTGCCGCTAAATGTCATATTGGTGTAAAACGCATGAAGAAACTCCATGCTGATGGATCTTTGGACTCATTCGATTTCGAATCGGTTGAGACATGCGGACCATGCCTCATGGGCAAGATGACTAAAACCCCGTTTTCCGGTATGATGGAGCGGGCAATTGACTTATTGGAAATGATACATGTTGATGTATGCGGTCCAGTGAGTTTTCTAGTGGGTGGTGGATATCGTTATTTTCTTACCTTCACTGATGATTTGAGTAGATATAGTGTATATTTACTTAATGAAACACAAGTCTGAATCGTTTGAAAAGTTCAGAGTGAAGTTTGAGATCATCGTGACAAGAAGATAAAATGTCTACGATATGATCGTGGAGGTAAATATCTGAGTTACGAGTTTGGTATATAACTTAAGACAATGTGGAAGTTGTTTCAGAACTCACGCCACCTGGAACACCATAGTGTGATGGTGTGTCCGAACGTCGTAGTTGTGCTCTATTAGATATGGTGCGAACTATGATGTCTCTTATCGATTTACCACTATCGTTTTAGGGTTATGCATTAGAGATAACCACATTCACTTTAAAAGGGGCACCATAAGTCCGTTGAGATGACACCGTATGAATTTTGGTTTGGCGGAAACCTAAGCTGTCATTTTTTAATGTTTGGGGCTGCGACACTTATGTGAAAAAGGGTTTTCACCTAATGAGCTCGAACCCAAAGCGGACAAATGCATCTTCATAGAATACCCTAACGTAACAGTTGGGTGAACCTTCTATCTCAGATCCAAGCACAAAGTGTTTGTTGCTAAAACGGGTCCTTTCTCGAGAAAAAGTTTCTTTCGAAAGATTGAGTGGGAGGAAGATAGAACTTGATGAGGTTGTTGAACCTTTGTTTCAACCAAAGAGTAGCGCAGCGCAGAAAGTTGTTTCTGTGGAGCCTACGTTAATTGAAGAGGAAGTTAATGATGATGATCATGAAACTTCGGATCAAGTTACTATCGAACCTCGTGGGTCGACAAGGACGCGTACTGCTCCTGAGTGGTACGGCAACCCTGTCTTAGAGGTCATGTTGTTGAACAACGATGAACCTACGAGCTATGGAGAAGCGATGATGGGCCCGGATTCCGAGAAATGGTTAGAGGCCATGAAATCCGAGATGGGATCCATGTAAGAAAACAAAGTATGGGCTTTGGAAGTATTACCTGAAGGGCGTAAGGCCATTTAGAACAAATGGATTTTTTAAGAGGAAGACGGACGTGGACGGTAATGTCACCGTCTATAAAGCTCGACTTGTGGCAAAGGGTTTTTCACAAGTTCAAGGAGTTGACTACGATGAGACTTTCTCACCCGTAGCAATGCTAAAGTCTGTTGGAATCATGTTAGCAGTTGCTGCATTTTTCAATTATGAAATCTGGCAGATGGATGTCAAAACATTGTTTCCTTAACGGTATCCGTAAGGAAAGGTTGTATGTGATACAACCGGAAGGTTTTGTCAGTCCTAAGGATGCTAAAATGTATGCAAACTCCAGCGATCCTTCTATGGACTGGAGCAAGCATCTCGGAGTTGGAATATACACTTTGATGAGGTGATCAAAGTTTTTATGTCTATACAAAGTTTATGAGAAACTTGTATTTACAATAGAGTGAGTGGGAGCACTATAGAATTTCTGATAAGTATATGTGGTTGACATATTGTTGATCGGAAATAATGTAGAATTTCTGGAAAGCATAAAGGGTCGTTTGAAAGGAGTTTTTCAAAGGAAGACCTGGAATGAAGCTACTTAAATATTGGGCATCAAGATCTATAGAGATAGATCAAGACGTCTGATAAGACTTTCAATGAGTACATACCTTGACAAGATTTTGAAAGAGTTCAAAATGGATCAGTCAAAGAAAGAGTTCTTGCCTGATTTGTAAGGTGTGGAGTTGAGTGAGACTCAAAGCTCGACCACGGCAGAAGAAAGAGAAAGGACGAAGGTCATCCCTTATGCCTTATCCATAGGCTCTGTATAGTATGCCATGCTGTGCACCGCACCTGATGTGTGCCTTGCCATGATTCTGTCAAGGGGTACAAGAGTGATCCAGGAGTGGATCACTGGACAGCGGTCAAGATTATCCTTAGTAACTAGAGGACTAAGGAAATATTTCTCAATTATGGAGGTGATGAAGAGTTCGTCGTAAAGGGTTACGTCGATGCAAGCTTTGACACCTATCCGGACGACTCTGAGTAGCAGTCAGGATACATATAGTGGAGCAGCCATTTGGAATAGCTCCAAGTGGAGTGTGGTAGAAGTGTCTACAGTATGACATAGAGATTTGCAAAGTACACACGGATCTGAATGTCACAGACCCGTTGACTAAAGACCTCTCTCACATGCAAAGCATGATCGAACCCCAGAACTCATTGGGTGTTAGAACAATGTAAATCACATGGTGATGTGAACTAGATTATTGACTCTAGTGCAAGTGGGAGACTGTTGGAAATATGCCCTAGAGGCAATAATAATTTAGTTATTATCATATTTCCTTGTTCGTGATAATCATTTATTATCCATGCTATAATTGTATTGATTGGAAACTCAAATACATGTGTGGGTACATAGACAACACTGTGTCCCTAGTATGCCTCTAGTTAACTAGCTCGTTGATCAAAAGATGGTGAAGGTTTCCTAGCCATGGACATGAGATGTCATTTGATAACGGGATCACATCATTAGGAGAATGATGTGATGGACAAGACCCAAACTGTAAACGTAGCATATGATCGTGTCAGTTTATTGCTATTGTTTTCTGCATGTCAAGTATCTGTTCCTATGACCATGAGATCATGTAACTCCCTGACATCGGAGGAGTACCTTGTGTGTATCAAACGTCGCAACGTAACTGGGTGACTATAAAGGTGCTCTACAGGTATCTCCGAGGATGTCTGTTGGGTTGGCATGGATCAAGACTGGGATTTGTTACTCCGTGTGACGGAGAGGTATCTCAGGGCCCACTCGGTAATACAACATCACAATGAGCCTTGCAAGCAATGTGACTAAAGTGTTAGCCACGAGATCTTGTATTACGGAACGAGTAAAGAGACTTGCCGGTAACGAGATTGAACTAGGTATAGAGATACCGACGATCGAATCTCGGGCAAGTAACATACCGAAGAACAAAGGGAACAACATACGGGATTAACTGAATCATTGACATAGAGGTTTGACCGATAAAGATCTTCGTAAATATGTAGGAGCCAATATGGGCATCCAGGTCCCGCTATTGGTTATTGACCATAGAGGTGTCTCGGTCATGTCTACATAGTTCTCGAACCCGCAGGGTCTACACACTTAACGTTTGGTGATGATATAAGTATAGTTGAGTTGTTATGTTGGTGACCGAAAGTTGTTCGGAGTCCCGGATGAGATCCCGGACATGACGAGGAGCTCTGGAATAGTCCGGAGGTAAAGATTGATATATGGGATAATAGTGTTTGGTCTCCGGAAGGGTTCCGGAATTCACCGGAAGGGGTTCCGGATGTTTCCCGAAATGTTCGGGTACGAGAACACTTTATTTGGGCCAAGGGGTAAAGCCCACGAGGCTTTAGGAAGGTGCAAAAGGAAGTTTTGCGGAGGCCAGGGGCCAGACGCCAGGGACCCTGGCGTCTGGGGCCAGACGCCGAGGACCCTGGCGTCTGGTCCTGGAGTCCGAGCAGGACTCTTGCCTTGCGGGCCAAACCGACTTTGAGGAGGCTCTTTCTCCAAGTTTCGACCCCAGGGCTCAACATATAAATAGAGGGGCAGGGCTAGCACCCGGGATACATCAAGATTTCCCCAAGCCGTGTGCGGCAACCCTAACCCTCTAGTTCCTACGTCATAATCTCCGTAGCGCTTGGCGAAGCCCTGCAGAGATTGTTCCTCACCACCATCACCACGCCGTCGTGCTGCCGGAACTCATCTACTACTTCACCATCGCCCGCTGGATCGAGGAGGTGAAGGCGTCATCAAGCCGTACGTGTGTTGAACGCGGAGGTGCCGTCCGTTCGGCACTAGTTCGTGATCGGTTCGAGGGACGACTTGCGATTTGGATCGCGGAGACGTTCGACTACATCAACCGCATTTCTTAACGCTTCCGCTTAGCGATCTACAAGGGTATGTAGATTCACTCTCCCTCTCGTAGATGCTCATCACCATGGATAGATCTTGTGTGTGCGTAGGAAATTTTTTGTTTCCCATGCAACGTTCCCCAACATTACTCACTCTCGATGATGCCTCTGAAGTACAGCTAGTCGGTTGTGGGTTACCGAGGGTGATTCCTCTTTCACCACCTCCGATGAAGCTCCTGTCGTGCAACCCCGCAAGCGTGAATGCCATCGAGGGTGATGCCTCCGGGTTCACCTTGACGGATACATCGAGTGGGAATCCAACGAGGGTGATTCCTCGGATTCCTTCTTGAGGTTATGGACACACGGTTACTTTGATTTTACTACAGATACCTGTTAAAGTCGGGTCGGCCCCGAGGGGTACCCGCGAGAGATGTGGAGTCGGGTTGACCATGAGGGTACCCGCGATATAATTACGTGGCACGGCCGGGCATTCTTGGCCCTTGCCGTAAGTCCACGAGACGGGGCGACGGGGTCACATGATCGTGAGTCTCTGCTCGTTTCCGCGAGCTCCCAATACACTAATGGGTTAGGATATGTGATCTAAGTAGGCCTTTGGCCTTTTCGCACTAACCACCACGCGGGAATAGTATGGGCACTCGGCGTCGTATGTATCAGCCGAAGCTCTTCAGACGTCAGCAGTTGAGCGGCGCGCGCCAGGTTGGACTGGGAAAGCCTGCGCTTGTATTAAGGGGGCGTCACAAGTTGGTATCAGAGCCGACTGCCTGTAGGAACCCCCTTTCCAACTCCTTGGCCGAAGTTAAGTCCAGTCCTTGAAAAACGATTTTACTAACATGGTTGTGTGGCTTACGGGCCCACGTTGCCAATGGGTGTTATTAGGATCTTTTATTCCTCTTCCATACTCTGGGACTCTGATTTCTCTTCTTTTCGGGTTAAATGATTTTGCTAACTCTGACAGTAGGTTCTCGTAATCACATTCACCCGGAGAGCTGGATTATCTGCAAACATTTCTTTTCAAGCTATAATATGCTTCTCACACTGTCGTTTGACATCTTGCATTTCTTGTTTCAGATGCGTCCCACAAGACAGCTCGTACGCCACACGATGGCTCTTGATGCGACTGGGTTTTCGGCCATTTTGGTTGATCTTTTGACCAGGCTGGGATATCGCTGGTACCCCGAGTACACAGTTTACGAGGATTACCGCGAGTTCAACCAGGAGCAGTACCATGCTGTGGTTCGCATCTTTGATCAGCAGAACAACTCCATCACTGAGTTGCACACCTTTCATGGTTTTGGAGTGACTGTCGACATGGCCGTCCATGATGCTGCCTATACTGTTATTGCCCGTCTCCGTGGAGAGCACAACAGTCGCTTGGAGGAGACTGCTTTCAGATACATCCCGTATGCCCCCGCTGGGGATGAGACTGGATATTACACTGCTGTCAGTACTTCTTACGTGCTGCGTCGTTATGACCCGCAGGTTTTGGTACAGTACACCCAGGCTCTGGATCGCACTGCCCGAGCTCTTGCTGTCGAGTTGTACGCCACTCGTGCTTGTCTTTACGACACTCTGACATAGTTGCTACCAGCAGTCAGTGCGAGGATGCATCCAGAGTATATCCTTTACCCGCGCAGGACGGAGATGCCACCAGGTCTTGAGTGGCCTACTGTTGGAGGTTGTACTCCTCCACGTGGTCCTCTTCTTCCAGTCCGGGACCAGGTTCTGCACCAGAGTGTTCACGGAGCGCAGGATCCTTATATCGAGGGTACCCTGCGTCGTCACCTGCAGCTGCCTGGCTTCAGTGGTTTTCTCCGACGTTGATGTAGCTATCACTATGTCCCGTTCTCGTATCCCTCCACCGTGTGCCTGCGTGCCGCCTAGTTGTCTAGCTTTCCTTTTCGCTGTTGTAACGCTGGCTTGTAACCGAATCTATGTATGGATCTGTAAGTCATGTTTGACTATGATGTTGTAGCTATTGCACTTCCATTTGTTGTGCGTGTTACTTCATGAATAAATCCATACTTCTGCAATGCTCGTTGCTAAACTACCCCCTGTTGAATTTTAGCAGGATGGTTAGACCCGCAGGTTGTGGCCGTGGTGCCAACAATCCACCACCGCCCGACTATATGGCTGCAATGATGCAACAATTTGAAATGCACCGTCAGTTCATGCAAGGACTCATGGATCAGTTTCCTCGTCCCAATGCCAACCAGCAGCCAGCTGCAATAACCTTGCAAGAGTTTGTGCGTCTCAATCCGACTATCTTCCGCAACTCAGTTCAGCCGCTTGACGCTGATGACTGGCTCCGCGACATCACTTTCGAGATGGAGTCTGCGAATGTAGCCCCTGCCAGCTACGCCACTTTTGCATCATACTTCCTGAAGGGACCCGCAGCATAATGGTGGGACACTCACAGGCATACCCTAGCTGCTGGAACTATCATCACCTGGATGTAGTTCAAAGCTGCTTTCCGTGCCCGTTACATTCCGCAAGGAGTTATGGACCGGAAGAAGCGTGACTTCCGCAACCTTACCCAGGGCAACAAGTCTGTGGAAGCCTATTAGCGGGAATTTCTTGAACTATCTCGCTACGCTGAAGAGGATATTGCTACTGATGCGCGCAGACAGGAGAAGTTCCGTGAAGGTCTCAACCCTGATATCAAGCTCGCACTGCTAGTCCTAGACTTTGCCGACTTCGCCACCTTGGTGAACAAGGCCATCCAGGTTGAGTCAGGTCTGAAGGTTCACAAGGACGCTCTTAAGCGAACCCATGAAGCGGGCTCATCTTCGGGCTCGTCTTCCCAGAAGCGCCGTATTTGGATCCCTAACAGCATGTACCGTCCGACTGTACCAGGTCCAAGGCCATCGTATGTTGCACCTCGTATGCCTCCTCCACCTCTGAGGCAGCCAAGACTTCAAGCTACACTATTTCGAGCTCCTGCTCCCCGTCCCGACAATGGACTCTGCTTCAAGTGTGGCCAGCCAGGTCACCGTGGCAGAGACTGCTCCCAGAGTCAGAATCAGCTTGTGCTTCCCCCTGCTGGCCGTGGTAATGGCCGTGGCAATAATCAGCCTCGCAACTATAATGCCAGACCTTCATATGGTCGTGGACAGGCTTATCATGTCAACATGACTGAAGCTTAAGACCAACCAGAAACTGTGATGGGTACTCTTCTTGTTAATTCAGTACCAGCTTCTGTTTTATTTGATTCAGGAGCATCGCATTCTTTCATATCAGAAGAGTTTGCATTCATGCATGGCATTAAATATGAAAAGTTGCACCATCCATTAGTGGTAAACACTCCCGCGGGCCAATGTCAAGCCTCTATGTTCAGCCCCGATGTTATCATTGAAATCGAAGGGATGGACTTCCATGCGTTTCCCATTATTTTGAAGTCTTCCAAAGTTGACCTCATTCTGGGAATGGATTGGTTGAAGGCTCATACCGCCTTGATCAATTGTGCCACTAAAGTCATACACCTCCTGCACCCATCGGATGAGCTAGTAAATTACCATGCTCATATTGTTCAAAGTGCCGAGGCTCGGATCTATGCCCTGAATGCGTTGAACGCTTCTCCTCTTGAGGGGATAGAAAATGTTCCAGTCATTCGCGACTTCCAAGATGTCTTTCCGGAAGAACTCCCAGGAGTACCCCCTGCTAGAGCTGTCGAGTTTGTCATCGACCTAAAACTAGGCACAACTCCTATTGCGAAGCGTCCTTATAAGATGCCTCCGCATGAACTCCTTGAGCTTAAGGAGGAACTCGATAAATCACTCCGCAAGGGTTTTATTCGTCCAAGTTCCTCTGCCTGGGGAGCACCTTCTCTCTTTGTCAAGAAGAAAGATGGTACAAACCGATTGGTCCAAGATTACCGGCCTATCAACCAAGCCACCATTCAGAACAAATATCCGCTTCCTCGGATCAATGACCTGTATGATCAACTCGCTGGATCATCAGTGTTCTCTAAACTCGACTTGAGGTTGGGTTATCATCAGATCCGCGTCCGCGAAGAGGATATTCCCAAGACTGCCTTTGTTACTCGCTATGGCTCTTATGAGTACACCGTCATGTCATTTGGCTTAACCAATGCTCCAGCAACGTTCTCCCGCCTGATGAATTATATCTTCATGGATTACCTCGACAAATTCGCCGTGGTTTATCTGGATGATATTATGGTATATTCCAAGAATAAGGAAGAACATGCTGAACATCTTCGTCTTGTTCTGGAGAAGCTTCGAGAGCACCAACTATATGCCAAGTATTCCAAGTGTGAATTCTGGTTGTCCGAAGTGACCTACCTTGGACATGTGATTTCCAACGATGGCATTGCTGTCAATCCAGAACAAGTTCAGGCTATTCTTGACTGGACTCCCCCGAAGAATGTCAAGCAAGTAAGAAGTTTTCTCGGACTCGCAAGTTATTGCCGTCGATTTGTCGAGAACTTCTCCAAGATTGCCAAGCCTCTAACTAATCTGCTTCACAAAGGCGTTAAGTTTGAGTGGACAGATAAATGTCAAGAAAGCTTCCAAACCCTGAAGGACAAGCTGACCTCTGCTCCAGTGCTTGCTCCTCCGGATTCTCGCAAGGACTTTGTGATTTATTGCGACGCCTCTCGTCAAGGATTAGGCTGTGTCTTGATGCAAGAGCGCAGAGTAATTGCTTATGCCTCGCGACAGTTGCGTCCCCATGAAGAGAATTACCCAGTGCATGATTTTGAACTTGCTGCAGTGATATATGCATTGAAGCTGTGGCGACATTACCTTCTCGGTAACCGATGTGAGATCTATACTGATCACCAAAGTCTGAAGTATTTATTTACTAAGCCGGATCTCAATCTCCGCCAACATCGATGGTTGGAAACGATTACGGACTATGACTGCGGTATTTCATATACCCCTGGCAAAGCTAATGTGATGGCTGATGCCTTGAGCCGCAAGTCCTCTTGTAACAACCTTATGGTTCAGCGAGCTCAACCTCATCTTTATGAAGAACTGCTCAAGTTGAACCTCCACATCGTTCCACAGGGTTCTCTTAATACCCTTGTTTTACAGCCAGATCTTGAGAAGGCTGTAAAGTCTGCGCAAGCAAAAGATGCTGAAGTTGATTAGATGAAAAGAAATCTTAACCTTGAAAAGTACAGAGATTTCTCGCTTGCTAAAGATGGAACTTTGTATTTCAGAGACCGCATTGTGGTACCTCGGTTCGAGCTTATGACTGACAAAGTTATGAAGGAGGCACATGATACACCACTGTCTATTCATCCGGGTAGCACCAAGATGTATCGTGACCTTCGACAAAGGTACTGGTGGTCGAAAATGAAGCAGGATATTGCTCGATATGTTGCTGAATGTGACGTTTGCCGTCGCGTTAAGGCAGAACATCAGAAGCCTACTGGAATTCTGCAACCGCTCCCTATCCCTGAGTGGAAATGGGATAAGGTTCAGATGGATCTTATCACTGGTCTTCCCAGGTCACAAAAGGGTCATGATGCTATTCTTGTCGTCATTGATCAACTCTCCAAAGTTGCACACTTTCTGCCAGTCAAGGAGACGATCACTGCTAGTCAGTTAGCAGAGTTATATATCTCCAGAATTGTATCACTCCACGGTATTCCTAAGGAGATCAGTTCAGACCGTGGTAGCCTCTTCACCTCTAAGTTCTGGGCAAGTTTCCAAGAAGCAATGGGAATTCATATAACCTGGAGTTCAGCTTATCACCCCCAGTCCCAAGGCCAAGTCGAGCGAGTAAATCAAGTGCTTGAAGATATGCTGCGTGCTTGTATCATTTCATTTGGCAAGAAGTGGGAAGAATCTCTCCCGTATGCTGAATTCTCGTACAACAATAGCTACCAAGCTAGCTTAAAAATGGCTCCCTTCTAGGTTCTATATGGACGTAAGTGTCGAACCCCTTTGAATTGGTCAGAAACTGGGGAACGACCGCTCATTGGTCCGGATATTATCCAACACGCTGAAGAGCAAGTCCGTATTGTCCGGGAAAACCTCAAGGCGGCCCAGTCTCGCCAGAAGAGCAATTATGATCGTAAACACCGGGGATCGATCTATCAACCTGGTGAGCAAGCTTATCCGCGTGTCACTCCTATGAAGGGCACTCATTGATTTGGAATCAAGGGCAAGTTAGCTCCTCGCTACATCGGTCCCTTTCGTATTCTCGCCAGACGTGGACATGTGGCATATAAATTGGAGTTGCCGCCGCAATTCTCTCACATCCACGACGTCTTCCATGTGTCGCAACTTCGCCGTTGCTTCAAGGAATCTCCGCACCGAGCAGTGGATCATGAATTGCTCGATTTGCAAGATGATCTATCTTATAAAGAGCATCTGATCCGCATTCTCGATCAAGCTGAACGTCGGACCCGCCAGAAGACAACCAAGTTTCTTAAAGTGCAGTGGTCGAATCATACTGAAGATGAAGCCACTTGGGAACGCGAGGATCGTCTTCGGGAAGAATACCCCAATATTTTCCCTTCTACCTCCTAAATTCTCGGGACGAGAATTTCTTTTAGAGGAGGAGAATTGTAACACCCCTCTGTAATGAGCTACAGTAATCCATGATGATTATGCTAAGCTACTGTGATTTGCAATGTTTAATCAATGTGGATTAATATCTCATTTCAAATTCCTCCACTAAATTCAATTCAAATTCAAAGTGAAATTTGAAGTTGTTCAAAAATTCCTAAGAAAAAGTTCATCATTTAGCAAATATTCAATAATAAATGATGTTCAGGAAAACAACATCACCTAAATTCCCTAGATGACTCTATCTTCATGAAAACAGTGCCAACAACACCATTTTGGCCCCTTTAAATGTAATTCAAAATTCAAATGAATTCAAATGGGCTCCAAACTTTTTGTGGCACTGCATCAATTTCCCTAGTATTTGTTTCTACCAGTTGCACATTTTTGCAAAGTCATTTGGTGACTAAAAGAAAATGCAAAAGCTACTGGAAAAAGGAAATAGAAAATAAAAAGGGAAAAAGGCCTAACAGCTACTGTGAGCTGGGCCTAAGTGCACAGTGGCACGGCCCAGCCCACCTCTCCTTTCTCTCACCTCCCGTCGCCGTGTCGCCCGCGCCGTGGCCAAAGCGCGGTGGCTCCGGCCGCAGGCTCGCGGAGAGGATAAGGCCGAGGCCATCCCTCCCCCCTGGACGCCCTCCGCCATTCTCCCCCTCTCTCCCTCGCTCGCTCGTGTCTCTCTCTCCCTCACCCGTACGCACCTGCCTCCGCTTGCCGTCGTTCTCGCGGCCACCGTCATCCCCGCTCCTCACCACCGTGTCCCTCTTCTCCGCCGTCGACTGCTACGTCGCCCACGACCACTGCCTCGAGCTCGAAGCCCCTGCAATGCGAGATCGCCGCCGTCTTCCTCATTTCGGTCGCCGGCGTGCTCCGCCGATTCCGGCGACTTCTGCTGCTACTAAGCCCCCCAACGGCCACCGTGCGCCTCGCGGTGAGCTTCTCTCCCTCCTCCCTCTCTCCCTCCTCCCTCTCTCCGTTTGATCTCGCACGACCCCTAGTTAGCGATTTCACCGTGGCCGAACGCGACGCCGCCTAGCTCGTCGTCGGCGTATCTCCGGTGACCAAACGACCACGGGACCGTGCCCATCGACCTCACCGCATCGCGTGGAGCACGGCCACCCCTTTTGTTCGAGCTGCTGCACGCCGCATTGCCATTTTCGTCAGCACCCGATTCCGGCCGCCGCCTCCGCCGCTTGCCGTCGCCATTTCCGGCCGACTCCGGCGACGCCACCGCCACCAGTCGATGCAACGTCGAGCGCTCGATCGAACGCAGCCAACCGCGCACCGAATGGCCCCCTGTGGACCAAATCCGACGCGCGCCCGTGCGCCACCGCCGTGGAACGAGGCCACCAGGTTTAAACGCTGGCGCCGCTGAGCTGGCTGCCACGTGGGGCTCCCTGGGTCACTGACCAGTGGGCCCAGGGGCCCCAGTTGACCGCGCTGACCGGTCAACATGCTGACGTGGCAGCACTGTGCCACTGACAGGCGGGCCCCACCCGTTAACTAAATGTTTTATAAATATAAACTTAATTAGTTAACTAATCTGACACTAACATGTGGGGCCCATTCCTAATTAACCCTGTTTAGTTTAATTAATCCCTAATTAGTCCAGAGCCACTGACATGTGGGACCCAACTGTCAGGTTTGACCTGGAACAGCTGGGTTGACTTGCTGACATCATGCTGACGTAGTATTTCCTTTTCTGTTAATTTTCGAATTAGATTTAATTTCCAAAATTTTAGAAAAAGGTTTAAATCTTTGAAAATTCGTAGAAATTCAACCGTAGCTCGGATCGAAAAGTTTTCAACATGAAAGTTGATCAGAAAAACGAGACAAATCCGAATATGTGGTCAAAATGCTTGACCATCACTCCTAACTATCTGAACATGGAACCTTCCTGTAACACCAATTTCCTTTGATCTGTTGCCTCCCAAACTTTTCCCAGTGATCATCCCATATCTATAAACCCTGGATATGCAAAAATATTGCCAAGTCATTTGCAATATTTTTCATTTAAAATTAATTCCTTTTTCTGACAGTTAAAGGAATTAAATCCAGAAAAATATCTATCCATCTCCAAAGTTCATGAAAACTTGTGGAGATATTCTTTGTGATCATATTGAGCTCTCATAAAAATATTGGCAATAATTAAATAAGGGAAATTGCCTTTTCCTATTTAAAGCCAATATTGCACTTTGGGCACTTTCCAAAGGAGCTACTATTTTGGTAGCCAGGAAAAATCCCAAATAATTTGTGGAGCTTCTCTTATCCATATATTCACCATTTCCATCAAGAACCCAAGTTACATAGTTCAACTTTTGAGCACATCATCCAATTCTTGTTTCTGGCCTTATTTTGAGGTTGTGAAGCAACTATATTTTATATTGCTTCAAAATTCTTCAAATTAATCCAGGACCTCACATTCCCTATATGATGTGAGCATGAAAAAATTCACATCATTCCATCCAGCCAATTTCTCTCAAAAATTCCATCTAGCTTCTGTCCAGCAGAAAGCTTTGTGAAGGAAGTACCACTTTGGCATTTCCAAATGAGCTGAAATTTTGCCAGTACCTCCATGCATCCAACTAACTCCCCTACACCAAAAATCAGTTCGTTTCATCAAGCCAGATGAGTGCATCTTCAAAGTCAAGTTTCTGGACCAAATTTGGCATTGTAAAGGAAGTGCACTCAAACTTGGTCAAATTTGCTTCAAATTTCTCCAGCTGGTGCTTCTTCCTACCTCATGTCCCTGTGACAGCTTGTCCAGCTCATTGGCACACCTGTCTGACCAAAACTTCCTGCCCAAGTTTCTAACCAGAAACTATTCTGGATCACCTCGTCCACTCTAGAGCAATCCTGGTCCATCCAATGATCCATCTCATCTATTTGATCAGTGATCCACCTGTTGGACAAGGTGTGACAGCCAGACTGGCACCAGAGTGCATTGTGCCTGTGGTGACCGCGTGAACTGCACGCAGGAACAGCGCTCTGCGCGTCCACCGCGTCGGGCAGGACAACTCAGGCAGCCCCGGCGTGTCCTTTTGTGCCGACTAGCTTCCCCTCTGCCGCGTGCCCCCTCTGGACCTTTCTTCCCGTCCGTCCCCTTCCTCGCCGCACTGCGACGAGCATCGCCGTACGCCACTGTGCTACTCGTGCGCCGCCGTATCCATCCAAGCCCGAGCCCTCTCGAACGAGCCAGCGCAGCCCTCACCCTGTTCCTCGTCAGGTCGGCCGCTACCCGACGCCGGCAAGCCACCAGCCGCGTGGCTCGCGAGCTCCAGTACCCGGCCAGCGCATCGCCGCGGCCGTCCTCATCGATTCTCCTCGTTCGGCTATAAATAGCCGAGGCCGAGCCCCTCCCCGAGCACCACACCATCCCAGCAGCCCGCCCTCTTCCCCCTGGCCCCGCCCTGCCTCTCCACCGAGCTACTGGAGCTCTCCTGCCCTCCAATGGCCGCCATGGCCGCCGCCTTCTCTCGCTCAAATTGGAGCTGCCCGAGCCTCTCCCTCCCTCCAAACCTCACCTCGGCGCTACCCTGGCCACCACAGAGCTCCCCACCCCTTCAGTTCATCCCCGGATGCCCCTGGCCTCGGGCCCGATCTCGCCAGCGCCGCCGTCCGCTGCGGCCGGCATCCCACCCGCTTCGGAGCTCCCCAGCATCCGTGAGTTGCATGGATGGATGCGCCTCGCCGTGTTGGTCACGCTGGTGGGCGGAGCGCTGCCGGAGGCGGCCTATGCCGCCGGAGGGCGCCGGCGCACGGCTCGGCCGACCTCCTCTCTGGCTCCAGTCGGGGAAGAAGAATGAGACGAGAGGAGAGAGAGAGAGGTGGCGTGGGGCCCGCCTGTAAGTGGCTCAGCCCCGGGCTCGCGGGATTAAGTGGAAGCGTAATTTGCGGTTTTACGTTTTCGGGTCAGTGAAAGTGTAAAGTTCCGCGGCTTCGGCCATAAATACGTTTTGTCTGCTTTGAAAGCGTAGTTACCCGAAATACGCTTTCTGTTTAACCCGCCGGCCAAAACCTCTAAATAGTGAACGTTCGTCTGTTAACAGCAGAAAAGCACATTTTCTATTTGTTTTTCTGCCTAAACAACGAATGGCCACAACTTTTCAACCACAACTCCGATTCAGGTGAATCCAACGCCCACGTATTCAGTTCGTCGAGCCCGTTCCGATGTCATCATTTTCATAATGTTTCCACACTGTGAAAATGACCATTTTGCCCTGGCCCTTCAATCAGCCCCTCCGGGAGGGAACCTTTTCCGGCAAATTTTCCGCGAGGTGATCGCACTTCTCTCCGGTGAATTCATCGACCCCCAGGCAAGCCGACCATCTGATATTTTCTCTAAAGCATTGCTCTATGTTATTCTTGCGTGTTTAATTAATGAATATGCCTATGTTAGAAATAATTAAACTCCTGCTAGGTTGAACTTGTTATTTACATTACCTGCTAATGCTCCTCATATTACCGCACTAGTGACTCGTAGATGACCATTATGGGGATAGGTTGTTATGTTTTCAGTGTGTATTACTGTTGTTATTGCAATGATAAGAAGGTGACTTAATGACAACAACCTCCTCCGTCGGCTGGATCGAGTCATAGTGCCACCGAACCGAGCTCATCGAGTGCAACCACACTTGCCTGGATGGGGAGGCCCTAACTTGGTCTATTGTCCTGCCTCTTGTCGGTACCTCCAAAGAGGGAGGATTATGCGTGCGTGCTACCCTGGCCCGGTAGGCGGCGATAATCCTGTGAGCCCAGTTTGGTTATATGCGCATGGGTTCCCGTTTGGGACAGTTTGTTTGGCCACGACGGTGGCAGGTGTCACGGGGTGACACAGGGGCCACCCAGGATATGACCCTGGGAGGGTATGATTGTCGGTGGGACCGTAAGAGTGCCAGGCAATAGACAAGTTTTGTTGGAGCAGCACCGGTCCACCCGAATGGGAGCATGAGGCCAGGAGCTCCATAGTGTGGGTAAAGTGCGCAACCTCTGCAGAGTGTAAATCTATTCGAATAGCCGCGTCCTCGGTCATGGGACACAGTTCGTACTAGGTCACACTATTTGGTCTGTGTCGAGTCTGGAGGAACAAACCATACGATGTTAATAATGAACCAGGGAAAGGTATGATTTGTCAGACTTGCAGTACGGATGCTGGGACATCAGATGATGTCAGGGGTATGAATGTTAGCCATGCGATGGCTATGAGCTAAAGGGTCGGATGACCACAAGACTTGGATTGGATTTGGATCGGATTTGGTTTGGATCATGACATATTCGGAGTATGGATTATTTACTTGATATGCTTTACTTTACCGTATTTACTTCAAAAGTTATCATGCTAGATAATCCTTTTATGACATGATGATTAATGTTGCTAGATGTTTAATCTTGCTAGATAATCCTGTCATAACATGATAGTTAATACTGTTAATATAACAAGTGCATGCTTGAATGCCATGGATTGCTTTCCTTGGTGTATATGTTGGTTTGGTTTGCTTGCGAGTACATTCAAAAGTACTCAGCGGCCTTCAATGTGGCCAGGTTTACCTAAGGATTCGACGACCGCTAACGAGGAGCCGGAGTGTTCACGGGCTAGAAGAGTAACACAGTCAGATCCCTGTGGATTGGAGCCGTACCTAGACCATGCTGCCGTAGATAGAGCTTTTCCGCCGCCATCACCCTTGTAATATATCATGTAAGACTTATATATCCATTAATAGAAATGTCTGTGTTCATGATACTTGATGTAAAAGCGCATGCCAGAGTGATTTCCTGGGCTGGTGTGTGCGGCGACCGTCTGGCTACAGTGGTAATCAGGCGGAGCGCCACACTTCCCCTCCGGTTCAGTATAACGAAAACTGCCTAAGACCGGGAAAATATCCCGCTTCGTCTGCAACGTGTAGCCATGCATTAGGTCACCACCAACACTGCATTTTGCCATGCCATACATTGTGTTGCATTTGCTTGCTTTTATTTATTGTTTCTTCCCCCTCTTCTTATCCGGTAGACCCCGAGACTGACGCAGCTCCGGAGTCCGACTACACCGTTGACGACCCCTCCTTTACCGCAGAGCTTCCAGGCAAGCAAACCCCCTTGAACATGCCTATATCACCTACTCTTTCTCCCTCTTGCTTGCATTAGAATTGCTACCGTTGTTGTTCCGAAATACCTATTATGTTGCATAGCCTGTTTTTGTAAACTGCTATTGTTACCTTACCTGTTATCCTAAAATGCTTAGTATAGGTTAGTTGGTAATCCATCTGTGGCCCCTCTTCCTTGTCCTAGTTGCCCTGCTTAGTTTCCAGTGCCCCGATCGATGTGATCGATGGGCAGAGACCAGTACACCACCGCACACCCCTAAGTTGTACGACTCTACAGAGTTACCAACGAGTGCCGAGGGTGATACCTCTTACCTCACTCCCGATGATGCCTTTGAAGTACAGCTAGTCGGTTGTGGGTTACCGAGGGTGAGTCCTCTTTCACCACCTCCGATGAAGCTCCTGTCGTGCAACCCCGCAAGCGTGAATGCCATCGAGGGTGATGCCTCCGGGTTCACCTTGACGGATACATCGAGTGGGAATCCAACGAGGGTGATTCCTCGGATTCCTTCTTGAGGTTATGGACACACGGTCACTTTGATTTTACTACAGATACCTGTTAAAGTCGGGTCGGCCCCGAGGGGTACCCGCGAGAGATGTGGAGTCAGGTTGACCATGAGGGTACCCGCGATATAATTACATGGCATGGCCGGGCATTCTTGGCCCTTGCCGTAAGTCCACGAGACGGGGCGACGGGGTCACATGATCGTGAGTATCTGCTCGTTTCCGCGAGCTCCCAATACACTAATGGGTTAGGATATGTGATCTGAGTAGGGCCTTTGGCCTTTTCGCACTAACCACCACGTGGGAATAGTATGGGCACTCGGCGTCGTATGTATCAGCCGAAGCTCTTCAGACGTCAGCAGTTGAGCGGCGCGCGCCGGGTTGGACTGGGAAGGCCTGCGCTTGTATTAAGGGGGCTAGGTCTGCTCACCGGCCGCGTTCGCAACGCGCATGAGTGCAAAGGGCGATGGGCCCAAGACCCCTGAGTGCTTAGGATGTAGACCGGCGTGCCGGCCTCTCTGTTGAGCCTAGGTAGGGCTCCGACGTGTTGATCAGCCGAGGCCGGGCATGGACCGAGCAAGTGTGTACGGCCAGAGTTAATCGAGCGTGTTGGGTAAGATGGTGCACCCCTGCAGGGAAGTATATCTATTCGAATAGCCGTGTCCAAGGTAACAGGACGCTCGGAAAATATCCCGATCTTCTACAACTAGAAATGGTTTGAATATGATAGCTCCGGGATTGCTTTCTTGCAGGGTGTCGAGGAAGGATCTCTGGGCGTGGCTACTGTTATACTTATTGTCTACTATATTTATGTACTAATCTGCGCTCTTCTAATGCTGCAAGACGCTAAAGATGCTAGTCTTTGATAGGCTAGGCCTTCCTCTATTCTGGCATTTCTGCAGTCCAGTCCACTGATACAGCCCTTCTTTGATACCGATGCATAAGTAGAATAGCTCTGATGTAAGTTTTGCGAGTACTTTGGATGAGTACTCACGGTTGCTTTGCTTCCCTTTTCCCCATACCCGATTGCTGCGACCAGATGACGGAGCCCCGGAGCCAGCTGCCCCTACCGATGACTACTACTACCCCTCCGGTGGAGAGTACTACTACGTGGAGACCGTCGACGACCAGGAGTAGATAGGAGGCACCTAGGCAGGAGGCCTGCGCCTTTCGATCCAGTGTCGATGTTTTGCCCCGCCTTCTTAAGGCTTATCTGTTTAACTTTTATGTCTGTACTCAGATATCTGATACTTCCGCTGATGCTTGTATGACTCAAGCTTATGTATTCGAGCCCTCGAGGCCCCTGGCTTGTAATATAAAGTTTGTATGACTTTTATTTGTGTTTAGAGTTGTGTTGTGATATCTTCCCGTGAGTCCTTAGGCTTGATCGTGTACATTGCGTGTATGATTAGTGCACGATTAAGTCAGGGGCGTCACATCTGGGCGGGCAACCATGACCTGATGGAGGCCGCATTTGATAAAGTTTGCGAGTAGGATGTCCGAGTTATAAATGGAGCCTTTGTTTCTATACTCCATCTAATTAAGCTGCATGGCAGGACTGTGTTTGCATTGCCAATTGCGTGAAAAGCTACGTGTGTGACGCCGCATGGTCCACAGGCCGATCAAACGTGCTCCGTGTGCTTTCTCTTGGGCACACGGTCGTTTCATCAGACAACCAAGGCAGGTCAGTGCACAACTAATCAGTTTGGACGGATAACGAGGACCTGATAGGGTCACGGTTGATAAGGTTTGCGAGTAGGATGTCCGAGTTAAAACTGGAGCCTTTATTTCTATGGACGACCTATTGTGTCAATTGGCGCGGAGACCAACCGCGGGCCAGAAGTTAAGCGAACTATTTAAAAGATTTTTTCTTCAACTGTTTGGAAATTATTATGCTCATATTGCGTTCTTATTTGCCTTGACGATGATCATTTCCCATGGCTGTAGGTGAACTATTTGAATGTTGTTTATCGTGAAGAAACTGCAAGTGATTATTTTCATATTGCGAATATAGCCGACATGTATATTTCCCAACAACAAACAATGAAATCGTTGCCCATGTCCTTCTTTGGCTCGCCAGGCCGACCTGATAGTCGGGTCAATAGAAAGGCCGATCACACTCAACTACAGTACATAACCTGAACCGTTCGAACCAAGGACCCTAACTCAGAACAACTGAGATGAGTCGAAACCATCCGGGCAAACCACAAAGTCCAGATATCGGGCAGACATCCAAAAGCACGGCATCCGGCCAACGAGCGCGAGGCAAGAAGCCGTGGCACAACCCGATAGTGACCTGAAACGAACGAAACATCCCGTCGGGATGCGACCGACGCGAAGCCGAGCTTGTAGCTCGCGCATACCTGTTGTGTTTTGGGATGTAAGCCCCGTATTTTAGTGGCACAGTCTGGCCGGACGAGGTGTTCTGGGATGCCTTCTCCAACTTTAAAACCAACCCTGTGAAGACATCACTATTGATGAGCCAAAGGTGAAATCCGTCCTACCTCCATTACTTTATTGTTTTACTAATGTGGCGCATGTATTCTAAATAGAGAAGTTATGATTAGGTCAAGACGACATCACTCAGTTCGTTATCATTGGTACATATTTTGATAGAGAAGAGATGACTGCAGCGGTTGCTGATGACCACCTGCTGCTAGGTAAGAACGGATAAGATTTATGGTTATCTTAACGGATTTGGAGTCATGAGGCTAATCATACAGCCATCATTTGTCTCCTCAAGCAAACAGATTATGTCACCGAATAAAGCTACTAGTGGCTGGGGCGCCACCTGGTGGCGCCTCTTGAGGTGGGATTGTGCGCACTAATCAAACTAGTGAATTAGTTAACATCCCTATATGACAGGATTCTTACTTCAGTCCAAAAGAGTAATAGTTGCATGTTGGTTGTTGAAAATACAAGACATGGCAATAGAACTGCCGCAACAAAAGTGTTCATTGATAAAGCAGAGCAAGCGTAGCAGTTTCATACTGCGCTACGAGTCGGTAATGATCAGATCCAAACCTTGTATGCATCCCCATAGTGATCCTGGGCGTGCTCGCTGTATCAATTTTTTTTGTTTTCTGTCGCATTCCCCTACAGAGGCATCATGAGCCGTGCTATGCGTAGATGCAGGTTACGATCTAGAATACATAGAGATGTATGGGTGTTGCACAATATAATTTGTAGTAGATGAGTTCTATTACTGAAAATTATTTGTGCGGGTAGCAGATAAAATCTGTTACCCGGTGTTCTTGTTGCTTCCCTGAAATTTGTGTATTTCTGATCTTAATAACGGCATGGTGGAGTTTCAGAGTTCTAGCAATCCGCGATCCTGATTGATCAACGAAGTGCTAACAATTCGTTGAATTCCACCATAGTTAAAGGAAAGATGAAATTTCGCAGACAAAAGGGCAATGCAGATATGATCTGCACGGGGGTCATGCGTATGATGAAGTTCAGTATGGGGCTCGAGATTTCATTATCTCATGTTTCATACACCCCGCAAAGTTAATCTAGCGACTTGAATAATCATAGTTGATGATAAACGTTGGTAGCTTTGGTTTGTTTCGAAACCTTAGAAGCCACGTAAAATAAAATTTTGCATAAACCGATTAGAGGCGTCTAACTTGGTTTTGCAGGATGACATGAGATGTGCATGTGATGTGGTATAGCAGTTCTCATATTTAATTTGATTATGTATGAGATGACTATATAATGTAAATTAACATGACCTACGTGTCATGATTCGGCATGATGGCTGGAGCCATATGATTGTCACTTTAATGACATGCGTGTCAACCTTAAGTAATGCACTTATTTTATTAGCTATAGAGATAGCAATATTATCTGGTGCATCGACAAGGTGGTGGCAAACTTCGCGAAGGCGAACACTGACGCGAATGCCGAAGACGAAGAAATACAAGACTTCTCCGTCAGAAAGGGCTATACCATATCATGATATTATGAATTGCCTGAGATGTTTATCCCTTATGATGCACCCTTTTGATTGCGCAGTAGTCGCTTTTTATTAGGGTGATCTCTCACTTAAAATATCAAGTAGTTTGTGTTCTCCCAAGTGTAGCACCGTCATAGCATCTTTCCCTTCGGGGTGCGCCATGTCCACATGGGGACGAACGATTGTACGGGTGTAAGGCGGGTGAGGTCAGACCTCACAGCGAGATCACTTGGTTGTCTTGACGTTCTGGCAGGATCGTCCTGAGCTCAGAACACACGCATCGAAAGATGAACAAGATTCACATAGAGATGTGATCGGCAAGTTTGCCTACCGATTGAAATTCTCGTCATCAGTGATGTCCACATCAATGGCGTTGAATTAAAATGTGGGTCTTGTATCACTCACAATCAATTATGAGAGATATTGGTTTGAGTGGGAGCGCACTGTAGAATTAACTTGTTTAATTCTCAGTGCAATTAATTATGAACTTAGTCTAAGTGTAATTTGCATAATAGTTATAGAATATTGGCTCGCGTTTCCACCTTCCCTATTAAAATTGAATAAGCTGTTACTTATCTGGTTAAAACTTTACGGTTGGTAACGTAATGTGAGGATTGTCCTCTAGAGTGCCGAGAAGGACTTTGTCCTATCGCATGCTTTCGGTATTCTCCCGCTAATGCTATGGATGATGTGACTCTCGTCCTTCGATCGAAAAGCTAGAATTCCGTTACGGTCAAGTGCAATGCGTTTGCTTCCATGAGACCCGAACTTCAAAAGTTTGGGATAGTTATATGATATTCGTGAAACTGAAAATTAGTTTCAGATACAAACAAAGGCTAAAAGATATGAAATATCCAAAGCAATGTTTGTTTGCAAAGTATTAGTAAAGTGTTTACTGAGCATTTGACTGATGAGAGAGGGATCCAGAAGAACGCCTGTCATATGATGAAGGTGAATAAAACAACAACTTAAAGAGAAAGGAAATGTCCAAAGGGTGTTAGCGTGACTTACACGCCTAGGAAGTCCGGGGCTAACGCCACTCTTAAAAGTTGGGTGCTTCTTCTGAGAGTAGGAGAAATACTGAAAGTTAAACTGTTAGAAGTATAAAGGCAAAAAGAGAGAAGACTGGAATATCCAGCTCATGTATGAATGTCATACAAGTTATTTATGTATAAAAGGCTGGTCAAAGATATAATTCTTGGGAATTATGATTAAACATTTTAATCACTAATTCTTGGGTATTGTGAGTTGATCACAGAGATACCCGCTCGATTGCATTCTGTTGCGACTCGATGCAAAACTACTACGGCCTAAAAGACTTGCCAGTAATAAGGTTTAGATACCCGTTGGGAACATAGTAAATGTTGCTATACCTTCCATCGGTGTATTACCTCCGTGTTTATTTTTCATAATTCATTTTTGGAGTTTCATACACTCTAGCCCATTGCATAAAGTATCTTGCAAGAAGGTTGTTCATAAGAGAACTTTTGATGTTCTGTATTATGAATAACATAAGGGCCATACTTTCATTATGAATGAGATGTACGTTATGAATATTGATAATAATATATTACCTCCGTATTTACTTTCATAATTCATTTTAGAGTTTTACACACTCTAGCCCATTGCATAATGTTTGTTGCAAAAGGGTTGTTCATAAAAGAACAATTGTTGTTCAGTATTATGAATAACATAAAGGGCCATGCTTCCATCAAGGATGGGATGTATGTTATGAATATTGATGGTAATATGATACATCCATAACACTGATGCTAAATGTCGCAAGACTGAAAGAATACCACATATGTGTGGCACTGCATTTGGTCACATTGGAGAAACCCGCATGGAGAAATTCCATAATGATGGATTTTGAAGTCGTTTGATTATGAATCATCTGATACTTGCAACTTTCGTCTGAAAAGTGAAGTGACTGAAATACCGTTCACAGGCCATAAGGAACGAGTAACGAACTTATTGGTGATCATACATTTTGATGTGTGTAGTCCGATAAAGGTTATTGCTAGCAGTGGATTTATCTATCTTCAGAAATGACTCAAGTAGATATATGGATATTTACTTGATGAGACGTAAGTCTGGATCTTTTGAAATCATCATAAGGTTTTCAAAATGAAGTGGAAATTATTGTAACAAGAAAAATTATGTTTCTGCAAACTAGATTGCATAAAGGAATGTTTGAGTTACAAGTTTAGCAAATGTCTGATGAGTTGTGAAAAGAGTTTTCATAACTTAGACCTCCCGGAGCACCACTGTGAGCGGAATGTCCGTGAAGATGTAATCAAACCATTTATGACATGGTAAGATCAAAGATGACATAAATCAACTTGCCATTATCCCTTTTAAAGTAATGCTTTAGTGACTGCGGCTTTTACACTGAAAAGAGCACCATCAGATCTGTTGAAATGACGCCATGGTATGGTGACCCCAACCATGTTATTTCTTTTCTTAACATTTGGAATATGGGGCTTGTGTAAAATATTTACAAACCTATTCCAAATCAGACAAGTGCTACTTTGTAGGTTATCCGAAGTTATTGGGTATTGCTCCATCACTATACCGAGGCAAAAATGTTTGCCACAAAAGCGGTATGATTTTGAAGAAAATGGTTCTTGAAAAAAGATGAGTGGGAGGACAGTGCAACTCAACGAGATAACAATATCTTCGTCATCAGGTCAAAGGAAAGAGACGTTGGAAGTGATTCCAGAGTTTCCTACTGCGACTGATATGGAAGCCTCTACATGAGATGTATGGACTTCGGTCGAACTTGCAGCTGAACCACGTAGGCAAAACTCGTGCAAACCTCTCAGGTGCGCAAACGAGATATTGTTGTTAGACAACAGTATACCTATGATACACAAGGAAGCGTTGATGGGCCCTGACTCCGGAATTGGCTAAATGCCAATATGATCCGAGATAGTTTCCATATAAATGATTCAAGATTAAATCTTGATACCCCTTTCGTAAGACTTAGAGTCTAACGAATATTTATGGAACTATAAACTGATACGGATAAAAATGTTTTATCCATAAAGCTCAACTTGTTGCTTATAACAAATTCAAGGAATTAACTACGGCCAGATTGTCTCTCCGTAGCGATGCTTAAAGTCGGTTCGGGTTAAATTAGCAATTAATATATATTTCAATCATGAGATATGTTACATGGATGTCAAAAGGATTTCCATGAGATGGAAATACGACCTAGGACTTGCATGTGATACAGTCCAAGGTATTTTGTCAATCCAGAGGATGCTAGTGAGTATGCAAACTTCAGAGTTCCAGCGATGGGCAGAAGAGAGCAAAAGGGAGTTGGAATCTTCGCTTTTGATAAAATAGTCAAAAGAGTTTGATTTCATCAATGGATAACGAAGATGCTTGTGGTTACAAGAAAGTAAGTGGGAGCATAATAATATTTCTAATACCTTGTGTGCTTGACACATTGTTAATTGGAAATAATATAAATTTCTTGACACGAATTATGACTTCATTGAAAAATAGTTTTTCGATAAATTGCTTGGGCTAAGTAGCCTTGATATTAGGCATAATTATGTATGGAGATAGAATTGCCTAATAGGGCTAAGCCAAAATACATATTGACAAGATGCTAAAACAGTTTAGCATTAAAAACGCTAAGGAGTGATTCTTGCCGAAGTCACATGAAAAGAGTTTTTGCAAGACTCGGTGTCCCAAAACACTGATGAGCAAAATACATGATGGATTTTCCACACACCTTTGTGTTTGGATTAATCATGTATTCCATGGTATGTAAAACAACCAAATATGTCCGATACTCCCAAGCAGTTGCGAGTATAGATACCAAAGTGATCAAAGTACTGATCATGGGACAACAATGAAAAATGTCATTGAGTACTAAAGTAGCACTGATGACATGTTTTCTCGCAAGCAAAGATTATGAAGTGCTCGTTGTAAGTAATTACATCAATGCGGTCTTCATCAATGCTCCATGAGATTTTCGATTTAAGTTAATAGTTTTGTGTTATACACGATATGGTGACACGGTAAGTTGGAATTGTTCCAAACATGTTACTGTGGCGAATTCTATAACAAAGGCTAAGTATGTTGATGCTTTAGAAGCGACAAAGTAGATGTTGAATCACATAGTTCATTCATGAACTTAGTATGGTTCCAAGATGGGTTTGGTCAATGGGACACTATTGTAGATAGTTGCTCCATAGCTCAGTCTGAGGAATCAAGGTTCGAACAGTGATTCACATATATACTAAGCCAAGTCCACACAAAATATGAATTTTGTGAAAGCGTAAAAACGCGAGGATATGCAAAGATACACACGGAGCTGAAGTTGTCAGATCCGTTGGACATCATGCTATACCACAAGCGAAGCATATTTTACACCAGTATGCCATAGGTGTGAAGTGCATTAGGATTGACTAGATTATTGACTTTAGTGCAAGTGGGAGTTTGTAGGAGATATCCCATAGAGGCAATAATAAATGTTATTATTTATCCCCATGTTCATAATTATGTTTATATTCCGTGCTATAACTGCAATGATTCTCGAGTCTACAATATCCACGAGGCTCGGAGGGAAACTCATGTGCACGTGTGGAATAATAAACGGTAAAATGTATTCCTAGTCATGCCTCTAAGACTAGCTCAAGTGTTGCATGATGGTCCTATTTTCCTGATCATAGGCATGTCTATGCCGGCAACTTTGAGGACACATTGTTAGGAGAACACTTGTGTTGAATCGACCCGAATTGATGTTATGCTATGAGATTCATTCGTCACAAGTTAATGGTTAATAACATAGAGAAAGTTAATGTTTGCATGATTCCTTAGACCATGAGAGTATCGAGTTTCTTCATGCTTGCTTCATGAACTTTGGGGTTTGTTAAACGTCATCCGTAAATGGGTGGCTATTACGGCGGCTTACGGGTTCATGGAAAAGTGTGTCAAGGGACTTGATAGCTCAAGATTGGGATTTGCTCCTCTGTCGATGGAGAGATATTCTTAAGGCCCTCTCGGTGTTACGGTATCCACCATCGTCTGGGCAGACACAATGTGATTTGATCACAGGGATGCTGGAACACGGGAACGAGAAAAGAGAACAAAACCGGTAACGAGGTAACTGGCATTGTGGACAAGTGTTGATCCACGGGGATGCTGATAAATCTCACCTCGGGTGTTTGTAACATATCGCGAAGCAACAGGAATAGCACACAGCAACTGGAGGTTCACTCGAATATTATTCGTGTGGGTATAGGGGGTCAATATGGGTGTCCACGGCTCCGATGTTGATCATTGATCGGAAAGTGTTCCGGTCATGTCTATACTTCACCGAACCTATAGGGGTCACACGCTTAAGGGTCATCTATCTGCTGAATACTAGACAAGGAGTCTGAGAGAAAGTCACCGGAAAAGTTTCAGAGACAACGGAAGAGTTCCGGAGAGAGAACACCGGAATAGTTTCGGTAAAACCTAAAAGTTGTTTCGGAGTATATCATTAAGTCAAAATGGTTTCACCACTCGCCTGGAAATTCTTGGAGGGTGCCAGAATTGTTCTGGAAACTTCTGGGAATTTTCCGGAGAAAAAAACGGAAATGTTCCGGAGCTGCCGGAACCGCTTTGGTTGCTTTTCGCTGATGAAAATCACTGATCCGGAATTGTTTCGGAACGCGTCCAAAATTATTTTAGTGGGTACTGGAAATGTTCTAAGACCTACAGAAATATTTTTGGATTTAACGGTCGCGGAAAAATGTTTTCGTGAATAGTGAAAAGCACTTTATGGTTACTTTTTTGGAAAGCCACCTTTTTGGGCTTTGTCCCAAAATATCTAGGGATGACATGGATGGATAGGAGCCCCTTTGGGGGGGGGACCCACAAGGGGTGTTGTCGGCCAAGGGGGGCTCCTCCATGGAGCCCCACTTGCCCACTTGCCTTCCCCTTTATGCCCTTGTGAAGGACACCTTTCATGGGCATTTTGGTATTTTCAAGTGCCACCCCACCCCTTGGGTTTTCCTATAAAAGGAGGTGGAGAGGAGCTCTCCACTCTTACTCTTTCTCACATACAAATGCCATGCATGATCTAGCCTTCTCTCTCCCTCCCCGCGAAATAGTTTCGTAGAGCCGAAAGGCTGTCTGGGTTCCGGTGGGAACTAGTTCTGGACGGCGAAGCCCTGCCGGATAGATGGCACCGTATGTGTGCAACCTCGTAGAGAGGTCATAGGTTCGATCTTTTTTGCCCGAGGGGCTGTTCGAGAGTGCCTCCCGAAGGGGTGTCCGAGTGACCGTCCGAGTTTCTGTGGGTGCCTCCTGAAGGGCTATCCGTGACACCGTCCGGGGGACTGTCCCACCGCCTCCCGAAGGGCTGTCCGAGGGGCTGACGAGGGAGTACATCCTCGCGGTTGGGAGGTTGTAAATCCTAGCTGCAGGGATCTGCACCGACGATCTACATCGACTCTACTTCCGCTGCGCTACGAGTCGGTAACGATCACATCCAAACCTTGTATGCATCTCCATAGTGATCCTGGGCGTGCTCGCTGTACCGATTTTTTTTTGTTTTCTGTCGCGTTCCCCTACACCAGTAGGGCAATGGTTTTGGCGGGTGCCCTACCTTGATTTGTCCGGTGCAGGCAGTGTGCAAGGTGGCGCATCGACGTGACAGCGTTGCCGGCGGCGTGTGAACAAAGCCCGCCCTACCTCAACTTCTGTTAGTGCTCCGCCACTGGGTCCAAGTAGTTGGCCAGGGGCAAACGAGAGGGGACTATGAGTCGACGGCGAGTGCATTAGATAGGGGAAGGAAAAGCATCCAGGTCTTTTATAAGACATGCTACGGCCACCATTAAATGGCCAGCTGAATAGACTGCCGATGGCCATGAAGGAGCGCGCTCCGCGTTGACAGACGTGCCCGCGCTCCTCGATTGCTCATGTAAACCTACAACCTCTGACCACCCCCGGCCTCCAACAAAGCGACTGTTGGCCCTAAAAATGATGCATACACAGCATGCAGAAAATGCTGCATGAGAAACCATGCGTTGGCTGGTCATGAATCCCAAATAAATATAAGGCAAGGTTGATGGTCAACCTTCGTGTAAGAGCAAGTACAATAGTGGGCTATAAGCCTGCTTACATGGCACTTTTGCCTATGTGGATGAGAGAGACATGGAAAAAGTGAAGGAGTGGGCTCTTATGCAAGAGCCCGCCTCTACACATGCTCCTAGCTAAAAACATTTAATGAGAGGAAAGAGATAGAGAGAAAGCGAGAAAAAGTTATAACCTTATAGCCAGTCTTATAGTCAACACTATTGTATGAGAATTAATAATGCTAACTCTTTCATGGCATGGCATGTTCATATAGCCAGCAGCTGGCTATATTATTAACCATGCTCTAAGGCTGACCGTTGAACGTCAGCTGCCCGTCACAAGCTATCTATCAGAAGATAGGGTAGGAAAAGCAAGCGCGGGTTTTCAACGCAGTGCATCCGAGTAATGCTAGACTTACGTAGGGAGGTCCTAATCGGCGCCTGTTGCGCCAGTTTTCCTTCCTGGCGCACAGAGCTGCCCCGATTGGGCCGGCCCATTTGCGCAGTACAGTAGCAGGGCGCGTGGCACTGTAGCGTATCAAGTACTGAAGCAATATTTGTCTAAAAAAAAAGTACTGAAGCGATATCAGTTACTTCAGCGCCCCTAAAAAAAAAATCAGTTACTTCAGCGTCACGTGGTACTGTAGTGAATCGAAAAAAGTTTGCTCATTTGAAAAACGTGAACTTGAAGAAAGTTCCTAAATTTGAAAAGGTTCATACAAATTAAAAAAAGTTCGCGAATTTGAGAAAACTTCACGAATTTCAAAAAAAGTTCATGAAAATTCGGAAAAAGTTCACAAATTTGAAAATAAGTTCATCAAATTTGGAAAAAGTTCATCAAATTTGAAGAAAAGTTCATTCATTTAAAAAAAGTTCATCGATTTTGGAAAAACGTTCATCGATTTTGAAAAAAAGTTCATTGATTTGAAAAAACATTCATCGATTTTGAAAAAAGTTCATCGAATTTGAAAAAAGTTCATCGATTTTGGAAAAATGTTCATCAATTTTGAAAAAAAGTTCATCATTTTTATTGATTTTGAAAAAAAGTTCATCGAGTTTGAAAAAAGTTCATCAATTTTAAAAAATGTTAATCAATTTTGAAGAAAAATTTCATCGATTTGAAAAAAGTACATCGATTTGGAAAAAGTTCACGAATTGAAGAAAAAGTAAAAATGAAAAAAAAGGAAAAATAAAACAGAAAATAGAAAAAGGAAAAGGAAAGACAAAATAAAAAGAGGAAATGGGAGAACTGATTACTGCTCGCGTAGTGGTCGGGTGGTTAGTGCGTTATTTTGAGTAAGGAGATTCCAGGTTCGACTCTTTACACGCGCGTGTTTTTGCAGTTTTTACAGAAGAAAAAAAAAGCTAAAACGGGCCGTCCCAGCTCAGAGGTGGGTGTGCGCCCGATTGCACGAACACCTGTAACGGGCGCAGAGGGCGCCGTTTAGGGAATTCCACTTACGTAAACGTGTTTTACGTAATCAGCGTCGTGGAGAAAGATTATTGGATCGGTAGGGGGAAACCCCCCCCCCCCCCCCCCCCCCCCCCCGCGCGAAATTCAGGGGGCGCAGTCCTTCCTAACCTACCCGTAGATGTAGGATTATCGTTAAACCCTCTTGTAACACACCCTTTGGGAGGGTATAAATACCCAAATCAATGAATAAGAAAGTACTGTGCACGGTTACTATTCCCTGTCAATACGTACTCCTTGTCCCTTGCCTTTATTGCAAGGCACGGCTTCTGTGGTTGATGGCTCTTCCGGTGCTGGCACTGGCCCGAAGTTTCAAACCCCGATTACTCGCACTCACACCCTCTAGTATGAGTTCACGTTCGGTTGCCGATTTGCTTGCTAGAAAGAAACGTGGTCTCCAACAAAGCTAGTAGAGCAAGCAAATTGATGAATACTGGAGAAGCTAGCTGATCAATTCCTTGGCCGTTTGGCAAATGCATGTACGAAATACAGATCGATATTTCTTGGGGATGCTAGCACGTACGAATAAGCTAGTCGATCATCTCCTCCGCCGGCCAAAAACACACACGCAGATTGATCTTGATTCCATGGCAAGCAAATTACTGATTACCAGACCAAAACATTCCAGACCGGCTTGCGGTTGCGGTTACGACTCTACACGGTTTTTTTGGCGATGGCGTCTAGGCGGAGCTTGACTGTGATGTCGGAGGGCAAAAAGCGAAGTATACATGTTTGGAGGGGCTAATGAGAATACTTTGTTTTAATTATGTCCCCCTAAAAAAGTTTCCTTCAAGAATTTGTGTTGGACTTGGGGGGGGGGGGGGGGGGGGGCACTACCCCCTCAGCTATACACAATACATAGCTCCGCCATTGGCGTCTATACAGATTTGGTAGTACCAGACCAGCTTGCTGTTGCGGTCAAGACTCTACATGGTTTCTTGTCAACGCCCTCTACACAAATTTGGTAACCACTCGAGGTACCTGATCGAAACAGCTCATCAGAACTGATAATAATCGAATAAAAGAACATTTCCATGTGTTCCCATAGCTTACGATGATTTGTTTTACTCTCGTACTCCCTCCATTCCATAATGTAGTGCCTATAGATTTTTCTAAAAGTCAAACTTTGCCAACTTTGACCAAATTTATAGAGAAAACTGTATACATCTACAATACCAAACATGTACATTCCGAAAATATAACTCATGATGTATCCAATGATGTGCATTTGGTATTCTAGATGTACCTATTTTTCTCTATAAATATGGTCAAACTTTGTAATGTTTGACTTTTAAGAAAAAATCTATAGGCACTACATTATGGAACGGAGGGAGTATAGATTTCTACCTCGTCTTCAAGAGGAGCCCATGCATGTGTATAAAGGGCGGGGTCGGGCGACCTATGGTTGCACTTCCGCTACACACACACTACTCTACTCTACTCTCTCTCTCCCCTCTCTCTCTCCCTCTCAGTATAGCCACATTTTCATGCAACAGGTGCAGGCATCATGCATCCTCTTCCCAGGCCAGCTGGAAGCGAGAGCGACGTGTGTCTACTCGGCGGCATCTTCGCGGGCATTGTAGGATTCTTCCTCCTGTACGTCCTCAGACATTGGGTCCTAAGCTCCGTTCAGAAGTTGCTTCGCCGCATGACCATGAGCATCGGCGGTGGGCATGGCTATGGCTTCGGCATGCCCATCTACCCTTCTCCTTGGTCGCCGCCGGGCTCGAGGAACGGGATCGCCCCGGACTACTACGGTTTGTTGGACGGCCAGCTGCAGCAGGCGGCACCCTCTCTCTTTTACGAGCTGCCGAGGACGACTCGAGGTGAAGATGGTACCCGGTGGCAGCCGACGGTGGAGCCGTGGCAGCTATCGCCCGATCAGTTGGTCAAGGTGGACACGGTACTCTATGGCCCAAGGAGCCGGACCAGGCTGCCGGTCTTCGAGGCCATCTGCCCCTCGGAAAGTCACAAAGAGTAGTAGTTGTAGGAGATATGCCCTAGAGGCAATAACAAATGTTATTATTTATCTCCATGTTCATGATTATGTTTATGTTCCATGCTATAACTGCTATGGTTCTCGAGTCTGCAATAACCACGAGGCTTGAAGGAAGACTCATATGCACGTGTGGAATAATAAACGGTAAAATGTATTCCTAGTCTGGCCTGTAAGACTAGCTCAAGTGTTGCATGATGGTTCTGTTTTCCTGATCATGGGCATGACTATGCCATCAACTTTGAGGGCACAATGTTAGTAGAACACTTGTGTTGAATCGACCTGATTGATGTTATGCTATGAGATTCATTCGTCATAAGTTAATGGTTAATAACACAGAGAAGTTAATGTTTGCATAATTCCTTAGACCATGAGAGTGTCGAGTTTCTTCATGCTTGCTTCATGAACTTTGGGGTTTGTTAAACGTCATCCGTAAATGGGTGGCTATTACGGCGGCTTACGGGTTCATGGAAAAGTATGTTAAGGGACTTGATAGTTCAAGATTGGGATTTGCTCCTCCGACGATGGAGAGATATCTCTGGGCCCTCTCGGTATTACGGTATCCATCATCGTCTGGCCAGACACTTTGTGATTTGATCACAGGGATGCCGGAACACGGAAATGAGAAAAGAGAACAAAACCGGTAACGAGGTAACTTGCATAGTGGACAAGTTGTTGATCCACGGGGATGCAATGTTTCTCACCTCGGGTATTTGTAACATATCGCGAAGCAACAGGAATAGCACACGGCAACTGGAGGTTCACTCGAATATTCATTCGTGTGGGTATAGGGGTCAATATGGGTGTCCACGGCTCCGATGTTGATCATTGATCGGAAAGTGTTCCGGGTCATGTCTATACTTCACCGAACCTATAGGGTCACACGCTTAAGGGTCATCTATCTGTTGAATACTAGACGGGGAGTCTGAGAGAAAATCACCGGAAAAGTTTCGGACGAAACGGAAACGTTCCGGAGAGAACACCGGAATAGTTCCGGTGAAACTGAAAAGTTGTTTCAGGGTATTCCATTAAGTCAAATTGGTTCTGGCACACGCCTGGAAATTCTTGGAGGATGCCAGAAGTGTTCTGGAAACTTCTGGGAATTTTCCGAGACAAAAACCGGAAATGTTCCGGAGCAGCCGGAACCGATTTGGTTGCTTTTCGCTGAAGAAACATTGTTCCAAAATTGTTTCGGAATGCGTTCAAAATTATTTTGGTGTTTACTGGAATTGTTCTAGGCACACAGAAATAATTTGGGATTTAACGGACGCAGAAAAATGTCTTCGTGAATAGTGAAAAACAATTTTTGGGCTGATTTACAAATGGGGTTTTTCTTCTAGAAGAAAACCACTTTTGGTGTGTGAAAGGGAGGTGGAGCCCCCCAAGGGGGCTGCACAATTTCGGCCATGGCATGGGGGGGCCCTCCTTGAGGTGTCCTTCCACCTCATGGTGGATATGTTCTACACACCCTTATGTGGCATGTGGTGGAAAGATCCTAGGAAGGTCCTTTTGGTCTTTCCTCTACCCCTTGCTACTCCTATAAATAGAGGTGGAGATTGCTCTCCAAAATCAGATCATGCTTGCTCTCATACACATGCCATTTGACTTGTCTGGCTTCTCTCTCCCTCCCACGAAATAGTTTCGTAGAGCCGAAAGGCTGTCTGGGTTCCGGCAGGAGCTAGTTCTGGACGGCGAAGCCCTGCCGGATAGATGACACCGTATGTGTGCAACTCTGTAGAGAGATCGTAGTTTCGGTCTTAGTTCGAGAGTGCCTCCCGAAGGGCTGTCCAAGTGACCGTCTTAGTTTTGAGGGTCCTCCCGAAGGGCTGCCCGAGTGACCGTCCGGTTTTCGAAGGTCCTCCCGAAGGGCTGTCCGCCACACCGTCCGAGGGACTGTCCGACCGCCTCCCGGAGGGCTGTCCGAGGGGTAGATGAGGGAGTACATCCTCGCGGTTGGGAGGTTGTAAATCCTAGCTGCGGGGATCTGCACCGCCGATCGTCATCGACTCTACTTCCGCTGCGCTACGAGTCGGTAACGAAAAAGATCAAACCTTGTATGCAGTCTCCATAGTGGTCCTGGGCTGGTGCGTAGGTCGGAATTTTTTTGTTTTCTGCAGCGTTCCCCTACAGTGGCATCATGAGCCGTGCTATGCGTAGATGCAGGTGCGATCTAGAATACATGAGATGTATGGGTGTTGCATAATATAATTAGGTAGTAGATGAGTTCTGGTGCTGAAAATTATTTGTGCGGGTAGCAGATGAAATCTGTTACCCGATGTTCTTGTTGCTTCCCTGGAATTTGCATATTTCTGATCTTGATAACGGTATGGTGGAGTTTCAAAGTTCTGGCAATCCGCGATCCTGATTGATCAACGAAGTGCTAACAGTTCTTTGAATTCCACCGTAGTTAAAAAGAAAGATGAAATTTCGCAGATGAAAGGGCAATGCAGATATGATCTGCACGGGGGTCATGCATATGACGAAGTTTAGTACGGGGCTCGAGATTTAATTATCTCGTGTTTCATACACCCCGCGATGTTAATCTAGCGACTTGAATTATCATACTTGATGATAAAACGTTGGTAGCTGCGGTTTGTTCGAAACCTTAGAAGCCACGTAATATGAAATTTTGCATAAACCGATTAGAGGCGTCTAACTTGGTTTTGCAGGATGGTTTGCATGTGCATATGATGTGGTATAGCAGTGCTCATATTAATTTGATTATGTATGAGATGACTATAGGATGTAAATTAATTAACATGACCTGCGTGTCATGATTCGGCATGATGGCTGGAGCCATATGATTGTCACTTTAATGACCTGCGTGTCAACCTTAAGTAATGCACTTATTTTATTAGCTATAGAGATAGCAATATTATCTGGTGCATCAACAAGGTGGTGGCAAACTTCGCAGAAGGTGAACACCGACGCGAATGGCGAAGACGAAGAAATACAAGACTTCTCTGTCAGAAAGGGCTATACCATATCATGCTATTATGAATTGCCTGAGATGTTTATCCCTTATGATGCACCCTTCTTGATTGCGCGGTAGTCGCTTTTATTAGGGTGATCTCTCACAAAAATATCAAGTAGTTAGTGTTCTCCCAAGTGTAGCACCGTCACGGCACCTATCTCTTCGGGGTATCACATGGATGCATGGGTACGAACGATTAGAGAAGTGTGAGGCGGGTGAGTTGAGACCTCGCAGCGAGATCACTTGGTTGTCTTGACGTTCAGGCATGAAAGTCATGAGCTCGGAACACACGCATCGAAAGATGAACAAGAGTCACATAGAGATGTGATTGGCAAGTTGGCCTACCGATTGCAATTCTCGTCACTTGAGATGGATGCATCCTTGGCGTTGAATTGTAATATGGGTCTTGAATCACTCACAATCAATTATGAGAGATATTGATTTGAGTGGGAGCGCACTTTAGAATTAATTCTTTTAATTCTTAGTGCAATTAATTATGAACCTTTGTCTAAAGTGAAATTTGCATAATAGTGGTAGAATAATGGCTCGCGTTTCCACCTTCCCTATTAAAATTGAATTAGCTGTTAAATATCTGGTTAAAACTTTATGGTTGGTAACGTAATGTGAGGATTGTCCTCTAGAGTGCCGAGAAGGACTTTGTCCTATCGCATGCTTTTAGTATTCTCCCGCTAATGCTATGGATAATGTGACTCTCGTCCTTCGATCCAAAAGCTAGAATTCCGTTACGGTCAAGTGCAATATGTTTGCTTCCATGAGACCCGGACTTCAAAAGTTTGGGATAGCTATGTGATATTCATGGAACTGAAAATCATTTTCAGACACAAACAAAGGCTAAAAGATATGGGATATCCAAAGCAATGTTTGTTTTGCAAACTGTTAGTAAAAGTGTTTACTATGCTTTTTGACTAATAACAGAGGGATCCAGTAGAACGCCTGTCATATGATGAAGGTGAATAAAACAACAACTTAAAGGAAATGTCCAAAGGGTGTTAGTATGACTTACACGCCTAGGAAGTCCGGGGCTAATGCCACTCTTAAGTTGGGTGCTTCTTCTGAGAGTAGGAGAATTATTAGAAGTAAAACTGTTTGAAGTATAAAGGCAAAAAGAGAGAAGACTGGAATATCCAGCTCATGTATGAATGTCATACAAGTTATTGATGTATAGAAGGCTAGTCAAAGAAATAGTTCTTGGTAATTATGATTAAACATGTTAATCACTAATTCTTGGGTATTGTGAGTTTATCACAGAGATACCCGCTCAATTGCACTCTGTTGCGACTCGATGCAAGAACTACTATGGCCTGAAAGACTAGCCAAGAATGAGGTTTAAATACATGTTGGGAACTTAGTAAAAGTTACTATACCTTCCATCGGTGTATTACCTATGTATTTATTTTCATAATTCATTATAGAGTTTTACACACTCTAGCCCATTGCATAAGGTATCTTGCAAGAAGGTTGTTCATAAGAGAACTTTTAATGTTCAGTGTTATGAATAACATAAAGGCCATACTTTCATTATGAATGAGGTGTATGTTATGAATATTGATAATAATACTTTACCTCTGTATTTACTTACATAAATCATTTTAGAGTTTTATACACTCTAGCCCATTTGCATAATGTTTGTTGCAAGAGTGTTGTTCATGAAAGAACAATTGTTATTCGGAATCATGAATAACATAAGGGCCATGCTTCCATAGTGGATGGAACGTATGTTATGAATATTGATGGTAATATGATACATCCATAACACTGACGCTAAATGTCGCAAGACTAAAAGAATACCACACAAGTGTGGCACAGCGTTCGGTCACATTGGAGAAACCCGCATGGAAAAATTCCATTATGATGGATTTTGAAGTCGCTTGATTTTGAATCATCTGACACTTGCAACTTTCCTCTGAAAAGTAAAGTGACTGAAATACCGTTCACAGGCCATAAGAAACGAGCAACGAACTTATTGGTGATCATACATTTTGATGTATGTAGTCCGATAAATGTTGTTGCTAGCAGTGGATTTTATCTATCTTTAAAAATGACTCAAGTAGATATATGGATATCTACTTGATGAGACGTAAGTCTGAATCTTTTGAAATCATTCGAAAGGTTTTCAACATGAAGTAGGAATTATTGTAACAAGAAAGATTATGTTTCTGCAAACTAGATTGCAGAAAGGAATATCTGAGTTACAAGTTTAGCGAATGTCTGATGAGTTATGAAAAGAGTTTCATAACTTACACCTCCCGGAACACCGCTTTGAGTGGAATGTCTGTGAAGATGTAATCAAACCATTTTCGACATGGTAAGATCAAAGATGACATAAATCAATTTGCCATTATCCCTTTTAAAGTAATGCTTTAGTGATTGCGGCTTTTACACTGAAAAGAGCGCCATCAGGTCTGTTGAAATGACGCCGTGGTATGGTACACCCAACCATGCTTGGTCTTTCCTTAACATTTGGAATATGGGGCTTGTGTAAAAGGTTACAAACCTATTCCAAATCAGACAAGAGCTACTTTGCAGGTTATCCCAAGTAATTGGAAATTCCTCCACCACTATACCGAGGCAAAAGGTTTGCCACCGAGAACGGTATGCTTTTAAAGAGAATAGTTCTTGCAAAAGGGTGAGTGGGAGAACAGTGCAACTCGACGAGATAAACAGTATCTTCGTCATCAGATCAAAGGAAAGGAACCTTGGAAGTGATTCCAGAGTTTCCTACTGCGACTGATACAGAAGTCTCTACAATAAAATGTATGGACTTCGGTCGAACTTGCAGCTGAACCACGTAGGCAAAACTCGTGCAAACCTCTCAGGTGTGCAAGCGAGATATTGTTGTTAGACAACAGTATACCTACGATACACAAGGAAGCATTGATGGGCCCTGACTCCGGAATTGGCTAAATGCCAATACAATCTGAGATAGTTTCCATATAAGTGATTCAAGATTAAAATCTTGTTACACCTTTCGGAAGACTTAGAGTCTAACGAATATTTATGGAACTGTAAACTGATGTGGATAAAAAGTTTTATCCATAAAGCTCGACTTGTTGCAATAACAAGTTCAAGGAGTTGACTACGATGAGATTGTCTCATCGTAGCGATGCTAAAAGTCGGTTCGGATTGAACTAGCAATTAATACATATTTCAACATGAGATATGAAACATGGATGCCAAAAGGATTTCCATATGATGGAAATGCAACCTAGGACTTGTATGAGATACAGTCCAAAGTATTTTGTCGATCCAGAGGATGCTAGTAAGTATGCAAACTTCAGAGTTCCAGCAATGGACAGAAGAGAGCAAAATGGAGTTGGAATCTTCGTTTTTGATGAAATAATCAAAAGAGTTTGATTTCATCAATGGATAACGAAGATGCTTGTGGTTTCAAGAAAGTAAGTGGGAGCATCATAATATTTCTAAAAACTTTGTGTGCTTGACACATTGTTGATTGGAAATTTCTTGACACGAATTAGGACTTCATTGAAAATAGTTTTTCGATGAAGTGCTTGGGCTAAATAGCCTTGACATTAGGCATATTTATCTATGAGATAGAATTGCCTAATAGGCTAAAGCCAAAAAATACATATTGACAAGATGCTAAAACATTTTAGCATTAAAACGCCAAGGAGTGATTCTTGCCAAAGTCACATGGAAAGGTTTTTTTGCAAGACTCGGTGTCTCAAAACACTGATGTGCGAAATACATGATGGAGATTCCACACACTTTCGTGTTTGGATTAATCATGTATTCCATGGTATGTAAAACAACCAGATATGTCCGATACTCCCAAAGCTGTTGCGAGTATAGATACCAAAGTGATCAAAGTACTGATCATGGGACAATAGTGAAAAATGTCATTGAGTACTATAGTAGCACTGATGACATGTTTTCTCGCAAGCAGAGATTATGAAGTGCTCGTTGTAAGTGATTACATTGATACAGTCTTCATCAATGCTCCATGCGATTTTCGATTTAAGTTAAGGGTTTTGTGTGATACACAATATGGTGGCACGGTGTTTGGAAATCGTTTCTAAACAGGTTACTGTGGCGAATTCTATAACTAAAGCTAAGTATGTTGCCGCTTTCGAAGCGACATAGAAGATGTTGAATCATACAGTTCGATCATGAACTTAGTATGATTCCAAGATGGCTTTGGTCAATGGAACACTATTGAAGATAGTTGCTCCATAGCTCAGTCTGAGGAATCAAGGTTTGACCAGTGATTCACATATATACGATGCCAAGTCCACACAAAATATGAATTTTGTGAAAGCGTGAAAACGCGAGGACATGCAAAGATACACACGGAACTGAAGTTGTCAGATCCGTTGGACATCAGGCTATACCACATGCGAAGCATTTTTACACCGGTGTGCCACAGGTGTACTGTGCATTAGCATTGACTAGATTATTGACTCTAGTGCAAGTGGGAGTCTGTAGGAGATATGCCCTAGAGGCAATAACAAATGTTATTATTTATCTCCATGTTCATGATTATGTTTATGTTCCATGCTATAACTGTTATGGTTCTCGAGTCTGCAATAACCACGAGGCTTGAAGGAAGACTCATATGCACGTGTGGAATAATAAACGGTAAAATGTATTCCTAGTCTGGCCTCTAAGACTAGCTCAAGTGTTGCATGATGGTTCTGTTTTCCTGATCATGGGCATGACTATGCCAGCAACTTTGAGGGCACAATGTTAGTAGAACACTTGTGTTGAATCGACCTGATTGATGTTATGCTATGAGATTCATTCGTCATAAGTTAATGGTTAATAACACAGAGAAGTTAATGTTTGCATAATTCCTTAGACCATGAGAGTGTCGAGTTTCTTCATGCTTGCTTCATGAACTTTGGGGTTTGTTAAACGTCATCCGTAAATGGGTGGCTATTACGGCGGCTTACGGGTTCATGGAAAAGTATGTTAAGGGACTTGATAGCTCAAGATTGGGATTTGCTCCTCCGACGATGGAGAGATATCTCTGGGCCCTCTCGGTGTTACGGTATCCATCATCGTCTGGCCAGACACTTTGTGATTTGATCACAGGGATGCCGGAACACGGAAATGAGAAAAGAGAACAAAACCGGTAACGAGGTAACTTGCATAGTGGACAAGTTGTTGATCCACGGGGATGCGATGTTTCTCACCTCGGGTATTTGTAACATATCGCGAAGCAACAGGAATAGCACACGACAACTGGAGGTTCACTCGAATATTCATACGTGTGGGTATAGGGGTCAATATGGGTGTCCACGGCTCCGATGTTGATCATTGATCGGAAAGTGTTCCGGGTCATGTCTATATTTCACCGAACCTATAGGGTCACACGCTTAAGGGTCATCTATCTGTTGAATACTAGACGGGGAGTCTGAGAGAAAATCACCGGAAAAGTTTCGGACGAAACGGAAACGTTCCGGAGAGAACACCGGAATAGTTCCGGTGAAACTGAAAAGTTGTTTCAGGGTATTCCATTAAGTCAAATTGGTTCTGGCACACGCCTGGAAATTCTTGGAGGATGCCAGAAGTGTTCTGGAAACTTCTGGGAATTTTCCGAGACAAAAACCGGAAATGTTCCGGAGCAGCCGGAACCGATTTGGTTGCTTTTCGCTGAAGAAACATTGTTCCAAAATTGTTTCGGAATGCGTTCAAAATTATTTTGGTGGGTACTGGAATTGTTCTAGGCACACAGAAATAATTTGGGATTTAACGGACGCAGAAAAATGTCTTCGTGAATAGTGAAAAACAATTTTTGGGCTGATTTACAAATGGGGTTTTTCTTCTAGAAGAAAACCACTTTTGGTGTGTGAAAGGGAGGTGGAGCCCCCCAAGGGGGCTGCACAATTTCGGCCATGGCATGGGGGGGCCCTCCTTGAGGTGTCCTTCCACCTCATGGTGGATATGTTCTACACACCCTTATGTGGCATGTGGTGGAAAGATCCTAGGAAGGTCCTTTTGGTCTTTCCTCTACCCCTTGCTACTCCTATAAATAGAGGTGGAGATTGCTCTCCAAAATCAGATCATGCTTGCTCTCATACACATGCCATTTGACTTGTCTGGCTTCTCTCTCCCTCCCACGAAATAGTTTCGTAGAGCCGAAAGGCTGTCTGGGTTCCGGCAGGAGCTAGTTCTGGACGGCGAAGCCCTGCCGGATAGATGACACCGTATGTGTGCAACTCTGTAGAGAGATCGTAGTTTCGGTCTTAGTTCGAGAGTGCCTCCCGAAGGGCTGTCCAAGTGACCGTCTTAGTTTTGAGGGTCCTCCCGAAGGGCTGCCCGAGTGACCGTCCGGTTTTCGAAGGTCCTCCCGAAGGGCTGTCCGCGACACCGTCCGAGGGACTGTCCGACCGCCTCCCGGAGGGCTGTCCGAGGGGTAGATGAGGGAGTACATCCTCGCGGTTGGGAGGTTGTAAATCCTAGCTGCGGGGATCTGCACCGCCGATCGTCATCGACTCTACTTCCGCTGCGCTACGAGTCGGTAACGAAAAAGATCAAACCTTGTATGCAGTCTCCATAGTGGTCCTGGGCTGGTGCGTAGGTCGGAATTTTTTTGTTTTCTGCCGCGTTCCCCTACAGTAGTATGGTACTGTATTTTGAGAAGCACCAAGACTTCCATATTTGTTTGTTTTAGGCTTGAAATCTCCTCCGAAATGTAATTACAACATCCCGACTTGTTTTGATTTGCAAGACAATAATAATAAAAAATCCCAGCACATAATTATAATTTTAAAAGAATACCAAGACATGAACAGGGTAAATGTTGACGTTTCAATTCTTCTACGCCTCAGAGTATTTCGTATGGAGCTCATCAATGTGTATCATCAGTCTAATTTATTTATGGATTCAGGTCCATAGTAAATTAAATGGGTGATTCATTTTGTTTTTATCTTCCTCTTCTTTCTTTTTGAACTTTTCGAAATCATTCACTATATTAGAGGACATTTGTTGCATTTGAGAATGACAGATAATTTTTTCATTAGAATTTGGTGTATCTATCCATTTCATCAAGAATAATTACTCTGAAACAAAATGCCCTTTAATGAAAAACACAAACGCGGATTGATCTTGATTCCATGGCAAGCAAATTGCTGGTTACCAGACCAAAACATGCCAGACCAGCTTGCAGTTGCGGTTACGACTCTACACGTTTTTTTTGGCGATGGCGTCTAGCCAGAGCTTGGCTGCGATGTTAGGGGAGGCAAAAAGCAAAGTATACATGTTTGGAGGAGCTAATAAGAATACTTTGTTCTAATTATCTCCCCCTACAAAAATTTCCTTCAGCAATTTGTGTTGGGCGGGAGGGGGGGAGGGGGGGGGGGCACACCCCCCTCAGCTATACATATAGCTCTGCCATTGGCGTCTACACAAATTTGGTAGTACCAGACCGGATTGCTGTTGCGGGCAAGACTCTACACTGTTTCTTGTCAATGGCCTCTACACGGTTACTCTCGTATAGATTTCTACCTCGTCTTTGAGATGAGCCCATGCATGTATATAAAGGGCGGGGTTGGACCACCTAAGGTTGCACTTCCGCTACACACGCACCCTATTGTACACGGTCTCTCTCTCTCTCTCTTTCTCTCTCAATCTTGCCACGTTTTCATGCAACAGGTACGGGCACCATGCGTCCTCTTCCCAAGCCAGCTGGAAGCGAGAGCGACGTGCGTCTACTCGGCAGCATCTTCGCGGGCATTGTAGGATTCTTCCTCCTGTACGTCCTCGGACATTGGGTCCTAAGCTCCGTTCAGAAGTTGCTTCGCCGCATGACCATGAGCATCGGCGGCGAGCATGGCTACGGCTTCGACACGCCCATCAACCCTTCTCCTTGGTCGCTGCCGGGCTCGCGGAACGGGATCGCCCCGGACTACTACGGTTTCTTGGACGGCCAGCTGCAGCAGCCGGCACTCTCTCTCTTTTACGAGCTGCTGAGGATGACTCGATGTGAAGATAGTACCCGGTGGCAGCCGATGGCGGAGCCGTGGCAGCTATCGCCCGAGCAGTCGGTCGAGGTGGACATGGTGCTCTATGGCCCAAGGAGTCGGCCCAGGCTGCCGGTCTTCGAGGCCATCTGTGGGACCTCCTAAATGGCGCGGTGTGCGCCAGGGGTTGTGCGAACGGGAATACCCTATTCGACGCATTCTGCGTCGAACAGTCGACGTTTCGCACAGAGAGCTGGCGATCGAGCGGTGAACTGGGCCGGCCCATTACTGTGTTCCGCGTTTCAGGTTTTGGGAACCTTCGAGAGTTTCCCTGTCGGTTTTTTCTGGTTTGGGGAACCTTCTAGAAGGTTCCCTGAACCGGTTTTTTCTGTTTCTGTTTTCTTTTTGGTTTTTTGTTTTTTTTACGTTTTTCTGTCTATTTTTCTACTTTCTTTTCTATTTTCGTTTTTCTTTTCTGTTTCTTTTTTTCTTTTTTTGTTTCTTTTTTATTTTTTAAGTATAATTTTTTTTTAAAGTTCATGTTTCAAAAATTGTTCGGAAACTTAAAAATTTGTTCGCGCATTTAACAAATGTTCATTTTTTAAAAAATGTTCGTGTTTTTGAAAATTGTTCATAAATTCAAAAAATGTTGGCATTTTAAACAAAATGTTCTGCGATTTTAAAAAATGCTCCCGTTCTTCAAATATTGTTCGGAATGGTTTTGTTCAATTTTTTCAGGACTTTTCAAATAATGACCCGGATTTCAAAAAATGTACCTGTTTTCAAAAATTGTTCTCAAATTAAAAAAAAAACTCTTGTTTTCAAATTTTTGTTCACGTATTCAAAAATTGTTCGCATTTCAAATTTGTTTGAGATTTTCAAATTGTTCTCCATTTCGAAATTTGTTCTAAAAATTCAAAATTTGTTCGTGATTTTAAAAATTGTTCCCGTTTTGAAATTTTGCTAACAAATTCGAAAAATGTTCATGTTTACAAAAAAAAGTTCGGAAATTTCAAAATGTGTTCGCATTTCAGAAAATTGTTCGGGTTTGTTTCCTTCCTTTTTCTGTTTTTTCCTTTACTTTTTTCGTTTTTTGTTTCTTCATTTCTTTTCTATCCATTTTAATTGTTCTTTCTCAAATTTATTTTTCGTTTTAAAAAATGTTCGAAATTTTGTTCATTTTTTTTTTCATAAAATGCTTCTGTTTTCCAATTTTGTTCACATATTCCAAAAAAAATAAGAATTACAAAATTCGTTTCCTTTGTTTCAGAAAATGTTCGGAAATTCAAAAAATGTTCGCCTTTTTAAATTTTGTTCACAAACCAAAAAAATATTTTGGTTTCAAAAAAAGTTCCTGTTTTCAAAATTTGTTCAGAAATTCAGAAAATGTTAATATTTCAAAATTTGTCCACAAAATAAAAAAATGTTAGTATTTTAAGATTTTGTTCACAAATTCAAAAATGTTTGGGAATTGGTCACAAAGTCAAAAAATGTTCCTGTTTTCAAATTTTGTTCAAAATTCAAAAAACATTCATGTTTTAATTTTGTTTTCACAAATTAGAAAAATGTTTGCATTTTTACACTGGCTATGGACGCCCTGCCCTGGCGGAAGGGCTTGTCTTCGATCCCTCGCCTAGAGGTTTTATTGAATTTTACGAACTGGTTTTATTTGTTGCTGCTGATTGTAGTTTATTTAGGATTCGCGCTGCTAATCTATCACAAAAGCTAGCTAGTCGCGGTGGTAATGCATCGCACGCATCTGCAGGAGGTCACGGGTTCGATTCCTATCGACAGCTCTCTTTTTTGGGATTTTTCATTCCGCGAAGGCTGCTACAGCGAATAGGCCGGCCCATGTAAGCTGCCTTCTGTGCGAAACTGCGACTTCTTGCCGCAATATGCGGCATATAGGAGGTCCCGTGCGAACGCGCACCCTCGCTTCCCCTAGCACGCCAGTTTGGGCCGGCCGATTTGCGGGGCTGGACGCCCCCTGTTTTTTTTTTCGTTTTTTACTTTTCCCTTTTTAATATCTGTTTTTGTTTTATTCCATGTTAACATAATTCGGGATTACAAAAAGGTTCTAAAATATCAAAAAATGTGAATTAAGAATTGTCAAAAACAGTTCTTGAATTCAAAAATGTTCACGATTTTAAAAGAAAGAACATTTTTTGAATTTTAATGAGTATTTCTTTATATTGACAAACAATTTTTTGAATCAAAAACAGTTCTTGACCTGTTCTTGAATTCAAAAACGCCGTCTGGCTTCGTATGACCTGCTGGCGTGGCATACCTGGCGCACTGTCAGCCTCTGATTCCGCGCCGGCGCGGCGCGCGCAAGCCTTTTTTGCAGAAAACACCTTAGCTTGTTTCGTATTTACATAAAAAAGCCCCTACGACGGCGGGAACAGGTAGGCCTCGTACTTTTGCCCAAAGGGTCCTCAAAAACGCGACTGCAGAAAACACCTCAGTCTGACAATTGTCAAACCAGTCAACCTCATAATCCATGTATGTCTTGTTTGTATCACTGCCACAAAAGAAACCCCTGTGGTGGATCTCAACAGTGAATAGACTATCAAAATCTCCTGCACTGTAAAAGAGGTCATAACAGTGAGTACATTTAAACAGTAGTCCACACTAATTTCAGTTAACAAATGAGGCCTCTTAACAAATGCAGTGAACACTTTCAGTCACCATGTTCAATTGACAAGTTCAAATGTCATGTTCAGTTAACAAATACAGCAGTCCTCCTAACAAGTTCAAATCAAACTTCAGCAATGTCGCGTTCAGTTAACACACTGCAGCAACTTCAATTCACACTGTACACATTCAGACTTTTTGAAAGCTTCAAGTACCAGCAGGACACATGATGAAATATCTAACAAATAATGACCCCCAATGAAACCCTAGAACAATTTACATGGAGGGATCTCATTCCTCTGATCATCGTTTTCTACGGATAAAGCAACCTCCTTGATAACCCCCAATTAAACCCTAGCAAGATTCCGCAAACAGGGGCCCAACAACCATCGATAGGTAATGCCTACGTCCAGAACGCGCTACACACGACGTGTACATACGAGAATCAAACCTGATCGCCCTACCCCATGAACCCTAACTACGTGGGAAGACAGAGGAGGGAGACGAAGCGGTGAGGAGTGGGAATGAATGAGTAGCGTTTTTTAGGACCCTTTAGGCAAAAGTACGAGGCCTACCTGTTCCCGCCGTTGCAGGGGCTTTTTTACGTAATTACGAAACAAGCTAAGGTGTTTTCTACAAAAATGGCTCGCGCGCGCCGCGCTGAGCGGAATCAGAGGCTGACAGTGGGCCAGGTATGCCATGCCAGCAAGTCATACGAAGCCAGACGGGATTTCTGACCGTATGTGCACGTAAATGCAAGTTATGTGACTACAACGACGTATTTTGCAAGTTTTAGCACTAAACTGAACATCAGACGCAAGTTTTGTAACTGCCAGTGATATTACCTCTAATATATATTATCAAGTTGCATGCCAATTGGTGTACTTAGTAGCACTTACTTCCAACCTGTGATATAAACATGTCTTCTTTATTGTTGATTTGCCCCAATTGGGGTAGGATCTCAGTAACTGATGCTATTGGTCCTACGACACCTACAAATGCAACCATCAATTGCATACCAGGTTTTCTTTTTTGCCTTGACACACTCCGTTGCTTCTGCATGAATGGCACTCTGGACATGCTGGAGCTGTACGTCCTGTAGCCGCCACTATAAACAATCATGCTCCATCCCCCATGACAAATTCCCATGCATCAGTGCTTAAGTTCTCGTTAAACACCGCGTCCATGTTCACCTTTACGAAGCCCGTTCCTGGTGGCTGCCATTTAAAAAAAGAACATGCAACTTTTTTTTGAGGGAAAAAGGGAGCGGCTATAGGTCAGTCAACTTAATTCTGAATTTGGGTCAGTCGATTTTGATCTTTTGTCCTGATCTAAAGATCAGAACCAACTTCTGGTCAAACTGAATCGACTGACCCAAATTATGATTCAGTCGATCAGCCCAGTCCACCGAACTAAAGACAAAGCATGAAAACTGGCAGCCTAGTCCATCCGGCCTACTTCAGAAAGAAAGAAAGTAGAAAGAGGCTTACGCACAAAAACCCAAAACCCTCTAGTTTAACACTACTCCACCTTGACAGAACAGCAGCATAAATCTCTAGGTCACACTTTCTTTCCTTTCATTCTCTTCTTCCTTCATCTTCTCTCACGAACGAACGCCGCCGCCGCCATGAACACCTCAAATCTGAAAGAACACCATGAAAAAGGGGATTACAAACGAAGGTAATCCTTGTTGGCTTCTCCGAATCAAAATTTCTCTCCTCCAAATGCACTAGCTGGAAAATTTAAGAATGAAATTTACTTAGACACTATAGTAGACCTGAAGGAGATTTCAAAATCATGAATTCAGAGGATCAAAAATCATATGTCATAGTTGTAGAAATAATTCTATACTTGAATGATTACACTACCTAAAACCTAAAATCAAAAGAATAAATAACAGAAGAAATAAAAACATATTAATGCACAAAAAAATTCAGAGTAGCAGAAATATTTCTATACTAGAATGAGTACTCTTCCTAAATACTAAAATCAAAACAAAAAAAAAAAACACACAGAGATGCAGAAACATTTCTATACTATAACGAATACCCTTCCTAAGAACGAAAAACAAAAGAGTAAAGTTGTTATATGTTTTTAAATTATTGCTTGAATGATTACACTACCTAAAAACTAAAATAAAAAGAATAAATAACAGAAGAAATGAAAACAAATTAATGCACAAAAAAATTCAGAGTAGCAGAAATATTTCTATACTAGAATGAGTACCCTTCCTAAATACTAAAATCAAAAGAATAAAACACAGAGATGCAGAAACATTTCTATACTATAATGAATACCCTTCCTAAGAACTAAAAACAAAAGAATAAATTGTTGTATGTTTTTAAATCATTGCGTTACTGAAATACTTATTTTTTCCTTCCAATTGCACATGCAAGTTGCACAAAAGGATCCTAAGCAACTCCAAGCACGAGGAGGAGCAACTGATGAATTGTATAAGGTGAACAAAATAAGAATAGCTAATTCTGCAGCAACATCAAAGGACTACATAGTTGTTTCCTTCCTTCACACAATTTCTAATTTCTTGAAAAAATGTTTACACAAACAGAGCAAGGAAGAACAACTACATCTACAAAATGAACAAGGATGGTCAAACAATAAGGTAACATAGCACATAGAGTGCATACCATCATACATATTTTAGATACTATCAAACAAGCAAAGCATACACTCATTTTAAGTACTAAATATCCTTTAATCTTTTATGCAGGTGCCAAATATTGCAGAGGTAAGCATCAACAGTAAAACTTTCAAAATAAGAAATTTGAAAATATCCTTGCATGTATTCATTTGGAAATATCAAGTTGTGGGATTTTCTCCTAAAATTGCACAAGCAGGAATCATAGCTTGCTCAACTTACTAAAGAACAACTCTGACAAGAGGTAGCATACAATCTTTACTTTAACAAATGTCATTTTGTAGTTATCAGAAAGTTTGAACTATGACACAATGTTTGACAAGAGATGAGGATAATCTAAATGCACAAGTCAACACTACACTATTACTGTCTGATTTTGACATACCGGAAGAGAGTGAAAATCTCACTGAAGGCAACAACAATGTGAAACAACCACAAGGAATTGACAGCAACAAAATGCAAGAGAAACTATCCCAGGAAGATATCGACATATTCCTGGAAAATAAGATAGACAACCAAAAATGCACACTAATAAATCTGGAATTGCGGTACATGCGTAGCAGCAACAACCACAAAACATATAGTAAAATACTAGTATTAGTACAAAATTAAGAATATTATGTTGTGGTCATTTTAAAAGTTGCAACACAACATTGACAGCAACTTCAACTCTCATAAAAGAAACAAAAATTATGAAACCTAAGATAGCTAACATCCTTTGAAATAGCATACTAAATCAAATGGTATGACTAAAATTGCACAACATTGATATAAATCAAATGGTATGACTAAATTGCACAACATTGATATAAATCTTGCAGCATAACAAACACAGCAAGTTCTATTTCATGTTGCAGCACGGTATATGAAGAGATCAAGCACCACTACATTATAAAAAAAAGTACTATATCATTTTGAAGCAAGGTAAAAAATTACACAACAAATATATAAAACTTGCATCATAATGAAGAGAGCAAATACAACTTCATTTTGAAGCAAGATATATCAACTATTCAACTAGGAATAGTACTATAAAGAACAAGTTGAACCGATTGGCAAAATCCAATCATTCCTAAAAGTGCAACCACAAATTGCAACACAATAATTATAAACTTCCAACAAAAGATTAACAACAACATCAACTATAAAACCTAGAGATCTAGCATAGGTACTTTGGTATAAAAAATACACAAAGGTATAGGACATTGTCTATAATTGCACAATAATTATTCAAAACTTGCACAATATCATTGACAGCAACTACAAGTTCATCCAACAGCATGTACATACCTGCCTTCATAGGTAACAATATAACACCTAAGAACTCACTATCACAGTAGCAATCTCACAACATTAGACCAAAAACAACAGGCATTATAGATAACTGAACAGAAAAAGAAGCGAATTTGGGGATTTAAACAGAGCACAGAACAATCTGACAAATCAAAAAAGCTACACACTTAATTAAACAACAACAAAGTCACAACAAATCAACTAAACTATAGAAGATCTAATCCATCAACTAAGCTAGCATAGATCTAATCCATCAACAATGAACCCTAACCATGCATCTCATACACAAAACAAATCACAGACACCGACATCACCATGCACGGCCACGGCTACAGCGCCGGGTTGCAGCAACAACACTGCTGCGACCACCCCTTGAAGCACTGACGATGCTCCATTGAAGCACCGACAATGCTCCGGTGGGCCGGCAATGCTTCAACACAACACCGGTGATGCTTCGTTGCAGCACCGACAATGCTCCGGTGTCCCCGACGATGCTCCATTGCAGCACTGGTGATGCTCCGACGGCCCCGACGATGCTCCATTACAGCACCGACGAGGTTTTGCCGGCCCGAAAATGCTCCATTGCAGCACCCGTGAGGTTCCGGTGTCCGATGTTGCTCCATCGTAGCACCGGTGATGCTCCGACGTCTCGAGAATGCTCCATCACAACAACGGCGACGCTCCGTTGCACCACCGACAACCACCAACGAGTGATGCGTCGCAACGTCTGTGTCCCTCTCCGCATCGTGAGTGCTCCATCGCAGCACCGGCCACGCCAACGGCTGATGGAGCAAAGACACGTCGCCGGGGGGCTCACAGCAGAGGCCTGCCCCACGGCCCACACTTCGCACCGCCCGGAGTGAACGACAGCGACCTCGCAACACCGCTTGCTGTGAGCCGCAGCGCAATGATACGTCCAATTTGCATCATGATTTCCTACTGTTATTTATAATGTATTTGGTCATTATTTCACTTTATGATACAATTCTTATGACTTTTCTCTCTTAATTTGCATAATTTATATGAAAAGGGAGAATACCGGCAGCTGGAATTCTGGACCTGAAATAGCTACAGCAGAGATACCTATTCTATAGAGCTCCAAATGACCTGAAATTTTACAGAGATTTTTTATTGAATATATAAAAAATACTGGAGAAAAGAAATAGCAGAGGGGACCCACCAGTTGCTCACAAGTCACAAGGCAACAGGGCGCCCCCTGGGGCACGCCCTGATGCCTTGCGGGGCCCACAGCTGGCCTCTGGTCCCCTCCTTCTGCTATATAAGCTCATTTTCCCTAAAAAATTATAGAGAAGACTTTCGGGACGAAGCGCCGCCGTCTCGAGGCGGAACCTGGGCAGGAGCACTTTTGCTCTCCGGCGGAGTGATTCCGCCGGGGATACTTCCCTCAGAGAGGGGGAAATCGAAGCCATCGACATCACCAACAATCCTCTCATCATGGGAGGACCAATCTTCATCAACATCTTCACCAGCACCATCTCATCTCAAACCCTAGTTCATCTCTTGTATTCAATCTTTGTCCCAAAACCTCAGATTGATACCTCTGGGTTGCTAGTAGTGTTGATTACATCTTGTAGTTGATGCTAGTTGGTTTATTTGGTGGAAGATTATATGTTTAGATCCTTAATGATGTTCAATACCCCTCTGATCTTGAACATGAATATGATTTGTGAGTAGCTACTTTTGTTCTTGAGGACATGGGAGAAGTCTTGTTATAAGTAATCATGTGAATTTGGTATTCGTTCGATATTTTGATGATATGTATGTTGTTGCTTCCTTTAGTGGTGTCATGTGAACGTCAACTACATGACACTTCACCATACTTGGGCCTAAGGGAAGGCATTGTGGAGTAATAAGTAGATGATGGGTTGCTAGAGTGACAGAAGCTTAAATCCTAGTTTATGCGTTATTCTGTAAGGGGCTGGTTTGGATCCATATGTTTCATGCTATGGTTAGATTTATCTTAATTCTTCTTTCATAGTTGCGGATGCTTGTGTGAGCGGGTAATCATAAGTGGGAGGCTTGTTCAAGTAAGAAAAGCACCCAAGCACCGGTCCACCCACATATCAAATTATCAAAGTAGCGAACGCGAATCAAAAAAACATGATGAAAGTGACTAGATGAGAATTCCCATGTGTCCTCGAGAACGCTTTTCTTTATATAAGAGACCGTTCCGGCTTGTCCTTCGCTATAAAAAGGATTGGGCCACCTTGCTGCACTTTTGTTACACTTGTTACTTGTTACTTGTTACGAATTATCTCGCTACAAAACTATCGGTTACCGCTACTTTCAGTGCTTGCAGAAAACAACTTGCTGAAAACCGCTTAGCATTTCCTTCTGCTCCTCGTTGGGTTCGACACTCTTACTTATCTAAAGGACTACGATTGATCCCCTATACTTGTGGGTCTTCAAGACTCTTTTCTGGCACCGTTACCGGAGAGTGAAGCGCCTTTGGTAAGTGGAATTTGGTAAGGAAACATTTATATTACGTGTTGAAATTTACTGTCACTTGTCAATATGGAAAGTAATCCTTTGAGGGGTTTGTTCGGGGTATCTTCATCTCGACCGGAAGCATTAAGAGTTGCCCCTCAACCTACTGAACCTACTGAAAATATTTATTATGAAATTCCTTCGGGTATGATAGAAAAACTGCTGGCTAATCCTTATGCAGGAGATGGAAAGGTACATCCTGATATGCACTTGATATATATAGATGAGATTTGTGGATTGTTTAAGCTTGCAGGTATATCCGAGGATGGAGTTAAGAAGAAGGATTCCCTTTATATTTGGAGGGAAAGGCATTGACATGGTATAGGCTATTGGATGATACTGGAACATGGGATTGGAACCGGTTGAAGCTGGAATTTCACGCGAAGTTTTATCCTATGCATTTGGTTCATCGTGATTGAAATTATATATATAATTTTTGGCCTCGTGAAGGAGAAAGTATCGCTCAAGCTTGGGGGAAGCTTAAGTATATGATGCACACATGCCCCAATCATGAGCTCTCAAGAGAAATAATTATACACAACTTTTATGCTCGGCTTTCTCATAATGATCAATCCATGCTCGATACTTCGTCTAGTGGTTCCGTTATGAAGAGGGCTATTGAATTCAAATGGGATCTTCTGGAGAGAATTAAACGCAACTCTGAAGATTGGGAAATCGACAAAGGTAAAGAGTCAGGTATAAATCTTAAGTTCGATTGTGTTAAATCTTTTATGGACACTGATGCTTTTCATAAGTTTAGTGCTAAATATGGACTTGATTCTGAGATAGTAGCTACTTTTTGTGAAACATTTGCTGCTCATGTTGATCTCGCTAAGGAGAAATGGTTTAAGTTTCATCCACCTATTGAATTAAAAGAAGAACCTACTATAGCTAAAGAGGAAATACTCATTTATAATGTTGATCCAGTTGCGCCTACTGCTTATATTGAGAAACCTCCTTTTCCTGTTAGGATTAGGGAACATGCTAAAGATTCAACTGTGGTTAATAAAAGTAATATTAAACCAATTAAATCCTCTGAACAAATTAAAGTTGAACCTAATATTGCAATGGTAAAAGATTTATTAGTTGATAATATTGATGGGCATGTTATTTACTTTTGCGAAGAGGCTGCTAGAATTGCTAAACCTGTTAGGAATGAACGAGACGTGTTAGATAAGAACAAGCCTGTAGTTTGCATGCCTGTTGTTTCTATTAAAATTGCAGACCGTTGCTATCATGGTTTATATGATATGGGTGCTAGTGTGAGTGCTATCCCTTTCTCTTTATATCAAGAAATCATGAATGAAATTGCACCTGTTGAGATTGAGGATATTGATGTCACTATTAAGCTTGCAAATAGAGATACTATTACACCACTTGGGATTGTTTGAGATGTTGAAGTCTTGTGTGGTAAGATCAAATACCCTACTGATTTCTTAGTACTTGGTTCACAACAAGATAATTTTTGTCCCATTATATTTGGTAGATCTTTCTTCAATAATGTTAACGCTGAAATTGATTGTACTAAAGAAAAGGTTAGAGTTAAGTTTGGTGATATATCTCATGAGTTCAATTTCTCTAAGTTTCGTAGACAACCTCATGATAAAGAATTACCTAATAAAGATGAAATTATTGGTCTTGCCTCTATTGCTGTACCTCCTGCTGATCCTTTAGAACAATATTTGCTAGAACATGAAAACGATATGCATATGAATGAAAGAAATGAAATAGATGAAATATTCTTTAAACAAGCACCTATTCTGAAACATAATTTGCATGTTGAAACTTTGGGAGATCCTCTTCCACCTAAGAGTGATCCTGTGTTTGAATTAAAGAAACTACCTGATACACTTAAGTATGCTTATCTTGATAAAAAGAAAATATATCATGTTATTATTAGTGCTAACCTTTCAGAGAATGAAGAAAAGAGATTACTTAAAACTCTGAGGAAGCACCGTGCTGCTATTGGATATATTCTTGACGATCTTAAGGGCATTAGTCCCACTTTATGCCAACACAAGATTAATATGGAGCCAGATGCTAAACCAGTTGTTGATCATCAAAGAAGATTAAATCCTAAAATGAAGGATGTGGTAAGAACTGAAATATTAAAGCTTCTGGAGGCAGGTATAATTTATCCTAGAGCTGATAGTAGATGGGTAAGTCCTGTTCATTGTGTTCCTAAGAAAGGAGGCATTACTGTTGTTCCTAATGATAAAAATGAACTTATCCCACAAAGAATTGTAACTGGTTATAAGATGGTAATTGATTTCAGGAAATTAAATAAAGCTACTAGGAAAGATCATTACCCCTTGCCTTTTATTGATCAAATGTTAGAAATATTATCTAAACATACACACTTTTGCTTCCTAGATGGATATTCTGGTTTTTCTCAAATACCTGTATCAAAAGAAGATCAAGAGAAAACCACTTTTACTTGTCCTTTTGGAAATTATGCTTATCGTCGTATGCCTTTTGGTTTATGTAATGCACCTATTACCTTTCAAAGATGCATGACTGCTATATTCTCTGACTTTTGTGAAAAGATTGTTGAGGTATTCATGGATGATTTTTCCGTTTACGGAACTTCTTTTGATGATTGCTTAAGCAACCTTGATCGACTTTTGCAGAGATGTGAAGAAACTATCTTGTCTTGAATTGGGAGAAGTGCCACTTTGTGGTGAATGAAGGTATAGTCCTTGGGCATAAAATTTCTGAAAGAGGTATTGAGGTAGACAAAGCTAAAGTTGATGCAATTGAGAAAATGCCATGTCCTAAAGATATCAAAGGTATAAGAAGTTTCCTAGGTCATGCTGGTTTCTATAGAAGGTTTATAAAAGATTTCTCTAAAATTTCTAGGCCTCTTACTAATCTCTTGCAAAAAGATGTTCCATTTGTTTTTGATGATGATGGCGTAGAAGCCTTTGAAATACTTAAGAAAGCCTTAATATCTGCACCTATTGTTCAACCACCAGATTGGAACCTACCCTTTGAAATTATGTGTGATGCTAGTGATTATGCTGTTGGTGCTGCTCTAGGGCAAAGAGTTGATAAGAAATTAAATGTTATCCATTATGCTAGTAAAACTCTAGACAGTGCTCAAAGAAATTATGCTACTACTGAGAAATAATTTTTAGCAGTTGTGTTTGCATGTGATAAGTTCAGATCTTACATTGTTGATTCAAAAGTAACTGTTCACACTGATCATGCTACTATTAAATATCTTATGGAAAAGAAAGATGCTAAACCTAGACTTATTAGGTGGGTACTTTTATTACAAGAATTTGATTTGCATATTGTTGATAGAAAAGGAGCTGAAAATCCAGTAGCGGATAATTTGTCTAGGATGGAAAATGTTCTTGATGACCCACTGCCTATTAATGATAATTTTTTTGATGAGAAATTAGCTGTTATAAATGCTTCCCGCACTAGTCCTTGGTATGCAGACTATGCTAATTACATTGTTGCTAAATATAGCCCACCTAGTTTTGCCTACCAACAAAAGAAAAAGTTCTTCTTTGATTTAAGACATTACTTTTAGGATGACCCACATTTATATAAAGAAGGAGTAGATGGTATTATTAGACGTTGTGTACCTGAGCATGAAGAGGAACAAATCCTATGGAAGTGTCACTCCGAGGCATACGGAGGACACCATGCAGGAGACAGAACTGCACACAAGGTATTACAGTCTGGTTTTTATTGGCCTACTCTTTTCAAAGATGCACGTAAGTTTGTCCTCTTTTGTGATGAATGTCAAAGAACTGGTAATATTGGTAGACGTCAGGAAATGCCTATGAATTATTCACTTGTTATTGAACCATTTGACGTTTGGGGTTTTGATTATATGGGACCTTTTCCTAAATCCAATGGGTATACACATATTCTTGTTGCTGTTGATTATGTTACTAACTGGGTAGAAGCTATTCCAACTAGTAGTGCTGATCACAACACCTCTATTAAAATGCTTAAAGAAGTTATATTCCCTAGGTTTGGAGTCCCTAGATACTTGACGACTGATGGTGGTTCACATTTTATTCATGGCGCTTTCCGTAAACTTCTTGCTAAATATGATGTTAACCATAGAATTGCATCCCTTATCATCCTCAGTCTAGTGGTCAAGTTGAATTGAATAATAGAGAAATAAAGTTAATTTTGCAAAAGACCGTTAATAGATCCAGGAAGAATTGGTCTAAGAAACTTGATGATGCATTATGGGCTTATAGAACTGCTTATAAAAATCCTATGGGTATGTCTCCATATAAAATAGTCTATGGAAAAGCATGTCATTTACCTCTTGAACTAGAACATAAGGTATATTGGGCAATTAAAGAACTTAATTATAATTTTAAACTTGCCGGTGAAAATAGGTTGTTTAATTTGATATTAGCCTTTAGATGAATGGAGAGCCCAAGCCTATGAATGATTGAGGAAAAAAGACAAAAAAAGGAGAGAAAAATGCATCCCGTCCCTTGGCGGATCCTCGTCTTAGGATGTAGCTTTGGAGTGATTGAGGAAAAAAGACAAAAAAAGGAGAGAAAAATGCCCCCGACATTTTACTTTTTGATTTCAAAATCTTTTTATATTTATAAATATAAAATATTGGTAGACATGCAATTGCCCCCTCCTCCACAAAACATCACAAAGTTGCATTTGCGTTAAAGACGTGTAATTGTAGTTGGGGCGACACTTGTAGTTGCATGCTTAGTGGCAGACATGTAACCGTCATCCCTCCCTCAAGAAAACACTAATGAGTTGCCGTTGTGTGGAAGACATGCAGTTGCATAGCTGGGGCAACACTTGCAGTTGCGTCTCTAGTGGTAGTCATGCAAATGCAAGCCCCCCGCCCCTTACAAAATACCACAAAGTTACAGTCAGGGGTGACGCTTGCAGTTACATGCTTACTGGCAAACATGTAACTGCCACCCGATAAAACACAACAAAGTTGCAGTCGGACACAACACTTGCAGTTGCATGCCCAGTGGCAAACATGCAACTGCTCCCTCCCCGACAAAAGACCACAAAGTTCAAGTTGCATTGAGGACATGCAGTTACAATCTGGACACGCCACATGCAGTTACGTGCCGAGTTGCAGACATGCAACAACACCCCCTCCCCAAAACACCACAAAGTTGTAGTCAGGTCAACACTTGTAGTTGCATGCTTAGTGGCAGACATGCAACTGCCCATCCTGATAAAAACACCATGGAGAGTTTCAGTCGTGTTGAAGACATGCAGCTGTAGTCGAAGGCGACACTCGCAATTGCATGTCTAGTGGCAGACATGCAATTTCCACTCCCGATAAAACACCACAGAGTTGTAGTCAGGGGACACTTGCAGTTGCATGACTAGTGGCAAACATGCAAATGCCCCCTCCCCGATAAAATACCACAGAGTTGCAGCCACGTTGAACACATGCAGTTGCAGTTGGGGCATGACACATGCAATTGTGTGCCTAATTGCAGAATGCAACGACCCCCCCCCCCCCGCCCCGGTGATTAAACAACACATAGTTGTAGTCGGGGGCAGCACTTGTAGTTGCATACCTAGTGGCAGACATGCAACTACCCCTCCCTGATAAAAAAACACCACATAGTTGCAGACGTGTTGAAGACATGCAGTTGCAATCGGGGCCGACACTTGCAGTTGCATGCCTGGTGGAAGACATGCAACTGCCACTCCCGATAAAACATGACAGAGTTGCAGTCTAGGCGACACTTGCAGTTCATGTCTAGTGGTAAACATGCAACAATCCCCTCCTTGAAAAAACACCACAGAATTGCAGTCACGTTGAAGACATGTACTTGCAGTTGGGGCATGACACTTGCTGTTGTGTGCCTAGTTATCATTGAGTTGAAGACATGCAGATGCAATCAGGGGCGATTGTGCAACCAGATGAAAAATGTTTTGAATTTTAAAAAATGAATGTTTTTGTTTAATATTTTTCTGAAAAAAGTAGCAAGAATCATGTCATCGGCAAGAAAAAGGTTTAAAAGGATAAAAAAGAAAAACAAGAAGAAAAAAATGAGAATACAAATGGAAAACAGGTTGGCAATGAATATGGACGAAAAAACGTCTAAAATCACTAAGAAAATAGAGAAAACGAGAAAAATGAGATAAAAAGGAAAAAACAAATAAAAATGAAAAAACCAAACAAAGAAGAAGGCCCCCCTCCCGCATCTTGCACCCAGCTCACCGCGCATAACCTGCCCCGACATGTGAAAAGCAAGCCAAAAGAATAGACCAACCCAGTTCGTTCTATACAGGCCGATTTGACATGAAACAAGAAGGATGCACAAATCTTGAAGCAACATCGATCTAATAGCCAAGGAGTCGACTAAGACTTGGCTAAAACCTAGTCGACAGAACACAAAAATAAATAATATAAAGAAAATATATAGAAAATGGATCTTTTTAATAATGAGCACTCCTACTAGGCCTTCCCATGCACTCAGCCTCCCACACCTCCCTAGTTGCTCGTGGGTTGTGCTCATTGGAGTTACACATGTGAGGTGAAGCATTTGCAGTTGCACACGAATGACGGTCATGAAACTTGATGAAAATAATAATATAAAATCTATGCAATTGTAAAAGAACAATGGATAGAAAAAAATAAGAAGGAAAAAAAGGAAAACGAAAAAATGTTTGAACAAAATAATAATAACAATTCACCGGTGAAAACGGATCGCTAACCGGATTAACAGTTCACGAGATAGATCATTTTGAAAATTTGAATTTAACAATTAATGCGGTTATGTCAGCATGAGGTGGAAGATTCCTGCATGCATGCTTGTGTTTTCTCTATTAGAAAAATCCCATTGGAGAACCGTCGCACGGAAGAGCATGCGTGCACATGTGTGCAAATTAGATTTTTTCCCATTTTTCATTTTAAAACATGGTGGATGGCTATCTAGATCCAGGATAATATCTCTCTCATAGTTGTACAGTTTTTTTTTCTCAGGATAATATGTAAAGAAACTTCTCTCATATTTTTCTCCTTCTCCATGTTAATGAGTGTCGGAACTCGGATTCCGGGGACCCTGGTTCGAACTCTGGGGGCCGCTTGCTGCCTAACAGCTCGATGGTGACCACGGCGAGGCTACGGCGATAGCATGCTCACACGTGAGGCACGACAGGGGACACGAGAACTACCCAGGTTCGGGCCACCATGCGGTGTAAAACCCTACTCGTGCTTGTGTTTGGGATTATTGTGGGCAAGAGAGTTCTCATGTACAGGCTTGAGGAAGAAGGAAGCGATCCCCTTCAACGGTGGCAGCACTGCCCCTTTTATAGCCGCCTTGCTCCTCTTCCCTCGAAAATGTTGACGGGAAGGGTAGCCACACAACGGCGGTTTGAAAGGGGACAAGCGCCTAGGCGTATCCTGACAAAAGGCGGTCTTCGCCTGCAAAGGTGCTATCCATGACGCGTTGGTGGGCTCGATGATGACCTCCGCCCTGCGCGCCTTATCGTCCTGGTCTTCATACACCAAAAGGGCAAGCTTTGGGACTTGCTTTGCAGGAGGGGAGCTGGTGCTGCTCCTTTATCACCAAAGAGGAAATCCTCCCTGGCCGCGCCTGCTGGTACGGCCCTGCCGCTGTCGTCGTCTTGCGGGGATGCATCATCCACGTGGTGGGTGCGTGATCGCTAGGTTGGCGCCAGGCGGCGCCCCGCTTGAGTGGCTTCAGGAGGCTGCCTCGGGAGGCCGCTTCGCGAGGGGGCCTCGCGAGGCCTCCTGCTGATGCCGAGTCTTCGGTGGGTCCGCTCCTTGAGGAGGGAGGGTCCCCATGGGGCCGGTGCCTCGCGAGGCGACTGGCTTCGGGATGTCCGTAGCTAGGCCGCCTGTTGGGCCTTCACTAGGCGTTGCCTCCTGGGCCGTAGGCAGATGGCCCGTGGTACCCTGGTTCCCACTGGGCCCACAGTAGCCCCAAGGCCCACGACGCGCCCGTTCCGCCCGTTTGGGAACGACACAGCGCGGGGCTTAAGACTGCCGGGCCCAGGCAGGGACGCGTGGCACGCGACGAGATGTGGGGTGCCCCCACTTCCCCCACTACGCCGGGGAACGCGTCGGTGCTGCCATAAAGCAAACCCGCGCGGGGCGCAGGGCCTTCATTGCCTGCCTTCGCACTCCTCTCCTCGCCTCCCTTCGTCTTCCTCACGCACTGCTTCTAGCAACCTCCTCATCTCCTCGATCAAAGCTTCCCCACGCATCCATGGCACCCCCAAAGAAGGGTAGGGCGAAGGCGGCGGACGTGGTGGACGCGGAGCTGGCGCCCGCCCTGGCCAGATCCACCATCGTCAACGCCGAGGGGCTCGACAAGGTGCGCCCGATGACCGCCGCCACCACCAATGAGTGGAAGGCCACCAAGATTTGGCCGGGATCGCGCCGCCCCGCCGACCTCGACGCCACCACCATTCCCCTCTATCTCCATACGATCTTCACCGGCCTGCTGCCGCCCTTCTCCGACTTCTTCAACGCCATCCTCTCACACTACCAAATCCACGCGCTCCACCTCCAGCCCAACTCCGTCCTTCTCCTCTCCATCTTCGCCTACTTCTGCGAAGCCTTTGTGGGCGTGATGCCCTCGTTGGCGCTCTTCCGCCACTTCTATAGCTTGCGGCTTGATACGTCTCCAACGTATCTATAATTTTTGATTGTTCCATGCTATTATAATATCAATCTTGGATGTTTTTATATGCAATTGTATGCAATTTTATATCATTTTTTGGGACTAACCTATTAACCCAGTGCCTAGTGCCAGTTTATGATTTCTGCTTGTTTTTGGCTTTTCAGAGAAATAGTACCAAATGAAGTCCAAATGCCACAAAACTTTTTGGAGATTTTTTTCTGGACAAAAGAAACCTGGGAAGCTTCGGGAGGAGGCCAGAAGCCTCACGGAGGCTTCACAAGGCACTAGGGCTAAATAGCCTTGACATTAGGCATATTTGTCAATGAGATAGAATTGCCTAATGGGCTAAAGCCAAAAATACATATTGACAAGATGCTAAAACAGTTTAGCATAAGAACGCCAAGGAGTGATTCTTGCCAAAGTCACATGGAAAGGGTTTTTGCAAGACTCGGCGTCCCAAAACACTGATGAGCGAAATACATGATGGAGATTCCACACACTTTCGTGTTTGGATTAATCATGTATTCCATGGTATGTAAAACAACCAGATATGTCCGATACTCCCAAGCTGTTGCGAGTATAGATACCAAAGTGATCAAAGTACTAATCATAGGACAACAGTGAAAAATGTCATTGAGTACTGGAGTAGCACTGATGACATGTTTTCTCGCAAGCAGAGATTATGAAGTGCTCGTTGTAAGTAATTGCATCGATGCAGTCTTCATCAATACTCCATGCGATTTTCGATTTAAGTTAAGGGTTTTGTGTAATACACAATCTGGTGGCACGGTGTTTGGAAATCGTTCCAAACAGGTTACTGTGGCAAATTCTATAACAAAGGCTAAGTATGTTGCCGCTTTCAAAGCGACATAGAAGATGTTGAATCGTATAGTTCATTCATGAACTTAGTATAATTCCAAGATGGCTTTGGTCAATGGAACACTATTGAAGATAGTTGCTCCATAGCTCAGTTTGAGGAATCAAGATTTGACCAGTGATTCACATATATACGAAGCCAAGTCCACACAAAATATGAATTTTGTGAAAGCGTGAAAGCGCGAGGAATTGCAGAGATACACACGGAACTGAAGTTGTCATATCCGTTGGACATCAGACTATACCACAAGCAAAGAATGTTTTACACCGGTATGCCATAGGTGTAAAGTGCATCAGCATTGACTAGATTATTGACTCTAGTGCAAGTGGGAGTCTGTAGGAGATATTCCCTAGAGGCAATAATAAATGTTATTATTTATCTCCATGTTTGTAGTTAAGTTTATATTCCGTGCTATAACTGCTATGGTTCTCGAGTCTGCAATAACCACGAGGCTCGGAGGAAGACTCATATACACGTGTGGAATAATAAACGGTAAAATGTATTCCTAGTCTGGCCTCTAAGACTAGCTCAAGTGTTGCATGATGGTTCTGTTTTCCTGATCATGGGCATGCCTATGCTGGCAACTTTGAGGGCACAATGTTAGGAGAACTCTTGTGTTGAATCGACCCGAATTGATGTTATGCTATGAGATACATTCGTCACAAGTTAATGGTTAATAACACAGAGATGGTTTACGTTTGCATAATTCCTTAGACCATGAGAGTATCGAGTTTCTTCATTCTTGCTTCATGAACTTTGGGGTTTGTTAAACGTCATCCGTAAATGGGTGGCTATTACGGCGGCTTACGGGTTCATGGAAAAGTATGTCAAGTAACTTGATAGCTCAAGATTGGGATTTGCTCCTCCGACGATGGAGAGATATCTCTGGGCCCTCTCAGTGTTACGGTATCCACCATCGTCTGGCCAGACACATTGTGATTTGATCACAGGGATGTCGGAACACGGAAATGAGAAAAGAGAACAAAACCGGTAACGAGGTAACTGGCATTGTGGACAAGTGTTGATCCACGGTGATGCCGATGATTCTCACCTCGGGTATTTGTAACATATCGCGAAGCAACAGGAATAGCACACGGCAACTGGAGGTTCACTCGAATATTCATTCGTGTGGGTATAGGGGTCAATATGGGTGTCCACGGCTCCGATGTTGATCATTGATCGGAAAGTGTTCCGGTCATGTCTATACTTCACCGAACCTATAGGGTCACACGCTTAAGGGTCATCTATCTGCTGAATACTAGACAGGGAGTCTGAGAGAAAATCACCGAAAAAATTTCGGACGAAACGGAAACATTCCGGAGAGAACACCGGAATAGTTTCGGTGAAACTGAAAAGTTGTTTCAGGGTATTCCATTAAGTCATATTGGTTTTGGCACATGCCTAGAAATTCTTGGAGGGTGCCAGAATTGTTCTGGTAACTTCTGGGATTTTTCCGGAAGAAAAACCGAAAATGTTCCGGAGCAGCCGGAACCGCTATGGTAGCTTTTCGCTGAAGAAAAACATTGTTCCAGAATTGTTTCAGAATAAGTTCAAAATTGTTTTAGTGGGTACTGGAATTATTCTAGGCACATAGAAATAATTTGGGATTTATCGGACGCAGAAAAATGTCTTCGTGAATAGTGAAAGTGCTTTTTGGTTTACTTTATGGAAAGCCACCTTTTAGGGCTTTTTGGAAAGGCTTCTAGAAGGACTTGGGGGCTAAGAAACTCCCCTTGGGGGAGCCCCCAAGAGGGTTGGCCGGCCACATGAGGGGCTCCTCCATGTGGCCCCACTTGCTCCACTACTTCCCCTTTATGCCCTTGTGGAGGACTCCATACATGGGCATTTTTGGGTTTTTGGAAGTGCCCATCCTACCCCTTGGTTTTCCTATAAATAGAGGTGGAGAGGTGCTCTCCACACTCATTCCTTGCTCTCATACACATGCCATGCTCATCTGGCTCTCTCTCTCCCTCCCACGAAAAGAGTTTCGTAGAGCCGAAAGGCTGTCTAGGTTGCGGTGGGAACTAGTTCTGGACGGCGAATCCCTGCCGGATAGATGATACCGTATGTGTGCAACTCTGTAGAGAGATCGTAGTTTCGGTCTTAGTTCGAGAGTGCCTCCCGAAGGGCTGTCCGAGTGACCGTCCGAGTTTCGAGGGTCCTCCCTAAGGGATGTCCGAGTGACTGTCCGAGTTTCGAGGGTCCTCCCGAAGGGCTGTCTGCGACACCGTCTGAGGGACTGTCCGACCGCCTCCCGGAGGGCTGTCCGAGGGGCAAACTAGGGAGTACATCCTCGCGGTTGGGAGGTTGTAAATCCTAGCAGCGGGGATCTGCACCGCCGATCGTCATCAACTCTACTTCCGCTGCGCTACGAGTCGGTAACGAAAAGATCAAAAACCTTGTATGCAGTCTCCATAGTGGTCCTGGGCTGGTGCGTAGGTCGGAATTTTTTTGTTTTCTGCTGCATTACCCTACAGTGGCATCATGAGCCGTGCTATGCATAGATGCGGGTTACGATCTAGAATACATGAGATGTATGGGTGTTGCACAATAAAATTTGTAGTAGATGAGTTCTACTGCTGATAATTATTTGTGCGGGTAGCAGATGAAATCTGCTACCCGATGTTCTTGTTGCTTCCCTGGAATTTGCATATTTCTGATCTTGATAACAACATGGTGAATTTTCAAAGTTTTGGCAATCCGCGATCCTGATTGATTAACGAAGTGCTAACAGTTCGTTGAATTCCACCATAGTTAAAAAGAAAGATGAAATTTAGCAGACGAAAGGGCAATGCAGATATGATCTGCACGGGGGTCATGCGTATGCCGAAGTTCAGTATGGGGCTCGAGATTTTATTATCTCGTGTTTCATACACCCCGTAAAGTTAATCTAGCGACTTGAATAATCATACTTGATGATGGACGTTGGTAGCTTCGATTTGCTTCGAAACCTTAGAAGCCACGTAAAATGAAATTTTTATGAACCGATTAGAGGCGTCTAACTTGGTTTTGCAGGATGTGCATGTGATGTGGTATAGCAGTTCTCATATTAATTCGATTATGTATGAGATGACTATACAATGTAAATTAACATGACCTGCGTGTCATGATTCGGCATGATGGCTGGAGCCATATGATTGTCACTTTAATGACCAGTGTGTCAACCTTAAGTAATGCACTTATTTTATTAGCTATAGAGATAGCAATATTATCTGGTGCATCGACAAGGTGGTGGCAAACTTCGCGAAGGTGAACACCGACGCGAATGCCGAAGACGAAGAAATAAAAGACTTCTCCGTCAGAAAGGGCTATACCATATCATGCTATTTATGAATTGCCTGAGATGTTTATCCCTTATGATGCACCCTTCTTGATTGCGCGGTAGTCGCTTTTATTAGGGTGATCTCTCACTTAAAATATCAAAGTAGTTAGTGTTCACCCAAGTGTAGCACCGTCTGAAATTCGTATATTTTCGGGGTGCGCCATGTACACATGAGCACGAACGAATCGAGAGGAATGAGGCGAGTGAGGTCAGACCTCGCAGCAAGATCACTTGGTTGTCTTTGACGTTCAGGCAGGAGAGTCCTGAGCTCGGAACACGCCCATCGAAAGATGAACAAGAATCACATAGAGATGTGATCGGGAAGTTGGCCTACCGATTAAAATTCGCGTCATCAGTGATGAACCCGTCAATGGCGTCAAATTGAAATACGGGTCTTGTATCACTCGCAATCAATTTTGCGAGATATTGATTTGAGTGGGAGCGCACTATAGAATTAACTTGTTTAATTCTTGGTGCAATTAATTATGAACACTTGTCTAAGTGAAATTTGCATAATAGTTATAGAATAATGGCTCGCGTTTCCACCTTCCCTATTAAAATTGAATAGCTGTTAAATATCTGGTTAAAACTTTACGGTTGGTAACGTAATATGAGGATTGTCCTCAAAAGTGCCGAGAAGGACTTTGTCCTATCGCATGCTTTTGGTATTCTCCCGCTAATGCTATGGATAATGTGACTCTCGTCCTTCGATCCAAAAGCTAGAATTCCGTTACGGTCAAGTGCAATATGTTTGCTTCCATGAGACCCGAACTTCAAAAGTTTAGGGATAGCTATGTGATATTCATGGAACTGAAAATCATTTTCAGACACAAACAAAGGCTAAAAGATATGGGATATCCAAAGCAATGTTTGTTTTGCAAACTATTAGTAAAAGTGTTTACTATGCATTTGACTAATAACAGAGGGATCCAGTAGAACGCCTGTCATATGATGCTGGTGAATAAAACAACAACTTAAGAGAAAGGAAATGTCCAAAGGGTGTTAGTGTGACTTACACACCTAGGAAGTCCGAGGCTAACACCACTCTTCAAGTTGGTGCTTCTTCTGAGAGCAGGAGAATTATTGGAAGTTAAACTGTTAGAAGTATAAAGGCAAAAAGAAAGAAGACTGGAATGTCCAGCTCATGTATGGAAGTCATACAAGTTATTGATGTATGGAAGGCTGGTCAAAGAAATAGTTCTTGGGAATTATGATTAAACATGTTAATCACTGATTCTTGGGTATTGTGAGTTGATCACAAAGATACCCGCTCGATTGCATTCTGCTGCAACTTGTTTAGATATGCGCTGAGAACATAGTAAAAGTTGCTATACTCGGTACATTACCTATGTATTTATTTCCATAATTCATTTTAGAGTTTTATACACTCTAGCCCATTGCATAAAGTATCTTGCAAGAAGGTTGTTCATAAGAGAACTTCTGATGTTCGGTGTTATGAATAACATAAGGGCCATACTTCCATCATGGATGGGATGGATGTTATGAATATTGATAATAATATATTACCTCCGTATTTACTTTCATAATTCATTTTAGAGTTTTACACACTCTAGCCCATTGCATAATGTTTGTTGCAAAAGGGTTGTTCATAAAAGAACAATTGTTGTTCAGTGTTATGAATAACATAAGGGCCATACTTCCATCGTGGATGCGATGTATGTTATGAATATTGATGGTAATATGATACATCCATAACACTGACGCTAAATGTCGCAAGACTAAGAGAATACCACACATGTGTGGCACTGCATTTGATTACATTAGAGAAACCCGCATGGAGAAATTCCATAATGATGGATTTTGAAGTCGTTTCATTACGAATCATCTGACACTTGCAAATTTCCTCTGAAAAGTGAAGTGACTGAAATACCGTTCATAGGCCATAAGGAACGAGCAACGAACTTATTGGTGATTGAGAAGTGACTGAAATACCATTCATACCCCCAACTCAAAGGGGGCCCCGGCGCCAATCGCAGGCACCGAGGCGCGCGTAGAGACCACCCGCCACCCCGAAGCCGAGACGGGGCGCGCGGAGGTGGAGGAAGAGCAGGTGGCTCCTCCCGAGCCGTGCATGGATGCGGCTCCTGAGGCCGAGGAAGTCGAGCCTTGGGAGGTGGCCTCTGGAGGAGGGGCCGCGCCTCCCGAGGCACCCGCTGCAGGAGGAGACACAGCGATGGAGGAGGTTGAGGCGCCGACACCCCCGCCGAACTCCACCCCCGCCAAGGAGACTGGCACCACTAGAGACGCCTCGGTGAGCCCCCAATGCTCACCGGCTCGCGAGGCCCCCGATGCTGGCGCGCCGAGCCCGCAGAGGACGTCGCCGCGGCAAAAGGAGGAGGAGGCTCCGGCGAGCCCCCCCTCCCGCTGCTGGCAAGCGACGCGGCTCCCGAGGGGAGCGAGAGCGTGGAGGCCCGGAGGGGGTCCGGCGCCGGCCCCTCCCAGGTCATGACAGCGAAGGGCGGCGCGGAGCCAAGCCCGAGCTGGGCCTTGCAGCTCGTGAGCAGTAGCGTAGTGCTCCAGCGCGGGGCGCTGTGAGGCGCCAGGGCGGCCCTTGACCAGCTGGAGGCGGACCTCCAGGCGAAGGAGGCGCGCATCGCCGACGAGCGCTTGCGCCCCACGGAGGGGTGGCGACAACTAGACGTCGCCATCAAGTTGGGCCACCGCCGAGACGAAGCCGCACGGGAGAAGCGTGAGAAGGCCGCCTTCGAGGCCAAAGAGATCTTCGAGAACGCCGTCCGGGAGGCCGACGCGGCCGACAAGCGCCACGAGGAAGCGGAGGCCCGGGCGAAGGTGATGCGGGAGCAGTCCGCCGCCCAGTCAGTTCAGCTGCAGGCGTGGTAGAACGCCGTCACCGCTCGCGAGGAAGAGCTCGGCTCCCGTGAGGGTGAGCTCGACAAGCGCGGGGAGGAACTCGCCAGGCGCGAAGGGGCGCTCACCAAGCGCGAGGAAGAGCTCGCGAAGCGCGAAGAAGAGCTCCCCAAGCGCGAGGAGGAACTCGCCAAGCGTGGGGAGGCCCTCACGGCTCGTGAGGCGGATGCCGGAATCCGTGAGCGAGAGCTCGCGAGGACGACGACCGAGCAGACCGCGGAGAGCGAACGCCTGGAGACACTGGATCGCCAGGCGGCCGCCGCCCAGGCCTCCTATAAGGAGCGCATGGAGAGGGCCAACGCCCAGCTGGAGGCCAAGGAGAAGAAGATCCAGGCGGACGCTGACGCGGAGGCCGAGAGGAGTTGCCAGGCGCTTGCCGCAGATTACAACAAGAAGCTGAAGGGCCAGGAGGACCGCTTCAAGAAGAAGCGCGAGGAGCTCCAAGCGGAGATCGCTGGTCTCAAGAAGGTGCTGACGGCGGCGGAGGGCAGGCGGAACGTTGCGCTCAAGGTCAAGGCTGGCGCGGAGGGGGAGCTGGCCTCCCTCCAGCAACAGGTGGGCAGCGTCTCCAATGTCGTCGAGCAGGCCAGGGACGAGGCGGCTCGGGCGCGGGGGCGTCAGCATGAGCGCGCCAAGATGTTCCACGCCCTCTCCATCCGCGCCCGTGGTGCCTTGGCCACAATCTGCCAGGAGAGGCTCGTGGGCCCCCTTGAGGACAACGACGCCAGCTACCTGGACTTCTTCACCAAGCTGGTAGAGAGGCTGGAGCGCGGGGCCAAGCGGGTGAACGGCATCATCGAAGATGAGTGCCGCGACCTCCTCAGCCAGGCGGCGACGACTCTTCAGCAAGCAACTCTGGAAGTTTTTTTTAGCTGCCTTGTATTTCTCTCTTTGTTTCTTATTGCTCCTGAACTTCTCAATCTCTTCATTCCTCTTCTGCTCCATCATCTGCTCAATGTGCTCTTGCTCTTGGTCTGTCTCCATGAAATACTCATGCCTCTCATCACCAAAGTCCAATGCAAATTCTGGTTCAGCAGGGCCCTTGAGCTTCAACAAACATGTGCTCTCTTGTGTGTTAATGACCTTGATTGGCTGTGGTTGGGGCTTCATTGGGCTAGGGAAAATCACTCCTGATGTATCTATCTCATAAACAAGTGGTACACCTATTTCAGACAAGGGAACCTGCTCTTCATAAACATGACCAATGTTCAAATCAGCTAGTGTTGGTGCATCACTTCTCATAACAGTAATATTAACCACATTGTTTCCTTTACTAGCTATGTCATCCAACATTTCATCCACCTTGTCATCATCAGTTAATTCTTCCATTCCTGACACCCCAACACCTGGATCTCTGACATAATACATAAAATCTCTGGAACTATAGCCTTCTATCTCTATTAGTGCAATCAAATTCCAGTATGTTATGTCTGATAAGCTAATAGTTCTTTCCAAATTATCTCTGTCCAAGAAATGGAATCTCACTTCCCAAACTTCATCATCCAATCTACAAATAGGTTGCAGTTAAACAATTCAATTCAATGTGTAGTTATAATTTACAGTCATTATTCAGTTAAAAGTACAGTTCAAATGTGCAGTTAAATAGTTCAGTTCAAACTACAGTTAAAAATTCAGTTAACTGAAATGTCACTGAAAAGTACAGTTAAAATTCAGTTAACTGAAATGTCACTCAAAACTACAGTTAAAAATTCAGTTAACTGAAATGTCACTCAAAACTACAGTTAAATATTCAGTTAACTGAAATGTCACCCAAAACTACAGTTAAGTATTCAGTTAACTGAAATGTCACTCAAAACTACAGTTCAAAATTCAGTTAACTGAAATGTCACTCAAAACTACAGTTCAAAATTCTGTTAACTGAAATATCAGTCAAAAGTTGAGTTAAAACGTTAGTCTAAAGTTCATACCCAGATATTACAACAATTAACACAAACTAATTTAATTCATTGTAAGTCACAGTGCCACAAATTTACTGAATTTGATTTAAATCGCAGTCATAGCTCCACATTGTAATTCAAACAAATTACCAATGACAATATAACAACTAAAGTGCTATAATCACAATCCTAAAGCCCTTGAACCCTAGAACAGTAAAAGAGTACAATCTAACCCTAGAACAGTAGAACCCTAACCCTAGAATCCAAATCGGGACAAGACAGAGTAGGGATGGAGAACTTACACCACGCCACCGAAGGAGGAGGCAAAGTTGTGGCTACCCGTCGGATTTGCCTTCACGACCTGGACGAAGGCAGTAGCCGCCACGTACTCAACCGATTTCGCCGGCGCCGGCGGTTGGGGAGGAGGCGGCGCCTAAGAAGGATTAGAGCTCCCGCACACCTTGGGTGGATCTCCATCACCACCGCCCGGAGCTTCGCCAGCGGAAGCGCCACCGCCGCCTGATTTCGCCGTCGCCATCTAGGGAGTACGCGGGAGGGGAGCGAGCGACAGAGAGTGACGCGGTCGGTCTATCCGACGCGAGCCGACGGCATCGTATTGAGCAAACGACGCCGTCCGCGCGGCCGTTACGCCACGTCATCTTTTTCGGGCCCCAGCTGTCGGAAACGCCGTCAAACACTCCAAATCAACCGATCAGTGCAACTTGCAAAAAGTTTACCGGAAGCGCGGTGGCTTTTGCAAATAATTAGGGACCAGGTAGTTTTCCGCAAACGAAGCCCCAAATGTGGTGGTTTCTTGCCATTAACTCCTTCTCTAGGGCATTCAATATATATTTTACCCTAGTGTTCAAAATATACTGTAGGCCATGCAACAAATTGAGGAGCTGAATTCAAATCTTTATTGATAATTATACATTATTTTCCTCATAAATATTTATATTGTGTTAAGATGGCGGGCGCGGCAACGCGCGCCTTGATGTTTTAGTATACAATGGGGGTGGTTACACCATGTCTGATCCTGGGAGTGCTAGCCCGGCAATGGGCAATGGGCATTGGCCTGGAATTCATTCAGCAACCGTTCGAGACGTCAGATATGTTGATGACAGTGGTAGAGGCTACAGAATTGAGGAACGAGATCCGCTGACGTACAACAAACTACTGCAGAGGGACGTCCAACACGGATCACCGTCCGTGCAGAATCCAATGGCAACGGCTAAACACCGGCAGAACATAGCGAAGCCATCGGCCCATGAGCACGATGCGGCCCAGTCCGATGAAATGGTGCGAGGACGACAAAAACGCGCGAGTTCGACGGAACGACATAGCTGAAGTGAACACGGTGTCCTTCTCAACCCCCCCCCCCCTCAAAAAAAAAAGCTGAAGTGAACACGGTCTTCTCAAAAAAAAAAGCTGAAGTGAACACGGTGTCCTGCTCATCGATTTGTACGTAAATTGTAAATCTCTGCCTTTCTTTTGCCATCTTGAGATTTGGTTTAATAATAACATTGGAATTGATTGAACTGTCGTCATCAGATTTTTTTTGAATTCAATAAAGCTTTGCGCCACTCTGCCCCTCGATCATGTACTTATGGCAACTCCAACGCGCCGACGTAAATGGTCCGCGCGTGTCCGTTTGTGTCGAAACGGACGAAAACACCGGTCCAACGTGCCGACCCAAACCCAAAATCAGTCCACGCGCTATTCGTCTGAACGCATTTCCGGCCCATATTTGCGTCCATACGGAGTCAATGCGACCACCTAACTTGGGCCCGCATGGCAGTGTCTGGAAGCCTCCAGAGTCCTCGTCCTTTCTAATGCAACCGTGCGCGGGGGGGGGGGGGGGGGGGGCTCATCCACTTCTCCTGTCCATCTGGCCACCCTCGCTGGCGACAACAAACCCTAGCTAGCCCGCGTGTCCGCCATGGGAAGGCTTGGAGGTGGCCCTCAAGTTGTCGGCGGCGGGGGACTGCGTCTACCCTCCGCCACCGCCGCCGTTGTTTGAGCCTGCGCCGGCCACGCCCAAGACGGAGCCCACCGAGCCCGCGCCGGAACGACCCGTCCATGAGAGGTACACGTGGACTGGCGTCCTCCGTGAGTGGGTGAGCGCGCCGGCCGTCGCAACACCGGAGCAGGAGGCAGCGTAGCTTGAGCACTAGAGGCAGTGCGCGCTGGCGGAGGAGCGGGCCGATGGCGCGAATGTTCGCCGAGCGCGAGGAGGAGGAGCGGCGCGCCCGCTGGGCACGCGTGGAAGAGGAGGAGTGGCGGAAGATGTAGGAGAAGGAGCGCGCTCGTCGTGCAACAGAGCCGCCGGCGGTTGATCGGCAATTTAAATTATGTTGATTTTATGTTTAATTATGTACATGTTTTGCAAATTTTTTATTTGGGTCCACATGAAAAATGCGTTCGTCATTGTTGGACGCACCGGCCGACCCCAACGAAAAAGCGAACACACCCGTTCGCTCGGTCGACCCAAATGAACAAAAAAGAATAAAATCCACGTCTGTTTGCGTCGGCGTGTTGGAGTTGCCGTTAAGTCCGTGCCCGACGAGTGAATGGCGACGACGAGTCCGGCCGAGCGCTCCTTCGGCGAGCGAACGACGGCGGCGAGTGAACTGGGCTGTATCATTGATTTTTTTGGAAATAGTACTTTTTTTTGAACAAATTCTGAAAATAAGATCAAAAAAATAAGAAATTTCAAAAATAGCACACCATCGTCCTACTGTTGGATGAAACATGACGTGTCGTCCTGGCACAGGACGAAACCAGACGTTTCGTCCAACCGTTGGACAAAACGTGACGTGTCGTCCATCCGTTGGCCGAAACAGGACTTGTCGTCTAGGAGTTGGACGAAACATGTGTTTCGTTGTACCACAGGCCGAATCATCCATGCATTCGGCTACGAAGACAGTTTCGTTTTTCTGGACAACAAAAACTCTATTTTTTTCCCCACCTTTTTTTTCCGCCAATATTCTTCCCGCCATTTTCGTTGTCGCCAATATTGTTCCCGCCATTTTATTTTCCACCTTTTTCTTTGCCGCCAATATTATTTCGTGCCTTATTCTTTGCCGCCAATATTATTTCGCGCCTTTTTTTTTTGCCGCCAATATTCTTCGCGCCTTTTTCTTTCCCACCATTTTCGTTGCCGCCAATATTCTTCCCGCCATTTTATTTACCGCATCCCACCTTTTTTTTCCCGACAATATTCTTTCCGGCATTTTCGTTGCCGCCAATATTTTTCCCGCCTTTTTTTCCAGCCAATATTCTTCCCGCCTTTTTTTTCCGCCAATATTCTTCCCGCCTTTTTTTTCCGCTAATATTCTTCCTGCCTATTTTTCCCGCCAATATTCTTCCCGCCTTTTTTTCCCGCCAATATTCTTCCCGCCATTTTCGTTGCCGCCAATATTCTTCCCGCCTTTTTCTTTCCCGCCATTTTCGTTGCCGCCAATATTCTTCCCGCCTTTTTCTTTCCCGCCATTTTCGTTGCCGCCAATATTCTTCCCGCCATTTTCTTTCCCGCCATCTTCTTTCCCGCCATTTTTTTTCCAGCCAATATTCTTCCCGCCATCTTCTTACCCGTCATCTTCTCTTCTCAACCTATAAAACCCCCTCCACACTAAGGAGGGTAAGCAGGCCAGTGTAGTCTCGTCAAGATGTCCGGTTATCCTTTCGATCGTAGTTTTCACCCTAGTATGTCGAAATGTCTTCTGAGGTTAGCCGCCAATTTCGAGATAGACAATAGGATAGTTCCATGGGACGAACTCCTCAGTAGTGACACCTTACTGAATGAGTTGGCTCACGCATTAAGTAGGTCCGGGTGGCCTGCAAGGACCTTTGAGGAGATACGAAAAGAACTTCTCAGGTTGCATGGAAGGTGGAAGAAGCAACAACATAAGGGTGAAGCATTCCTAAAGGCTGCAGCAGAACATACTTATTTATGTACCCAAGACGGCGAGGACGAAGATGATCTTTTCATGCCGAGCACCAAGGGCAAGAGTACCGCATCGTCGAAGGCCAAGAGTGCCGCATCGTCGAAGGGCAAGAGTGCTGCATCGACGGAGGATGACGATGATGCCTTCATGTAGTTTGTAAGCTGTATTTTGTAATTCAGCCCTACCGTTTAATTCAGATGTACTTGCATCTTAATTGTAGGAGCATTATGTTGTATCTTAATTTACCGTTGTAGTTGTTGCACGACGTTGTAGAATTAGTTTGTAGTGTCTTTTTGTAGAAGCATTATGTTGTATCTTAATTTCCTGTTGTAGTTGTTGCACGACGTTGCAGAAATAGTTTGTACTATCAGAATTATCATATACATTATGTGTCTCATACATAGATAATGGCTCATACATAGGTAAAAGTCGGAAACAAACATAAATAGAAATATGTCTGATGCATAGATAAAAGTCGGAAACAAACATAGATAGAAATATGTTTGATGCATAGATAAAAGTCTGAAACAAACATAGAAAGAAATATGTCTCATGCATAGATAATAGTATCACTCGGCTCTATGAGGACGCGTACGCGGTCTCCGTCGAGGACCGGAAAGCGTGAGTGGGATCCTCGGACGCACGTGACGTAGACCTGGGCCGTACAACGGCTCGTCAACCTCTGGTTGTGTCTCCTGCGTGGGAGGTGGTGGCGGAGTCTGATATGCTTGCTGAGACCAGCCGGTGTAGGCTTGCGGGTCTCCCAAGACATCTGAATGGACATCTGATGAGCGGTCAGAAAACGCGGCAGTGTGTCCCCCAGGCGAAGCCATGTACTGTCCCTCAGTAGTGTCTGTGGTATGAACGATGTCATAGTGAGTTGCATATTTATAATCAATTACTAACAAGAATGATGAATTATTACCTTGCCACATATGTTGTTGCGGCTGCCACACCTGTTGATGAAGCCAATCCTCTTCCTGTTGCGACCCCTGTTGCTGCTGCCATGATGAACTTCCGGGCTGGAAAGGAGGTGGTGGCCTGGGAGGAATCTGAGGCAAAACATGTGGCCGCAGATCCTGACGGTGCAAAGAGTGCCGAGGGGCCGATACCTGTGGGCGCGATTCCTGACGGCACAAAGAGTGACGAGGGGGCGAAACATGTGGCCGCGGATCATGAAGGTCCAATGAGTGACGCGGGGGGCGATGTGCTGCTCGACGAGGCACAACGTCAGACGAGCGCGTACACGAAATAGCCTGCTTGATACCTCATAGCTTCTCTTCAAGACGCCTCAACCAGGAGACGTGCTCCTCCTTGGGGAGAAGAGGCCCAGTCTCAACCCGGTGAATAAAAGCAGCAACATCCTCCTGAGCCTGTTCAGTCAACTCACCCTGAAAAGAATAAACAAAAAGTTATATACGTATTCAAGATTTGATGCGTGCACGCAATTGAACGACATGATACTTACAGCGTGGTGTCTGATCCCCGCCATAGACTCAATTGGGTATATCTCCGACGTGCCAGGGGGCTGCATCTGGCCAAGAATTGCCATCGGTACCAAGTATAGACGAGTCGAGCTTCTGTACATCTGGAGATACGCGGCGAAATCCCGCGGCTGAAATGGGACATTCTCAACCCAGACTTGTGCCTCCGCCGCGTGCCACGAGTCAACGTACGGTCGAAGGGTCCGCATCCAGGCACTAAGAGCTTTTTCTCCTCCTTTGCGGCTTAAACTAAGATTGAGATATGTGTTGGACAATCAACAAACAAAGAAATATGGACACATGCGTTAGATAAGTTAGGAATGAACTTACTCGTGGACATGCGACGGGAGGGGACGATCCGGGCGATCTGGGTTAGCCAATTGGCGCCTACCAAACTGTCTCATAACCCTCTGTTGGGACATCTCCTCCACGAAGATGTCAAAAATAATCTTTACCTTCGTCATCCAATATATGTGATCTCTGGTGCACAAGTTAGAAATCCCGCGGGGGTATCTCTGAGCCATCTCCTCCGCCGTGTACGGCTGCCAAATGACCTTATCCTCGTGCAAGTTATCAAACTGCGCCATGAAGGACGGGTAACAATGACTCACTTGTTGATGTGCATAATGTCTCTGCAGATTAAAAGAAATTAGTTGTGAGCAACAGGTTTGTCAACATAGAATAAAAAGTACCGGTCATAATGAAAAAACATACCGCTCTACGTGTCCACACGGTACCAAAAGTAGGCAAGTCGATGGGATTTGCATCCATCTGTCTAACATCATATGGATCCTCAACATAGATGTTAGGTCGTCCGATAGGGAACCTCTCGTACGACCATAATTGCAACAACAGTGGGCATCCTATCAATGCTGAAGTTTCAGAGCGTCGTAATCAAGCCTTGCACATACCTCTGTATGTAGCTGCTAAGACTGCAGAACCAAAACTCCTCGGCACGATGTCATGAGCATAACGTGCGTCCGCGATCTCTCTTGCAATACTGATGTACCGGGCATCAACAGTGTTGACGTGGTTATCCATGAACATCACTTTGCCAAACAGCCACAAGATATATGCCTCTAGGCATCGATCAATCTGTGGCCTCGACAAGTCTATGCCTGGATATCCTAGAAGGCCAATCTGCATGAAACAAATAACATGTGAAGCTAAATAATGAGAAGATGTATGTCCAAATAGATAAGAATATAAAAGTATTGATTTACCTGAAACTGGCTCAACCATATAAACCGAGGTCCGTGTGGATCAGGCGCTAAGTTCACCATCCCATCGGCTGGCCCAAGACCTGCGAAACGTGCCTGCATGTCCTCCCGCCAATTATCTGGTACCTCCAACGGGCCTATGGCCTGGCCCGCCAAAGGTAGTCCCAACAAGTACGACACATCCTAGAGAGTAGGCGCCATCTCTCACCAGGGAAAGTGAAACGTGTGAGTCTCAGGCCTCCATCGGTCCACTAAGCATGTGAGCAGTGACCTGTCGTAACCGAAACGTCTGTGCTTCTCTATGTACTCATCGAGGTCCTCACCGCCCACCTCAGATGCTGGGACGCGAACCCACTCCTTGTTGGGGAACGTTGCATGGGAAACAAAAATTTTCCTACGCACACACAAGATCTATCCATGGTGATGAGCATCTACGAGAGGGAGAGTGAATCTACATACCCTTGTAGATCGCTAAGCGGAAGCGTTAAGAAACGCGGTTGATGTAGTCGAACGTCTTCGCGATCCAAATCGCCGAGTGTCCCGCGATCTCATCACGATCCATCTCGCGATCCAATCTCGATCCGTCCCACGATCCCATCACGATCCGTCCCGCGATCAAATCATGAATCGTCTCGCGATCCTGATCACGGTCCTTCCGATCTAGCGCCGAACGGACGGCACCTCCGCGTTCAGCACACGTACAGCTCGATAACGATCTCCGCCTCCTTGATCCAGCAAGAGAGAGAGCGGAGAGGTAGAAGAGTTCTCCGGCGGCGTGACGGCGCGGCGGCTATGGTGGTGGAACAATTCCGGCAGGGCTTCGCCTAAGCACCGCTGAAACTAGACTAGAGGAGAAACCGATCTAGATGAAGTAGAGGGAGCACGTGGCAATTAGGGTTATTTTTCTCCTCTAAATCTTCTAGTATATATAGGAGGGAGGGAGGGGAGGAGGCAGCCTCAAACCCTCAAGGGCTGGCCGAAATTGGAGGTGGAGGAGGTGGACTCCTCCACTTCAATCCTAGTCCAAATAGGACACCTTCCATATTTGGTCTCCCTTCCCTTTTCTTTGGGGTTTTTCCTTTCCCACTTATTCCTAGCCGCATGGGCCTTGTAGGGCTGGTTTGCCCAGCCCACTAAGGGCTGGTGCAACCCCCCTCAGGCCATGTGGCCTCCCGGCGTGGGTGGCCCCTCCCGATGGCCCTCCGGTACTCCCGGTACACTACCGGAAATACCCGAAACTTTTCCGGTGGCCAAAACGGGACTTCCTATATATCAATCTTTACCTCCGGACCATTCTGGAGCTCCTCGTGATGTCCGGGATCTCATCCGGGACTCCGAACAACCTTCGGTCACCAATCATACATAACTCAATTCTACCGAAACGTCACCGAACCTTAAGTGTGCAGACCCTGCGGGTTCGAGAACTATGTAGACATGACCGAGACACCTCTACGGCCAATAACCAATAGCGGGACCTGGATGCCCATATTGGTTCCTACATATTCTACGAAGATCTATATCGATCGAACCTCAATGTCAAGGATTCAATTAATCCCGTATGCTGTTCCCTTTGTTCTTCGGTATGTTACTTGCCCGAGATTCGATCGTCGGTATCTCTATACCTAGTTCAATCTCGTTACCGGCAAGTCTCTTTACTCGTTCCGTAATACAAGATCTCGTGGCTAACACTTTAGTCACATTGCTTGCAAGGCTCATTGTGATGTTGTATTACCGAGTGGGCCCTGAGATACCTCTCCGTCACACGGAGTAACAAATCCCAGTCTTGATCCATGCCAACCCAACAGACACCCTCGGAGATACCTGTAAAGCACCTTTATAGTCACCCAGTTACGTTGCGACATTTGATACACACAAGGTATTCCTCCGGTGTCAGTGAGTTGCATGATCTCATGGTCATAGGAACAGATACTTGACATGCAGAAAACAATAGCAATAAACTGACACGATCATATGCTACGTTTATAGTTTGGGTCTTGTCCATCACATCATTCTCCTAATGATGTGATCCCGTTATCAAATGACATCTCATGTCCATGGCTAGGAAACCTTCACCATCTTTTGATCAACGAGCTAGTTAACTAGAGGCTTACTAGGGACACAGTGTTGTCTATGTACCCACACATGTATTTGAGTTTCCAATCAATACAATTATAGCATGGATAATAAACGATTATCATGAACAAGGAAATATGATAATAACCAATTTATTATTGCCTCTAGGGCATATTTACAACAGTCTCCCACTTGTACTAGAGTCAATAATCTAGTTCACATCACCATGTGATTTACATTGTTATGAATCTAACACCCAATGAGTTCTGGGGTTCGATCAGATCATGCTTTGCATGTGAGAGAGGTCTTTAGTCAACGGGTCTGCGACATTCAGATCCGTGTGTACTTTGCAAATCTCTATGTCATACTGTAGACACTTCTACCACACTCCACTTGGAGCTATTCCAAATGGCTGCTCCACTATATGTATCCTGACTACTATTCAGAGTCGTCCGGATAGGTGTCAAAGCTTGCATCGACGTAACCCTTTACGACGAACTCTTTATCACCTCCATAATCGAGAAATATTTCCTTAGTCCTCTAGTTACTAAGGATAATCTTGACCGCTGTCCAATGATCCACTCCTGGATCACTCTTGTACCCCTTGATAGAATCATGGCAAGGCACACATCAGGTGCGGTACACAGCATGGCATACTATACAGAGCCTATGGATAAGGCATAGGGGACGACCTTCGTCCTTTCTCTTTCTTCTGCCGTGGTCGAGCTTTGAGTCTCACTCAACTCCACACCTTACAAATCAGGCAAGAACTCTTTCTTCGATTGATCCATTTTGAACTCTTTCAAAATCTTGTCAAGGTATGTACTTATTGAAAGTCTTATCAGACGTCTTGATCTATCTCTATAGATCTTGATGCCCAATATTTAAGTAGCTTCATTCTAGGTCTTCCTTTGAAAAACTCTTTTCAAACGACCCTTTATGCTTTCTAGAAATTCTACATCATTTCCGATCAACAATATGTCAACCACATATACTTATCAGAAATTCTATAGTGCTCCCACTCACTTTATTGTAAATACAAGTTTCTCATAAACTTTGTATAGACTCAAAAACTTTGATCACCTCATCAAAGCGTATATTCCAACTCCGAGATGCTTGCTCCAGTCCATAGAAGGATCGCTGGAGTTTGCATATATTTTAGCATCCTTAGGACTGACAAAACCTTCCGGTTGTATCACATACAACATTTCCTTACGGATACCGTTAAGGAAACGATGTTTTGACATCCATCTGCCAGATTTCATAATTGAAAAATGCAGCAACTGCTAACATGATTCCAACAGACTTTGAGCATCGCTACGGGTGAGAAAGTCTCATCGTAGTCAACTCCTTGAACTTGTGATAAACCCTTTGCCACAAGTCGAGCTTTATAGACGGTGACATTACCGTCCGCGTCCGTCTTCCTTTTAAAGATCCATTTGTTCTGAATGGCCTTTCGCCCTTCAGGTAATACTTCCAAAGCCCATACTTTCTTTTCTTACATGGATCCCATCTCGGATTTCATGGTCTTAACCATTTCTCGGAATCCGGGCCCATCATCGCTTCTCCATAGCTCGTAGGTTCGGTGTTGTCCAACAACATGACCTCTAAGACAGGGTTGCCGTACCACTCAGGAGCAGTACGCGTCCTTGTCGACCCACGATGTTCGATAGTAACTTGATCCGAAGTTTCATGATCATCATCATTAACTTCCTTTTCAACTAACGTAGGCTCCACAGAAACAACTTTCTGCGCTGCGCTACTCTCAGGTTGAAGTAAAGGTTCAACAACCTCATCAAGTACTATCTTCCTCCCACTCAATCTTTCGAAAGAAACTCTTTCTGGAGAAAAGACCCGTTTTAGCAACAAACACTTTGTGCTTGGATCTAAGATAGAAGGTTTACCCAACTGTTACGTTAGGGTATTCTATGAAGATGCATTTGTTCGCTTTGGGTTCGAGCTCATTAGGTGAAAACCCTTTTTCACATAAGCGTCACAGCCCCAAACATTAAGAAATGACAGCTTAGGTTTCCGCCAAACCAAAATTCATACGGTGTCATCTCAACGGATTTAGATGGTGCCCCTTTTAAACTGAATGTGGTTGTCTCTAATGCATAACCCTAAAACGATAGTGGTAAATCGATAAGAGACATCATAGTTCGCACCATATCCAATAGAGCATGACTACGACGTTCGGACACACCATCACACTATGGTGTTCCAGGTGGCGTGAGTTGTAAAACAACTTCCACATTGTCTTAAGTTGTATACCAAACTCGTAACTCAGATATTCACCTCCAAGATCATATCGTAGACATTTTATCTTCTTGTCACGATGATCTCAAACTTCACTCTGATTTTGTTTGAACTTTTCAAACGTTTCAGACTTGTGTTTCATTAAGTAAATATACCCATATCTACTCAAATCATCAGTGAAGGTAGGAAAATAACGATATTCACCGCACACTATAATACTCACTGGACCGCATACATCAATATGTATCATTTCCAATAAGTCAATTGCCCGCTCCATCATACCGGAAAACGGGGTTTTAGTCATCTTGCCCATGAGGCATGGTCCGCATGTCTCAACCGATTCGAAATCGAATGAGTCCAAAGATCCATCAGCATGGAGTTTCTTCATGCGTTTTACACCAATATGACATTTAGCGGCAGTGCCACAAGTATGTGGTACTATCATTATTAACTTTGTATCTTTTGGCATCAATATTATGAACATGTGTATCACTACGATCAAGATTCAATAAACCACTCTTATTGGGTGTATGACCATTGAAGGTATTATTCATGTAAACAGAATAACCATTATTTCTTTTTAAATGAATAACCGTATTGCAATAAACATGATCTAATCACGTTCATGCTTAACGCAAACACCAAATAACATTTATTTAGGTTCATCACTAATCCTGAAGGTAGAGAGAGCGTGCGATGGTGATCACATCAACCTTGGAAACACTTCCAACACTCATCGTCACCTCACCCTTAGCTAGCTTCCGTTTATTCCGCAGCTTTAATTTCGAGTTACTAACATTTAGCAACCGAACCGGTATCTAATACCCAGGTGCTACTAGGAGTACTAGTAAGGTACACATCAATAACACGTATATCAAATATACTTCTGTCGACGTTGCTAACCTTCTTATCTACCAAGTATCTAGGGTTGTTCCACTTCAGCGACCGTTCTCCTCATAATAGAAGCACTTAGTCTCGGGTTTGGGTTCAACCTTGGGTTTCTTCACTGGAGCAGCAATTGGCTTGCCATCCATGAAGTATCCCTCCTTGCCCTTGCCCTTCTCGAGACTAGTGGTTTCACTAACCATCAACACTTGATGCTTCCTTCTTGATTTCTACCTTCGCGGTGTCAAACATTGCGAACAGCTCAGGGATCATTATTTCCATCTCTGGCCTTTTATAGTTCATCACGAAGCTCTAGTAGCTTAGTGACAGTGACTTGGAGAGCTATATCAATCACTATCTTATCTGGAAGATCAACTCCCACTCGATTCAAGTGATTGTAGCACTCAAACAATTTGAGCACATGCTCAACGATTGAGCTATTCTCCATCATCTTGCAAGCAAAGAATCTTGTTGGAGGTCTCATACCTCTCAACATGGGCACGAGTCTGAGATCCCAATTTCAGCTCTTAAAACATCTCATATGTTCCGTGACGTTCAAAACGTTTTGGAGCCTCAATTCTAAGCCGTAATGCATGATGCACTGAACTATTAAGTAGTCGTCGGAACGTGCCTGTCAGATGTTCACAACATCTACAGACGACGCTAGAGGGGGTGGTGCACCGAGCGGTGCATTAAGGACATAAGCCTTCTGTGCAGCAATTTGAGGACAATCCTCAGATCACGGACCCAGTCCGCATTATTGCTACCATCATCTTTCAAATCTATTTCTCTAGGAACATATAAAAATTCAAGGGAGCTACAGCGCGATCTAGTAATCTACAACATAATTTGCAAAGACACTTTGACTATGTTCATGATAATGAGTTTAGTTAATCATATTACTTAAAACTCCCACTCAAATTGACATCCCTCTGGTCATTCGAGTGTAACATGATCCAAATCCACCAACTCAAGTCCGATCATCACGTGAGTTGAGGTGGTTTCAATGGTGAACATCTTCATGTTGATCATATCTACTATATGACTCATGTTCGACCTTTCGGTCTCTTGTGTTCCGAGGCCATGTCTGTACATGCTAGGCTCGTCAAGTTTAACCCGAGTGTTCCGCACGTGCAACACTGGCTTGCACCCGTTGTATGCGAACGTAGAGTCTATCACACCCGATCATCACGTGGTGTCTCGAAACGACGAACTTTCGCAACGGTGCACACTCGGGGAGAACACAATTTTATCTTAAAATTTAAGTGAGGGATCACCTTATAATGCTACCGTCGTCCTAAGCAAAATAAGATGCATAAAAGGATTAACATCACATGCAAATCATAAGTGACATGATATGGCCATGAACTTGTGCTTTTGATCTCCATCTCCAAAGCACCGACATGATCTCCATCGTCACCGGCATGACACCATGATCTCCATCATCTTGATCTCCATCAACGTGTCGCCATGAGGTTGTCGCGCCGACTGTTGCTTCCACGACTATAGCTAACTCATAGCGATAAAGTAAAGCAAAAACGGCGAAAATAATTAAAGACAACTCTATGGCTCCTGCCAGTTGCCGTACTCATCGACATGCAAGTCGTGATATTCTATACAACACATGATCATCTCATACATCACATATATCTCATCATGTAATTGGCCATATCACATCACAACATACCCTGCAAAAACAAGTTAGACGTCCTCTAATTGTTGTTGCAAGTTTTACGTGGCTGCTACGGGTATCTAGCAAGAACGATTCTTACCTACGCAAAAACCACAACGGTGATATAAAAGTTGCTATTTCACCTTCTACAAGGACCGCCTCTGTCGAATCCGATTCAACTAAAGTGGGAGAGACAGACACCCGCCAGCCATCTTATGCAACAAAGTTACATGTCAGTCGATGGAACCGGTCTCTCGTACATGGACGAGTAAGGTTGGTCCGAGCCGCTTCATCCCACAATACCGCTGAATCAAGAAAATACTAAGGAGGGAAGCAATCTGAATATCAACGCCCACAAACTCCTTTGTGTTCTACTCGAGATCTCATCTACGCATAGACCTAGCTCAGATGCCACTGTTGGGGAACGTTGCATGGGAAACAAAAATTTTCCTACGCACACACAAGATCTATCCATGGTGATGAGCATCTACGAGAGGGAGAGTGAATCTACATACCCTTGTAGATCGCTAAGCGGAAGCGTTAAGAAACGCGGTTGATGTAGTCGAATGTCTTCGCGATCCAAATCGCCGAGTGTCCCGCGATCTCATCACGATCCATCTCGCGATCCAATCTCGATCCGTCCCACGATCCCATCACGATCCGTCCCGCGATCAAATCATGAATCGTCTCGCGATCCTGATCACGGTCCTTCCGATCTAGCGCCGAACGGACGGCACCTCCGCGTTCAGCACACGTACAGCTCGATAACGATCTCCGCCTCCTTGATCCAGCAAGAGAGAGAGCGGAGAGGTAGAAGAGTTCTCCGGCGGCGTGACGGCGCGGCGGCTATGGTGGTGGAACAATTCCGGCAGGGCTTCGCCTAAGCACCGCTGAAACTAGACTAGAGGAGAAACCGATCTAGATGAAGTAGAGGGAGCACGTGGCAATTAGGGTTATTTTTCTCCTCTAAATCTTCTAGTATATATAGGAGGGAGGGAGGGGAGGAGGCAGCCTCAAACCCTCAAGGGCTGTCCGAAATTGGAGGTGGAGGAGGTGGACTCCTCCACTTCAATCCTAGTCCAAATAGGACACCTTCCATATTTGGTCTCCCTTCCCTTTTCTTTGGGGTTTTTCCTTTCCCACTTATTCCTAGCCGCATGGGCCTTGTAGGGCTGGTTTGCCCAGCCCACTAAGGGCTGGTGCAACCCCCCTCAGGCCCATGTGGCCTCCCGGCGTGGGTGGCCCCTCCCGATGGCCCTCCGGTACTCCCGGTACACTACCGGAAATACCCGAAACTTTTCCGGTGGCCAAAACGGGACTTCCTATATATCAATCTTTACCTCCGGACCATTCTGGAGCTCCTCGTGATGTCCGGGATCTCATCCGGGACTCCGAACAACCTTCGGTCACCAATCATACATAACTCAATTCTACCGAAACGTCACCGAACCTTAAGTGTGCAGACCCTGCGGGTTCGAGAACTATGTAGACATGACCGAGACACCTCTACGGCCAATAACCAATAGCGGGACCTGGATGCCCATATTGGTTCCTACATATTCTACGAAGATCTATATCGATCGAACCTCAATGTCAAGGATTCAATTAATCCCGTATGCTGTTCCCTTTGTTCTTCGGTATGTTACTTGCCCGAGATTCGATCGTCGGTATCTCTATACCTAGTTCAATCTCGTTACCGGCAAGTCTCTTTACTCGTTCCGTAATACAAGATCTCGTGGCTAACACTTTAGTCACATTGCTTGCAAGGCTCATTGTGATGTTGTATTACCGAGTGGGCCCTGAGATACCTCTCCGTCACACGGAGTAACAAATCCCAGTCTTGATCCATGCCAACCCAACAGACACCCTCGGAGATACCTGTAGAGCACCTTTATAGTCACCCAGTTACGTTGCGACGTTTGATACACACAAGGTATTCCTCCGGTGTCAGTGAGTTGCATGATCTCATGGTCATAGGAACAGATACTTGACATGCAGAAAACAATAGCAATAAACTGACACGATCATATGCTACGTTTATAGTTTGGGTCTTGTCCATCACATCATTCTCCTAATGATGTGATCCCGTTATCAAATGACATCTCATGTCCATGGCTAGGAAACCTTCACCATCTTTTGATCAACGAGCTAGTTAACTAGAGGCTTACTAGGGACACAGTGTTGTCTATGTACCCACACATGTATTTGAGTTTCCAATCAATACAATTATAGCATGGATAATAAACGATTATCATGAACAAGGAAATATGATAATAACCAATTTATTATTGCCTCTAGGGCATATTTCCAACACTCCTCTCTAGTGGCCTCAACCATACGTGCCAAAGGTAAAAGTCCAGCCCAAGCCAACCTGCAAAATAAGAATGCAAAATTCAATTAGTGTGTGCATATTTTCAGGTACTACTGAAATAAGAATGACACATACCTATCAGCCCAATCAGGGTGTATCATCCAGTCAGACTTTGGAGTGCGAGTGACCAACACAGGGAGCTCATGACCAGCCTCCATATGTTTAGCCCGATGTTTTACATCAATCGTAGGATTGAGCAAAGGATACAGAGCCATTTCTGCACATATTACAAAGTAAAACATAGTCCGCACATATTACAAAGTAAAACATTGTCCGCACATATTACAAAGTAAAACATAGTCCGCACATATTACAAAGTTAAACATAGTCCGCACACTTCAAATGCTGGGAGCTCTCTCTCCCTCACCCTCTCCCTCCCCGTCGTCCTCGGCTGCCTCGGCCACGTCCACGCCTTCCTACTGACGTTGCAGCCACTAGCATTGTAGCCGTCGATGTGGACGCACCAGCAGTATCACCACCAACGGTAAGAGTGGGACAATATTTCATCCTGTGGCCATATCCAGCGCATAGCAAACATTGTCTAGTACACCCACCGGCTTCAGATTCGTCCATATCATTACGGATGCGACAAACCTTCCTTCTACCTCTACTTGTCCGCATCATATCTGGGTCTGGGATGTATTGCCTATCATCCGGGTTAACCGTGTTGAAGTTACCCATAACTCTAAATCCAACCATCTCACCGGTCCAAGTATTCTGCACTGACTCTTTTAGATAATATTCAGACACGAAAGAGATCGCGTCCATTTTTAACTGGCCACATGCAGCCAACACATGTGAGCAAGGCAAGTGGAGCAGCTTCGGTTTGTTGCATGTGCACTCACATGTTGGCCTGACTCCACTTCCAATTTTCACCTCGTGCATCTTCAACTCATTTGCATAACCGAATCTATCGGTAGGTAGGCGCACCTCATACCTCCTTTCTTGATTACCAATGGCTGTGACAGTGTGCAACTTTACTTTTTTGAGCTTCTTCGCCATGTACCGCATAATCTTTTCACAGTAAGGTGTTTCGGGATTCTTCTTCATATGCTTCTCAGATTTCAAGCGCCTATCTCTGAAATACCTCACTGTGCCATGAAAAACACCCTCGACAATTGCTGTTAGTGGCATACCCCTATTCCCTCTGAGGACAAAGTTATAAACCTCAGCAAGTTTGGTTGTCATGGTGCCATACCTCGCTCCATGGGTGTCATGAAGCAAAGACCACTTCACGGGAGGCTCTTTCTCTATCCACTGTGAAAAATTCTTTATTGCCCTCCCCTTCTTTCTCTTCGTACCGGGCGGGTCAAATGCTGGCAAGTCACAAAGCTCCATTGGCTCTAGCTCTGTGTTAGTTGGTTGCTTAGCCTGTGCAACTCTCCTTTCCTTAACCTGTGCCTTCGTGAACTCATCGAGCTTCTTCCACAAAAAATCATACTTCTTTTGTTGGTTTTGTGCGCAAAGCTTTTTGAACATATTCATGAGGTGCTTATTCTTGAACTGGGAGTAAAAATTAGCCCCAAGATGGCGCATGCACCATCGGCTCTGCATGTCCTGCCATGGTGTTGGTTCGTTTCAACCTGGCGTCTGCAGTGCCCGAATGGCCGCTAGTATACCCGGATGCCTGTCATGAAGGATGCACACATTTGGCCGGTCCTTCACAATTGCAATTTTTAGCTGCCTGAAGAACCATAGCCAACTCTCCAAATTCTCACCCTCCACGAAGGCCATAGCAAGTGGGAGGATCTGATTGTTGCCGTCCACACCTATAGCGGTGAGGATCTGACCCCTGTACTTACCAGTGAGAAACGTACCATCCACACATAACACAGGCAGACAATGACTGAAAGCTTCGATGCATATAGCGAAAGAGAAGAACACTCGATGCAGCACCTTATAATCTGGGAATTCGGGCAGCGTAAAGTGCTGGATGTCGACATGTGTGCCAGGATTCCTCGCCTGCAATGTGTTCAGGAGACGGACAACATTATCATACGAGTCGATGAACGTCCCAAACCTCTTCTCCATCGCTCTCTGCTTGGCCCTCCAAGCCTTCCCATACGGAATTTCGTAACTATATCAGCTCTTAATTGTATTCTGAATGTGTTTCGCTTCCATGTCTTTCTTGTTCACTATCTCACTGAACATGAGTTCTGCAATGAGAGTTGAAGTAAGGTTTGGATGATCCACCAGCGGATATTTCATCACACAATTGTGGGGCACAACCTTCGTCATGACCCAAGTCACGTCCCACTTTGGAACATGGGCGTGCACCTTCGCGGGACAACTATTCATAATACATGACAAAGTCAAGTATTTTTTTGTTGATACGTCCGTTTGAAAAATCCTTTGCGTGGACATTGCCCACTCTGTCACGGCTGCCTTCAGATTTTTCTTTGTGGCATACATACCCCCTATTTCGACTTTGCTCCAATGATACTCCCAGGATGATTCATGACCATCGTTCACGGTCATGCCGGTCGAGAGGTTCTGATTCCATGAAGCAGGAATCGGTACCTCCTCGTCGTTCTCTTCACCATCTTCTTCATTTGAGTTGTCGGAATCAAGATCCTCCGCCAATCCATCCTCGTCTTCCTCTTCCATCAGGTTCTGCATTTCCGATCCTTCCTCATCCCCATAAGCCTCGCCACTATCAGGATCTCCTATGTTCTGACTACTCTCCCCTGCATTGTAGTCCCCTCCAACGTGTGACACATAATCCGACTGACCCTTGAGTTCAGTACCACCCATATGTTCTGACCCAGCTACATCCATCTCATCAATCGGCTGACTGACCTGGCCAGGCTCGTAACCACTGACGCCTTGTACCAGAGGATCCTCCATGGGGATGGGGAGCACTAAGGCAACGGGGTGAGTCCTCTGGCGTTTGCAGGATTCTAACCAGGTCACCCACTTATGTGTCCTATCTATCGGAACCAACTCCCAGAAAATTTTTGTACGGGATTTCGTCCACACTGACTGAATACTGACGGTGCACACATTGGGATCAAGCGAGAAATTTATTGTTAACCAGTGTTTCAACTGACTAATGTTCACTTTTTCTGTATCGGTCAGTTGCAACTCCACATATGCAAACTCAGTCAGATTAACCCCACTCTCGTTTGATCGGACATTACCAGGACCATAGTAAACAACAAATTTGACTGATTCAGACATGTCTCCTGCCATAAAAATTCATACCCATCAACCACTAAGTACCACATAATTTTTTATACAATAACCGGAATGTCTGCCACATATACATGACTACCACTAAGCAAACTACCGATCAAACGAACTAAAATTTCAGACATGTCTCCCGTAATTAAAATTCATATTACCGTCAATCACTACGTACCACATAATTTTTTTACACTAGCGGAAATGTCTACCACATATACATGACTACCACTAAGTAAATAACCGATCTAATGAACTAAACAATCGTCATTTATATTATGAACTAAACATATTTTTTTACACTAACAAAAAATTGAAGCTCATTAAACCTAAAATAAAAATGCACTAAACAAAAATGTGAGGTTATACCTTTGACGCGTGCTTCTCCGGCAAGCTCCTGTCCTCCGCGCTAATCCAAGCACCGAGCTGCCCACGGCCAACCCGCACGAGCTCGGCCACCACAGACGGCTGCCCCTGCCAAGCTCCTCCAATGGCCGCCCTGCCTCACCCCCGCCCCTGCCAAGCTCCACCACGGCCGGGACCAAGCTCCAATGGCTGCCTCCACGCCGGCCTCCCTCCTCTACCCTCTCCCCCACACGCGGCTGCCGGCTTCCCTCCTCTACCCCATTGACGGATCGGGTTACTAGTAGCCGGTTTCTAGCTTCATCTACTCGATTTAATGGCTAAATGGCCTGGGATCGGAAGAAATAGGGGAAGAAAACAAAGAACAGAGGGAGAGAGCCGAGAGAAATGGAGGCAGGAGGAAGAAGAGGGCGGCCGGCCTTATCCCGAGCCGTTTCGTCCTACCACCGGACGAAACACCTCGTTTCGTCCTACCCCAGGACGAATCAACTCGGGCCCGTCGGTGGCTGGACGAAGATGGGCCGGTTCGCAGCCCACTTAAACGAAACACTCGTTTCGGCCAACTGTTAAACGAAACAGCTTTGTTTCGTCCTACCTCGCAACGACACACCAAGTTTCGTCCAACAGTAGAACGAAACCACCGTTTCGTCCAACAGTACAACGACGGTGTGCTATTTTTGAAATTTCTGATTTGTTCATCATATTTTCCGAATTTGTTGAAAAAAAAGTAGTATTTCCAAAAAAAAATCCATATCATTCCTTTTGGGCCCCCTCGTATGCCCGTGTTTCCACTGGTTTTACCTGCTGCCGTCGGATGGGCAATGAACGGACTACATGCACATACGTCCCTCTGCAGTAGTTTGCTGTACGTTAGAGGATCTCCTTCCAGAATTGATCCATGGCCCAAGGGTCTAGTTGCTTCTTTATCCCACAAGAAATGCTATGGAGCCGTTATATCTGTGGATGAAATGTTTTACTATGGAGGACCTGGTTGTACCATGTAGTAAGACTACTTTACAGTCCGTGAGATGAGTGGTAGAATAAATAAATAAATGATTTATTTGCCAGTTGTTTGAAAAATGATATTGTTGTGGCTCTCCCGTATGTCATATATGCAAACAAGTTGAAGAAATCAATGGAATAAGTTACTATACTAAAGCGGGAAGCCTTTGCCTTTTCTGGGTTTTTTGACTTTTTTTCAAGCTTCTATTATTCATTTACATCAACATCAGTGAACAGTAGTATAATAATATACTAAAGCGGGAAGGCTTTGCTTTTTTTTTTTTACATTTTTAAGCTTCTACTGTTCATTTACATCGACATCAGTGAATAGTAGTAGTCACACGTAAAAACAAACGGCTGTGAACAATACCCCGCGCATGAACAGTACTACCAGTGAACAGTACCCCCGTTTGAACCGTGCTCCCGAATAATCTGATTTCCCTTATTTTTTTAGCTTCCACCGGAGAAAAAATACGCAAGTTGTTAAAAAAACTGGGATTTTTTCTACACATTATTTCTCTTCTCCTCCTCCACCATCGTGTCCTTATATAGAGGGTTAAGATTTTTTTACACATCATTTCTCTCCTCCTCCTCCATCATCGCGTCCTTATAGAGGGGTAAGATTTTGCATTTTTCTACACATCATTCCTCTCCACCGGCGTACCAACGCAGAGTCGTCTCAATCGTCACCTGATCCTTTCCGGTGACGGTGCTGCCGAGGCACAAAACAGTAGGCCGGAACAATATATTTGCATGAACAATAATTTGTGGGGAAAATAAGTTCTTGACCGATTACTACCCATTGTTACACCACGACATCAGCGAACAGTTCACTAACATTACCCAAACAAAAACCAGAACAGTATCCGAATAAATGCAGAACTGCTAACCGAAATAGTAACCCAAATAATCCGAAACTGCAACCCGAATAATCCGGAACAAAAAAACCAGTGAAACGGAATAACACCTGAATAAACCAAAAGCATTAACCCACCCGAACCATAAACCGAAACAGTAACCGAATTGTAACCTAGAACAATACTCCTGAATAAACCGGAACAACAACTGCTAACCGAAACAATACCCCAAATAAACAGAAAAAGCAAACCCCAATAACACGGAACAGTAAAACCAGTGAAAATGGAACAAATAAACCAAAAAATTTAAACCACCCGAACCATAAAACCGAAACAGTAACCGAATTGTAATCAAGAACAGTTCACCCGAATAAACCGGAACAACATACAAAAAAATATTAATAGGCCAACCGGTTTGCTTAATTTGTTAAATCATTTAATGTTGGTTACGTGCCTACATAGATCATGGGGTAAAGATAGAATTCGTGTTCTCCTCTTCATTTTATTTTATCGCTTAATACATGTTGTTTTCTTGCTTATTTCGAAAAAATACAGACGGAAAGGGTCACGGGCGCGGCGTGCGCCGCGCTTCTTCGGCGCTAGTAAATGTAGAAGAGCCAACAAATGTAGAGTCAGGTGGATGGGCTTTCACAGATTTTGGGCCGTGACGAAACCCTTTGCTTGGCCACCTGACTCTCCCCCCCAAATCTCCTTTAACTGACTACTACTTTTCTCCCTTCTCATTTACTCTCAAAAAAATTGCCTCAAACAAAATTACTCTGAAAAAATTGTATCTAAAAAAAAAACCTCAAAAAATTGTATCTCAAAACAAAATTATTAATGAAAATGTTGAGTGTGGGCCAATTCCTTGATCTTCTGAAGTGTTTTCAGATTGTCCATTGTCAGTATCTTTATTATATCCGTATATTAAGCTATGTAGCTTGGGGTTTGTTTTCTGTAATGTGTTTTATCGGAACAACTCTTGTTGATATGCACATAAAAAAGAAACAGGAAGACCAGTTGATGCATCCTATGTAAGGCGTCTTTTAATAATGGTATTGTACGTCTAAATGCATAGTTGAGGTAATCAAGAAACTCTCTGCATTTCTTGGTGGAGTAAGTATACCATAGAAATAATAAGCCTTCAATCAACAATTTCCTTTAATAATCCTATATTCTGGAGATGTAGGGAAACCAAAAGAACACAGCCGATCCTCGTGGTAGCAAAGCAGAACCATTCACTTGGAGATCTAAAATAGCATACGATTTGGACTGTCGATACAAATGGATCTGCAGGTCTACAGAGATTCACATATCGACACGAACAGCTAGGCATAGATCGATCGATCTGTCAGGCAACGCAGCCGATCCTCGTACCGGCGGCCGCGGCGGTGAAGAAGTCGACGGGCTGGCAGGACACCTCGACGTCGTACGGGCGGGAGTAGGCCAGCCCGACCTTGAACCGGACTTGGGCCCTCACCAGCACGCTCATGGGAGGCGCCCGCTGGGCCCGGCCGCCCTTGTTGCCGCCAGAGTTACTAACCAAGAAACACAGGTCGAAGAAGGCCGACGCCCGGAATCTGCTCGAGCTCGCCGACGGCTGGAAGAGCGGCATTGGCCTGGTGGACCACCGTCTGCACCCACCCGTCCGCCTCGTGGCTCGCGCTGTACACCCGCAGCCTGGCCGTGAGGGAGCTGTACTCCACCCCCGCGCGGCGGCTCGGGTTGGCGGCGTCCACGGTGAAGTTTGTTGGCGCCGCCTCTCTCGCAGCGCCGCTCTTCTTCTACCTCACACAACTCTCTCTTGTTTGTTTGTGTTTCTCTCAAGAACACACACCATGGAAGGAACACACACATACACACACCTCACCGTGGAGAAGAATGGCTTTGCCTCTTGTTCCCGGTGAGAACACAGGGGCTACATTTTTTACTCAGCCCTCACGGCCTTTTTCTCATTCATCTGTTGAACATATATACTAGTACAAGGGACTCGCATGCACAGGCTAGCCCGGCCACTAACAGCACGTACACAGGCCAGCCGCTACAATCGGCCACCAATTGACCCACACATGCACTAACCAACTCCACTAACACATGACCCTCTCTCTCACTCCTAGAATCACTCCAGGATGCACAAGATTAGGCCATCATGCAAACGCACGCACCAAGCTACCTACTAACCTTACATGCAGCTAACTAACAAATGTACTCACTCGGCTACTACATGGACCGGGCAAACTACATGATGTGCACACATGCACGTGCACAATGGTACATGTCAAGATTATTTTCAACATTTTCCCTCCTAATCTTGACATGGTGACTCACCAAATTCTTCATGGATGACACCTTCGCAGTGCCGAGCTCCACTCCATCTCGTCGTCGACGCCGTCGCAGCGCCGAACACGCGCACCTTGCCACAGCATCGCACTGTAACATTTGTTGGCTTCACACCAACTCTCCATGATGACGATGGCATCACACCACCGCCGTCTTGCCGCAGCATCACACTGCAACTTTTGTTGGCTTCGCACCAACTCTCCGCGATGGCATCGCACCACCGCCGTCGGCATCACACCGACCCTTAGCGGCATCGCACCGCGTCTCGTTGCAACGGCATCGCACCGTCGTCATGGCGGCATCACACCGCCGTCTCCTCCTAGCGGCATCACACCGCAACCGGCCACCGGCGACATCGCGTCGCCGACGACGTCCATCATGCGCCGCCGTCCTCCACCTCACATGGAGTCCGGTGCGCCGCCGTCGCCGTCACGGATCGACGAGGCTCTGATGCCAATTGTTGGCGCCGCCTCTCTCGCAGCGCCGCTCTTCTTCTACCTCACACAACTCTCTCTTGTTTGTGTTTCTCTCAAGAACACACACCATGGAAGGAACACACACATACACACACCTCACCGTGGAGAAGAATGGCTTTGCCTCTTGTTCCCGGTGAGAACACAGGGGCTACATTTTTTACTCAGCCCTCACGGCCTTTTTCTCATTCATCTGTTGAACATATATACTAGTACAAGGGACTCGCATGCACAGGCTAGCCCGGCCACTAACAGCACGTACACAAGCCAGCCGCTACAATCGGCCACCAATTGACCCACACATGCACTAACCAACTCCACTAACACATGACCCTCTCTCTCACTCCTAGAATCACTCCAGGATGCACAAGATTAGGCCATCATGCAAACGCACGCACCAAGCTACCTACTAACCTTACATGCAGCTAACTAACAAATGTACTCACTCGGCTACTACATGGACCGGGCAAACTACATGATGTGCACACATGCACGTGCACAATGGTACATGTCAAGATTATTTTCAACATTTTCCCTCCTAATCTTGACATGGTGACTCGAAATACTTTGGAGTCCACGAAATACTTTTTCCGCCGCCGCAAGCTTCTGTTCTCGAGAGATCCCATCTGGAGGCCTTTTTCGGTACTCCGCCGGAGGGGGAATCGACCACGGAGGGGCTCTACATCAACCTTGCTGCCCTTCCGATGATACATGAGTAGTTTACCACAGACCTTCGGGTCCATAGTTAGTAGCTAGATGGCATTTTCTCTCTTTTTAATATTCAATACAATGTTCTCCTCGATGTTCTTGGAGTTCTATCCGATGTAATCACTTTTTGCGGTGTGTTTGTTGGGATCCGATGAATTGTGAGTTTAAGATCAGATTATACATGAATATTATTTGAGTTTTCTCTGAACTCTTTTATGCATGATTATTATAGCTTCGTATTTCTTCTCCGATCTATTGATTTGGTTTGGCCAACTAGATTGATTTATCTTGCCATGGGAAGAGGTGCTTTGTAATGGGTTCGATTTTGCGGTGCTCAATCCCAGTGGCAGAAAGGGACATGACACGTACGTATCGTTGCTATTAAAGCTAAAAAGATGGGGTTTATTCATGTGTGAGTTTACTTTGTCTATATCATGTCATCTTGCTTAAGGCGTTACTCCGTTCTTTATGGACTTAATACACTAGATGCATGCTGGATAGCGGTCGATGTGTGGAGTAATAATAGTAGATGCAGGCAGGAGTCGGTTTACTTGTCTCGGACGTGATGCCTATATACATGATCATTACCTTGGATATCGTCATGATTATTTGCTTTTCTATCAATTGCCCAACAGTAATTTGTTTACCCACCGTAAGCTATTTTTATGAGAGAAGCCTCTAGTGAAAACTATGGCCCCCATGTCTATCTAAATCATATATTAAAAACCCTAAAATTACCTTGCTGCACTTTTTATTTATTTATTTATTTATTTTGTATTTTTGTTTCTATCTATCTATCTATCACATACTCCCTCCGTTCCAAAATATAGCGTGTCCTCGGTTCCCGTGCTTCAACTTTGACCATAAATTTAACCAACGAGACCGACTGCGGCGGTAGCAAAAATTATACCGGTGAATTCGTATTCGAAAGAAATTTTCAATTATATAATTTTTGCTCCCACCGCAGTCGGTCTCGTTGGTTAAATTTATGGTCAAAGTTGAACCTCGGAAAGCGCGGGCGCACTATATTTTGGAACGGAGGGAGTACAATTTAATCTTGCAACTTACCGCCGAGGGATTGGCAACCCCTTGTTTGCGTTGGGTGCAAGGATTTGTTGTTTTGTGTGCAGGTGCTGCTAACGAGGTGTTGCGTGATTCTCCTACTGGATTGATAATCTTGGTTTCATAACTGAGGGAAATACTTATTTCTATTGTACTGCATCTCCCTTCCTCTTCAAGGAATTACCAACGCAGCTCACAAGTAGCACAGGCGACTGTTGCGCGTTCAAACGACACGACGGCCGGCCATCCGTCCGTCTGCCGCCCACATTGATGGCACGCGGTTGCCAAGGCATATCCTCCGGCGCCACCCGTCCGTTCCTCTGCCGCCCGTCATTGCTATATAAACTGCTGCCCCGGCCATAGCCGCATTCATCAGCCTCCGATCCCTCTCCGCACCACTCCCACCATGGATTCCTCCCCCGCCAAAGCTCTCTGGGACGGGCTGACGCCGGACCAGAAGAAAGAGATGGTCTCCATTGCTGATGGCTGGCTGGCCGGCAGGAGCCGGAGGACGACGACGTCCCAAAGGAGGACGCGGCCAACGACGACCCAGCGCCACCCTTCTCCTCCGCCGCGCCACCCTCGCCGGTGCACTGCACCATGACCATCGGCGACGCCCGTGCCCATTACATGGACATGGTGCGCGAGGAGCGCGAGGAGCAGTTCCGGGAGGCGCAGGCCGACGCCGCCTACAACCACCACCTCCTCCAGGAGCACCTGCAGGCGGTGGAGCAGCTCGGCGCCGGCAGGGCGGTCGCGCCGGACGCGAACCTGGCGGAGCAGGAGGCGCTGCTCGAGTCCTACCGCTCCGCGCGCGAGATCCGCCTCGCCCGCTGGCGGTACCGCCAACGGGTGGCGGCCGGCTACAAAGAGTGCGACGAGCCGGGCGAGGCGGTGTTCGGCGAGACCGAAGAGGAGGAGGAGGACATCACCGAGGCCGCGCCCCGCCGCCACGACCACGAAGCCGACACGTTCGTGGGCGCCGTCGGCAGCGAGGAAGAGTAGTGCACGGTAGGTCGCCGCCGGTCGGGTCCCAAGAAGGCCAGCCCTCCTCCCCTCCCGTCAACGCCAAGCTTGGAGAGCGCCGAGGCGGAGCTGGAAAAGGAGAAGCTTCGGTTCTCTGGGTTCATGACCGGACACGAGGAACGGGTGTCAGCGACCATTTAGATTAGGTATTAATTATACCTCCATAGCCGGACTAGCACTGCATAGTTGATGTAAATGTAATGAAATCCGTCATTTTTATATGGAATTCATCATGTTTATAAGAAATCCGTCTTGTTTATATGAAATCCGGCCGTGTTTGAACGAATTTCTTCAGGTTAGTTCGAATTGTTGGCCGGATGTATGCGGCTAGCGTTAGATGGCGGCCTCCCGCATCCGTGTCCACGGACGGATGCGGAAGGAAATTTGCAGGTTGTCGTTGGAGATGCCCTGAAATGTATAGTGAGGCTGTCTTCTCCGGCGAGGTTTGTTGTTCTCTGGCGATGTCCGGCGTGGCAGAAGGAAGGCACCGCGAAAAAGAATTTTAGACACCTAAGAAACAGCAAAATTGATAATAATTAAATCGGCCGCCGAGAGCAAATTATCTATAAATAGATACCGGAAGTGGTTCCCATTCACGAAGACGTACGCAGTGGTAGCTAGCTAATTGATGCATGCTACGTGTGCATCTCTAACGACTGTAGCTTAGCCAGTAGTTGCCACTTGTACGCACACATCCAGAGTTCCAGACTGATGCATATGGCAGCCACCGACCAGAGCAAGACGGCGACCAGTAGGTTCCGATGGCTGTACGTGGCGCGGTGGGCGGTGGCGTCCGCGGTGACCGTGCTGGCCGTGGCAGTGATCGTTCGGGCCGTGGTGGTGATGCTCCGCCCGGAGAAGCTCCAGCTCAAGCTCTCCGGCGGCCGCGTGGCAGTCGACTCGATCCCGTCGATGCCGCCGCCGCGCAACGAGGTGACGCTCAACTTCGTTCTCAGGGCCAACAACCCCAGCGGGCGCGCCTCCGTCGAGTACACCAACGTCACCGTCCGGCTCACGGACGTCACGAGCGCGTCTTCGCCGTCGCCGACGAAGATCGCCGAGTTCGACCTGACGGAGTCAATCGCCGTGTCGCAGAGGATGGCGCACGAGGCGATCGTGAGGGTGACGATGACGCCGGGCGAGGACGTGCCGATGCGGTACGTGCGGGCGCTCTTCGAGGGACGCAGCGTCGACGGCGTGGAGATGATGCTGCGCGGGGTCTTCCACAGCCACGTAGCGATGGCCAGCGGGGACTACGTCACCACCAGCGATCTCGCCACGTACTACTGCTGGCCGGTGACCATCGCCGTCGGTGGCTCGTCGTCGTCGTCGTCGCCGGACTACACCAGCGTCGTCGTCACCGACGCGCCGTGCATGGACAAGTCGGAGGCCCCGGCCATCGTGTGAACTGAGGCCAGCTCCAACGGCAGCTGCTAGCTAGGTGATGCCATCCATTGCCTCCCGCATGGATCAGCCAAGCTATGCCTACCGATCCATCTAGCTATCTGCAATCTATTTACTAAATTGGTGTATGGTAGGCATGGATGGCGATTGACTGTCGATCCATGGTTGCTGCCTTGCATGCCTGTCAGTGTGAGTTTAATTTGAGACAGCACGTACTCCTTTCAATTAATTGTGCATGTGTCGCGACTGATGACTGACGACGAGCGGCAGCAGCGCGACCTACCGAGTCTTTCGCCGTGACATGTTGAACATTTACTACACGCGACGCTAGCTGTCTTGGTACGTATGGCTAGGCTAGGGCTATCTAGTTACGTGTAGCAATACTGCCCTAGAAGCAGGACATGTCCTTTGAGAAAGTTAATGGAAGGTGGCAGGTCAGGTCGGAGTAGACCTGGGCATGGGCAGCCCGGCCCGGTCGGCCCGACTCGACCCGGCCCAAAAATCCTGTCCGGGCCGGGTCAAAGTGTGTCCTCGGGCCGGGCTCGGGCCTGTATTTGTGAGCCCGACAGTCGGGCCGGGCCGGGCTCGGGCCTACTAAATGCACGATTTAAGCCGTGGCCGGGCCGGGCCGGGCTCAGGCCTAAATCTACGGCCCGACAGTCGGGCCGGGCCGGGCTCGGGCCTAGGTATTTAGCGTCGGGCTTTTTTCGGCCCGGCCCGACAAATGCCCAGGTCTAGGTCGGAGCCAAGATGTGTGCACTGGCAGCCATCATAGGTGGTGGACGAGCAGTAACTACGTGCTGGAGCATGCATGTGTTCGGTGCGGACGAAATTTCTGTTCTAACCTTTTGCGCTAACAAAATCCCGAATTGACCTTGATTTCAAAAAAAAATCGAATCTGATCTTTTTTGGTGACGCCAACATCCCTAGCGTCCAGCATGCATGGGAGACGCCAGGGACCCTGGCGTCTGGTCCCTGGCACGCACGACCCCACCGGCCCGTTGTGCTGACGTGGCAAAGGGCCAGACTCCAGGGACCCTGGCGTTTGGTACCAGACGCCAGGGACCCTGGCGTCTGGTCCTCTGTACACAAAAATCAGAAACTTTCCTCTTTAACAAGACCGCGAAGAGAATTTTATAATTACAACAGATATCCACAAATACATCAAAATGAAAACTTGAGAATTCAAAGCAAATTCATGTCATACATTGAAAGCAAGTTCACGAATTCATGACAAATTCAAGACAACCTAAAATGTTTGAACCACGACAAGTTCATACAAACTTAACAAACGACACCAAGTTCATGAAATGGCACACGAGAACTAAAACATGACGTTTCTAGATCACTTCATCCTTCCTCTCTTCGCGACTTTTGCATTTCTAGCCACCTCCTCTTCACTAGCCTCCTCCTTTTCGTTGGCAGCCTCCTCATCTTCGCTAGCCTCCTCACGTTCATGTATTTATAGATCATGTTGTGATTTGTTTGGTAGGATGGCGGATGATGATGGACCTTGGTATGACGGATTAATCGAGGAGTTCGACAAGGAGCATCGTGCTCGGGCCATTGAGAACCGGAAGGTAAGAAACAAGACTAATCAATTTTCGGTGTTTTTCATTTGTGTTTTGTACTGATCCGAAACTCACTAACTCGGTGTTCTTGGAGCTACTCAGTAACTGGGATACTCGGTATAGTTGGGGTTCGGCGGCACTAGCATACTTGTATCGTGAGGTAACATATATTTGCAACCATTTATCTTGCATTTGTCATGCGCCTCCATATCTAACATGTATGTTTAATTGCAGCTCGACTTGGGGTGTCGCATGAAGCAAGACACATACTCACTGGCCGGGTTTGTTTGGAGCCTATCCGTGTGGATGTGGGAGTGGATGCCGGTTGGACGGCCCGTGGTGCTAAACCCCGACCAGCCAAACCCACATCCGCATCATGTAGGGCTTCATGATGCTGATTCATATCGGCGTCCCACGCTTGCATACTGTTGGGAACGGGTGACGGTGTACACAGGAAGCTCGCATGTGCGATACAAGTGCTATGTGAACGAGCTGGACACCTTGACTGCTGAGCAGGTACCGAGAAGTTAAATCAGATCGTGACTTCTCTCTTAACGATATGTGCACGAGTGATAAGCATCTTGGGCGGGCGAGGTGCCCAATGATATGCTTCTTCGCAGTCAAGTGGCACTTCGTAGACCATGTTGCCAGGCAATTTGGAAAAATACAAGGTATTCCAATTGAGGAGAGCAAGGAGGCAATCCAATCTCTGCATCGGTGAGCAAGCATGTCTTTGAGATATGTAGTTGAGCACTAACAAAGTCATTGTTTGCTAATTGTTAATACCGTGCATCATTTGTAGGTTCAGTCCAAGGAACAATCAGGATACATCGGATTGGGCGAACAAGCACCGTCAGTGGATACAAATTTGGAATGAAAGAGAGACGTTAGTGGAATCAGAGTATAGACCCCACAATTAGTCAGCATACCAAAAATATCAAGTGTGGTATGCAAAGCGTTACCGTTTAAAGCTAAAGCCTGGTTGGACTCGCGAGGAGTGGTCGGAGTTGGTGTCGGAAGACCCGGAGGCTGCAGAAAGTTATCATGCCTTTAACATGGTGGTGAGAGAGACCAGAGGGACTCAAGTTGACTACGCACCGATGCATCACGAATTGGTAGTTTAATGAACCTATACTTACATTATCTTGTCTTTTTTTCAAATATGAATGTTTTGTGTGTTCATGAATTGCAGGGCAGAGAGTTGCTTATGTGCGTCAACGATGCCAATGTACCACTCAGTCATCCCCGGGTGGTGGATTATCTGAGAGGACTCTTAGGACCACGATGGAGGTATGAGCCATCTATTAGAAAAGCTTATCTTTGTGGATTAGTTATTTGCATCTCATATCATATCATATTTTGTGTTGTCGCAGAAGTTCAAGAAGCGGTTCCACAAGATGACACCTATGCTTTCTTGCCACGGTGCTCAGGCGCTGAATACTCAAGTTTTCATTTTGATGTATTTGTGGATGTCTATTGCAATTATAAAATTGTCTTCGCGGTCTTGTTAAAGAGAAAAGTTTCTGATATTTGTGTACACAGGACCAGACGCCAGGGTCCCTGGCGTCTGGCCCTTTGCCATGTCAGCAGGTCAACGGGCCGGGTGGATCGTGCGGGCCAGGGACCAGACGCCAGGATCCATGGCGTCTCCCATGCAAGCTGGACGCCAGGGATGTTGGCGTCACCAAAAAAGGTCAGATTTGAATTTTTTTTTTGAAATCGAGGTCAATTCGGGATTTTGTTAGCACAAAAGGTTAGTACCGAAATTTTGTCCGTTCGGTGCTGGGATGTCGCGCACGCGAGCAACATCATTGAAGTGGTTAAAGACGATCGAGAGGAAGCACAGGCACCTGATCGACCTGCCTCTCGCCAAGTGGATCAATCATACAGTATTATCCACTGCGCATTGTAATTACTCAATGCATACATTGCTTTCCTGTATGCCCCGGCTGCCGAATGACTTAAGGCCAACTCCAACGTCGTGTATCAAAACGAACACACCAAATATCTGCGAACACGGGAATATATCAAGTGATACCATGATATGGGTTCCTGGGAGCCGTTGGATCTCAGATCCAATGGTTACCGGGAGCTCTTGAACATTTCACAAAAAAATCATCCAAGAGTCTTAAAATTGCGTGCAGATACAAGAGCTACTCAGATACCGTCGGATCTGAGATCCAACGGCCCAGAAGCCGGTATCATGGTATCACCCAAACGTTAGTATCACCTGAAACTTTCCCCTGCGGACACGTCCGTCTCATTTAAAGCAGAATTTTCAAAAAATGACGAAACTCATGTAAACCGGGTGATATTTACCAAATTTTGATATTTCAACCAAAAGGACGAAAGTTAACAAAGTTCAATTTTTTTTGCGGGGAACTAAACTAAACTAAACAAAGTTCAATTAAACCGTACAAAATTTAAACTAAACTAAGTGAGGTACCGAACGGTGACCTCGTAGGCATGGCCTCCGAGGCCATTGGCACCTCCGCCATCGTCGTCGTCCTTCCAATGGTTGGAGGCCTTTAGGTGTCACGGTAGACCTGATTGGGCGCCATTGCACGCTCGCGGGGCATCTACTCGGCCATGTCCGCCTGGCGGCGAGGGTCGGGCGCAGACTCCGGCCCGTGCTACCCACCCTTGCCCTTGCAAGCAAGGTGGCAGGCCAGGCGCTCCGATTTAGCCAGCCCCAGTTTGTAGAGCTGGTCGTTGATCCGACGTCGGCGGCGGGCGGACGTTTACGCGGTGGTCCTGGACCGATCCTCGATCCATGCCAACACGAGGTCAGGGTCGACGCGGACCCAATCCGGCGCCACGTGCGACATCGCAAACGCCGCCCGTCGCGCCGCGCCTCCTGGTCTGCCGTCATGTCGGTCAACGTCATGGTGCGCGAGGATGTGCCACCCCTACCGCAACTGAGGTAGTGAAGGAGGTAGTCGCGCGTGTTGGCGATTACCGGGGAGGGCGTCTCCGCCTCCTTCACGGTGACCGAGCCCACTGGCCCCTTGGCTGCCGACGGGGCGGGGGTGACGGCGCCACCTGCTTGGCGCGCCGGAATCGGTGCGACGGGGACGCCAGCTGGACGAAGCGCCCAGACTGGCTGCGCGGCATGACCGTCGGCTCCTCCTTGATGTGTGGGGGGATGTGTGACGCCCCCGGCCCGACCGTGCGCTAATCATACACGCAAATGCGCACGATCAAGCCCAGGGACTCACGGGAAGATATCACAACACAACTCTAGACACAAAATAAAATATTTCAAGCTTTATATTACAAGCCAGGGGCCTCGAGGGCTCGAATACAAAAGCTCGAGATACACAAGAGTCACCGGAAGCAACAACAGTATCTGAGTACAGACACAAAGTTAAAAAAAGTGCCTTAAGAAGGCGAAAACAAACAACGACTCTGATCAAAAGAGGCAAGGCCTCCTGCCTGGGAGCCTCCTAAACTACTCCTGGTCGTCGGCGGACTCCACGTAGTAGCATGCTCCTCCGGAAGTGTAGTAGTAGTCGTCAACTGTGGCAACTGGCTCCGGGGCTCCATCATCTGATCGCGGCAAACGGGCATGGGGGAAAAGGGGAAGCAAAGGAACCGTGAGTACTCATCCAAAGTACTCGCAAGACTGACATCAGAACTATTCTAATTATGCAATTGGTATCAAAGAAAGGCTGTATATGTGGACTGGTCTGCAGAAATGTCAGAATAGAGAGAAATGCCTAGCCTATCGAAGACTAGCATCTTCAGCGGTCTTGCAGCATAAGAAGAGTGCAGATTAGTACATAATTAAAGTAGCAAGCATGTTGTAGCAAAGCCTGGAGATCCTTCCTCGACTCCCAGCGAGAAAGCGATCCCGGAGCTTCCAATTGATTAACAAGTATCCAGTTCAAGTGTAGCAGATCGGGATACAACACTGAGCGTCCTGTTACCGTGGACACGGCTATTCGAATAGATCACTTCCTTGCAGGGGTGCACTACTATTACCCAACACGCTCGATTAACTCTGGCCGGACACACTTTTATCGGGTCATGCCCGGCCTCGGCTTATCGACACGACGTAGTCCTACCTAGGCTCAGCAGAGAGGTCCCCGCTGGTCTACATCCTAAGTACTCAAGGGTCTTGGGCCATCGCCCTTAGCACTCCGGGTCGTTGCGTGCAGGGTGAAGCTAGGCACCACCCATGTGCTGGATGGCGCCGGTCCGTCCCGGCCGCAATGCTGAACTGGACGTCTGACAGAGCTTTCGGCTGATACATACAGCGCCGAGGGTCCCATAACCATTATCCCACGTGGTGGTAGTGCGTATATGGCCAGCGGCCAACTCAGATCAAATACCCAAATCCGTTAGCGCATTATTAGGAGCTCGCGGTGACGATCAGTACTCCTGTCGCCCCGTCTCGAGGAAGTGCAACAAGGGTCAGGCCCATCCCTCTCTAGGGCGGTCTCTGCCTACCCGGCCGCGCCTCGTAATTATCTCGCGGATACCCTCACGGTCAACCCGACTTCACATCTCTCGCGGGTACCCCTCGGGGTCGACCCAACTTTATTCAGTAAAGGTAGTAAAATACCGGTAACTGTGTGTTCAGAACATCAAGGAGGAATCCGAGGAATCACCCTCGTTGGATTCCTACTCGATGTACCCGTCAGGGCGAACCCGGAGGAATCACCCTCGATGGTATTCACACTTGCGGGATTGCACGACAAAAGCCTCATCGGAGGTGGAGGAAAAGGAATCACCCTCGGTAATCCACGTCCGACTAGCTGTGCTACAAAGGCATCATCGGGAGTGAGTTAAGAGGTGTCACCCTCGTCACTCGAGGATAACTCTGTAGAGTCGAACCACTTAGGGGGTGTGCGGTGCTGTGCTGGCCTCAGCCCGTCGATCACATCGATCGGGGCATTAGTAACTAAGCGGGGCAACTAGAGCAAGGAAGAGGGGCCATCGATGGATTATCAACCAAACTATACTAAGCATCTCGGATAACAGGCAGGTATCAATAACAGTTACAAAAATAGGCTATGCAGCAGAATAGGATAAAACAAATGCATTAGAAAATTCTAATGCAAGCAGGAGGAAGAAAGAATAGGTGATGTAGGCATGTTCAAGGGGGTTTGCTTGCCTGGAAGCTATGCTGAAAAGGAAGCAGGGTCATCGGTGACGTAGTCGATCACAGGGGCAGCGTCAGTCTCGGAGTCTACCGGAGGGAAGAGGGGGGGAGAAACAATAAATACAAGCAACAAATGCAATCATAGATGCATGGCATGGCAGCACGCTATTCGAGGAGTGCCCTAATGCAGTACTATGCAAGTTAGTCGGAGCGGGAAACATCTGGAGGTGTTTTACCAGCTCCGGGCGTTTATCGGACAGATGAATCGGAGGGGAAAATTCCATGTTCACCAAGTTAGAGAGGTGTGGCAGGTATGGGAGTGACATATTCGGATTCTTCATATTTTTCTGATCATTTTTCATATATAAATTATTTTCATCCGAGTTACGGTTTATTTTATATGATTTTTCAAAGTTTTACTGAATTTCTGGAATTATTTTAATTATTTAAACTCGAATTATCCGAAACAGTGTAAGGTCCCACTGGTCAGTGACTGTGCTAATTAACAGTGGTTTAACCTAACTAATTAAGTTAATTAACAGGTGGGCCCGCACTGTCAGCGATTGATTTAATTAACTGGTTTAATTTAAATTCAAATTAGTGTTAATTAAGCGCTGGGGCCCGCATGTCAGCGAGACTGGGCTGTCCAGTCAGCACCGTTGACTGGTCAACCCAGTCAACGGGGCCAGTGGGGCCCGTTGTCAGCCACACAGAGGTGGGCCCGGCCAGTGCCACGTCGGCCGGCCGGCGTTTAGCCGCTGGCGAGCGCGTTTTTGCGGCGGCGCGCACGGGCGGTGGTCGGAAATCGCGCTCCGGCCACGGATCGAGGCGTGGAGCGGCGCGTTCGAAAGAGGAAGCCGAGGCGCGTCGAATGGCGGCGGTCGGAGCGGCCGAGGTGGCCGGAGTTGAGCGCTACGACGACGCCGGCGGCGAGGTTCTCGGGTGAGCTACGGGAATGCGGTTGCGGGGCGAGTTCGGGCGCGCTAACTAGCTAGGCGACGTCTACGCGTGCGGGCGAGCATGAAGGGCAGCAGCGCACGACCAAATGGTCGCCGGAAGGTCGCCGGCGACGAGCCCGAGCGGTGGCGTGTTCGGGCGTCGCCGTTTCGGGTGATAGAGCTCGCAAACGAGCGCGTCAAGTGGGGGAAGAAGAAGAGCGGCTCACCGAGAGCCTGCAGATGTGCAACGTGGGCTCGAGGACGGCTTGACGGCGACGAAATCGACTACGGCGTGCGGCGAGTCCCGAGGAAGAAGACGACGGGGATCCGACGAGGCAGCGCGTCCCGGCTCGAGTGAGTAGGCGGAGAGGAAGTAGCCGAGGCTGGGGGTCCTTGCGGGCACCGAGCTGCGGCGAGGGAGGCATGGTGGCCGCGTAGCTACGGCGGCGAGGCCATGACGGCGTCGGGCGAGGTGGGGGGAAGCGAGGGAGAGAGGGGGAGGAAAATATCTGGGGGCGGCTAGGGCGTCCGCGGGGGCGTCCTTATCCTCCCCGTCCTCCTGTAGCGACACAGAGGCTGGCCGGGTGCGGCTGGCACGGTGAGCCGGCGACGGGCGCGGTCGTGCGCGGGCGGCCGCGGATGAGCAGTAGGAAGGAGGGAGGTGGCGAGATGGGCTAGGCCGCGCGGCTGACTTAGGCCCAGCTACAGCGGCCTTTTCTATTTCTTTGTTTTTCTTTTCTGTTTTCTTTTTTATTTTATTTTTGTTTTGTAAATAGTTTAGCCACAATTTTAGTTTTGAAAAATATGTGACTTGGCTCAATAATTACAGTGCAACGTTAACTACTACCAGAAAAAGGTTTGGGGTCAATATGTTTTCATTTGAATTTTATTTAAATAAAATGGGATTAGATGGTGTTGTTTGGTACTGTTTTGATGATGTTAGAGTCATCTAGGTATTTTAGGTGATGTTGTTTTTCTTAACATAATTAGCTATGGATTATTTGCTATTTAATGAACATTTTAGTTTTCAAATTTGGAACAACTTTTATTTTCATTTTAAATTTAAATTTCAATTTGAATTAGAATTTGAAATGAGATATGATTCTAATGTGATCATGACTTGCTAATCATGGTGACTTGACATGATTAAGAGGTGATCACTGTAGTTAATACATGGGGGTGTTACAGGACGGCGGCTCGTCCTTGACGCAACGTCCAATCTGCACACCGCTGTTGGCCCCCGGCGGTCATCATTTAGCCATCAACAAGTCTTAGTCTTAGTTAACTGGTTTAACAAGTACAGTGCATACTACACGTTGAGGGCATGAGAGCATATGTAGAGCCAGATCGGCTGGAAACGGAGACATCACAGAGGAAGCCATGGCCAGTGCTTCTAGCCCGCCGCTAGTAGCACTCGGCGTGCTCCTCCTCCTCCTCTTGTCCGTTAGTTCGCCCATTGCGCATGGCGGAGGAGCAGATCAGGAACGCCGCCAGCGCTACATGGTGGTGCAAACCAGCCACCTGCTGGAGCCAAAATCCATCTGCTCTGGCCTCAAGGGTACGTATATAGGTAGACGAGATGATGAAGATGTGTTGCGAGAACCATACATGATACATGCTTTTTTTTTTTTTTTGCAGTGACTCCATCCGCGAATGGTACGTGGGTGCCGCTGCACCGGCCGTACGGCCCGTGCTCGCCGTCGGAGGGCACGCCGCCGCCCCTGGTCGAGATGCTCCGCTGGGATCAGGCCCGCACGGACTACGTCCGAAGGAAGGCAACCGGCGAGGTGGACGACGTGCTCGACCCAGCCAGGCCGCACGTGGACATGATGCAGATGGACTTCATGCTCCGGGGGAGCTTTGGCATCGGCTCTGGCTCCGGTGGCCAGGCGGCGATCAACGACGACGACGAGGATGACCCCATGGTCCTGTCACAGACCATGGCCATCGACACCACCGAGGACGTCCCGTGGATCCAGTGCCTCCCTTGCCCCATCCCCCAGTGCTACCCGCAGCGGAACGCCTTCTTCGATCCCAGCAGGTCAACAAAGCACCACCGGCTTTATTTTGTACTGACCTTCTTCTTGATGCAGTAATGTAATATCCACTGTTAAAAATACAGGTCGAGCACCGGCGCGCCCGTCCGCTGCGGCTCCCGCGCCTGCCGAACCCTCGGTGGCTACGCCAATGGCTGCTCCAAGGCCAACTCGACCGGAGATTGCCTGTACCGGATCGAGTACAGCGATCATAGGCTGACGCTCGGGACGTACATGACCGACACGCTGACCATCAGCCCCAGCACCACCTTCCTCAACTTCCGGTTCGGGTGCAGCCACGCCGTGCGCGGCAAGTTCAGCGCCCAGGCCTCCGGGACCATGTCGCTCGGCGGCGGGCCGCAGTCCCTCCTCTCGCAGACGGCCCGCGCCTATGGCAACGCCTTCTCCTACTGCGTCCCAGGGCCCAGTGCCGCCGGCTTCCTCTCCATCGGTGGGCCGGTCGACGGCGGCTCCAGCACATTCGCGAGCACGCCGCTCGTCAGGAACGCCAACGTCATCAACCCGACCATCTACGTGGTGCGGCTCGAGGGCATCGAAGTCGCCGGGCGGCGGCTCAACGTGCCGCCGGTGGTCTTCTCCGGCGGGACGGTCATGGACTCGAGCACCATCATCACGCAGCTGCCCCCCACCGCGTACCGCGCGCTGCGGTTGGCGTTCAGGAACGCCATGAGGGCGTACAAGACACGCGCCCCGACGGGGAACCTCGACACCTGCTTCGACTTCGTGGGGGTCACGAACGTGACGGTGCCCACGGTCTCCCTGGTGTTCGACGGCGGCGCCGTCATCGAGCTTGGCCTTCTGTCCGTCCTGCTGGATGGATGCCTCGCCTTCGCGCCTGTCGCGGCAGATTTCGCCCTCGGCTTCATCGGCAACGTGCAGCAGCAGACGCACGAGGTGCTCTATGACGTCGCCGGAGGGGCTGTGGGCTTCCGCCGTGGGGCGTGCTAGCTGGCCCTGAGCTAGCGCGCGGCAGCCGGCGCACGTGGTCAATCCTCTTCCTTTAGGTTAAATTTCGCACTAGCTTTGCACTGTCACTGGCTAGATAGCTCCCATGTAATCCTAATTAAACTCTTAATAGAACTCTTAGATAAACTCTCTTGTTGAGAGTCGTCGTATTGGCAGCATCCATATCTGTCGAGCCAAACCGCAAACCCATTGTCGTCATAATGCAAACTTCATATTTGCCCTGCAAGTGGGACTCACCTCTCATTGAGTCACAGGTTCTTCCCAAAAAATTCAGACGAATACATTGAACAGGTTCAGAAGCAACACCTTCATTCATAAATGGGAGCGAAAAATTAGTCGTAATGCGACTTACATTTATATAACACCTAATAATTATTTAATCTATAATAATTAGTTAAACTAGCTGCCATATGGCAACGGCCACGCCCACCGTTTAGTTGCGGCCACCGCCACAACTACCTCCACCACCACCGCCTCCTCCACCCCCACCATCACGGCGGTGTAGAATACGGCGATGTTGGCCTGGATGGCTTGAAAATGCGCCTCGACGATGGTGTCCCATACTGGCCATTCGTCCGTGATGGCGCGGTCGTGGCGGCCCAAATATGTCGCTCCATATGCACGTCCATCTGCGCAGCCTCCACGAGGGCAACGTCCATGTGCTCCCAAAAGGGGGCCAGAGGATCCTCGGGCTGCTCCTCCACCTCACCCCAAAACTGAATACGATGGAGGATTCATTTGGGTGCGCCGTGGACGAAGAACTAGGTAGTGGGTTGAAGGCGGCCGAGATTGGAATGGGAGGCGCCGGAGATAGGATTGAACCGAGAGAGCGAAAGGCACCGTGTTTTATAGGCGGCTACGGGTGTCATTAAGGAGGTAGTTGGGGAGGCGGCAGGCGGCTGACGGCAGGCGATCAAAGGGCGCGTCTCCCGGTGAGAAACTCTACGGCAGCCTGCTCGCACGCCTCTCGCCTGCTTTCACACCTCCCAGCCTGCTCACACGCAAGCTAGGAGATGATGCCGTGTGGCGGCCATCCAACGAGCCACCATGGGAATTCCAGGGCGCGGCGTGGCATTAGTGGTTGCATGGCCATCGCCGGTGGTGAGTGGGAGATCGGCTACTTCAAACTAGGTTGTGGCGCGAGAAGTAAGAAGCTCAAACTTCCCTCAAAGCAGATCTCACCTGTAAGGGGCTGGTTGGACCGTGGATACCGCATGACAGGATCAAAACTGCTATGTGCGTATTACGCTCTATGATTATTTTTCTCGGTTAGTTTATCAACGGTCTTTTTATTTGAGCTTTTTTACGGTACCCTATACTGCTAGGGGGTGAGGCGACCAGTATAACAAAATCCCACCGTTGATTTCGTGTGGGCAATATAGACATTTTCTTCTTAAAAATCAAAGTGAACCTTTTTTTTTAGTACGTGAAGGCCTAGGGGGTTGTTGACAGGCCAAGATGCCAGGCTATTTCGTAATAATAGCTAGGAATCGACATCCCTTGCTCGCTCCCATTGCCGCCATGGCGGAGTTGACATCGCTGCCACTGCCGCCACGCCGTAGTCGATCTTGCTGCCGCATACTGGGAGCCAGCACCCATGAGACTCGCTGGCACCGCCGCCAAGCCCTTTTTCAACGTCTCTACCGCTCCTTGACCTCGCTGCTACCGCCACCATGCTCTAGCTGACCTTGCTGCCGCGTACTGCAACCCGGCGCGCTCATTTACCTTGGCGTCTCGTCCCCATTTGTCTCGCCACGGCGCTCAGCCCCATCACATACATACATGGACCAAGACATGGCGGCCATGACTCCGTCCTGCCCAAGCACCATGGCCGGGACGACGAGCTTCTGTACACGGCAAGCCTCTGCGTCGACGGACAACAGCGCCAAGTGGTTTCTTCGCCACCGTTGTGAACCAGGACGAAAGGACTACGGTGGGGAGGTATGCTCAGCCATGGAAGGGGCGCAGGGCAACGCCGCATGGTAGTCGGACCTAATTGAGAAGGAGGCTCGGCGGTGGCCGCCGGAACTCTACCAGCGTCGGTGTACCAGAACAATGGGCTGGGTGGGTCGGGAGCGGGGTGGGTCGTAGAAGTCCCAAAATGCCCTCAGAATATGTATACCGCTGGTCAAGAACGACCAGTGCTATCTATACTGCTCGCCATGCTGCTGGCCTTACTGCAACGGTACAGATCAGGCATGGCCGTTGGATTTCGCGGATGAACGGTCTATATTCACTACAGGGTACCACAAAAGAGCTCTTTTATTTTGGTCGTTCTTCTATTAAAATAATTTATTTCATAAAAAATAGGATTGCGAGCAAACGCGCAGGTCCATGGCGCATGGAATTGCCATGGAAAATGTTTGATTGGTCGTGGGCAAATTCCAAACGTTCAGGATTTATCATTTCTATTAATTAATCGGTTTCAGGAAAAAATTGACGAAGATTGTATCCGGTGGTACGATAAATTGTCACAGATCAACTTGTCTAATTTTTCATTTACCATTCTATTTATTCAGTTTAGTGGACGTAGGTCGCCTGAATTTGAAATTTGAGTCAGTCGATTCTTTTGGGAAGGAAGCATCAGTCACACGGTTCGGGTGCGGGGTGAGGGAGGGTGGCGGTTCACCGGGAAATTCGGCTGGCTCACCGATTTGGAGGGATAGCCGGAGGCTGCGGCAAGCCCGACGGTGGGGACACTGGGGGGGGGGGGGAGGGCAATGGGAGGGTGGGCCGACGAGGCTGGCGCGGGAGCGTCGCCGGTCACAAGCGGCGGAGGCTGACAATTCAGCCGATGCTACGTGGGCGGTCTGGGGAAGAAGAAAGGGAAGGCAGGAGGTTAAAGAAGGTCATCCGACCGTTGATTTTGCATCGGATGGCTGAAAACGAATTGATTGACCCGAAATCAGTTTTCAGTCGACTGAACAGGGTTCAGCGAACCGAGCAACTGAGCACAGACGAGTGCTACGTATGACGTAGCCGAGATGACGAGACGCGTGACGTCAAGCACCGCACGCCGGTAGCTAGAGCCTCTTTACGTCGCCGTACGAACACACTGCATCTGCACAATGGCACATGCACAGTCACACCGGTTTTTGAGAGTTTTATTTCTCTTCCTTCATTTGCGACGACATGTCGTGCTGCTGCTGCACAACAGCACAAGTCCACTTGTACGTGTAAGTCGGACGGCCGGTCCCTCACCAGATAAATGCACTTGCTATGTGACGATGGTAGGCTGCACGCCAGGACTGAAGCGCGGCGCTGCTGGTCACTGCCTCACTGAGCCTCCCAGTAATGGCGGGCAGCAGTAGTACCCCACGGCCCCTACCTATGGCTGGCGGCTCCGGCCTCTGAGTCCACCTACGGTTCCATGCCCGTCGTCTACCCTAGTCTTCTACAGTGAAGGGATAAGTGGTTAGCTGTAAGCATCAATTGCTCTCTGTTCTCCTCTTCCTGTGGCTGTGGGCTCTGGCCTGAGTCATCACTGGCCTACGGTCCATGTGATCTACCCTGCAATCATCCACCAACAGCTCACAGTTTAGTACTCCCTTCGTTTCACAATGTAGTGCGTCCGCGCTTCTCGAGATCTAAATTCGACCATAAATTTAACCAACGAGACCGACTGCGGCAGAAGAAAAATTATATCACTGAATTCGTACGAAAGCATAAGTGGTTAGCTGTAAGCATCAATTCGTACTACATCGTGGAATGTGGAATGGAGGAAGTATTACTGCGGTCCATGTGATCTACGGTCCATGGAGTATTAGCATAATTGGTTTGATGCCAACATTTGGCAAGCCAACATTTGACAAAATCAAAAGTTGCCAAACTTTGGCAACTTTTTGTAAGATTGACAAGAAAAGTTGGTAGGCAACCAATCATTAGCCAACATTTGGCATTTGTCAAATATTGGCATCAAACCAATTATGCTCTATATTACCGAAAGAAAGGACCTAGAAAAAGGTCAATGCTGCTCCTCCATGCATGCGTCTATATCCATCTGTCGACTCTGCTCCATGGGCCACACTCCACAGTACCCGCGCAAGCACAATCGCTTCTCCATCCCTCCGCAAAATGCGGAAAAGTAAGAGCACTTTCCGGTCGTTACAGCTTGGAACAGAGGAACACAGAATCGCCGCAGCCTCCATAATTATTTTTGGCACTGGGTTCAAATTCGTATAGTTTCAATTTAAGCAGCATTTAATCCATTTAATCCGACCAAACGGTGACAAAACATAATCAAACATGATCACTTAATTAAAAAATATATTAGTGGCCAAAATTCGTCGCATTTACATACATTTTCTGATTTGAAATGCCGGTAAGAGGCATTTTCAAAGTATGCAATGTCGTTATTCGACACTGCTTGCTACTACCATGGCTAGCTACTCTGACGCCGACGCAGTCGTCGTCGTCGTCATCCTCCTCCTCCTCGATCTTGTCGAAGTAGTCAAGGGCATGGTCGTCGAGCGGCAGACTGAGCCTCCAGTGACGGTCGCGCTCTACTTCGACTGTGACCTCCTCATCGGAACCGCGAGTGAGAGGAAGGCAATCTGCCGCTCCTCCTTATCGTTGTTGTCGCGGGGCCAAAGTTCTCGCAGAGATGCTCCTCTTTGTAACGGCGGTGCTCCGCTTCACGGACTAAGAGCTCCATAATGACCCGATTGGATCCTTAGGTTCGGCCTTGGCCTCGAAGGTGACGAGGGGGGCATCATGGGAGAGGGCGTCCGCCTCCTCCTCGTGCGATGAGTCGACCCACCGACGCAGCGTGAAAAGGGAAGGAAGGGGACTTTCGACGGGGACGGTATCAGTGACAGGGCGATGGCGCTTGAGGCTCGGGCTCGGCCGCAATGGTAGATGCCAGCGCCCCGCGAGCCATCATACAGACCACCACAGGATACGAGGGACCGATCGAGACATTAATGGGGCGGGTGCTCAGCGGTCGCGTCACCCCTCGCTGGTGATTCTCTTCGCCAGTGGTGCGTGTACGGACGTTAGGAAATTCAAAAACCCAGTCATGGCGCGAGGAGGAAGAATAAACTTCCCTCCCGCGGAGGCGGTTAGTGCTGGAGCGCGCTGCAAACCTGAGCTCCACAGCCACCATATTTGGAGATTATGAGCTCATTTTTGGACCGGGCTCCATAATATATGGCGATTACGAGGCATATGTCGACTCTGGTAGAATGCATTTTTATGTGTTGATCACTGTACTAGCGGTTATTGTGGCAATCGGTCATATATGGCGACTCTCCTGTCCTATGGTTGGACTTAGCCTTACAACATCATAGCTAACTCGTTATTTTAAGATATGACATCTCCTTTATTTGTTAAGTAAAATACTAATATGGTTTAAAAATACAGAACTGCCAATTGTGTAGGCCTCATTTGGTTCATAGGAATAGCAAAATCATAGAAACTGAGATGATATGTATCTCAATTCTCTTAGGGAAAGAGATGACATTTGATGCATATGATAGGATTTTTTTCATTGAATCTAAACTAATGTTTTTTTCCTTTGAAACGTGAAGTATTGGTTCCCATCCAACATAGGACATTTCATTCCTACAAACCAAAGGGATCCAAAGGAATTTTTCTACAAAATTCATGTTCTTTAAAATTCCTACAAAACTTTTGTAAACTGAAGGAGGCCGTGGAATTTAAAGTGGTCTTGCATCCCGTTCTAAACTTGCAAAACAACTTTTATTTTAAAAATACAATATTTTGGTGAAATGGTTATATGTTTGAATGACTGTCAACATTTAAGGAGTGCATGTTATTTGTAATTTTTCATGAAAATAATTTTAATACTGGATTTGCTAATCCTTAGTTGCCTTAAAACAATTCGCAAATAAGTCAATTTCAGAGATGAGAGGGGAGTTGGTCTAAGACAGAGAAGGGAACGATGTGGCTGGGGGCGGCGTCCCTGATGAAGTGATGAGTTCGAGTCACGACATCGACGGGGACGGGGATGACACAGTTGCCCCAACGCCGTCGATGTGCATAGGGGCCTTTTTCTTGGACCGGCTTAACAAGCCAACGTTAGCTGGGAAGCATAACAAATGCAAACGATTTGCATGACAAATTATATTGGCCGAGGATGGCAAATTCAGTTGGTAAGGGCATTGATACGTCTCCAACGTATCTATAATTTTTGATTGTTTCATGCTATTATAATATCAATCTTGGATGTTTTATATGCAATTATATATCATTTTTTGGGGACTAATCTATTAACCTAGTGCCCAATGCCAGTTGCTGTTTTCTGCTTGTTTTTGGTTTTTCAGGAAATCAGTACCAAACGAAGTCCAAATGCCATGAAACTTTTTGATTATTTTTTCTGGACAAAAGAGACCCTGAAAGCTTCGGGAGGATGTCAGAAGCCTCACGAGGAGGCCACAAGGCAACAGGGCGCGGCCTCACGAGGAGGCCACAAGGCAACAGGGCGCGGCCACATGCCCCTCGTGGCTCCTTTTGACCTAATTCCACTTCTATAAATTCTCAAATATTCGGAAACCAACAGAGAGCTAGACGAGAAAACCCTACCGCCGCCGCAAGCCTCTGTTCTTCCGCTGTCCCATATGGACGCCTTTTCTGATACTCTGTCTGAGGGGGAATCGATCACGGAGGGCTTCTTCATCAATCTTGCTGCCCTTCCGATGATGTGTGAGTAGTTTACCACAGACCTACGGGTCCATAGCTAGTAGCTAGATGGCTTCTTCTCTCACTTTGATCTTCAATACCATGTTCTCCTTGATCTCCTTGGAGTTCTATCCGATGTAATCTTCTTTTGCGGTGTGTTTGTTGGGATCCGATGAATTGTGAGTTTATGATCAGATTATTCATGAGAAATATTTGAGTCTTCTCTGAACTCTTTTATGCATGATTGTTATAGCTTTGTATTTCTCTTCGATATATCGTTTGGTTTGGCCAACTAGATTGATTTATCTTGCAATGGGAGAGGTGCTTTGTGATGGGTTCAATCTTGCGGTGCTCAATCCCAGTGACAGAAAGGGACATGACACGTATTTGTATTGTTGCCATTAAGGATAAAAACATGGGGTTTAATCATATTGCTTGAGTTTACTTTGTCTACATCATGTCATCTTGCTTAAGGCGTTACTCTGTTTTATACTTAATACCCTAGATGCATGCTGGATAGCGGTCGATGGGTGGAGTAATAGTAGTAGATGCAGGCAGGAATCGGTCTACTTGTTTCAGACGTGATGCCTATATACATGATCATTGCCATGAATCCGTCATAATTATTTGCGTTTCTATCAATTGCCCAACAGTAATTTGTTTACCCACCGTATGTTCTGTGCTCGAGAGAGAAGCCTCTAGTGAAAACTATGGCCTCCGGGTCTATCTTTATCATATATTAAAATCCAAAAATACCTTGCTGTAATTTATTTATTTTTATTTTATTTTACAATTTACTTTTTATCTATCACTATCAGAATTAATCCTTGCAAATAACCGCTAAGGGGATTGACAACCCTCTTATTTGCGTTGGGTGCAAGTGTTTGCTTTTGTGTGTGTAGGTGCTGCTAAAGAGGTTTTGTGTGGTTCTCCTACTGGATTGATAACCTTGGTTCTTAACTGAGGGAAATATTTATCTCTACTATACTGCATCATCCTCTCCTCTTCGGGGAAATACCAACACAGTCTACAAGTAGCAGGAAGAATTTCTAGCGCCGTTGCCGGGGAGACGTCACCAAAATTTATCAAGTACCTTCGCATAAACTATCATTCACTTGCATTTATTTTACTTGCCTTTTTATTTGCATTTGCCTATGTGCCTTCTATTTGCTTGCATCTTCGCTTGCTGAAAATCTATTGATATGGATCCTCATCCACTTGCTAATCTTTTCAAAAAATCCAATTATGATGAACCAATTGCTAGTTAGTTGAGTGCATTTGATTATCTTTATGAAGTTTTGCTTGAAAATCATGAATTTGAGAATTGTGATGATGTGTTAAACGAAGAAATTTATAAAGTGATTCATGATAGCTCCCTAAATGAAAAGTATGATTGCAATGATGTTATTATAAATTCTATTAATGTTAATTGTGCTAATGATATGCAAAGCTACAAGCTTGGGGATGATAATTTTGTTATGTCCACTACTTATTGCAATGATCACGATTGGGGTGATAATGCTTCTCATGATCTCGAAAATCTATTTAAGCCTCATGATGAATATGTTATTGATAATAATGTTTGCAATAATATTGAAAGTGGGTTTGGAAGAGTGTCAACTTTAGGTAAAAATAATTCCACATATTTGGAGAGTGTTCAATATTATGAAATTTTTGATAAAAGTGGGTTTGGAGAGGTCATGACTTTAGTTGACGTTAATCTCACTATCTTGGAAGATTATAAAACTTTTATGCATGTGGATCATGAAGATAGTATTTTATATGATTGCTATATTGTTGAATTTGATTTTGATCATACATGTAATTATTATGAGAGAGGAAAATATGGGTGTAGAAACTTTCATGTCAATAAATTACCTCTCTTTGTGTTGAAATTATTAAGGTTTCATTCTTATTCCTTGCATATGCTAAATAGTTCTTGCCTTGATAATTTGTTTTCTTATAAAATGCCTATGCATAGGAAGTATGTTAGACTTAAATGTGTTTTTCACATGCTACATGATGCTCTCTTTGTGTTTCAATTATTATCTTTCACGAGAGCATCATTGAAATCTAAGCCTATCTTAATGGCTATAAAGAAAGAACTTGTTGGGAGGCAACCAAATGAATAAAATAATTTTTTTATTTTACCTTCTGTTTTTGTGTGTTTACACAATTGTAGCCTCTTTTATGATTGTGTTTTTATCTTTTAATTAGTGTTTGTGCCAAGTGATGCCTTTGGGATGATTTGGAAGATAGTATAATTGATGTTGTTTGAAAACAGAAACATTTGCGTCTAGTGCTGGAATTTTAGTTTTTTGCTGGAGCGTTAGAACCTTCTGAATTTTTTACACAATATTTTTTTATGAATTTCCCACGTTGTCCTAATGTTTCAGAATTTTGGGAGTTACAGAAGTATGACTTTAATTCAGATGTTGACAAACTGTTCTGTTTTAGACAGATTCTGTTTTTATTGCATAGTTTGCTTATTTTGATAATCTATGGATCGTATCGGGGGGTATGAGTCATGGAGAAGTTGGAGTACAGTAGCATTATGCTAATATTAAATATGAATCAATTTACAACAGTACCTAAAGTTTAAGATTTGTTTGTTATACTAACGGATCTCACGAAGTTTCTGTTGAGTTTTGTGTGCTGAAGTTTTCAAGTTTTGGGTGAGACTACGATGGATAAAGGAATAAGGAGCGGCAAGAGCCTAAGCTTGGGGATGCCCAAGGCACCCCAAGGTAATATTCAAGGAAGACTCAAGCATCTAAGCTTGGGGATGCCCCAGATGGCATCCCCTCTTTCGTCTACAATCTATCGGTAACTCACTTGGAGCATGATTAATTATTGATTGTCTTCCTTTGTGTGGTGGTCGGGGGCGCGCGATGGTTAACTCCTACCAACCTCCCCCCTAGGGGCATGCGTAGTAGTACTTTGCTTCGAGGTCTAATAAACTTTCGCAATAAGTATGTGAGTTCTTTATGACTAATGTGAGTCCATGGACTATACACACTCTCACCTTTCCACAATTTGCTAGCCTCTTCGGTACCGTGCATTGCCCTTTCTCACATCGAGAGTCAGTGCAAACTTCGCCGGTGCATCCAAACCCCGTGATATGATACGCTCTATCACACATAACCCTCCTTATATCTTCCTCAAAACAGCCACCATACCTACCTATCATGGCATTTTCATAGCTATTCCGAGATATATTGCCATGCAACTTCCACCGTTCCGTTTTTATGACACACATCATCATTGTCATATTGCTTTGCACGATCATATAGCTGGCATAGTATTTGTGGCTCAGCCACCGTTCATTATTTTTTATACATGTTACGCCAGTATCATTGCACATCCTGATACACTGCCAGAGGCATTCATATAGAGTCATATTTGTTCTAGTTTCGAGTTGTAATTTTTAGTTGTATAAGGATATCATCCTAATAAACCACGACGAACTTGTCGAGGTAGTCCATGAAGATATAGTTCATCAATCGAGAGAAGGTTGCTGGAGCATTGGTTAAGCCGAAGGACATAACGGTGTACTCGTATGATCCATAGCGAGTAACGAAAGCGGTCTTCGGAATGTCCTCTTTACGAACTCGGATCTGATGGTAACCCAACCTTAAGTCGAGTTTAGAGAACACAGAGGATCCAGCAAGCTGATCATAAAGATCGTTGATCCGGGGAAGTGGATATTTGTTCTGGATTGTTGCTTGGTTAATAGGCCGATAGTCCTGGACCAATCGATAAGTCCCATCCTTCTTCTTAACAAAGAGAGAAGGTGCTCCCCAAGCAGAAGAACTGGGGCGTATGAAACCCTTTTTAAGTGACTTGTCGATTTCCTCCTTAAGCTCAAGGAGTTCATGCGGCGGCATCTTGTATGGGCGCTTGGCAATAGGAGTGGTGCCAGGTTTCAAGTCGATGACGAACTCGACAGCTCTAACCGGGGGTATTCCTGGGAGTTCTTCTGGGAAGACGTCCGGAAAATCGCGAACGACTGGAACGTTCTCAATTCCCTCAAGAGTTGAAGCGTTCAAAGCATTCAGAGCATATATCTGAGCTTCGGCATTACGAGTAATGCAGGCGGTGTAGTTCACTATCTCGTCGGAGGGGTGGAGTAGTTGGACGACTTTAGTGGCACAATTGATCGAAGCAATGTGAGCTTTCAACCAATCCATTCCTAGAATGAGGTCTATGGTGGAAGACTTCAGAACAATAGGGGAGGCAAGGAATTCCAATCCTTTAATTTCGACGGTGACGTTGGGTGCGATCATGTCAGCATGGCAATGGCCACTGGGAGTTTTAACGACTAGTGGAGTATGCATCTTTTCATATTGTATGCCATGCATGAATGCAAATGCTCCAGAGATGAATGAATGTGATGCTCCTGAATCAAATAAAACAGAAGCGGGTACTGAGTTAACGAGAAGGGTACCCATCACAGTTTCAGGTTGATCCTGAACTTCTTCAATATCGACGTGGTAAGCCTGTCCACGTCCATAAGCAGCAGACCCGGTATTATAGTTGCGGGTCTGGTTGTTGCCACGTCCATTTCCATGGCCAGCATGAGGAAGTGCCAATTGATTCTGATTCTGGCGGTAGTCCTTGGCAAGGTGACCTGGGCGGCGACACTTGAATCATAGACCATCTTCAGGACGAAGAGGAGCAGCACGTGGTGGAGCAGCTTGAGCTCTCGGCTGCCTCGGTGGTGGAGGAGGCAGACGGGGCGCAGCATAAGAAGGCCTCAGCGCAGGTGCAGTTGAACGATACATGTTGTTGGGAATCCATATCTTACGCCTTTGTCCTGAGCTTGAAGATGAGCCAATGTCACGATTGCGCTTGATTGAATCCCTATGCTCCATCTGAGCGGTCTCAACCTGGATAGCCTTGTTCACCAGGGTGGCGAAGTCGGCAAAGTCATGAACAGCTAGTGCAAGCTTGAGGTCTGGGTGGAGTCCATCGCGGAATTTCTCCTGTCTGCGAGCATCTGTGGCAATGTCTTCTTCAGCATAGCGGGAAAGGTTAAGGAACTCCCGCTGATAAGCTTCGACAGTCTTACTGCCCTGAGTGAGGTTGCGGAACTCCCTTTTCTTCCGGTCCATGATTCCCTGAGGAATGTAGCGGGCACGGAAAGCGGTCTAGAACTCGATCCAGGTAACAACTGTCCCCTCAGGTAGTGAACGCCTGTGGGTGGACCACCATTGAGCAGCGGGGCCCTTCAAGAAGTAGGACGCGAAGGTGACAAGGTTTTCAGGGGCGACACTGGCAGACTCCATCTCGTAGGCGATGTCGCGAAGCCAGTCATCAGCATCCAGTGGCTGTTCAGAGTTGAGGTAAACAGTTGGGTTGAGACGTACAAACTCCTGCAGAGTTATTGGGGCAGGTGGCTGGTTCTGAGCATTCTTGTTCTGTTGCGGGAACCGAGCCATGATTCCAACCATGAACTGGCGGTTCAGCTCGAATTGCTGCATCATAGCTGCCATATAGTCTGGCGGGGGTGGATCGTTGGCACCACGGCCACGACCACCTGGTCTAACCATCCTGCTAAATTCAACAGGGGGTAGTTTAGTAAAAACAACTGCAAGTGTTTAGAGACAAGCATGACGTAACACGATAATGAACAAGTAGTGCAATAGATACATAACAGTAGTCAATTAAGACATACAGATCCATACACAGAGTCGATTACACGCGGACAACATAAGTTTGCAAAATTAAATAGCTAGACATACTAGGCGGCGCGCAGGCACGCGGTGGAGGGATACAACAACGTGACATAGCGATATGCTACATCAGCGTCGGAGAAAACCACTGAACCCAGGTAACTGCATGTGACGACGCCGGGCACCCTCGAGGTGAGGATCCTGTGCTCCGTGGACACTCTGATGCAGAACCTGGTCCCGAGCTGGAAGAAGAGGACCACGCGGAGGGGTAAAACCTCCAACAGCAGGCCACTCGAGACCTGGTGGTACCTCCGTCCTGCGCGGGTAAAGAATGTACTCTGGGTGCATCCGTGCACTGACTGCTGGCAGCAACTGTGTCAGAGCGTCGTAAAGACAAGCACGAGTGGCGTGCAACTCGACAGCAAGAGCTCGAGCAGTGCGGTCCAGAGCCTGAGTGTATTGTACCAAAACCTGCAGGTCATAGCGACGTGACACATAAGGCGTACTCACAGCAGTGTAGTATCCAGTCTCATCCCCAACAGGAGCATACGGGATGTATCTAAAGGCAGTATGCTCCAAGCGACTGCTGTGCTCTCCACGGAGACGGGCAATAGCAGTATAGGCAGCATCATGGACTGCCATGTCGACAGTCACTCCAACACCGTGAAAGGTGTGCAACTTAGTGGCGGAGATGTCCTGCCGATCAAAGATGCAAACCTCAGCATGGTACTGCTCCTGGTTGAACTCGCGGTAATCCTCATAAACAGTGTACTCGGGACACCAGCGATATCCCAGCCTGGTCAGAAGTTCGACCAAAATGGCCGGAAACCCAGTCGTATCAACAGTCATGGTCAGACGGACAAGCTGTCTTGCGGGACGCGGCGGGAACAAACGATCCATCTGAAATAGAGGAAATTTCAAGATTGTCAAATGACAATGTGAGAAACATATTATAGCTTGGAAGGAAAGGTTAAACAGACCAATGGAAAAGAAAATGTGATTATCAGACTAATCAGATCAATGGGAAGGAATAAGTGCAGATAATCCAGCTCTCCGGGTGGACGTGCTCTCCGGGTGGACGTGATCACGAGAACCTAAAGTCAGAGTTAGTAAAATTATTTAACCCGAAAAGAAGAGATTTTAGAGTCCCAGAGTAAGGAAGAGGAATAAAAGATCCTAATCCCATCCCTGTGCAACGTGGGCCCGTAAGCCACACAGCACTGTTAGTAAATAGTTTTTCAACGACTAGACTCAACTTCGACCAAGGAATCGGAAGGGGGCTTCCTACAGGCAGTCGGCTCTGATACCAACTTGTGACGCCCCTGCTCGACAGTGCACTAATCATACACGCAAATGCACACGATCGAGATCAGAGACTCATGGGAAGATATCACAACACAACTCTAAACACAAATAAAAGTCATACAAGCTTTATATTACAAGCCAGGGGCCTCGAGGGCTCGAATACATAAGCTCGAGCCATACAAGCATCAGCGGAAGCAACAGTATCTGAGTACAGACACAAAGTTAAACAAGTTTGCCTTAAGAAGGCTAGCATAACAACGACACTGATCGAAAAGGCGCAGGCCTCCTGCCTAGGGCCTCCGAACTACTCCTGGTCGGCTGGCTCAACCCAGTAGTACGTGCCTCCGGGGCTCTCCTGGTAGTAGTCTCCTGCGGTGGTATCTGGCTCCAGGACTCCATCGACTGATCGCAGCAACCGGGTATGGGGAAAAGAAATAGCAAAGCAACCGTGAGTTCTCATCCAAACTACTCGCAAGACTGACATCAGAACTATACTACATATGCATCGGTATCAAAGGAATGGGGCTATATCTTTGGACTAAACTGCAGAAATGCTGGAACAGAGGGGGAGAGGCCTAGCCTAACGAAGACTAGCATCTTGAAGCAGTTCTTGCAACATCAGAAGAGAGTGGAGCAAGATAATTTATATTCAATCATATTGTAGTAATGCCCTGAGATACTTCCTCGACTACCCTGCGAGAAAGTGATCCCGAGAGCGGTAGTAGCAGTTTATCTTTGAAACAATATCCATTTGTAGTTGTAGCGGATCAAGATACAACTCCGAGCGTCCTGTTACCGTGGACACGGCTATTCGAATCGATAACTTCCCTGCAGGGGTGCACTACTGTTACCCAACACGCTCGATCACATCTGGCCGGACACACTTGCTGGGTAATGCCCGGCCTCGGGAGATCGACACGACGCAGTCCTACCTAGGCTCAGCAGAGAGGTCAGCACGCCGGTCTAAATCCTAAGCACGAAGGGGTCTTGGTCCATTGCCCTTTGCACTCCTGCACGTTGCGAGACTGGCCGGGGCCCAAGCGCGACACTGTATACACAGTGACGTAACCAGCTCACCCCAACAATCAGCCCGCATCTCTGAGCTATGACGTCTGAAGAACTTTCGGCTGATACTACGACGTAGAGGGCCCCATTAAACCATTATCCCACGTGGTGGTAGTGTGTATAAGGCCAGCGGCCTACTCAGAGCAAATACCCAAATCCGTTAAGCATGTTTAGTAACTCGCAGAGACGAACAAGGTTGCTGTCGCTCCGACTTGGTAAGACATGTCGCGCGGGTACTCTTGGAGCTGACCCGTCTTTAATATGATTCTCTCGCGGGCACCCTTGGGGCCAGCCCGACTTTAGCAATTTAAAGTATGACAGTAATGTAAACATTTCTGTGATCGTCACCCAGAGTGATCACGGCCCGGTAACAAGCATGGCATACGGACAAGGGTGAAGGGCCACAGATGAGACATATCATACCTAACTAAACATAATAGGATAGCAGGCGATGTATCAATAGCAGGCGACAACATCAGGCTATGCATCAGAATAGGAGCTATCAGAACAGTAGCAGGGGCAATTCTAATGCAAGCATAAGAGAGAAATGAATGGGCGATATCTTATGATCAAGGGGGTTTTGCTTGCCTGGAAGCTCTGCTGAAGGGGTCTGGTCGTCGGCGACGTCGTCGTACACTGCGGTGTCGTCGGCAGTCTCGGGGGCTAACGGGAGAGAAGGAGGGGGAAGAAACAATAAATACACGACAATAAGGCAACAGGGATGCATGACATGCCTAAATGTTATGCAGAGGTGATATACTGCCTATCTAACTACTTTAGTTAAATTAGGAATTTATCTGGATTTATTTCATCAGGGTTATGCACTATTCATCTATCAAATACGGGCAAAAAGTCCCATGTTCATCTATATAGGAGTTATGGTCAAGCATTTTGACCACATATTCGGATTCTTCACATTTTTCTGATCATTTTTCATATATAAATTATTTTCATCCGAGTTACGGTTTAATTTATATGATTTTTCAAAGTTTTAATGATTTTCTGGATTTTCTGGAATTATTTAAATCGAATTATCCAAAACAGTGTAATGGTGACGTCACAGTGACGTCAGCAGTCCACTCTGGCTGACCAGAGTCAAACCTGACCAGTGGGACCCACTGGTCAGTGACACAAAGCTAATTAGGATTAAATTTAAACAAATCCGAGTTAATTAGCGGGTGGACCCCACATGTCAGTGACTGATTAACTTAACTAACTAACTAACAGATTAATTAACGTTTTAATTAACTTTTTATTTATTTTAAAAACGTTTTAACTGGTGGGGCCCGCATGTCAGTGACACGGGGCAGCCACGTCAGCTGTTGACCCGGTCAACCGGGCCCACTGGGCCCACACGTCAGTGGCCCAGGGTGGTGCCACGTCGGCGGACGGCCGGAGACGTCGCCGGTACAGCGCCGGCGACCGAATCGCGCGGCAGCGCGCGGCGGGTGTCATCGGATTTCGTCTATGGTGGGTTATTTCGGGCGGGGTTTGGTGCGTTCGAAAGCTGGGAGTGAGGCGCGTCGAATGGTGGCGGTCTCGTCGCCGGAGTCGACCGGAGTCGACGACGGCGAGCTCGCGGGCGGTGTCGGACTTCGGCCGTGGTCGGAATCGGCGATGCAGGCCACGGCAGGCGACGGGGTTGGGCGCATTGGAACCGAACGGCCGAGCTGAGCACGAACACGTGCCCGTTTGAGCTTGACGACGAGCATGGGCACGACTATGAGCTCATCGGCGGCGAGGTGTTCAGGCGGCGACGAATACGGCGGCTACGGCTACGGGGAGAGGCCGGGGAGAGAGGGTTCGGACGCGGCTGCTCACCGGGGTCCCGTAGGTGTGCACAAGTGGGCTCGGGGAAGATCAACGGCGACGTAATCGACGACGGCTAGCGGCGGCCGTAGGTTGAAGACGACCTCGTCGGCGTCGATGGGGGGGCTCCGAGCTTCGGTTCGTTGGCGGGGAGGGCGTAGTCGAGGACGGCGAGCACGATGGTCACAGCGGAGCGGCGATCGGGGCACGGTAGCCGCGGGATCGATGGCAATGGCGACGGCGGTGCTCGGGCGAGAGAGAGAGAGAAGCGAGGGGAGGAGAGGGGAAAAGATCTCAGCTGCTAGGGTTGCGAGGGGGGCCTTCTTATCCTCCCGCCCTCCTGTAGCGACGAGGGCTGGCCGGGCGCGGCGGGAACGGCTCGCCGGCGACGGGCGCGTTCGGACGCGCGGGTGACCGCGCAAGGAGCAGTAGGAAGGAGAGGTGGGGCGCGGGCTGGGCTGCGGTTTGACTTAGGCCCAGCCGCGGTGGGCCTTTTTCTTTTCTGTTTTCCCTTTTTAGTTCCTGTTTAGCAAATAGTGAGGCCCTAAATGATTTTTGTAAAATATGAGTGTTGTCCATTTAAATAATAGATAATATTTAACACTGCCAGAAATTGGTTTGAGCTAAATAGGATTTCATTTGAATTTTAATTAAATAAAAAGGTAATATAAGTTGCTGTTTTGTTACTATTTTAGGATGATAGAGTCCTCTAGTGAATTTTAGTGATGTGGTTTTTCTTAACATAATTAGTTATGGGTTATTTGCTATTTAATGAACATTTTAGTTTTCAAATTTGAACAACTTTTATTTTCACTTTAAATTTGAATTTCTATTTGAATTGGAATTTGAAATGAGATATGATGCAAATGATGATCAAGCACTGTTAAACATGGTGTCATGGCATTATCAAGATGTGATCACTGTAGCTATTACATGGGGATGTTACAGATGTTTTATATGCAATTATATATCATTTTTTGGGACTAACCTATTAACCTAGTGCCGAGTGCCTGTTGCAGTTTTCTCCTTGTTTTTGGTTTTTCAGGAAATCAGTACCAAACGAAGTCCAAATGCCACGAAACTTTTTGACGATTTTTTTCTGAACAAAAGAGACCCTGGAAGTTTCGGGAGGATGCCAGAAGCCTCACGAGGAGGCCACAAGGCAACAGGGCGCGGCCCCAGGGGGGCGCACCCTGATGCCTTGTGGGCCCCTCGTGGCTACTTTTGACCTAATTCCACTTCTATAAATTCTCAAATATTCGGAAACCAACAGAGAGCCAAACGAGAAAACCCTACCGCCGCCGCAAGCCTCTGTTCTTTCGCGATCCGATCTGGAGGCCTTTTCCGGTACTCTGCCGGAGGGGGAATCGATCACGGAGGGCTTCTTCATCAACCTTGCTGCCCTTCCGATGATGTGTGAGTAGTTTACCACAGACCTACGGGTCCATAGCTAGTAGCTGGATGGCTTCTTCTCTCTCTTTGATCTTCAATACCATGTTCTCCTTGATCTCCTTGCAGTTCTATTCGATGTAATCTTCTTTTGCGGTGTGTTTGTTGGGATCCGATGAATTGTGAGTTTATGATCAGATTATTCATGAGAAATATTTGAGTCTTCTCAAAACTCTTTTATGCATGATTGATATAGCTTTGTATTTCTCTTCGATCTATCCGTTTGGTTTGGCCTACTAGAGTGATTTGTCTTGCAATGGGAGAGGTGCTTTGTGATGGGTTCAATCTTGCGGTGCTCAATTACAGTGACAGAAAGGGACATGACACATATTTGTATTGTTGCCATTAAGGATAAAAAGATGGGGTTTAATCATATTGCTTGAGTTTACTTTGTCTACATCATGTCATCTTGCTTAAGGCGTTACTCTGTTTTATACTTAATACCCTAGATGCATGCTGGATAGCGGTCGATGGGTGGAATAATAGTAGTAGATGCAGGCAGGAGTCGGTCTACTTGTTTCGGACGTGATGCCTATATACATGATCATTGCCATGAATCCGTCATAATTATTATTTTTTCTATCAATTGCCCAACAGTAATTTGTTTACCCACCGTATGTTCTGTGCTCGAGAGAGAAGCCTCTAGTGAAAACTATGGCCCCCCGGGTCTATTTTTATCATATATTAAAATCCAAAAATACCTTGCTGTAATTTATTTACTTTTATTTTATTTTGTAATTTAGTTTTTATCTATCACTATCAGAATTAATCTTTGCAAATAACCGCTAAGGGGATTGACAACCCTCTTATTTGCGTTGGGTGCAAGTGTTTGCTTTTGTGTGTGTAGGTGCTGCTAAAGAGGTTTTGTGTGGTTCTCCTACTGATTGATAACCTTGGTTCTTAACTGAGGGAAATACTTATCTCTATTATACTGCATCATCCTCTCCTCTTCGGGGAAATACCAACACAGTCTACAAGTAGCAGACATCCCTAACCCGACCCTCAAACCACCCGCAACCGTCTGGACCGCGCGGTCCGGATGTATTTTGCCATCCAACGCGGGTCTGCATCGGTCTGCCGACCGGTCCGGACTTGGTTTTTCCTACAAACCGAAAACAAACTAGGGGTGTGCGGGCGTTCGGACCGCTGCCACGCCCACTTCTAACTGCCCTGGCCAACCCAAAATCCCTTTCCCGCACCCGCACGCTTTCTCGCCCGAAGCCAGCTGCTCACATTCATGCAAGCCCAGAGCAGACGCGACCGCTCACTGGAGCCGGTATTGAAGCGGCTTGGCGGCGGAGAGCGCCGCCCGCTACTCGCCTGTTGTGCATGCCTTCTCTCCACATTTAAACGACATCCGTCTGCCCGCCTACCTCCATTAAATAGGCGCGTGTGCCAAGGAACCTACTCCGGTGCCCTGAGTGCAACACGTCTGTTCCTTTGCCGGCTGACATTAAACACATCTCCGGCTGGCTCCTCGTATCTGCCCGCTATATAAACGTGGCTAGGCGCAGGGCCAGAACCACACCTCACCTCCGCTCTCCATCTCCTCCTTGTACAACACCCGCCATGGCCTCCGGCGAGCAGAAGAAGGAGTTCTCCGGTATTGCAGCTGCCTGGGCTGCCCAGCGAGCCAGCCCGATACAGGCTGGCTTGTCAGCAAACCCTCCAGATCTGGCGCCACCGCCATCTCCAGCCCCTCCTCGCCCGTCCAGGTTGGCCAACGCCATCTCCCGGCAAATCTGCGGCGAGTAATGGCGGCAACGCGTCAGGCAGGTAGGGAACGAAGCCATGTCTGCGTAGGCCCGCACGTTCGCGGCCACCACGGGTAATGATTACGAGTAGATCATGAGAGGCCGCCGCCGCTTTGGGTCCCACGAAGGCCACCGCCACCGCGTCGCCGGGTTGCACAGCCGGTGACTTGGCCTCTTCGCGGGGGTGCAGGCCACGACGTCCGTCTTCCCGCCCAAAAACCAACCCTGGTTCGTGCTTCGCAACCCGCCGGCATGGCAGCGGCAACCGGAGACGGTGGGCCGCGCCTACCGCCAGGCGATGAAGGCGACAACGCAGACAGAGCGAGGCACGGTTGCGCTCGTCCAGATCTGAGCCGGAGCCGGTGCCGCTCGCCGAGGATGACGATGCGACGCTCTGCCTCGCAATCCGACGGTCGTACACCTCGGCGGAGATGGACGCCCGCTGCCGACGTCGCAAGAACGCGTCGGCTCTCCGTCGCGCGCTCGAGGAATCGACAAAGATGGTGTGGCAGAAGGAGGTGGTGGCAGAGCAAAACCGCGCCGCCCGCCGCTTGGTGGGCTTCCTCAGCTCGTCCTCATCATCCGGCTCCGACGACGACTCGTCGCCCGCCGCGGACAGCCGCTGAGACCCCAAAGGGAAGCGACCGGCGAGGGAGTGGTGAACTCCGGCCGCTCCCGTATTCAAGTTTTTTATGTTTATTTAGGTAAAATTTGAACTGTTTTGACTCTTTTGGATGAACTATGTGGATGTGCGATGTCAGAAATGCCATGGTTTATGCTATATCGTATGATCGATGTAGTTTACATGTGTTTGTATGAAATAGGGTTAGGACATTTGGAGTTTGTGATTGTGGAGTGAGAAAAATGGCAATTGTCCCGGCACTACCAGCGGACACGCCCAGACACGTATGTGGGCGTTTGGGGGTGGAATTGCGAGTTATGGTTGTAGATGCTTTAACCATCTGAGCTACGCTCAATTTGCTGTGTGGCTAACATTTTGGTGGAGTGGTGTTTGCTAAGCACCTTTGTCTTACAAAGGAAAACAAAAGGCGACAAGCTGAAAAGGCCCCATGCATATACGAGTATGAAGCACCAACTGACCAGCAGTGGGATCGAAAAATCTGACGAGCGGGAACAGTGACCGAAATTTATGTTCCTTTCACATTGCCTGTAACACAGAGTACAGATGGGCCCTTGAATAGTTTAATCAGTTGTGAGAAAAAGAAAAGAAAAGCCAGCGTGATCCTCTCGCCCATGCATGGACATGGCGGTAGCGGCCGTAGTAGAAAGTCTACGACTCATGCATTTTACCAGAGAGAACCTTTCCGCTAAGTAGCCGAGCAAAAATCTACACGCACTCCGTCGGCGTCGGTGACCATGGGCTTGTTCGCCGGAGATGGCGGTAGCTACAACGCGAGCTGCGGGAAAACCAGCGGCCTGGTGTGGAACCTGACCTCCTCCTACGCGGACCAGAGCAACGAGGCCTCCATGCTGTCCGCCACCGTCATCATGTTCCTCCTCGCAGCGCTCTTCTTCAACCTCAACCTCTTCAGCGGCCTCTCCGACACCAGCGCCATCCTCGACCCCAAGGTCCGCGTCGTGCTCTCCAAGGCGCTCTCCCTCTTCCTCCCCGTCATGTCCTACCTCTTCTCCGAGGCCAAGAACGCCGGCGGCCTCGCGTGCGGCGGCGCCGCCGCGTCCGAGCTCCCGCTGCGGGCCCGGCTGATCCTCACGTGGATGCTCCTCGTGGAGCTCCTCCGCAACAAGGTGGAGGAGATCCGCATGCAGCGGGGGGACGACGGCTGGCACAGGGGCACCGTGGAGCGCGCCGGCCGCGTCGCCTGGCTCGGGAGCCTCGTCTTCTTCAACCTGAGCGGCACCGGGCGCAAGTCTGTGCTGGGCATCCTCTGGCTCCTTTGCGTGGCCAAGCTGGTGCAGAGGGTCACCTTCACCTTGGTGGGGAAGAACTCTCTGTCCTATGGGAAGAACGCACGCCTCATCATCTCCTACATGCATGCGCCTCATCATCATCAGCTGCAGCAGCAGCAGCAGCAGCATGGAGACGACGCCGACCACGGCGACGTGCTCTTGAAGGTGTGTCGGTACGCGGTGATGGGAGAAGACAAGCTGGTGAATAAGCCAACCCCGGCTGGCTACAGCGTCAGAGGTGACATCACCACCGCCGCGACGACGACGACCGTCGGGAAAATCTGGGAACTTGGAGAGACTGACCCCTTCCTCGCCTCCGTCGACCAAGATGGACGACTGAGGAGGCTCTGCCTCTCCTTCGCGCTCTTCAAACTCCTTCGCCGGAGTTTCGAGCACCTGCCGCCGATGAGCGAAGCCGAGACCCGCGACTGCCGGGGCCTCATCTTCTTCAAAGGTGGCTTGTACAGCAGCAGCAAGAGGAGCAACCGGAGCAATGGCCAAGACGAAGACGAGAAAGCAGTAGCAGCAGCAGAGGAATTGTTCCAGGTGATGAAGGACGAGACCATCTTCCTGAGCGAGTACTACCACTCCGTCGTCCCAGTGGCCTTGGCGAGCCCCTTCTTCCTGCTCGCCAACTACCTGCTCCTCCCGGCCATGGTGCTGCTCCTGTGCTTCGTCATCGTCGTCCTCTGCGGCAACGGCGACGTGCTCTTCGCCTTCCACAGCCTGAAGAGTGACAACTACAGCGTCTCGTTCGGGGTGGTCAGGATGGCGAGGTGCCTCTTGACGAGAGCCCTCAGTTCGCCGTCGGTGTTCTTCTCCACCATCGACCTGTCCATCACCTTGCTCCTCTTCCTCGTGCTGGTGTACGAGCAGGTGTGGGAATTTGTGGTCTTCCTCTTCTCCAACTGGTTCCTGGTGTCGATGCTCCACGGGTACGCGGCCAAGCCCCACTGGCGCCGGAGCGCCACCTTCAGCTGGGCCATCCGCCGCATGCTGTGGGTGCGGAGCAAGATGAGCCACCCGGACATCACCATGAAGCAGTTCTCCGCGCTGAGGTCCTGCCGTCTCAGCCGCCAACTGAGGATGGTGCCGGCCGTCTCGCTGACGCTGCCGACCATCGCCGTGCCAAAGGAGGTGAAGCATTCCATCGCGGAGTACTTATCAGCGACGTCGCTGCAGGAGGAGGACGACTACGATCGCACCACCAGTCGTCGTGGTCTTCTCAGCAACGGCCAGCTCGCGGTCGCCGAGTACGGGGAGCTCCGGCGTGCGTGCAAGAGCGAGAGCATCGCCGAGGTGATCCTCACGTGGCACATCGCCACCTGCCTCTTCGAGGAGAAATTTCCATCACCGTGCGCCTCGCGTGACATGGTTGTGGCGACGACGCTGTCCAAGTACTGCGCCTACCTGGTAGCCTTCCACCCGGAGCTACTGCCGGAAAACGAGGAGAGCACAGAGCGCGTCTCCGAGATCATGGATGAAGATCTGAGGCGTACGGTGGGTTTCTGGCGCTACCACCTCCCGGCGGCGGTGGCGCCGCTGCTGGGCTCTGGGTACGAGCAGATCATGCGCCTGGAAGAGAAGCCGAACCTGGCCCAGGCGCTAGAATTGGCGGAGATGACGGCGCTGCAGAGGGGGGCCATCCTGGAGCACGCGCTGGAGAAGGAAGCCAAGTGCGCCGCCGGAGTGGAGGGGATGTGGAAGGTGCTGGCTGATCTGTGGGTGCAGCTCATGGTGTACGTGGCGCCGTCGGGGGGCGAGGAGCACGTCATGGGGCACGCCAAGGTGCTGCCGGAGGGCGGCGAGTTCGTCACCGTGCTCTGGGCGCTGGCCACGCACACCGGCATGCGCCGCGCGGCGCCGGTGGCTGTCGGCAGCATGGAACATGTTTAGGAGGGTTATCTGCGAATTCGTTGTAGATGATGTAGGTGTTACGTTTAAGTGTTGTATCAGTCAGTTATGTAATCAGAATGATTTCCGTACGTATGTGATGGAATCACCAGCTAGCGCATCTACGATTTCGTTTGCTCTGTTTCTTGCTTCTGAATTCTGATGTGTGCTCTGCTTTGATGTGGCCATGGTTTCAACGAACCTGGGACGTGGCTGTATAGTCGTACTACACTTTAGCTACTGGACCTGCTTGGAACTTGGGATGTGTGCTCTGAATTTCAGTCGGTCACATTTTTCCTTTGACAAGATGGCGCAGCTATGTACTAGCCGGCGGCGACCAGTCTGAGTGATACATGCTTGGGACATACGTCTTCCTCGCCTCACAACATAGGAAAAAGTCCAAAATAAACCCTGAACTGGTAGACGCTAGCTAAATCGAACCCCCAACTCACAATCCTCAAAATTGGCACTCTGAACTCACTGATCCCGATCTAAAACGAACCCTGACAGCCGTTCCCAAACAGGGATTGCCGACGTGGCAAGTCACAGCCGGGATTGCTCTTTTTTTTTGAGAGAGAGAGAGAGAGATGGCCGGTTCGGTGTGTAGAAGTTGGCCCGGCCCACTGTGACTGCCCATCCAACGAAGCAGTCGAGGAGGCGTCCCCCTGTATTCTTCTCTGCTCCCGCGATGGCAATGGCGGCAGGCGGGTGATCGACGGCAGCGGCGACGATCTGGCCGGCGCGCGACGGCGAGCAACGGGCTAAGGTATCTCCCCGACGTCCTCCTCCTCTGGGCACCAATTTTTTTACCTCTGTGCACAACATTAGGGTTAGGGTTTTAGGCGCGGGATTTGCAGTATTTTTGTGGAGGGAAAGTAAGGATTTTGATGCAATTAGGGTTTGTTTTTTGCGTTCAAATTGTTCGTGGTAGTACGGGCAAGTGATATTGTTCTGTTTATTTCAGTTTCATCATGGATCCGACGGAGATACTCAACGTGAGATTCCATTTTGGTGGTGAGTTCATCGGCAATGGTCTGAATTTGCAATATGTGGGGGGGGGGGGGGGGGGGGGATGATGAGATGTCAGAGATTGAGAGGGATAAGCTGTCACTGCAAGAGGTCAAAGGGTTTTTGAAAGATCATATGCAGTTGAAGGAATCAATGAAATTTTATTTTCAGATACCTGGCAAATCAATGGCAGATGGCTTGATGTTTCTGAATGATGACAGTAAATGTGTGCAGATGGGAGAGTACACTGATGTGGGAGGAGTAGTGTGACGAAGAGTGACTTAATCGTGCACTAATCATACACGCAAATGCACACGATGAAGCCTAAGGACTCACTGAAAGATATCACAACACAACTCTAAACACAAATAAAAGTCATACAAGCTTTATAATACAAGCCAGGGGCCTCGAGGGCTCGAATACATAAGCTCGCGATCAAGCGTCAGCGGAAGCAACATAATATCTGAGTACAGACATAAAGGAAAACAAGTTTGCCTTAAGAAGGCTGAGCAAAACAACGACACTGATCGAAAAGGCGCAGGCCTCCTGCCTGGGAGCCTCCGAATCTACTCCTGGTCGCCGGTCTCCACGTAGTAGTAGGCTCCACCGGTAGGGTAGTAGTAGTAGTCGGCGGGAGCAGCTGACTCCTGGGCTCCGTCATCTGATCGCAGTAATCGGATATAGGGGAAAGGAGGTAGCAAAGCAACCGTGAGTACTCATCCAAAGTACTCGCAAGACTTACATCAGAACTATCTAGTTATGCATCGGTATCAAAGAAAGGCTGTATCTATGGGTTAGACTGCAGAAATGCCAGAATAGAGAGAAAGACCTAGCCTAACGAAGACTAGCATCTTCAGCGGTCTTGCAGCATTAGAAGAGTGCAGATTAGCATAATATAAAGTAGCAAGTGAGTAGTAACAACGCCTAGAGATCCTTCCTCGACTCCCTACGAGAAAGCAATCCCGGAGCCAACATAACATTTTAGTAACACAAGTATCTAGTTCTAGTTGTAGTAGATCGGGATACTTTCCGAGCGTCCTGTTACCGTGGACACGGCTATTCGAATAGATATACTTCCCTGTAGGGGTGCACCAGCTTACCCATCACGGTCGATTAACTCAGGCCGGACACACTTTTATCGGTTCATGCCCGGCCTCGGCCGATCGACACGCCGTAGCCCTACCTAGGCTCAACAGAGAGGCCAACAAGCCGGTCTACACCCTAAGCGCTCAGGGGTCTTGGGCCCATCGCCCTTTGCACTCCTGCACGTTGCGTACGCGGCCGGTGAGCAGACCTAGCCCACTTAATACAAGCGCAGGCTTTCACGGTCCAACCCGACGCGCGCCGCTCAACTGCTGACGTCTGAAGAGCTTCGGCTGATACATACGACGCCGAGTGCCCATACTATTCCCGCGTGGTGGTTAGCGCGTAAAGGCCAGAGGCCTACTCAAATCCTAACCCATTAATGCGTTGGGAGCGCGCGGAAACGGTCAATGCTCCTGTCGCCCCGTCTCGAGGACTTGCGGCAAGGGCCAGGCCTAGCCCTCTCTAGGGCGGTCCACCTGCCCGGCCGCGCCTCGTAAATATCTCGCGGGTACCCTCCAGGTCAACCCGACTCACAAGAGACTGTCGGGAACTCAGGTCCACCTCAACCAGGGTGGTACCGCCTGTCCCTTCAGTCCCTCAACAACAGTATCAGGAAAAGGGGCAACAGGTAATGTAACAGTGTGTTCGGTAACATTAAGGGGGAAATCCGAGGAATCACCCTCGATGGATTCCCACTTAAGGGGTTGCACGGTAGAGCCGTCATCGGAGGTGGTGAAGGAGGAATCACCCTCGGCAACCCACATCCGATTAGCTATCCTACAGAGCCATCATCAGGAGTGAGGTACGAGGTATCACCCTCGGCACTCGATAGTAGCTCTGCAGAGTCGTACAACTAAGGGGGTGTGCGGTGATGTGTCGGTAACAGCACATCGATCACATAGATCAAAACATCCGGGAGCAAGGCAACACGGACAAGGTGCGGGGTCACTGATGGATCGCTAACCCAACCTACACTAAGCAGTTTAGGATAACAGGTAAGGTAACAACAACAGTTACAAAAGCAGGCTATGCATCAGAATAGGAGCTATCTAATACAGTAGCAAAATCTAATGCAAGCATGGGGGAGAAAGAATAGGCGATATTGGAATGATCAAGGGGGGTTTGCTTGCCTGGAAGCTCTGCTGAAAAGGTCTGGTCGTCAGGGGCATAGTCGTACCCGGCAGCAGTGTCAGTCTCGGGGTCTACCGGAGAGAAGAGGGGGAAGAAACAATAAATAAAAGCAAACAAATGCAACACAGATGCATGGCATGGCAATATGCAGGTGCTGGTGGTGACCTATCGCAGTACTACACGTTGCAGAAGAAGCGGGAAAATATCTGGGATATTTTCCTAACTTTCGGGCATCTGTCAGACAGATGAACCGGAGGGGAAGGTTCCATGTTTGCATAGTTGTGGGCATGTGACAGGTAAATGGAGGGCATATTCGGGTTCGTCTCGTTTTTCTGATCAACTTTCATGTAGAAAACTTTTTGATCCGAGCTACGGTTTAATTTCTATGATTTTTCAAAGTTTTAAACTATTTTCTGAAATTGTTTTAATTACTAAATTCGGCAGAAAAAGAAATATGACGTCATCATTGCATCAGCGGTCAACTGACCAGCTGACCAGTCAAACTGACAGGTGGGGCCCATCTGTCATACACAGAACTAATTAACAGGGTTTAAAATTAACTAATTAACCTAATTAGCTAGTGGGACCCACTGTCAGTGACTCACTAAATAACTAATTTTAATTAACAGATTAATTAGCGTTTTATTTATTTTTTTAAACGTTTAAATTAGCGGGGCCCACATGTCAGTGGCTGGGCTGCCTAGTCAGCAGAGTTGACTGGGTCAACCCAGTCAACTGGGCTCCCCGGGGCCCACTGTCAGTGGCACTGGAGGCGGCCACGTGGACGCCACGTCAGCGCCGGCCACCGGAGTTGCTCCGGCGAGCCCGAGCGCGGCGACCGAACGCCGGAGTTGCTCGGGATCCGGCCACAGGGGCCCGTTTGACGCGCGGCTAGGCTCATTCGAGAGCTGGGACTCGCCCGCTTCGAATGGTGGTAGTGGGGTGGCCAACGGTGGCCGATATCGACGGCGGCGAGCTCATCGACGGCGGCCGGAGTTCGGGTGTGTGGGGTTTTGGCGTTTCGGCGCGCAAGCGAGCAAACCAACTACGCCGCGATGCCCTACGCGATCTAGCGAAGACGATGGACAGGCCGGAGTGACCAAAAGGTCACCGGAGTGACGCCGGCGACGTGCCAGACGGCGGCGGGTTCGGCCACTGCGGTTCTTCGTCCTAGAGCTCGCGAACGACAGCGAAAGGAGAGGGGGAGGGACGGGTGCTCACTGGGGAGGCGCAAGGAGGCCCGGTGTGGGCTTAGGAGCGCAGGGGGTGGCTGGAATCATCGGGGATCGCCGGCGACAGAGCGGGTGATACCGAGCTCGATCCCGACCGTGTGGTCCTCTCCGACTCCGTTGGCGAGGTGCAGGCGACGTGGTCGAGGACGGCGAGGACACTGGACACGCCGGAGCGGCGAGAAGGGTGCGGTGGCCGCGAGGTTCACGGCGGTGTGGCCATGGCGCCGTTCGGGTGAGGGTGGAGAGCGAGGCAGAGGGGAGAGAAGGCGGGCTAGGGTTCGCCAGGGGTCGAGGGGGGGCCATGTAGTCGCCAACCGCGGCTGTAGCGGCTCGCTGTCGACAGGAGGAGAGGGGGGACCGGGCGCGGCGAGCGCGCGCGCGGTGACAGCGCGCGGGGAGGAGCAGTGCGGGGTAGGGGACGAGCTAGTTGGGCTGGGCCGGCGCTGTAGACTTAGGCCCAGGTACAGAGGCTTTTCTCTTTTTCTCTTTTCCTTTTCTGTTTTTCCTTTTCTGCCTTTCTGTTTTGCAAATAGTTTGGCCACCAAAGCAGTTTTGAAAAATGTGCAAACTGGCCAATTAAATATGTTACAATATTTGGCAGTGACATAAAAAGGTTTGGGAGCAATATAATTTCATTTGAATTTATATTGCATTTAAAGTGTCAAAAAGGTGTTGTTGGCTCTCTTTTCAAGATGTTAGAGACATCTAGGGAATTTTGGTGATGTTGTTTTCCTGAATATAATTCACAATGGATTATTTCCAAAATTATGAACATTTTAGTTCCTAGATTTGAACAACTTTTATTTTCACCTGCAATTTGAATTTCAATTTGAATTGGAATTTGAAATGAGATATGATTCCAATGTGATTAAGCATTGTAAATCAAAATGACTTGGCATGATTAACAGATGATCACTGTGCTCATTACCTAGGGGTGTTACAAGTAGCTGACATATATGTTGAGTACCATGGAGAGGAGGACAGTGAGCATAGTAGCAGTGGGAGTGATTTTGAAAATGATGAGATAATAGAGCTAATTGATGATGATGATGAACCTGACATTGTCATCAGTGCAGAGCCAGCTGAAGGTTCAGATGATGAGGTTGAATTTGTGCAGCATGTTATGGTTCCTGATGACAGTGGTGTGATCACTCAAGTAATTAGCAGTTCAATTAAGCAAGTTCATGGAAGAAGAAGGCAAGTGGCAGCAGAGCAAGTGGCAGCAGAGCAAGTGCCAGCAGGCTCTCAGCTTCCAATTTCTCAGGTGTTTAATCCAAGTCAAGCACCAAATGTTGCAACAGGACATGGTCCAAGTCAAGCACCAGATGCTGCAACAGGACATGGTCCAAGTCAAGCACCAGATGCTGCAACAGGACATGGTCTAGGTCAAGCACCAGATGCAGATTCAGTTAGTGAGTCTGATTCAGACCCTGAATATGAGCCACACAGTGAGGATAGTGGGGAAAATTCAGAAGTTGTGGAGCTAAGAAGGCATGCTAGGAAATTTAAGAAGAAGATGAGAGACACCAAGAGTTGATTTCAGAGAGATTCCACAGCTCCAGTTCCAGTTGAGCTGATTGCAAATATGGAGGAACAACTAGAAGCAGAGGAGAAGGACTGGGGCTATGATTCATCTGATGAGGATTACTCATATGATGAAGATTCTCATGGACATGTAGTGAGGAGGAAGAGCCAGTTTCCTAGATACAATAATGACACAGAGATTCCACACTTCAGCTTGACAATGGTGTTCAGAAGCAAGAACCAGTTGGTCAAAGCACTAAAGAGATATGGCATTGTCACCAAAAGAAGCATTCCGTTTCTTAAATCTGAGTCAGATAGAGTTAGGGCCAAGTGTGGATGGCCTGGTTGCCCTTGGCTAATTTATGCTGCCAAAACCTCAAGAACTAGTAGGTTCCAGATAATTGCCTTCAATGATGAGCACCATTGTGCACAGAACAGAGAAAACAGACTGGTGACTGCAAAAGTAATTGCCCAAAGATATGAGCATTTTATTGTAGCAAATCCAATGTGGAAGATTGAGAGCATGAAGGCAACAGTGCTTCAGGACATGTTTGCAGATGTATCCACTTCTAAGTGCAAGCATGCAAAGAAGATTGTGATGGACAAGTTAAAGGCAAGCATGAAAAATGAGTACACAAGGGTATTTTATTACCAGCTGGAGTTGCTTAGAAGTAATCCTGGTAGCACAGTTGCAGTGTGCTTGGATCCTACCAACAAGGTACAAAATGTTTTTCAAAGCTTTTATGTGTGCTTCAATGCATTGAAGTTAGGATTGAAGGCTGGCTGCAGGAAAGTAATAGGTTTAGATGGTTGTTTTTTCAAAGGAGCAGTGAAGGGAGAGCTGTTGTCTGCCATTGCCAGAGATGCCAATAACCAGATGTATCCAGTGGCTTGGGCAGTTGTTGAGCAGGAAACAAATGAAAGTTGGAAGTGGTTCATTGGCTTGCTTATCAAGGATCTTGACATTAACAATAATGGAGCTGGCTGGGTCTTCATTTCTGATCAGCAAAAGGGTTTGAGTAATGCCATGAGGGATTATCTGCCTAATGCAGAGCACAGGCAGTGTGCTAGACATATCTATGCCAATTGGAGGAAGAAGCATAGGGCACATGAATGGCAGAAAAAATTCCGGGCAGTGGCCAAAGCATCTAAGAAACAAGATTTCAACTACTACAAAGCAAAGCTAGCACAAGAAACACCAGAGGGTGCACAAGATATCATGAAAACAGAGCCAAGACACTGGGCAAGAGCATTTTTTGCAGTTGGTTCCTACTGTGAGTCAGTTGACAACAACTTGTGTGAATCTTTCAATCATGCAATTATTGATGCAAGGTTTTATCCCTTAATCTCAATGGAAGAGAAGATCAGAAAGAAAATATTTGCTAGAATTCAGGAACAAAGGGAGAAAGGTGCAAAGTTTCATGGGAAAATATGGCCAAGCATATTTAAGAAGTTGAAGAGCAGCATAGCAAGGACACAGTTCATGGAGGTGCTCTGGAATGGCAAAGATGGCTTTGAAGTGAAATTATTAACTGGGAGAAAAAGGCAATACATAGTCAGCCTTGACAATATGACTTGCTCATGTGGTTACTTTCAGTTAGCTGGTCTCCCATGCTCTCATGCAATCACTGCTATCTACAAGTGTGGAAAGAAAGTGGAAGATTATATTGCTCCTTGTTACTTTGTTGATACCTTCAACAAAATATATGAGCACTGTTTATAGCCAGTAGAAGGTGAAGAAATGTGGCCAATTTCTGAGAAGCCTAGGCCTGAAGCTCCAAATTATGTGACTGTAAGAATGCCAGGCAGGCCAAAGAAGAATGACAGGAGGAGGTGTAGGGGAACGCGACAGAAAACAAAAAAATTCGGTACAGCGAGCACGTCCAGGATCACTATGGAGACTGCATACAAGGTTTGATCTGATCCGTACCGACTCGAAGCGCAGCGGAAGAATCGTCGGTGCAGATCCCTGCAACTAGGATTTACAACCTCCCAACCGCAAGGATGTACTCCCTCGCCGGACAGCCCTTCGAGAGGCGGTTGGACAGTCCCTCGGACGATGTCGCGGACAGCCCTTCGGGAGGACCCTCGAAACTCGAACTGAAACTCGGACAGCCCTTCGGGAGGACACACGAACAGCCCCTCGGGCAAAAGATCGAAACTACAATCTCTCTATGGGGTTGCACACATACGGTGTCAGCTATCCGGCGGGGCTTCGCCGTCCAGAACTAGTTCCTGCCGGAACCCAGACAGCCTTTCGGCTCTACGAAACTATTCGCTAGGAGGGAGAGAGAAGCCAGACAAGTCAAATGGCATGTGTATGAGAGCATGGATGATCTGATTTTGGAGAGCACTCTCCACCTCTATTTATAGGAGGAGCAAGGGGTAGAGGAAAGGGGTGAAAAGACCAAAAGGACCTTCCTAGGATCTTTCCACCACATGCCACATAAGGGTGTGTAGAACATATCCACCATGAGGTGGAAGGACACCTCAAGGAGGGCCCCCCCATGCCATGGCCGAAATTGTGCAGCCCCTTTGGGGGGCTCCACCTCCCTTTCACACACCAAAAGTGGTTTTCTTCTAGAAGAAAAACCCCAATTGCAAATCAGCCCAAAAAGTGCTTTTCACTATTCACAAAGACATTTTTCTGCGTCCGTTAAAACCCAAATTATTTCTGTGTGCCTAGAATAATTCTAGAACCCACCAAAACAATTTTGAACGCATTCCGAAACAATTTCGGAACAATGTTTCTTCAGCGAAAAGCAACCAAAGCGGTTCCGGCTGCTCCGGAACATTTCCGGTATTTGTCCCGGAAAATTCCTAGAAGTTTCCAGAACACTTCTGGCATCCTCCAAGCATTTCCAGGCGTGTGCCAGAACCAATTTGACTTAATGGAATACCCTGAAACAACTTTTCAGTTTCACCTGAACTATTCTGGTGTTCTCTCCAGAACGTTTCCGTTTCGTCCGAAACTTTTTCGGTGATTTTCTCTCAGACTCCCCGTCTAGTATTCAGCAGATAGATGACCCTTAAGCGTGTGACCCTATAGGTTCGGTGAAGTATAGACATGACCCGAAACACTTTTCGATCAATGATCAATATCGGAGCCGTGGACACCCATATTGACCCCTATACCCACACGAATGAATATTCGAGTGAACCTCCAGTTGCCGTGTGCTATTCCTGTTGCTTCACGATATATTACAAATACCCGAGGTGAGATTTATTGCATCCCCGTGGATCAACAACTTGTCCACCATGCAAGTTACCTCGTTACCGGTTTTGTTCTCTTTACACGTTTCCGTGTTCCGGCATCCCAGTGATCAAATCACAATGTGTCTGGCCAGACGATGATGGATACCGTAACACCGAGAGGGCCCGAGAATATCTCTCCATCGTCGGAGGAGCAAATCCCAATCTTGAGCTATCAAGTTACTTGACATACTTTCCCATGAACCCGTAAGCCGCCGTAATAGCCACCCTGTTACGGATGACGTTTAACAAACCCCAAAGTTCATGAATCAAGCATGAAGAAACTCGATACTCTGATGGTCTAAGGAATTATGCAAACAATAACTATCTCTGTGTTATTAACCATTAACTTGTGACGAATGTATCTCATAGCATAACATCAATTCGGGTCGATTCAACACAAGTGTTCTACCAACATTGTGCCCTCAAAATTGCGAGCATAGACATGCCCATGATCAGGAAAACAGGATCATCATGCAATACTTGAGCCAGTCTTAGAGGCAAGACTAGGAATACATTTTATCGTTTATTATACCACACGTGCATATGAGTTTCCCTCTGAGCCTCGTGGTTATTGCAGACTCGAGAATCATTGCAGTTATAGCATGGAACATAAACATTCATTACAAACTCGGAGATACAAAATAATTGTTATTACTGCCTCTAGGGCATATCTCCTACAGACTCCCACTTGTACTAGAGTCATAATCCAGTTACATGGCTTCCCTAACACCAATGGCTGTCCGGTGCTGCTCATGCTTTGCTCGTGGTAGAGGCTTTGTCATCGGGTCTGACACGTTCAGATCCGTGTGAACTTTGCGTACTTTCACTAAACCCGCTTCGACATGATGTCGAATGAGTTTATATTTGCGTTCAATATGTCTTGTCTTATGGTGCGAACTTGGCTCCCTTGCTTGAGCCACGGCTCCACTATTATCACAATAGATCTCCACCGGGTCCAGAGCACTTGGAACCACACCAAGGTCTTCAAGAAATTGCTTGATCCATACCTCCTCCTTGGAGGCTTCTGAAGCAGCAACATATTCCGCCTCCGTCGTAGAATCCGCTACAGTCTTTTGTTTGGAACTTTTCCAATCAACTGCGCCGCCGTTCAATATGAAAACATAGCCTGATTGAGATTTGAAGTCATCTGGGTCAGTCATGAAGCCTGCATCAGTGTAACCATTTACAATGAGCTCTTCATCACCTCCGTACACAAGGAGTAAATCCTTGGTCCTTCTGAGGTACTTAAGAATACCCTTGACTGCGGCCCAGTGTTCCAATCCTGGATCACTTTGGTACCGGCTGCTAACACTTGGCGCATAGGAAACGTCCGGTCTTGTACATAGCATGGCATACATAATAGAACCAACTGCCGAGGCATATGGAACATCATTCATTTGTACTCGCTCATCGAGTGTCCGAGGACACTGATTCTTGCAAAGCACTGTGCCAGGTGACATGGGGAGTAGGCCTTTCTTGGAGTTCTCCATGTTGAACCTTTTCAACACCTTGTCAATGTACGTGCTTTGGCTAAGCGCTATTAGGCGTCTTGATCTATCTCTATAGATTCTGATGCCCAATACATATGCCGCTTCGCCTAAGTCTTTCATTGAAAAACGTTTCTTCAATGAGTCTTTTATTTCGTTAAGAAAATTCACGTCATTTCCAATCAACAATATGTCATCCACATACAAGATTAGAAATGCTTTTGCGCTCCCACTAAATTTCTTGTAAACACAAGATTCTTCGTCATTCCTAATGAAGCCAAACTATTTGACCACTTCATCAAAACGAATGTTCCAGCTCCTTGATGCTTGCTTCAGACCATAAATGGCTTTCTGAAGTTTGCATACCTTTCTAGCATCCTTATGAACGACAAAACCTTCTGGCTGTATCATGTATACATCCTCTTTGAGGTTTCCATTTAGGAAAGCCGTTTTGACGTCCATCTGCCATATTTCATAATCAAAATAGGCAGCAATTGCTAGTAATATCCGAACAGACCTAAGCATAGCTACGGGCGAGAAAGTCTCGTCGTAGTCCACTCCTGGAACTTGCGTGAACCCTTTCGCGACAAGTCTAGCTTTGTGGATAGTAATGTTACCATCCGCGTTCGTCTTTCTTTTGAAAATCCATTTACAACCAATGGGTTTTACGCCCTCTAGAAGTTCTTCCAAGTTCCAAACTTGATTTTCGTACATGGATTCCATCTCGGATTTCATGGCCTTGTGCCATTCCCTTGAGCTGGGCCCCGCCATCGCTTCCTTGTAGTGCGCAGGTTCATCGTCTTGAAGAATGAAGATTTTGTTATGAAACTATTCAGGTGGCTGGATAGCCCTACTTGATCTGCGCGGTTCAGTTACAACATTGTCTGAAGTTTCCGCATCACATGCGACAACTTCCGGCTCGGTTGTAGGGATAATTAGCGGAATTTCTTCCGGTTCCTTAGCCATATCAACGGTTGCCGAAGATTCACTAATCTCATTAAGTTGTACTGTCCTCCCACTCACTTCTTTAGCGAGAAACTCTTTCTCGAGAAAGACTCCGTGTTTTGCAACAAACACTTTGTTCTCGGAGGCGTGGTAGAAAGAATACCCAACTGTCTCCTTGGGATAACCTACAAAGTAACATTTGTCTGATCTAGGATCGAGTTTGCTTGGTTGTAAACGTTTTACATAAGCTTCACAACCCCAGATTTTGAGAAACGACAGGTCGGGTTTCTTCCCGTGCCATATCTCATATGGCGTCGTCTCAACAGACTTAGACGGTGCTTTGTTTAGTGTGTGAGCGGCAGTTTCTAGTGCGTGACCCCAAAAAGATATCGGCAGATCTGTAAGAGACATCATCGACCTTACCATGTCTAACAAGGTTCGGTTACGTCGTTCCGACACTCCGTTTCGCTGCGGAGTTCCGGGAGGCGTAAGCTGTGAAACGATTCCACGATCACTCAGATGTTGGCCAAACTCATGACTAAGGTATTCGCCTCCCCGATCAGAACGCAGAAACTTAATCTTTTTGTCACGATGATTTTCTACCTCATTCTGAAATTCTTTGAACTTTTCAAAAGTTTCCGACTTATGCGTCATTAAGTAGATATATCCATACCGACTTAAATCATCAGTAAAAGTCACGAAGTAGAAATACCCACCCCGTGCGGCTGTGTTCATTGGACCACATACATCACTATGTATTATTTCCAATAACTCACCCGCCCGTTCAGGATGACCCGTGAACGGCGTCTTGGTCATTTTCCCCATCAAGCAAGCTTCACATGTGTCAAATGATTCAAAATCAAGGGACGGTAAAACTCCATCTTTATGGAGTCTTTGCATGCGTTTCTTTCCGATGTGGCCAAGGCGACAGTGCCACAAGTAAGTGGTAGGGGTATCAACCTTCTTAAGGCGTTTAGCATTCACGTTAAAGACATCATTTCCACATTCAAGATTTAGAATGAAAAGGCCCCCAACAATGGATGCAAATCCATAAAACATATCCTTACAATAAAGTGAACAACCATTGTTCTCAGACTTGTACGAATACCCATCGTGTACTAAACATGATCCGGAGATAATGTTTCTACACAATAGTGGAACAAAATAACAGTTATTTAGTTCTAAGATAAATCCTGAAGGGAGACGTAGAGGCATAATGCCGACGGCTTGAGGGGCGATCCCAGCGCCGTTCCCGACGCGCATCACGACTTCTTTCTTTGCTAACTTGCGCACCTTCTGAAGTCCCTGTATCGAGTTGCAAATGTGAGCAACCGATCCGGTATCAAATACCCAAGGCTTAGAATTTTTGCTAGCAAGCAAAACATCAATGACATTAACCCGTATAACAGTTATACCTTTCTTCTTATCTGCCATGTATATCATGCAGTTCCTCTTCCAGTGTCCAGTGCCTTTGCAGTGAAAACACACAGTTTCAGCCTTGGCTCCGCCCTTAGGCTTGCCTTTCCTTTTGAAACTGGCGGTTTTGTTCACCAGCAACTTTTGCTGATTCTGCAGTCCTATCTCATTTGATTTGAGCATCGCTTCATAAAGCGAGGTAAGGATCAAATCATTACCAGGTGTCTTTGGAAAATTAATTCCCCTTTCAGCCATACTATCATAATAGTTTGCTAGTCTGACACCTTGCTCATTTACTAGAGATTCCTTATGTACATTGCATTCATTCATGGCTTCAGTCATCTCATGAACTTCAGCTGAATCCTGTTTGTGATACAGAACATCTAGTGCCTGGATAATCTCGAAGGTACTAAGTCGTTCATAACGTTTCTGTAGCACATGATCCATGCAAGATAACATAAGTTTTTTAACAACACTGAAATCATCCTTTCGTGAGTGAAACACGTGGATGATATCCTGAGCCATTTCTGGCGTAGGGGAATCACCTAGAGGTTGATCAAGCACATAGTTTTTCTTAGCATCCTTGAGGACAATCCTCAGGTTATGGACCCAATCCGCATAGTTGTTTCCAGTCGCAACTAACTTCTCTTTCTCTAACATCGGGCCTAAGTTGAACGCGGTGTTGCGAGCCATTTGATCTACAACGGAAAACACAAGTTTCACTTAGACTTTGTTTATAATGATTTTTGGCACTAGTGAATAAACAATTTTATTCTAAAGTGCGATCCCACTCAAATCAATATCTCTCAAAATTGATTATGAGTGATTCAAGATCCGCGTTTTGATTGTTCGCCATTGGTGTAACACCACTGATGACGAAAATCTTAACCGGTAGGCCAACTTGCCAATCACATCTTTATGTGACACTTGTTCATCTTTCGATGCGTGTGTTCCGAGCTCATGACAGTCATGCCTGAACGTCAAGACAACCAAGTGATCTTGCTGCGAGGTCTCAACTCACCCGCCTCACACTTCACTAATCGTTCGTACCCGTGTGACACGGCGCACCCCGAAAAGATAGGTGCCGTGACGGTGCTACACTTGGGAGAACACTATCTACTTGATATTTTTAGTGAGAGATCACCCTAATAAAAAGCGACTACCGCGCAATCAAAAGGGTGCATCATAAGGGATAAACATCTCAGGCAATTCATAATAGCATGATATGGTATAGCCCTTTCTGACGGAGAAGTCAAGTATTTCTTCGTCTTCGGCATTTGCGTCGGTGTTCACCTTCGCAAAGATTGCCACCACCTTGTCGATGCACCAGATAATATTGCTATCTCTATAGCTAATAAAATAAGTGCATTACTTAAGGTTGACATGCAGGTCATTAAAGTGACAATCATATGGCTCCAACCATCATGCCGAATCATGACACGCAGGTCATGTTAATAAATTTACATCATATAGTCATCTCATACATAATTGAATTAATATGAGTATTGCTATACCACATCACATGCACATCCTGCAAAACCAAGTTAGACGCCTCTAATCGGTTTATGCAAAATTTTATTTTACGTGGCTTCTAAGGTTTTGACTTAAACCGCAGCTACCAATGTATTATCATCAAGTATGATTATTCAAGTCGCTAGATTAACATCTCGGGGTGTATGAAACACGAGATAATTAAATCTCGAGCCCCATACTAAACTTTGTCATAAGCATGACCCCCGGGCAGATCATATCTGCATTGCCCTTTCATCTGCGAATTTCATCTTTCTTTTGACTATGGCAGAACCCAAAGAACTGATAGCACTTCGTTGATCAATCAGGATCGTGGATTGCCAGAACTTTGTGAAATTCCACCATGCTGTCTCGAGATCAGAAATACGCATATTCTAGGGAAGCAACAAGAACATCGGGTAACAGATTTCATCTGTCACCCGCATAAATAATTTTCAGCAATAGATCTCATCTACTCCAAAATTATATTATGCAATACCCATACATCTCCATGTATTCTAGATCGTAACCTGCATCTATGCATAGCACGGCTCATGATGCCACTGTAGGGGAACGCGACAGAAAACAAAAAAAATCGGTATAGCGAGCACGCCCAGGATCACTATGGAGACTGCATACAAGGTTTGATCTGATCCGTACCGACTCGAAGCGCAGCGGAAGAAGAGTCGGTGTAGATCGTCGGTGCAGATCCCTGCAGCTAGGATTTACAACCTCCCAACCGCAAGGATGTACTCCCTCGCCGGACAGCCCTTCGAGAGGCGGTTGGACAGTCCCTCGGACGATGTCGCGGACAGCCCTTCGGGAGGACCCTCGAAACTCGAACTGAAACTCGGACAGCCCTTCGGGAGGACACACGAACAGCCCCTCGGGCAAAAGATCGAAACTACAATCTCCCTATGGGGTTGCACCCATACGGTGTCAGCAATCCGGCGGGGCTTCGCCATCCAGAACTAGTTCCTGCCGGAACCCAGACAACCTTTCGGCTCTACGAAACTATTTCGCTGGGAGGGAGAGAGAAGCCAGACAAGTCAAATGGCATGTGTATGAGAGCATGGATGATCTGATTTTGGAGAGCACTCTCCACCTCTATTTATAGGAGGAGCAAGGGGTAGAGGAAAGGGGTGAAAAGACCAAAAGGACCTTCCTAGGATCTTTCCACCACATGCCACATAAGGGTGTGTAGAACATATCCACCATGAGGTGGAAGGACACCTCAAGGAGGGCCCCCCATGCCATGGCCAAAATTGTGCAGCCCCTTTGGGGGGCTCCACCTCCCTTTCACACACCAAAAGTGGTTTTCTTCTAGAAGAAAAACCCCAATTGCAAATCAGCCCAAAAAGTGCTTTTCACTATTCACGAAGACATTTTTCTGCGTCCGTTAAAAGCCAAATTATTTCTGTGTGCCTAGAATAATTCTAGAACCCACCAAAACAATTTTGAACGCATTCCGAAACAATTTCGGAACAATGTTTCTTCAGCGAAAAGCAACCAAAGCGGTTCCGGCTGCTCCGGAACATTTCCGGTTTTTGTCCCGGAAAATTCCTAGAAGTTTCCAGAACACTTCTGGCATCCTCCAAGAATTTCCAGGCGTGTGCCAGAACCAATTTGACTTAATGGAATACCCTGAAACAACTTTTCAGTTTCACCTGAACTATTCTGGTGTTCTCTCCAGAACGTTTCCGTTTCGTCCGAAACTTTTTCGGTGATTTTCTCTCAGACTCCCCGTCTAGTATTCAGCAGATAGATGACCCTTAAGCGTGTGACCCTATAGGTTCGGTGAAGTATAGAAATGACCCGAAACACTTTTCGATCAATGATCAACATCGGAGCCGTGGACACCCATATTGACCCCTATACCCACACGAATGAATATTCGAGTCAACCTCCAGTTGCCGTGTGCTATTCCTGTTGCTTCACGATATATTACAAATACCCGAGGTGAGATTTATTGCATCCCCGTGGATCAACAACTTGTCCACCATGCAAGTTACCTCGTTACCGGTTTTGTTCTCTTTACTCGTTTCCGTGTTCCGGCATCCCTGTGATCAAATCACAATGTGTCTGGCCAGACGATGATGGATACCGTAACACCGAGAGGGCCCGAGAATATCTCTCCATCGTCGGAGGAGCAAATCCCAATATTGAGCTATCAAGTTACTTGACATACTTTCCCATGAACCCGTAAGCCGCCGTAATAGCCACCCTGTTACGGATGACGTTTAACAAACCCCAAAGTTCATGAATCGAGCATGAAGAAACTCGATACTCTCATGGTCTAAGGAATTATGCAAACAATAACTATCTCTGTGTCATTAACCATTAACTTGTGACGAATGTATCTCATAGCATAACATCAATTCGGGTCGATTCAACACAAGTGTTCTACCAACATTGTGCCCTCAAAATTGCCAGCATAGACATGCCCATGATCAGGAAAACAGGATCATCATGCAATACTTGAGCCAGTCTTAGAGGCAAGACTAGGAATACATTTTATCGTTTATTATACCACACGTGCATATGAGTTTCCCTCTGAGCCTCGTGGTTATTGCAGACTCGAGAATCATTGCAGTTATAGCATGGAACATAAACATTCATTACAAACTCGGAGATACAAAATAACTTTTATTACTGCCTCTAGGGCATATCTCCTACAGGAGGGAAGAGACTGAGAAACCTAAGCCTACCAACAAAATGAGTAAGCATGGCACTATAATTACTTGCTCACTCTGCAATACTCCTGGCCATAACAAGGGAGGTTGCAAGAAAAACCCAGACAGAGGCAAGAAGAAGAATGCACATCTTGTGAAGACCAGCAAAGAAATCAAGGCATCAGAGGTAATTCAACATGATTTTTAGTGATTTAACATGACTTGTACTGGTTACACTTGATTCCATGGAAATTTAACATGATTTCTAGGGATTTTAGATGGTTCCATGCAATTTAACAAGATTTCTAGGATTTAACATAACATGATTTGTTGACTTGTAGCAACCTGGAGCAAGTGCACCTCCTGCCCCCCAAGCTACATCATCTTCAACAGCAAGAGGAAGTGCAGCTGCTGCCCAAGAAAGATCAAGTGCACCTCCTGCCCCCAAGCTACATCAGCTGCAACAGCAAGAGGAAGTGCAACAGCTACTGGCCCAGCAAGAGCATCTACATTTAAGCCTCCAAGAAAGACATCTACAAGTGCACAAGTTGGGCCATCTACTGGGACACATGGTGCTGCCACAAAGAAGAGAAAGAGAGCCCCTACATCATCAATTCCTAGCTTTCAATACTTTACCGCTAGTGGCAATGTGTAATCTTGCCTGGTTTCTAGTGTTGCAAACATGCTATTCAAATGGAGTCTTTTGTTATAATCTAGTGTAATGTTGCAAACCTGCAAGTGCACCAGCTTTTGTAATCTATTGCAAACATGGATTTGATGTTGCAGATGGTATCTACTTATAAAGCCAGAGATATTTGCTATAAATTTTGATGTTGCAAATGGTATCTATTTGATGTAGGAATTCCTTTTGATGTATGCAGTGTTATCTATTTACAATGCCAGCAAAAATTCAAATCAAAATGATAGAAATAATAGGTACTGCATTCTTCTCCTTGACATGTACTCCAAACATTGCATACATTCCCACTGCCAATATTGAAGTCAAAATGACAGAAATTATAAAGCTTGATTTTCATTGATTGCCAGATCACCAATTCATACATAACAACCCACTGCCAGATCACAAATTCCATTACAAACCATTGCATACATTTTCAGTGCACTTGCATTTGTTACTAGCACTCAAAATGACACCAGTACATACTAACTTCACTTGCCAAACTGACATTCAGTACACTAGAATTTTCCCTACAACTACACCTACCACAAATACAATGAAAACCATCACCACATTCATATATTTCCCCTTCATTGCTTCCAGTTCTGCATTCTTCTCCTTTAACTGAACCTGCAGAGACATAACCATACTCTCTAATGATGCTTCCTGTCCAGACATAGGGACATTTGGACACTGATCTTCAGTCTGAGCCACAGATCCTTCGCCCTTCAGCCTGCGCACCTCATCTCTCAAATCTCCAATCAAGTCACTAAAAAACTTGGGCAAAGGATCATCATGCCATTCCACATGGCCACATCCACCATGCTATTCAACAGAAATGTGGCAAGAACAAGAAATCAAATTCAGACTAAGACCAAGAAATGAGCACAAGAAAAAGGATATGAGCACTAAAATTGGGACTCACCATTGCATCTACGCAGGTGTAGTACCTCCTACCAGGGTTTTGACGGCTCCACGAGATCCATCTCAGCGCCTTCCGCCGCGGCTCGCAGTGGCACAACTTCGGCGGCTCGTACGCCATTGGGTTCTCCCTGTAAGCAACCGGAGACCTCGAATCCGTGTCCCTCCTTCCACCGGCGCGACGGAAGCCGGGAGCGGAAGAAGCCCCCGAAGTCCACGACATCGCGTCGCCGCCTCTAACCTGCCGTGCTCTGCGCCCCGCCGCCGCTAACCCTAGCTTCTCCCTACCCAAATTCCCCATTCCCTCAAACGCACACGAGCGCACCGGTTAACTAAAGGGTAAACCACTCGCTGGCCCACAAGTCAGGTCAATCCCGGTTGACTACTGCCACGTCATCGTTTTTTTCTTCACTAAAACGCTGTCAGGGTTCGTTTTAGACTAGGATCAGTGAGTTCAGAGTGCCAATTTCGGGGATTGTGAGTTGGGGGTTCGATTTAGCTAACGTCTACCAGTTCAGGCTTTATTTTGGACTTTTTCCCACAACATAACCTCTAGCTATAGTATTATATTGCAAAGCTTGATTTCTTGCAGGAGATGGTGGATGTCCGGGATTTGCACGTGGGACCATGGATGATAGTTGGCGATTTCAACCTATTGGTAAACCCGGAGGACAAGAATAATGCTTTCATCAATCAGCGAATGATCTCTCGCTTCTGATCGAAACTAAATCAGTTGGAGGTAAAGGAAATCTAGAAGGAGATACACTTGGTCAAACAAGAGAGAGGGGGGGGGGGGCAACTTCAGAAAAGATTGATCATGTTTCCGCGACCAACTATTGGGAGGATCTCTACCCCTCTTGCTTCCTCACGGCCTTAGGTTCAGGGATCCCAGACCATTGCGTGTTGGATTTGCACGCGGACTTCAACTTTGGCAAGTATTTCAAGTTCGAAGCCTTTTAGCCAAAAGCACCTGGATTCTTGGAAACGGTGAAAGAAGCGTGGAATTCTACACCATCCATGGGAAACCCGTACATGGTGCTAAATAACAAGCTGCGCATAACCGGAAAGAAGCTACAAAGGTGGAGCGACAAGTGGATTGGGAACGTGCGCCTGTAGATTGCTATTGCCCTCGAGCTAATCTTGCGTCTTGATGTGGCTAGGGACTCTCGCAGGCTTAGTACGGCGGAGTTTGAGCTACGCAAGACACTAAAAAGGACCATTGCTAGACAAAAATCTAGACTCTTGCATCTTAAGGATGGGGATGCGAATACTCGTCTCTTCCACCAACATGCTCTCCACCGCCAACGGAAGAATGTGATGATGAATTTGAGGCACGATGATGAAATCATAACCGATCAAGAGAGGATTGCATTAGTGGTTGATGATTACTACAATAAGCTCTTTGGTTCAGCACCTTCACGCGATCATGGCCTAAACCTAGAGTAGGGCTGGGCATAAAAACCGACGAACCAAACACCGAACCGAAACCGTAACCGAAAAAACCAAATATTCGGTTTTTATCATTTGTACAGATAAATTCGGTTTTCACAGTAGCTAACCAAAATAAGTTTGATAGGTTTGGCGTAATTATAGCTAGCCGAAATAGGAACCGAACTCTACTGTACGTAAGAGGTAAGACATACTAGCTATGTCGCTACGTGCGCGGGCAGGTTTTTTTTTGAGCGGTACGTGCGCGACCAGGTACAACGTCACTCCCGTGGGCAGACCACATACATGCAAGGCCCATAACCAATATAAATAAGGACGTGCACTCAAGGCCCAAGGCTAGCCTAGCCACGCGACCAGGGACATCACTCCCGTCAGCTTTTTTCTTGAACGTGACTCCTGTCAGCCTTTTAGTGAAGTGCGGATTGCATGTTTAGTCCCACCTCGCCTTTCTGGGCAGAAGGAGGCAACATCCGCGCCATATAACAGGCCAAGGGTGAGAGGTAAAAGGCACTAGCGCAAAGCAAAGTATTCATCTTCTGGTATTTCGGGAAACACCGAATACCGAACCAAATTTCTCGGTTAACCGAGACGTTGGTTAGCTATTTCCCATTACTATTTTTGGTTTCTTGTTTTACCAACCAAATTTAATATTTAAGAAAAAACGAACGGTAAAAACTGAATTTTTGGTTTCTACCGAACGCCTAGGCCTACCTAGAGGTGCTGAACCTTCCCACCTTTGATCTGCATGTTGGAAATATGCCCTAGTGGCAATAATATTTGTATTATTTATTTCTATATTTATAATTAAGAGTTTATATTATATGCTATAATAGCTATGATTCTTGAATATGTGATTCGGAGGAAACTCATAAGCATGTGTAGAATAATAAACGATAAAACCTGATTCCTAGTCTTGCCTCTAGAACTAGCTCAAGTGTTGTGTGATGATCATGTTTTCCTAATCATTTGGTTAACTGTATTGCCAAACAACATTGAGAGTATGATGTTAGTAGAACGATCATATTGAATTGACAAAACTTGTTTGTTATACTTTGAGATGTTATCGTCACAAGTCTATAGATATAACACGGAGAGTTAATGTATGCTTTAGTTCCTTAGACCATAAGAGTATCATAGTCACTTCATACCAGACGATAGACTTTGGGGTTGCTCAAACGTCATCGGTAACACGGTGATCATAACGACAACTTTCAGGTTCATTGGAAAGTGTGACAACGGGCTAGACAGCTCAAGAGTGGAATTTGCTCCTCCGACGATGGAGTGATATTCTTAGGGCCCTCTCAGTGTGACGACATCCATCATCGTCTGGCTAGATGCAGGTGATTAAGTCACAGGGATGCCAGAACATGTCAACGAGAAAGAAGAACAAAACTGGTAACGATGAGACCGGTATAATGAGCATGAGAATGACTCAAGTGGATACCGATATATCTCACCTCGGGTTTTGTAATGTATCATGAAGCAATGGGAATAGCATATGATAACCAAAGGTTCACTCGAATATCATTCGTGTATTCATAGGGGTTAATATGGATGTCCACGGTTCCACTATTGGTCATTAAACGAAAGGCAATTTCGTTCATGTCTATGTTTTACCAAACCTATAGGGTCACACGCTTAAGGGAATCACGATCTGTTGAGTGTTAGTGGAGTGAGATTTATGAGAAAATATTCTCAAATTGTTTCGGGAATATAAGAAATAGTTTCGAGAGAAACTGAAAGCGTTTCGGGGTTACCAAAAGAGTTTCGGTGTTTACCGGGTAATACCGGTAATTAATATAATATATAGGAGGAAAATGTTTCCGGAGACATTAAGTAAATGGTAAAAAGTTCAAATATTGATTAGGAGGCTTTTAGAACATATTTAATACCAACGGGCTAAAGAAAATACTAAAAAGGCCTAGTAGTGGAGAGTTATTGGGCCCTAGGGCCCAATAACAAAGGAGGCGCCCCCTTAGCCTTTTAGGAGGCCTAGGGCATGCCAAATTGGAAGGGGAGGAGGACAAGGGAGGAGGACTTGTCCTCCTCCTAGGGCCCGTGCAAGGGGGAGGAGTCCTTCCTCCCCTTGTGGCGCCCCTCCCCTCTCCCTACAACTATATATACTAGAGGTTTTGGCCCTTGGAGACACAAGTTTTTGAGCCTCCTCTTGTTCTCTAGTTCTATTTCTAATTTAGAGTTGATCTAGATTAGAGCTAGACCTAGTTCTCTCTAATCCTCTTAAAAGAGAAGCCATGTGTGGTTCTCTTCTTCTCCCTCTAATTCTCCGGCGACGATTAGCTCTGGACGGCGAAGCGCTGGCCAATCGTGAAGCCTGTATGCCTACAATCCGTAGAGAGGTCGTGCTTTCGGTCTTTGGTCCGAGGGATCATTCATGAACGGTTCAAGGGATCGTTCATGAACGATCTACACCAACTCTTCTTCCGCCGCAACTCAAAGTTGGTAACGATCCGATCTAAACCTCTTATGCATCTTCATAGTGTTCGTGGGATCGTGATCGTAGCGCGATTTTTTTGTTTTCTACGACGTTTCCCAATAATGGCATCATGAGCGGTTCTATGCGTAGATGCAGGTTTCGATCTAGATCACATGTGATTGTGAGGGTATTGCACAAAGTTTTTAGTAATGAATTTGATCTATTGCTAAAAAGAATTAAGAACTAGATGAGTTCTACAGCTTAATAAAATTGTGCGAGTAGAAGATAACATCTATTGTGTTAGATGCAATCTTTTACTTGATGTTCTTGTTTGCTTCCCTCGAGTGTTGCTTCGTTTCAGTTCATTGACGGCATGATGTAGCTTTGTTACAAATTTGTAGCAATCGGCGATTCTGGCTGTCAACGATCTGCTAACAGTTCTTTGGGCTACATCATAGTCAAGAATAGCGAACCATCGCAATCACGAGAGGGCATGTAGATTTTGATCTACACAGGGGGTCATGCGTATTGACGAAGTTTAGTGTGGGACTAGAGACTTTTAATTAAGTCTCTTCCCTCATACACCTCGCAAAGTTAATCTAGCAACAAGAATAGTCATACTTGATGGTGGATGTAAGTAGCTAGTGTTCTCCGAAACCCTAAAAGGCACGTAAATTATTTTTTTGCTAAAACCGATTAGAGGACGTCTAACTTGGTTTTGCAGGTTGCATGTGATCTGGTATAGCCTTCGTCATGATAAAGATTTTATGTATGAGATGGTTATGTGATGTAATGTTTAAGTGACCTGCGCGTCACAGTATGACATGATGACCGGAACCACAAGATTGTCACTTTAATGACCTGCGTGTCAAAACTTAATGTAAAAGAATAGCTATACAGATAGCATACATGTTACTAATGGCGGTGACAAGCTTGCACAGAGGACCCCAACATGAGAAGGTTGTACAAGGCGCGGAGGAGAAGGGCTGAAATTTCGGTGCCACGACAACGTTTTCGGCTGGAAGTTCATGAAGATCATTAGGCCTGGGCATTCGGTAGAAACCAAAAATTCAGTTTTTACCGTTTGGTTTTTTCTTAAATTCGGTAAGTAAAACAAGAAACCGAAATAGCAATGTGAAACAGCTAACCGACGTCTCGGTTAACCGAGAAATTTGGTTCGGTATTCGGTGTTTCCCGAAACATCTGCAAATGAATATTTTGCTTTGCGCTATTTCCTTTTACCTCTCACACTTGGCCTGTTATATGTCTTTAGTGCTCATTTCGGGGAACTTTCCATTATCTTTCTTTTGTTGAGTGGCATGTACTTTCATGGCACCCGTTTTTCCAATTATGAAGCATGGCTAAGTGATCCTACTCACATTGGACCCAGTGCTCTGGTAGTTTGGCCTATAGTAGGGCAAGAAATATTGAATGGTGATGTAGGCGGGGGTTTCCGAGGAATCCAAATAACCTCTGGGGTTTTTCAGCTTTGGCGAGCATGTGGAATAACTAGTGAATTACAACTCTATTGTACTGCAATTGGTGCATTGATTTTTGCAGCGTTAATGCTTTTTGCTGGTTGGTTGCAGATGTTGCCTCCGACTGCCTAGACAGGCAAGGTGGGACTAAACATGTGATCCGTACTTCACTAAAAGGATGACGGGAGTTACGTTCAAGAAAATAGGCCGACGGGAGTGATGTCCCTGGTCGCGTGGCTGGGCTAGCCATGGGCCTTGAGTACACGTCCTTATTTATGTTGGTTATGGGCCTTGCATGCATGTGGATTGCCCACGGGAGTGACGTTGTACCTGGTTGCGCACGTAGCGACATAGCTAGTATGTCTTACGTACAGTATTCGGTTCCTATTTCGGCTAGCTGTAATTGCACCGAACCTACCAAACTTATTTCAGTTAGCTACTGTGAAAAGCGAATTTATCTGTACAAATGGTAAAAACCAAAAATTTGGTTTTTTCGGTTATGGTTTCGGTTCGGTGTTCGGTTCATCGTTTTTTATGCCCAGCTCTAAAAATCATGAAGACCTCCCGACACCCAAGGATGATTCCATCTCATGCTATTATGAATTGCCTGAGATGTTTATCCCTTTACACTTGCACCCGTTTGATTGTGCAATAGTAATTTTTATTAGGGTGATCTCTCAGTAAAATATCAAGTTGTTAGTGCTCTTCCTAGTGTAGCACTGTCTATAACACATAGCTTTTCGGGGTACGACATGTACACATGAGTACGGACGAACTGTGAGGTGTAAGGCGGGTGAAGGTAAGACCTCACGGTGGAAACACTTGACATTATGTTTGTGATCCGCCAGGCATCCAAAACGATTATACAGTTATACTTGTGTGCAAAAGATGGATATAACAAATACTTAATCTACTATCGCCAACGTGTCCATTTCATAAGTGTGTGTGATAGGTATTCCTATCACACACACGTTTCATATTTGAACCGTGTTCTTTTCGTCTGATATTATACACGCACACGGGTTGGAAACGTTTGTGGTATTACCGACAATCGCACACGCATATGGTATGGAAACGTGTGTGGTATTACTGACAATCCCACACGCGTATGAGATGGAAACGTGTGTCGTACCACTAACAATCGCACACACGTTATCCGTCAAAGAATCATGTGTAATATATTTTTCCATCACACATGTTGTTTTCTTTCTAACCGTGTGTACTGATACGTCTCCAATGTATCTATAATTTTTTATTGTTCCATGCTATTATAGTATCAATCTTGGATGTTTTATATGCAATTATATGCCATTATATATCATTTTTTGGGACTAACCTATTAACCCAGTGCCCAGTGCCAATTGCTGTTTTCTACTTGTTTTTGCCTTTTCAGAAAATCATTATCAAAAAGTGTCCAAACGAGAAAAAAACTTTGGATTAATTTTTTCTGAACCAGAAGAGACCCACGAAGCTTCGGGAGAAAACCAGAAGAGCCACGAGGAGGCGACAAGCCTGGAGGGCGCACCCAGGGGGGTAGGGCGTGCCCCCCAGGCTTGTGGGCCCCTCGTTGCCCCTCCTGACCTAATTCCAGCGCTATAAATTCCCAAATATTCCCAATATACCAGAGAGAAAAAAGAGAAAACCTTTCCACCGCCGCAAGCCTCTGTTTTTCCGCGATCCCATCTGGAGGCCTTTTCTGATACTCTGTCGGAGGGGAAATCGATCACGAAGGGCTTCTTCATCAACCTTGCTGCCCTTCCGATGATGTGTGAGTAGTTTACCACAGACCTATGAGTCCATAGCTAGTAGCTAGATGGCTTCTTCTCTCTCTTTGATCTTCAATACCATGTTCTCCTCAATGTTCTTGGAGTTCTATCCGATGTAATCTTCTTTTGCGGTGTGTTTGTTGGGATCCGATGAATTGTGAGTTTATGATCAGATTATTCATGAGAAATATTTGAGTCTTCTCTGAACTCTTTTATGCATGATTATTATAGCTTTGTATTTCTCTCTGATCTATCGAGTTGGTTTGGCCTACTAGATTGATTTGTCTTGCAATGGGAGAGGTGCTTTGTGATGGGTTCAATCTTGCGGTGCTCAATCCCAGTGACAGAAAGGGACATGACACGTATTTGTATTGTTGCCATTAAGGATAAAAAGATGGGGTTTAATCATATTGCTTGAGTTTACTTTGTCTACATCATGTCATCTTGCTTAAGGCGTTACTCTGTTTCATACTTAATACCCTAGATGCATGCTGGATAGCGGTCGATGGGTGAAGTAATAGTAGTAGATGCAGGCAGGAGTCGGTCTACTTGTCTCGGACGTGATGCCTATATACATGATCATTGTCATGAATCCGTCATAATAATTTGCTTTTCTATCAATTGCCCAACAGTAATTTGTTTACCCACCGTATGCTATGTGTTTGAGACACTACTAGGAAAGGGCTTATAGGTGAACCCCCATTAGTGACGGGCGCAGTCTAGCACCCGCCACAGCTAATTTGAAAAAGTAGCAGTGGCGGGTGCTAAGAACCGCCCGCCACTGCTATTGGCTTACCAGTGGCGGGAGCCAGTTTGCGCCCGTCACTCGTACTTGCTTTACCAGTGGCGGGCAATAATACAAGCCCGTCACTCATATTTTTTGTGCTGCTCCAAATCTGCTCAAAAATAACAGTGGCGGGCAGCAATAAATGCCTGCCACTATTAACTTAAATAACAGTGGCGGGCAAGAAACAGCGCCCGCCACATCTATTTTTGACAGATTTGCGGTTGGATCCAAAATAACAGCGGCGGACGATTTTGTTTTCAGGCCACAGCAGCGCGCCACTTTTCATTTGGCCCAGCCCGCTTAAAAAAGCAAGGTAAATAAAAAAAGGAAAACAAGTGGCTGGCACTAGGACCCACGATCCAATCCCCTCCCACGCATCCCTATGTCTTGCTACCCCTCACTCTCGATCCCCTCACTCCTCCTCGCCGCCGCCATGAACGCCGGCCGATTCCGGCGGGCCCCGGCGACCATGGCCGGCGCGCAGCACAGCCCCGACCTCGCCTCCCTCCGCTACTTCATTCCCTCTGGCCAGATCCGCCATTTCAGGCCCCCATCACTCACCCGCGACCCTTCCCCCGTGCCTAAGGTTTTGGGTGGACGTCGCCTCGGACGCCGGCGAGACACTGGTGACCTTGGCTGGTCCAATCCGTCGCCTACCACGGCCTCTCGCGCATCCACAATCCCGGCGGCAGCTGCGTCATCTGTGATGGCGGCTATGGCGCTGCTCCGAGGAGAACAGCCTCTCGCACGGATCTGCTCCGTCTGCCTCTAGCAGCGCCGTCGGTAGCGGTAGCGGCAGAAGCCAGGCGGAGGGAGATGGTGGTGACCTCGTGGAGACGGCAATCCCCTACTCGTGAGTCCCCCTCCTCCTCTTCTTATTCCCTTTAATTTGTGGTTTCTTAGTTCTAGCTCCATAGCTGCTGATGCTCGCGAGTGTTAGTAAAATCTTGCTTAGATTTGTAAAAGTTTATTTTAGTTCGTGTCATAGCTAGTAGTGTTGATGCATGCCAGCGTGAGCGTGAGTCCTAGTTCTACGTGGATTAGAACTATTAGTCTACGTGATGTTAGGGGATCTTGTTAGGTTGATCTCCTCCCGTGTGGGCCCAACGGCCCACCGAGCCCTTAGATCCGCGCCCTGATCGGGGCGCCCAACCCACTATGGTTGACGGCCCCCTGTCACCTGCGCTATATAAAGAGGTGGGGGCCGGCGGCACGCAATACGAGGTTCGTCGCGAACCGCACACCCCACTGACACACCTACCATTCTAGGTCTCGCGCAGTACTGACGGGAAGCGCCGCCACCGCCGCAGCACACTCACCGCCGCCACAGTTCCGCCATGGCCACCGACTCGAGTTCTTCGAATAAAGGAGAAGGTAAATCCACCGTGAATCCCTAAGCCTACCCGATCCACAGGTCTAACAATGGTATCAGCTAGATTGGGTTTAGGTTTTTCGGTTGAAATCAAAGACAAAGACTTTTCCCCCTCCCCTGGAACCCTAGAATAGGGCAGAGAGAAAAGAATTCTCACCGGAAAACTAGCGCCGCCACTATGGCTGCGCCGTTCCTCTCGATCTTGATGCGCATCGGCAAGCCGAGGCATCGAGAAGAAGAACCACCACCCACCAAGGGAAAAGGGCACCACCACCGAGCCGTTTGACGGCGGCGCGTTCACCCTCGAGGTGCTCGTGCACGCCGTCAAATGGACCAGCGGGGGCGCCGCCTTCACATCCACGTGCACACCGGCAAGAGGGCCGGGGAGGGCGCCACCACTCCTTCCTCCACGGGCGCAGAGCTGCTACGCAGAGAGGGCACAGCCGCGAGGATGTGGGAAAGGAAAGAGACAGAAGGGGAAGGGGGCTCGCGCGGCGCGGTTGTTCGACGCCGTCGCCGGCGGCGCGACGGGGTCGCTAGAAGGAGCCGCCGCCGCCATGGGGAGAGAGAGCAAAGCGGCGCGCGCGGACGCAGAGGGAGGGGAAATGACTAGGGTTTCCCCCCACAGCGGCGTTCGTCGGTTTTGACCGAGCGATGCGCGTGCGGCCGTTGGATGGCGCCGATGCGCATCGGACGGCTGGGGCAAGCGGGGGCTCTCCACAGGCCAGGCAACAGGCCGGGCGGGAGCGCGGCTGGGCCGGGGCTTCGGCCCAAAGGGTGCGCACGGCGCGCGCAAGCCGTGGGCCGGCCCAAGCATGCAACTGGCGCGTTTTTTTATCTGTTTTTTGTCTAGGTTTTGGGCAAATTTAATATAGTTTTGAGTTCTATTCAAATTGATCCAACGAAATATTTGTCTAGAAAATAGAAAAGTAAAAGAAATGTTTCTAAAAAGTATAAAGTTCATGAATTTTTTATTCATGTTTTTTTTCCGCTGCAAATAAATAAAAGTGCTCTTTTAAATAGTAAATAGAACTAAAGTAAAATTAAATTTTAAAGAGCATGTTAAAGTGATTATTGAAATAATTATGATCCTGTTATTTTATGACCAACGTTGTTAATAACATGATCATGATTTGTTATTGTTATAAAAGGTGCATTTATTTCTATTTTTGCCCAACGGCGATATAGTTTTAATTGCATAAACAGTTGTATGTTTAATTTTGACCAACGTTGGATTAATGCATGCAATTGTTGTTATGATCTCACTTCATTGTGATTTCAGGAGGTTTCCACTTGATGAGTTGCCTCAAGGATGTTCCCACCCTCAGAGGTGATAACTACACTGAATGGAGAAAGAAAGTTGACTTGGCTTTTGTTTGTGCTGAGGTGGACTGGGTTGTGGACACCCCACAGCCGGTCAAACCACCAGAGCCAGTCAGAGGTGCAAAAGATGATGATGCTGCTTGGGCGAAAAGGCAGAGGGAACATGCTCCAGTGGAGATGTCATATACCCTCGAAAATCAAAAGAGGCTCACCGCAAATAAAAAGTGCATGGCTTTCATAAAGAACACAATTGAGAATGCTATTGTGGGCTCAATTGCAGAGTGTACTTCCGTAGGGGAGTTTCTTGAAAAGATAAAGAGCCAGTTCACTGGTTCTTCAAAGATATATGCTACCCAGTTGCTAAAGTAGCTGGTGACAGAAAAATACACAGGCGGTGGACATGGCATAAGAGAGCACATCCTCAGGATGAGCAACATGGCAGCTAAGCTTAAACCCATGGATGCGGATTTGGAACTCAAGCCTGCACTCCTTGTTCACTTGGTTATGGCTTCACTGCCAAAAGAGTTTGACACCTTTGTTGTCAACTATAACATGTCGCCTGAAAAATGGGACATTGAAAAGACTATAGCCATGTGTGTGCAAGAAGAGGAAAGACTTAAAACCTCACATGGTGGTTCTCTGAACTATGTGAAGGATAATAAGAAAAAGAACTACAATAACAATGGCAAAGGTTCACCTTCAAAGCCACATGGAAAAGCTCAATATCAGCATCAGCAAAAGTCTTTCCCAGTGGACAAAGATACATGTCTCCATTGTAAGAAGACTAGGCACTATAAGAAAGATTGCCCTGATTGGCTCAAGTCAATAATGGCAAAGAGAGGTAACAACACTGTTTCCTTTATAATGAATCCCTGTATACACAGTTTTCGAAATCTACTTGGTGGATTGACTCAGGAGCAACTGTTCATGTTGCAAATTCGTTACAGGGATTCCATTCGACACGGACTACGCAAAGAAGCGAAAGATGCATTGAAGTTGCAAATGGAGTTGAAGCAGAAGTTGAAGCTGTCGGCCACATCTCCCTGGAGTTAGCTGATGGATTCATGCTTCTGCTTAGAGATGTTTTATATGTTCCTTCATGTCACAGAAACTTAATTAGTGTTTCGTGTTTGGATAAAGATCATTATGAATGTCATTTTGGACATGGAAAGTGTGCCATATGGTTTAATAATACTCATGTGGGTGTTGCTTTCCTACACGATGAGCTTTATTTATTATCACTACGTGAAAAAGTGCATTCTGTGTGTAATGTGAATGAGCATGTTTCCGCGTCGGATAAAGAACAAAAGAAAAGAAAGAGAACTCATGACTCATCGAAATTATGGCTCTGTCGCTTGGGCCATATTTTGAGGGGGAGAATAGAAAGACTAGTTAAAAATGAAATTCTTCCTCCATTAGAGTTCTCAGACATAGAGCAATGCATAGATTGCATTAAAGGAAAGTATGTAAAACAAATCAAAAAGGGTGCAAACCGTAGCACAGAAACACTAGAAATCATTCACACTGACATTTGTGGACCATTTCCTGTGAAAAGTGTGGATGGCTATGACTCGTTCATAACATTCACAGATGATTACTCCCGATATGGTTATATTTATCCAATCAAAGAGAGATCTGAAGCGTTGGATAAATTTAAGATATTCAAAGCTGAAGTTGAAAATCAGCATGATAAAAGAATAAAGATAGTAAGATCTGACCGTGAGGGGGGGAGTACTACGGTCGGCACACTCCATATGGCCAAGTCCCTGGACCTTTTGCAAAGTTCTTACAGGAGACTGGCATAGTGGCCCAGTATTCAATGCTGGGCGAGCCTCAGCAAAATGGAGTAGCTGAAAGGCGTAACCGTACTCTTATGGATATGGTGCGCAGCATGATGAGTTACTCCACCTTGCCATTGGGATTATGGATGGAGGCGCTTAAAACCGCCATTCACATTCTCAATAGAGTACCAAGCAAGTCGGTGCCCAAAACACCGTACGAGTTGTGGACAGGAAGAGTGCCCTCCCTACAACACTTAAGGGTGTGGGGGAGCCCAGCTGAGGCCAAAGTGTTTAATCCAAATATTGCAAAGTTAGATCCCAAAACAGTCAGTTGCCACTTCATTGGCTATCCTGATAGATCAAAAGGTTTTCGTTTCTACTGTCCAGAGAGATACACAAAGTTTGTAGAAACAAGACATGCAGTCTTCTTAGAGGACGAAATGATGAGGGGGAGCATGGTAGCTCGGAAAGTTGATCTTGAGGAGAAGAGGGTGCATGCACCTAATCCGATGATTCAGGAGCCATTTTTCTCACTACCTGTTGTACCTGCATCGACAATCCCTGAGGTTGTGGTGCAAGCACCTGTTGTAACTCCACCCATGACAACTATGGGAGAAGATCCGGAACCTGTCTGTCAGGAGCCGACTGAACCCGTTGTGGAGCATGAAAGGGAGGTGCAGCAGCCACTTTTAGAAGATGTGCCGGAAGGTGAGGCACAGAATGAGCCTAGGAGTGAGGCCCTTAGAAGGTCTACAAGACCCAAAAAGTCAGCTATTTCTACTGATTATAAAGTTTATAACACCGAAATAGTTCATATGGGAGGTGATCCCACTTCATATGAAGAAGCCATGAGAAGCCCTCACTCATCAAAGTGGCTGGAGGCAATGGAAGACGAGATGAAATCGATGAGTTCCAAAGATGTTTGGGACTTAGAGAATATTCCTAAAGGAGCCAAAACAATAGGCTGTAAATGGGTCTACAAAACTAAGTATGACTCTAATGGGAATGTAGAAAAGTATAAAGCACGACTTGTGGCAAAAGGATTTACACAAAGAGAAGGGATAGATTACAATGAGACATTTTCCCCAGTCTCATGTAAGGATTCCTTCAGAATCATAATGGCATTAGTTGCACATTTTGATTTAGAGTTACATCAAATGGATGTAAAGACGGCATTTCTGAACGGGGATTTAAAAGAAAAAGTTTACATGAAACAACCCAAGGGTTTTATCATGGAAGGCAAGGAAGATATGGGATGCCGCCTGAAGAAATCTATTTATGGATTAAGGCAAGCCTCTAGACAGTGGTATCTAAAGTTTAATGAGACAATTAAAAGATTTGGATTTAAAGAAAATATTGAGGATAACTGCATTTATGCAAAGTTTAAAAATGGGAAATACATTTTCCTAATCTTGTATGTGGATGATATCTTGCTTGCTAGTAGTGATGTTAGTCTGCTGCAAGAAACAAAGAAGTTCTTGTCCTCAAATTTTGATATAAAAGATCTTGGTGAAGCATCATATGTTTTGGGCATAGAAATTCACCGAGATAGGAAAAATGGAGTTTTAGGACTATCGCAGAAGGCATATTTAGAAAAGGTTCTTAAAAAGTATAATATGCATGCGAGTAAAGCCACACCTGCTCCTATAGTCAAGGGCGACAGTTTTGGGAAATTCCAATGTCCCAAGAACCAGTACGAGATCGATCGAATGAAAGCAGTACCATATGCTTCGGCTGTTGGAAGTTTACAGTATGCACAAGTGTGCACTCGCCCTGACTTAGCTTTTATCACCAGGGTACTCGGTAGATATCAAGAAAATCCAGGCACAGAGCACTGGAAGATGGTAAAGAAAGCATTGCGTTATGCGCAAGGCACGAAGGACCACATGCTAACATACAGGAGATCTGATTCCCTAGAGATAAGAGGGTATTCAGACGCGGATTTTGCGGGAGACAGAGATGATAGAAAATCCACGTCAGGATACGTGTTCACTCTCGCGGGAGGGGCTATTTCGTGGAGAAGCTCCAAACAGTCAATAGTTGCATCGTCCACGATGTATGCAGAATTTATAGCATGTTATGAGGCCACGGGGCATGCGATATGGTTAAAGAAATTTATACCCGACTTGAAAGTGGTAGATTGTATTGACAAACCACTAAAGATGTACCGTGACAACCAGCCCGCAGTATTCTATGCTCACAACAACAAGTCGAGTAATGCTGCCAAAACAATAGAGATAAAGTATTATGTTGTGAAAGATAAAATCCAGGATCACACTATAAGTCTCGAGCTTATAAGGACAAAGGATATGCTTGCGGATCCGCTTACGAAAGGCTTACCACCCAATGTGTTCAAGGAACACTTAGCCGGCATGGGTTTAAGGGAAAGCCTATGATTCCTGGATCATGAGAGGCCCAAAAGGAACAGAATTTGTTTCAAAACAGAGAGGTTTGTTGTAGCTGTCTGATTCTATCGGCAATTGAGCTGTGACGATGAAACATGTTCTATGTATTGATCTGTGATGAAACGAGTAAAGTAAAAAGTATATGGTTAAAAGTAAAAGTTGAGATCAAGGGGGAGAATGTTAGGTTGATCTCCTCCCGTGTGGGCCCAATGGCCCACCGGGGCCTTAGATCCGCGCCCTGATCGGGGGCGCCCAACCCACTATGGTTTCTTAGTTCTAGCTCCATAGCTGCTGATGCTCGCGAGTGTTAGTAAAATCTTGCTTAGATTTGTAAAAGTTTATTTTAGTTCGTGTCATAGCTAGTAGTGTTGATGCATGCCAGCGTGAGTCCTAGTTCTACGTGGATTAGAACTATTAGTCTACGTGATGTTAGTGGATCTTGTTAGGTTGATCTCCTCCCGTGTGGGCCCAACGGCCCACCGGGCCCTTAGATCTGCGCCCTGATCGGGGGCGCCCAACCCACTATGGTTGACGGGCCCCTGTCACCTGCGCTATATAAAGAGGTGGGGGCCGGCGGCACGCAATACGAGGTTCGTCGCGAGCCGCACACCCCACCGACACACCTACCGATCTAGGTCTCGCGCAGTGCTGACGGGAAGCGCCGCCACCGCCGCAGCACACTCACCGCCGCCACAGTTCCGCCATGGCCACCGACTCGAGTTCTTCGAGTAAAGGAGAAGGTAAATCCACCGTGAATCCCTAAGCCTACCCGATCCACAGGTCTAACAGATCTATGTACGAGTATTATTCATGTAGGTTTTAGCTAGGCAGAGTCCGGTTTGGATTCAAATCAATGTCCGTGTAGGTTTAGGCTTTGTCTTAGGTTGGTGGCTGCTCTGCATATATGCACAGTAGGTGCGTGAGATTTGTAACAGTGGAAGTTGAAAAGAAATAAAGACAAAAAGAAAGAGGGCACCACAAGGGCCCGTGGCTATAAGTTTTTTTGTGTACGCGTGTCCGCCGATTTAATATGATCGATCCGTGGGCGGAATTCCAATAGCGAGCAACTCAGAATTGATCCACTGGTGCATTTCGTAGATAGCTATTATGTTCCTGTACTTAGCTAGGCTCAGTTCATGGTTGCTGAATGGATTATGCTGTGCTGAACTCCCTACCTAGAGTTCTTGCTAGAAACTTTAAATGGAGCAACAAAATAAGGTAGATTCACTCCAAACCTAGATATTTGTCAATGTAAATATGTAATCCTCTTTTCTTCTTCCCCTTATGGAAGTATGGCAGGATGGAAGTATGTGGAACTAGTATCATGTATGAATCTTTGTTGCTGGGGGCATTTAGCTTGTTGTGCTCTATGTGGATTTCATGTTGGACGAGAGCAACACGCAGAGCAAGATCTCCATCCGGGCCGGCGACGCTTTCACAATCTGAAGGTAACTACCTCCACCGCGATACATCGTTTCAAACAATGTTCAGGGGCTTCTGGTCATAGCAGCGAGGTGTCCAGTGAGAGCACACACGTATCTCTATTCTAAGTTTTTTTAGGGCTGTACGTAATCTGTATGTATCCAGTTGGACTCATAATGGACATGTCAATGATCGACTGCGTGCATGCTTAATTCCCAATAGACGTTCACATACTTTCCAAACTAATGTGTACGCGCGCCTGATGGAATCTAGTCTAGAAAAAATTGTCCATTGACTTTTTTAATAGCTATATATATAAATACCATGTCCTTTTCTTGCCTTAAAATGATCCTAATTAGTTAGTGATCATGGTTAGAGGAGAATGTCCAAATGTTTGGCTCATGTGTATAATTGAGTACAACAACAAGTTTTAGAGCATGGCTAGTTCATTCATTTACTCTAGAATGTACAAGCTCATCTATTTACCTTCAAGGTCCATCTCCCTATCATTTCCATGTCCAGTGACTTGCTGCTTGAGTACTTATTGAATTTGGGATTTGTTTCAATGCGAGCTGCGAGCTATATGCCCTTTCCCTTCACTCAACTCATGGATGATGTGCTGAGATTATGGTTCAGTTTTAGCTTTTATCTCCACACTTAGAGAGCATGGCATCCTTAGTTCGTAGCTGCATGATCAAAGTACTGAATTAGTGAACCCGACATCTACCAAAATATTTTCCTAGCATCATCTCTTGCTTTTCCTTAATGAGCTGCAACTTATATTCAGTTTGTTTAGTTCAGATTTTGTTTTTCTTTCCGGTAATTTTTTGTATGGACAATGTATGACACCACATGTATAATACTGTAGGTGAACACCACATGTATAATATTGTAGGTAAAACTGGCTTCATTGATTTGCTCCAATATGCATACATCTTGCTTCAAGTGTAAAAACTGATTTCATTCAAGTTTGCTTCTATTGTTGTGCATTTATTCTAGATACAGTTGTTGGCTGGCATATTTGAAAGCTTACGTTAATCCTTGTTGTCTTTTGAAGGTTAGGCAATGGACAGCGAAGGGATAAAATAATTGATGAGTTTCTGTCAGTACAATAGAACTTCTATACAAGTAGTAGTGCCAAATGTAGGCTTTATTGAGTTGATGATGGCCGTGTATAATGATATAATTCTTTTTGCAGCAGGCGCCTGGCTCCATGGACGAGGTGGACGACCGAGACACCAAGGCCAAGCCGACGACCTTGACCGTGACCTCGACTTCCCATTCTCTGTTGTATGTAGGTTTGGTAAGAGGATGCTAGTGGCTGCCTGCCTTTGGTGCTATTGACTTTTTTGAGTTGATGCAAGGGTTCAGGCGTTTGGTTTTCTAACCAAAGAGGAATTGTAGAGGTGTGATATCTTTGTAAGGATAAATTTTGTGCAAAATTAGTTTCCAGTCAGCGCAAGACGCTAGCTAGCCCCCCATGGTGTGATGGTGTACATGGAGATGTTAATTTATGTGTGTGTATAAAATGAAAGTCTTAATTTGTGTGTGCTGTTGCATGGAGATGTGAACTGTACTGTGTATAGTACGGTACTATGTACATTACAGTACTATACACAGTACAGTACGTGCATATTTTTTTAAAATCCTAAAACTACTAGCAGTGGCAGGCAGAGCACAACGCTCGCCGGTGGTCATCCTTGCTATGGTGCAAACTTGCTCTGGCGCACCCTCTTAGTAGTGGCGGGTGCTACTTCACACCCGCCACTGCTAATCAGCTAGCAGTGGTGGGCCGACGCCCGCCACTGGTGGCCTTTTAGCAGTGGCGGGAGGTCAGTGGCGGTCATGCTTGGGCCCCTAGCCCGCCACTAATGCCCATTTTGCACCCGCCACTGCTAGGCCTTTTTGCAGTAGTGAGAGAGAAGTCTCTAGTGAAAACTATGGCCCCCGGATCTTCTTTATCATATATAAAAACCTAAAAATACCTTGCTGCAATTTATTTACTTTTATTTTAATTAGTATTTTAGTTTATCTATTTATCTCTATAAGATTTAATCCTTGCAAATAACGGCTAAGAGAATTGATAACCCTCTTATTTGCGTTGGGTGCAAGTGTTTGCTCTTGTGTATGCAGGTGCGCTTAACGGAATTTTGCTTGGTTCTCCTACTGGATTGATAACCTTGGTTCTTAACTGAGGGAAATACTTATCTCTACTATACTGCATCATCCTCTTCTCTTCGGGGAAATACCAACGCAGTCTACAAGTAGCATGTACCATAATTTATTCCCTGCTATTTATTATTTTATCCGGTAATTTATTATTCGAATTGGAAATTTCAAAATGTGAATTATGAATTGTGGCATTGAAATATTTCACATCCATCATACATACCCTATTTACAATGGTTCAACAACCAATGCATAAATAAAAATCTCAGTATAATATGTTCTATAATTACAGAATTAGGCAACAGATTAACTATGATGAACGACAATATATAGTATTAGAGGCTGTAAAGGTGAAGAGAGAAGTGTAAATCATGTTGGCCGTCTATGGTATTGAAGAAGCGGAATGCCCATAAAGTGCCCTCCTCCATGCCAAAGGAGCGCACAAGTTTTGTCCAAAACCCTTGTGATGACCGCCCGCCCATCCTTCACCGCCTTCAGGAAGACTTCTAGACCATTATCATGGTAGTATGAATTATATACTTTAACCTTTGTTGCCTCCACTCCGGTCATGTAGTTTGCAAGGTAATCATGAGTAAATTGCTTCGGAAACCATTGAAAAGAGAAAACTTTCAGATATTCATGTCTAATAGAGTAACTCGTTGTGGGCAGGAATAAAGGGCAACAGATTACTTACCATCATAAAGTTCACTGTTGTCTTGGATAAAGTGTAAATAAAGAGTTTAATTGCCATCACTCGTCTCTTTTGCCTCACAATCTTTCTTAGTTTCCTCATTTGACGCTTGTTCATGAATATCCCATTGCCCCATACGCAAAAGGGGTCGAAATGTGGATCAGTACCACTGACATATGTACCTACAAGCAACAAGTAAATGTTAGAAGCTAAACTGCAATTGCAAAAATGGTGTAAAATACTATACGGCATGGGATGCAACTAACCTCGACGACAAACAATAGCACCACCCATTGTGGCCCTGCGTAAGTACATGGAAAGGCATGCATGTTAACTACAACCGAGTTAACATCCACCAAAAATAGCAATGGTAATTAAACGATAGCATCTCCAATGATATCTTCATTGCCAAGAGTAGCATGGTAGCAAAGGGACAGAGTAAAAAATGGATAGAACTGTTTACTACAACAGGCTTAACAACAACCTAACATAGGAATTGTAAGTTTGTAACTGGTATTGGTGAAATTGAACTGCATAGTTCATACTTGAACATTATAGTGTGCATTACTTAAATAAATAAGGCACATGTTAACTACAAAAAACCTAATATAGCCATTGGAACTGCTACTGATGAAATTGAAATGGGCATAGTTAAACATCGCAAGACAAGTGCTGCTAGAGCAGAGAATGACCCAGTTGTCTAGAAAAAGGTAGGGAAAATAGCTAAGACGGGTTAGGCGTGTTTACAACAAGCTTAATACATCAACCGTACAAAACATAGCCATTGCAACTGGTATTGGTAAAATTGAACTGGACAGTTCATACTTGGTAAATCCCGAGGGGTAGTTGCTGGGGCACTTCATCTGGGCCAGAGCCCGCCACAAGTCGGCTACGTCGGCGACGAGGTGTTCCTCCGGGTCGAAGCGTGGATCAGTACTGCTGACATATGTGTCTACATGCAACAAGTAAATGTTAGAAGCTAAACTGCATTGCACAAATGATATAAAATACTATAAGACATGGGATGCAACTAACCTCGACGGCAAACAACAGCATCACCCATTGTGGCCCTGCGTAAGTACATGGAAAGGCATATTAACTACAACAGGGGTAACATCCACCAAAAATAGCAATGGTAATTAAAACGACAACATCTCCAATGATATCTTCATTGCAAGGAGTAGCACGGCAGCAAAGGAACAGAGTAAAAAATGGATAGAACTGTTTACTACAATCAAGCTTTTAAATAGCGGATAACGGGGTGATAGCAGATTGAGGTCGACGTAGCGGAATACGGATAGCGGGCGATATTGCGGACGCTATGTCCGCATAGCCGATTTGTAAAAGCACTTATAAATTTGAGAATAGTATGTATATTTCTAGGCCATTGACACAAATATGACACTTGAATTTAATAATTATCATTTATATAAGCATATAGACTATAACCGGTCCATCTGAACAATATTCAATGAGTATCATACCAACAGATTACACAACAACATAATAATCAAGCACCAGCCACCAATAGATTTGTTTTATAGGCAATCATCATTTAATTTCAAAATTACAAGTGACCTGAGTTTTTGTATACAGTGCAAAAGGAATAACAAAATAACAAAATTTATCAGTATAAACAAAAGGCAGAGACTAAGTACTGTACAGGATTATCAGTATATAAACTGAATTTAGTATAAACTGAATTTATCAGTACAAACAAAAGCAGAGACTGTGCACAAAATCTATCAGTATAAACTGAATTTATCAGTATAAACAAAAGCCGAGACTATACACAAAATCTATCAGTATAAACTGAATTTCTTTAATATTGTGCAAGTTTCGTCTTGTGCTAGTGCTACCTCTTGCACGAAAAGAGTATGTACTATTCTATGAGCTGAGCTCCCCCTAATTTTGTCTACTGAGCTATGCAATGATCAGTATATAAAAAAAAGCAGAGAAACCTATGTGGTGAGTAGTGGACCGTGGTGAGTAGTTTCTCTGCATAAACAAAGAGAAAGCTCCCACTAATAATTTTCTATAAACAAAAAGTAGAGAAACTGCTCGATGTGGTGAGCCATGGACCGGCTGAGCAGTGAGCTACTTGGCTACTTGAGGTGGTGGTCCGTGGTGAGTACTGAGCTGCCGGACTGAAGAAGCCATTGAGCTGGGAAGCGGAGTGGCCGGATTGTGGCGTCGAGCAGTAGGGGATGGGGGCGTTGGGCTTGAGCGCCGCCGTCGTACCGAGGTATTGCCACGACGGAAGGGTGTCGCCGACTCGCGTGCCGGCCCGTCGTCGACCAGGGAAGGGCGTCGTGCAGGAGGTTGGCCATCCTGCTGCTTGAATGACATGGGAAGCGGGGCTAGGGGAGTTGCTCTGTCCCGTGAGCTTTGCTCTTCCTCTCCGTCCGGCCTCCGGCGTCAGCCGTGCCGCTGCCACCGAAGTGGAAGCGCCAGCCGCCAGCCTCCAAGAGAAAGATCAGAGGATGAGAGGAGTGGATCGACTTTGGGTTGGCCGGTTGGGTGCGCACCTCACAGTTATACGTGGCTCATTTTTTTAAACAGGACCGCAACTAACGCTATCCAAAGGCCCGCTATTGCGTTCTGACACCCGACATAGCGCCCGCATCGTTCCAATCGTGCTATTTACGAGCGCAGCGTTCGACTTTTTTTTTTTAACACAGTACAGACGCAAGCGCTCATATACACGCGCATACATTCATCCCTATGAACGCACACACGCACACCCTACCCCTATGAGCACCTCCGAGAGACTAAGCCGGCATATCATCTTGAAATTTACGAAGTCATCGTAGGCACCTCGTCGTCGACGGGAACGTCTCCTCCCACTGAATGCGCATCGCCGGAAATCCTGAAATAATTCCAGGAATAAATGCGAGCACCAGGATTTGAACCCTGGTGGGCTGGGGATACCACAGTCCCTCTAACCATCCAACCACAGGTTGGTTCGCGCACAGCGTTCGACTTGTAGCGGTTAGGGCACGCTCAGGCCCGTCGAAGGGGCAGGCCAAATTGGCCGACCGGCCAGGCCCCCCAAATTTTTGGGGCCCCCAAATCACTAGAAGCTAGGTACAGTAGATGTAATTAGTGAAAAAAAAAAACCGAGGAAAAACCAATACGGAAGTTGAATGCCTAGGTCTTGATCTCAGTCCAGCGCAGGCACGCCCGCCCGATCGCATGCTCGCCTCCAAGGCTCGAAAGCATGCGGCATGCCCGATCCCACGCAGTTAGGCAGCACGCCCGTTTGCCTGCTCCCCATGGCCCCCATCGCTTACCCTCGTCGCCTCCTCGCCTGCCCTCCTCTCCTCCAGTCTTTCTCGCCATGGCCATGGATGTTGCTGCAGTCCAAAGTGCGCTAATTGGTTAGTTACCCAATTCTCAATCCCTTGATCCACCGAACCCCGACTTCCCCCGTCCAAGAAACAAATCCTGCCGGATGGTTTCCTATTTTTGGTATACCTCCAGGACACTTTACTTGTGAATTATGGTACTCATATGACATGTTGTTCGTTTTCTGAATTTTTGTACGCATATGCTATGATGTTCATTTTCTGAATTTTGTTTCAGATATGACATGAGGTTTGTTTTCTGAATTTCGGCACACATAAATTGAGTTCTGATAGATTGATAATTATGTCCACATTGAATTGCATTCTAATAAAGCGACATTGTGAATTGTGCTTCAAATTGTTTGATATGTACTAAACTGATTTATGCTCTCTAGTCAAAGCTTACTTCAGATGTTCTGATAGAACTACTTTTGGAGATAGTTTACCACACATCAAACAATTTCAAGATTATAAGTTATTTTTTACTTTTGGGCCTCATTTTATATTTTGCACCGGGCCCCTAAATTCCTGGAGACGGCCCTGGGCACGCTACCGCTATTGCGGCCGCCCGCAATAGCAATCATAGCGGGGCCGCTATTTAAAACCTTGACTACAACGGCCTTAACAGCAACCTAGCATAGGCATTGTAAGTTGGTAAAAGGTATTGGTGAAATAGAACTGAACAGTTCATACTTAAACATCACAATGTGCATTACTGAAATAAACAAGGCACGTGTTAACTACAGATAACCTAATATAGTCATTGAAACTTGTACTGACGAAATTGAAATTGACAAAGTTAAACATCGCAAGGCAAGTGCTGCTAGACCAGAGAATTGCCCAGTTGTCTAAAAAAGGTAGGAAAAATAGTTAAGACAGGTTAGCGTGTTTACTACAACATGCTTAATACATCAACCGTACAAAACATAGCCATTGCAACTGGTATTGGTAAAATTGATCTGGATAGTTCATACTTGGTAAATCCCAAGGGGTAGTTGCTGGGGCACTTCATCTGGGCCAGAGCCCGCCCCAAGTTGGCGGTGATGTGTTCCTTCGGGTCGAAGCGTGGATCAATACCGCACACATATGTACCTACAAGCAACAAGTAAATGTTAGAAGCTAAGCTGTATTGCACAAATGATGTACTATAAGACATGGAATGTAACTAACCTCGACGGAAAACAACAGCATCGCCCATTGTGGTGTATATACACCTATTATGAAATATGTATAAAAAACACATTTCAAAATGTTAAAAAAATTCGAGAAATAAATCCCGCGTGTGCATCCGGACATCCTATGTTCGCACACAAAATTTTTGTGAAAAAGGACATTTTTTGTGGCATGTATAAAAAAGATTAAAAAAATTGCCTCGTGAATAGCTGTAATCAAGCATCGAAAATTGTCTTTTTTACACAAGCCACAAAAAATGTCCTTTTCACCGAAACTTTGTGCACGCACATATAATGTCCGGATTTACACGCGAGATTTTTTCTCGAATTTTTTTAACTTTTTAAAATGTGTATTTAGAGAATGGGTGCATATACACCTATGAGCCAAAGTGAATTTCCGCGACAACATCTCCAATCATATCTTCATTGCAAAGAGTAGCACGGTAGCAAAGAGTCAGAGTAAAAAATGGATAGAATTGTTTACTACAACAGGCTTAACAACAACCTAACATAGGCATTGTAAGTTTGTAACTGGTATTGGTGAAACTGAATTGAACAGTTCATACTTGAACATCACAGTGTGCATTACTGAAATAAAAAAGGCATGTGTTAACTACAGACAAACTAATATAGCAATTGAAACTGATACTGATGAAATTGGAATTGACAGAGTTAAACATCGCAAGGCAAATGCTGCTAGAGTAGAGAATGACCGAGTTGTCTAGAAAAAGGTAGGGAAATAGCTAAGACGTGTTAGGTGTGTTTACTACAACTGGCATAATACATCAACCGTACAAAACACAACCATTGCAACTGGTATTGGTAAAATTAAACTGGACAGTTCATACTTGGTAAATCCCGATGGGTAGCTGCTGGGGCACTTCATCTAGGCCAGAGCCCGCCCCAACTCGGCGGCATCAGCGGTGAGGTGTTCCTTCGTGTAGACACGCACAGAGGCCGCCGCACCATCGACCGCCATCAGCTCCTCGACCTCCCCATGATATGTGATTGGTCTTATGCGGCGATGCTTGGGAGTAAGGGTGGGGATTTGGAGGCATGAGGGTGTTTTGCAGGCGCCATCTAAGCAATCAGGTCATGGCGGTGATGGAGATCGATGGGTTACGTGACTAGATCGACGAGGCTCGGGCAGAACGCGGACGTGGTTGAAGCTGTGATTGCGGCAGTGGCCGTTTGAGCTGCCGGGAGGGGGGAAAGGGTGGGGAGATACTGCTGAAATGTGGTGGGTGGGGATGGGGTGGCAGGAATACTTCTGAAATTGCCCGTGTACTGAAAATTTCGCTGCGAAACTCGAAACTTACGCGGGGGGAACACACAACACAAACGAACCGCATAAAATACACATGTGCAAAAAAAGAGAAAATTGGCGGATCCCGTCTCCAAAAAAATTATACACGTGTAGTTGATTAAATCAGTCACGGGCGGTCGTGACGATACGTGTGCGATATTACGAAACATCACACACGTATCTGATTTCGCAGACGTCCGTAATAGGGATCAGTAACGCACACGGTACGCCATAATAACCATGTGTGTTGTGATCTAATAATCTATCTAAAACTTCAGTGAACACATGCTAAGCAACACTCAAAGCCACATAAGGATGTCGCTTGTTGATATTGTACGTTAATTATAGCTACCAACTTAAATTCCTAGATACTTATTTACTCTAAAGAAACTAGTAAGTAGTATTGGTAGATGCTCATAATTAATTAAACAAACGTACATGTGACTCACACGCTAATTACTTCTCCCATGCTTGGCAGACGTCGTTGTTCTTCTTCTCGGCCTTGTCGGCGGCAGCCCACCGTGCTTGGATCTTCGCTCAGCTCTCCTCAGCGGTGTAGGGTAACGCAGCAGAAAACAAAAAATTTCCGACCTACGCACCAGCCCAGGACCACTATGGAGACTGCATACAAGGTTTGATCTTTTTCGTTACAGACTCGTAGTGGAGCGGAAGTAGAGTCGATGACGATCGGCGGTGCAGATCCCCGCAGCTAGGATTTACATCCTCCCAACCACGAGGATGTACTCCCACATCTGCCCCTCGGACAGCCCTCCGGGAGGCGGTCGGACAGTCCCTCGGACAGTGTCGCGGACAGCCCTTCGGGAGGTCCTTCGAAACTCGAACGGTCACTCGGACAGCCCTTCGGGAGGACCCTCGAAACTAAGACGATCACTTGGACAGCCCTTCGGGAGGCACTCTCGAACTAAGACCGAAAATACGATCTCTCCACAGAGTTGCACACATACGGTGTCATCTATCCGGCAGGGCTTCGCCGTCCAGAACAAGTTCCCACCGGAACCCAGACAGCCTTTCGGCTCTACGAAACTATTTCGCTGGGAGGGAGAGAGAAGCCAGACAAGTCTATGGCATGTGTATGAGAGCAAGCATGATCTGATTTTGGAGAGCTCTCTCCACCTCTATTTATAGGAGGAGCAAGGGGTAGAGCAAGGGGTGAAAAAGACCAAAAGGACCTTCCTAGGATCTTTCCACCACATGCCACATAAGGGTGTGTACAACATATCCACCATGAGGTGGAAGGACACCTCAAGGAGGGCCTCCCCATGCCAAGGCGAAATTGTGCAGCCCCCTTAGGGGGCTCCACCTCTCTTTCACACACCAAAAGTGGTTTTCTTCTAGAAGAAAAACCACATTTGCAAATCAGCCCAAAAAGTGCTTTTCACTATTCACGAAGACATTTTTCTGCGTCCGTTAAAACCCAAATTATTTCTGTGTGCCTAGAATAATTCTAGCACCCACCAAAACAATTTTGAACGCATTCCGAAACAATTTCGGAACAATGTTTCTTCAGCGAAAAGCAACGAAAGCGGTTCCGGCTGCTCCGGAACATTTCCGGTTTTTGTCCCGAAAAATTCCCAGAAGTTTCCAGAACACTTCTGGCATCCTCCAAGAATTTCCGGGCGTGTGCCAGAACCAATTTGACTTAATGGAATACCCTGAAACAACTTTTCAGTTTCACCGGAACTATTCCGGTGTTCTCTCCGGAACGTTTCCGTTTCGTCCGAAACTTTTTCGGTGATTTTCTCTCAGACTCCCTGTCTAGTATTCAGCAGATAGATGACCCTTAAGCGTGTGACCCTATAGGTTCGGTGAAGTATAGACACGACCGGAACTCTTTCCGATCAATGATCAACATCGGAGCCGTGGACACCCATATTGACCCCTATACCCACACGAATGAATATTCGAGTGAACCTCCAGTTGCCGTGTGCTATTCTTGTTGCTTCGCGATATGTTACAAATACCCGAGGTGAGAAACATCGGCATCCTCGTGGATCAACACTTGTCCACAATGCCAGTTACCTCGTTGCCGGTTTTTGTTCTCTTTTCTCGTTTCTGTGTTCCGGCATCCCTGTAATGAAATCACACTTGTGTCTGGCCAGACGATGATGGATACCGTAACACCGAGAGGGCCCAGAGATATCTCTCCATCGTCGGAGGAGCAAATCCCAATCTTGAGCTATCAAGTTACTTGACATACTTTTCCATGAACTCGTAAGCCGCCGTAATAGCCACCCATTTACGGATGACGTTTAACAAACCCCAAAGTTCATGAAGCAAGCATGAAGAAACTCGACACTCTCATGGTCTAAGGAATTATGCAAACATTAACTTCTCTGTGTTATTAACCATTAACTTATGACGAATGAATCTCATAGCATAACATCAATCGTGTTGATTCAACACAAGTGTTCTACTAACATTGTGCCCTCAAAGTTGACGGCATAGTCATGCCCATGATCAGGAAAACAGAACCATCATGCAACACTTGAGCTAGTCTTAGAGGCCAAACTAGGAATACATTTTACCGTTTATTATTCCACACGTGCATATGAGTCTTCCTTCGAGCCTCGTGGTTATTGCAGACTCGAGAACCATAGTAGTTATAGCATGGAACATAAACATAATCATGATCATGGAGATAAATAATAACATTTGTTATTGCCTCTAGGGCATATCTCCTACAGACTCCCACTTGCACTAGAGTCAATAATCTAGTCAATGCTAATGCACATTACACCTGTGGCACACCGGTGTAAAAATGCTTCGCATGTGGTATAGCCTGATGTCCAACGGATCTGACAACTTCAGTTCCGTGTGTATCTTTGCATGTCCTCGCGTTTTCACGCTTTCACAAAATTCATATTTTGTGTGGACTTGGCTTCGTATATATGTGAATCACTGGTCAAACCTTGATTCCTCAGACTGAGCTATGGAGCAACTATCTTCAATAGTGTTCCATTGACCAAAGCCATCTTGGAATCATACTAAGTTCATGAACGAACTATATGATTCAACATCTTCTATGTCGCTTCGAAAGCGGCAACATACTTAGCCTTAGTTATAGAATTCGCCACAGTAACCTGTTTAGAAACGATTTCCAAACACCGTGCCACCATATTGTGTATCACACAAAAACCTTAACTTAAATCGAAAATCGCATGGAGCATTGATGAAGACTGTATCGATGTAATCACTTACAACGAGCACTTCATAATCTCTGCTTGCGAGAAAACATGTCATCAGTGCTACTCTAGTACTCAATGACATTTTTCACTGTTGTCCCATGATCAGTACTTTGATCACTTTGGTATCTATACTCGCAACAGCTTTGGAGTATTGGACATATCTGGTTGTTTTACATACCATGGAATACATGATTAATCCAAACATGAAAGTGTGTGGAATCTCCATCATGTATTTCGCTCATCAGTGTTTTGGGACACCGAGTCTTGCAAAACTCTTTCCATGTGACTTTGGCAAGAATCACTCCTTGGCGTTTTAATGCTAAAAAGTTTTAGCATCTTGCCAATATGTATTTTTGGCTTTAGCCTATTAGGCAATTCTATCTCGCAGATAAATATGCCTAATGTCAAGGCTATTTAGCCCAAACACTTCATTGAAAAACTATTTTTAATGAAGTCCTAATTCGTGTCAAGAAATTTCCAATCAACAATGTGTCAAGCACACAAAGTTTTTAGAAATATTATTATGCTCCCACTTACTTTCTTGAAACCACAAGCATCTTCGTTATCCATTGATGAAATCAAACTATTTCATCAAAAACGAAGATTCCAACTCCATTTTGCTCTCTTCTGTCCATCGCTGGAACTCTGAAGTTTGCATACTTACTAGCATCCTCTGGATTGACAAAATACTTCGGACTATACCACATACAAGTCCTAGGTTGCATTTCCATCATATGGAAATCCTTTTGGCATCCATGTATCATATCTCATGTTGAAATATGTATTAATTGCTAGTTCAACCCGAACCGACTTTTAGCATCGCTACGGTGAGACAATCTCATCGTAGTCAACTCCTTGAACTTGTTATTGCAACAAGTCGAGCTTTATGGATAAAACATTTTATCCACATCAGTTTTCAGTTCCATAAATATTCGTTAGACTCTAAGTCTTCCGAAAGGTGTAACAAGATTTTAATCTTGAATCACTTATATGGAAACTATCTCAGATTGTATTGGCATTTAGCCAATTCTGGAGTCAGGGCCCATCAACGCTTCCTTGTGTATCGTAGGTATACTATTGTCTAACAACAATATCTCGCTTGCGCACCTGAGAGGTTTGCACGAGTTTTGCCTACGTGGTTCAGCTGCAAGTTCAACCGAAGTCCATACATTTTATTGTAGAGACTTCCGTATCAGTCGCAGTAGGAAACTCTGGAATTACTTCCAAGGTTCCTTTCCTTTGATCTGATGACGAAGATACTGCTTATCTCGTCGAGTTGCACTGTTCTCACACTCACCTTTTTGCAAGAAACATTTTCTTTCAAAATTATACCGTTCTTTGTGGCAAACTTTCGCCTCGGTACAGTGAGGGAGGAATTCCCAATTACTTGGGATAACCTACAAAGTAGCTCTTGTCTGATTTGGAATAGGTTTGTAACCTTTTACACAAGCCCCATATTCCAAATGTTAAGAAAAGACAAAGCATGGTTGGGCGTACCATACCATGGCGTAATTTCAACAGACCTGATGGTGCTCTTTTCAGTGTAAAAGCCGCAGTCTCTAAAGCATTACTTTAAAAGGGATAATGGCAAATTGATTTATGTCATCTTTGATCTTACCATGTCTTAAATGGTTTGAATACATCTTCACGGACGTACCACTCACAGTGGAGTTCCGGGAGGTGTAAGTTATGAAACTCCTTTCACAACTCATCAGACATTCGCTAAACTTGTAACTCAGATATTCCTTTCCGCAATCAAATTGCAGAAACATAATTTTCTGGTTACAATAATTTCTACTTCATATTGAAAACCTTTCAAATGATTTCAAAAGATCCAGACTTATTTCTCATCGAGTAAATATCCATATATCTACTTGAGTCATCTCTGAAGATAGATAAAATCCACTGCTAGCAACAACATTTATCGGACTACATACATCAAAATGTATGATCACCAATAAGTTCGTTGCTTGTTCCTTATGGCCTGTGAACAGTATTTCAGTCACTTCACTTTTCTGGAGGAAAGTTGCAAGTGTCAGATGATTCAAAATCAAACGACTTCAAAATCCATCATAATGGAATTTTTCCATGCGGGTTTCTCCAATGTGACCAAATGCAGTGCCACACATGTGTGGTATTCTCTTTAGTTTTGCGACATTTAGCGTCAGTGTTATGGATGTATCATATTACCATCAATATTCATAACATACATCCCATCCACGATGGAAGTATGGCCCTTATGTTATTCATGATTCCGAACAACAATTGTTCTTTCATGAACAACACTCTTGCAACAAACATTATGCAAATGGGCTAGAGTGTATAAAACTCTAAAATGATTTATGAAAGTAAATACAGAGGTAATGTATTATTATCAATATTCATAACATACATCTCATTCATAATGAAAGTATGGCCCTTAAGTTATTCATAACATCAAACATCAAAAGTTCTCTTATGAACAACCCTCTTGCAAGATACCTTATGCAATGGGATAGAGTGTGTAAAACTCTAAATGAAATATGAAAATAAATACATGGGTAATACACCGATGGAATGTATAGTAACTTTTACTATGTTTCCAGCGCGTATCTGAACCTCACTCCGGCCAGTCATTTAGGCCATAGTAGTTCTTGCATCGAGTCGCAGTAGAATGCAATCGAGCGGGTATCTTTGTGATTAACTCACAATACCCAAAAATTAGTGATTAACATGTTTAATCATAATTCCCAAGAACTATTTCTTTGACTAGCCTTCCATACATAAATAACTTGTATGACTTTCATACATGAGCTGGATATTCCAGTCTTCTCTCTTTTTGCCTTTATACTTCTAACAGTTTTAACTTTTAGTATTTCTCCTACTCTCAGAAGAAGCACTCAACTTTAGAGTGGCGTTAGCACCGGACTTCCTAGGCGTGAAAGTCTTACTAACACCCTTCGGACATTTCCTTCCTCTTTAAGTTGTTGTTTTATTCACCATCATCATCATATGACAGGCGTTCTACTGGATCCCTCTGTTATTAGTCAAATGCATAGTAAACACTTTTACTAATAGTTTGCAAAACAAACATTGCTTTGGATATCCCATATCTTTTAGCCTTTGTTTGTGTCTGAAAATGATTTTCAGTTCCATGAATATCACATAGCTATCCCAAACTTTTGAAGTTCGGGTCTCATGGAAGCAAACATATTGCACTTGACCGTAACGGAATTCTAGCTTTTGGATCGAAGGACGAGAGTCACATTATCCATAGCATTAGCGGGAGAATACTAAAAGCATGCGATAGGACAAAGTCCTTCTCGGCACTCTTGAGGACAATCCTCACATTACGTTACCAACTTTAAAGTTTTAACCAGATATTTAACAGCTAATTCAATTTTAATAGGGAAGGTGGAAATGCGAGCCATTATTCTACTACTATTTATGCAAATTTCACTTAGACAAAGTTCATAATTAATTGCACTAAGAATTAAAAGAATTAATTCTAAAGTGCGCTCCCACTCAAATCAATATCTCTCATAATTGATTGTGAGTGATTCAAGACCCATATTACAATTCAACGCCAAGGATGCATCCATCTCAAGTGACGAGAATTGCAATCGGTAGGCCAACTTGCCAATCACATCTCTATGTGACTCTTGTTCATCTTTCGATGCGTGTGTTCCGAGCTCATGACTTTCATGCCTAAACGTCAAGACAACCAAGTGATCTCGCTGCGAGGTCTCAACTCACCCGCCTCACACTTCTCTAATCGTTCGTACCCATGCATCCATGTGATACCCCGAAGAGATAGGTGCCGTGACGGTGCTACACTTGGGAGAACACTAACTACTTGATATTTTTGTGAGAGATCACCCTAATAAAAGCGACTACTGCGCAATCAAGAAGGGTGCATCATAAGGGATAAACATCTCAGGCAATTCATAATAGCATGATATGGTATAGCCCTTTCTGACAGAGAAGTCTTGTATTTCTTCGTCTTCGGCATTCGCGTCGGTGTTCACCTTCGCGAAGTTTGCCACCACCTTGTCGATGCACCAAATAATATTGCTATCTCTATAGCTAATAAAATAAGTGCATTACTTAAGGTTGACACGCAGGTCATTAAAGTGACAATCATATGGCTCCAGCCATCATGCCGAATCATGACACATAGGTCATGTTAATTAATTTACATCATATAGTCATCTCATACATAATCAAATTAATATGAGCACTGCTATACCACATCACATGCACATGCAAACCATCCTGCAAAACCAAGTTAGACGCCTCTAATCGGTTTATGCAATTTTTCATTTTACGTGGCTTCTAAGGTTTCGAACAAACCGCAGCTACCAACGTCCATCATCAAGTATGAAAATTTCAAGTCGCTAGATTAACATCTCGGGGTGTATGAAACACGAGATAATTAAATCTCGAGCCCCATACTAAACTTCGTCATACGCATGACCCCCGTGCAGAGCATATCTGCATTGCCCTTTCACCTGCGAAATTTCATCTTTCTTTTTAACTACGGTGGAATTCAAAGAACTGTTAGCACTTCGTTGATCAATCAGGATCGCGGATTGCCAGAACTTTGAAAATCCACCATACCATTATCAAGATCAGAAATATGCAAATTCCAGGGAAGCAACAAGAACATCGGGTAACAGATTTCATCTGCTACCCGCATAAATAATTTTCAGCAATAGATCTCATCTACTCCAAAATTATATTATGCAATACCCATACATCTCCATGTATTCTAGATCGCAACCTGCATCTACGCATAGCACGGCTCATGATGCCACTGTAGGGTAACGCAGCAGAAAACAAAAAATTTCCGACCTACGCACCAGCCCAGGACCACTATGGAGACTGCATACAAGGTTTGATCTTTTTCGTTACCGACTCGTAGCGCAGCAGAAGTAGAGTCGATGACGATCGGCGGTGCAGATCCCCGCAGCTAGGATTTACAACCTCCCAACCGCGAGGATGTACTCCCACATCTGCCCCTCGGACATCCCCCCGGGAGGCGGTCAGACAGTCCCTCGGACGGTGTCGCGGACAGCCCTTCGGGAGGACCTTCGAAACTCGAACGGTCACTCGGACAGCCCTTCGGGAGGACCCTCGAAACTAAGACGATCACTTGGACAGCCCTTCGGGAGGCACTCTCGAACTAAGACCGAAAATACGATCTCTCTACAGAGTTGCACACATACGGTGTCATCTATCCGGCAGGGCTTCGCCGTCCAGAACTAGTTCCCACCGGAACCCAGACAACATTTCGGCTCTACGAAACTATTTCGCTGGGAGGGAGAGATAAGCCAGACAAGTCTATGGCATGTGTATGAGAGCAAGCATGATCTGATTTTGGAGAGCTCTCTCCACCTCTATTTATAGGAGGAGCAAGGGGTAGAGCAAGGGGTGAAAAAGACCAAAAGGACCTTCCTAGGATCTTTCCACCACATGCCACATAAGGGTGTGTAGAACATATCCACCATGAGGTGGAAGGACACCTCAAGGAGGGCCTCCCCATGCCATGGCCAAAATTGTGCAGCCCCCTTAGGGGGCTCCACCTCTCTTTCACACACCAAAAGTGGTTTTCCTCTAGAAGAAAAACCCCATTTGCAAATCAGCCCAAAAAGTGCTTTTCACTATTCACGAAGACATTTTTCTGCGTCCGTTAAAACCCAAATTATTTCTGTGTGCCTAGAATAATTCTAGCACCCACCAAAACAATTTTGAACGCATTCCGAAACAATGTCGGAACAATGTTTCTTCAGCGAAAAGCAACCAAAGCGGTTCCGGCTGCTCCGGAACATTTCCGGTTTTTGTCCAGAAAAATTCCCAGAAGTTTCCAGAACACTTCTGGCATCCTCCAAGAATTTCCGGGCGTGTGCCAGAACCAATTTGAATTAATGGAATACCCTGAAACAACTTTTCAGTTTCACCGGAACTATTCCGGTGTTCTCTCCGGAACGTTTCCGTTTCGTCCGAAACTTTTTCGGTGATTTTCTCTCAGACTCCCTGTCTAGTATTCAGCAGATAGATGACCCTTAAGCGTGTGACCCTATAGGTTCGGTGAAGTATAGACATGACCGGAACTCTTTCCGATCAATGATCAACATCGGAGCCGTGGACACCCATATTGACCCCTATACTCACACGAATGAATATTCGAGTGAATCTCCAGTTGCCATGTAATATTCCTGTTGCTTCGCGATATGTTACAAATACCCGAGGTGAGAAACATCGGCATCCTCGTGGATCAACACTTGTCCACAATGCCAGTTACCTCGTTGCCGATTTTTGTTCTCTTTTCTCGTTTCTGTGTTCCGGCATCCCTGTGATCAAATCACACTTGTGTCTGGCCAGACGATGATGGATACCGTAACACCGAGAGGGCCCAGAGATATCTCTCCATCGTCGGAGGAGCAAATCCCAATCTTGAGCTATCAAGTTACTTGACATACTTTTCCATGAACCCGTAAGCCGCCGTATTAGCCACCAATTTACGAATGACGTTTAACAAACCCCAAAGTTCATGAAGCAAGCATGAAGAAACTCGACACTCTCATGGTCTAAGGAATTATGCAAACATTAACTTCTCTGTGTTATTAACCATTAACTTATGACGAATGAATCTCATAGCATAACATCAATCGTGTCGATTCAACACAAGTGTTCTACTAACATTGTGCCCTCAAAGTTGCCGGCATAGTCATGCCCATGATCAAGAAAACAGAACCATCATGCAACACTTGAGCTAGTCTTAGAGGCCATACTAGGAATACATTTTACCGTTTATTATTCCACACGTGCATATGAGTCTTCCTTTGAGCCTCGTGGTTATTGCAGACTCGAGAACCATAGCAGTTATAGCATGGAACATAAACATAATCATGATCATGGAGATAAATAATAACATTTGTTATTGCCTCTAGGGCATATCGCCTACAAGCGGCGCTGTAGCTACCGCCGCGATCCTGGTACGTAGAGGCATCGGGCCATCCTGGCCAGACGTCGTCGTTCTCCTTCTCGGCCTTGTCGGCGGTTGCCCACCGTGCTTGGATCTCCGCCCAGCTCTCCTCAGAAGCGTGTGCGGTCGCTTCTTTCCTGCAGCGGTCGGAATCTCTTTTCTTGAGTGTGTTTTCCCTTTTCCGCTCCTCCTGTGCGGCTTTGGCCTCCTCTACCTCCTTCGCCCATTCGGCCTTGGCAGCTTCTAAGTCCGCCCACGTAGGTGTGCGGTCGCGAGCGATGAACTCGGCGCGGCGGGATGCCAACACTTCCTTACCAGTTAGTGTGCGGCGCGGTGGCATGAACGACGCATGGAGAGAGCTCTAGGACAGAGTGGTCGGACAACCGTATAGTGCGGTGGTTTTTAGAGCACTCGATATCGATACATATATGATGCCGCAGTGCACGCCCTGGCTACGCTTGCGTGTTGCCACGACGCACCCTTGCTGCGCTTGCATGCATGTTGCCATAGAGCTTGCACAGTCATCGTTGCATGCTGCCAGTCGCGCGGTCTCCTCGATAGACTAGGCGTTGTCGGCGTTGCGTGCGGACAGCCGCGTGTGCTCGATCGTGTCGACAAGCCTGTGCGGAGGCGGCGTTACCAGGGCACTTGACTGGCCATGCGGTTCCAGCGTTAATAGGGGGCCTATGAAAATCGTTGCGGGGTGGGAAAGCTGGCATGCACACCTCGACATTAAAAGCGAGCTGTGCATGCATGCAAGCATACTTCTCTCCCGTGCCATCAAACGTTTTGCAAACGATTTCTTGTATAAAATCGTTTGCGATAAAAACTGTATTTTGGAAAACTGGTCTCAAATAGTACATGATACTTTGCATAGTGTTAAAATATTTACCACAACATACTGAGGTCATATCATGACAACATGCCAGGTATCATGTTTTTCATTTTCTAGAGTTAAAAAACTAATAAACGACATGTTTGTGGTTGACTCTTGCCACATAAATCATTGAAATTTCTCTTTATTTCTTGTAGAAGACATGAAAATTTACTCAATACCACAAGTATGATTTTTCAAACCATTTTTGTGCACTTTTTCATGTACCAAATTTGAATTACATGCAGTAAATGCCTAGAAAATGCACATAAAAGCCTAAATATAGTAAATGAGCCAGGAAAAGTGCCTAATTTGGACACGGTGCATTGCAAGGGGTATGTTGACTGTAGGAAAAAAATTCAAGGACAAACGACGAAGGAAATGTGGATTCCCCTTCAAACTTGGTGATTTCCCTCTCGAGACTACGAAACTTCCTCCGTGATGGCTCAATTTATGAAGAGCGTGTATAACGACATTAGCAGAAACCTTCTCAAATATTTACCACAGCATGTTGAGGTCATACCATGGCACCATGCCATGTATCATGTTTTTCAGGCACGTTTTTCATTTTCTAGAGTTAAAAAACCAATAAACGACACGTTTGTGGTTGACTCACACATATCCTTGACATTTATCTTCATTTCTTGTAAAAGGCATGAAAGTTTACTCAATAGCACAAGCAAGATTTTTCAAACAATTTTTGTGCACTATTTCATGCACCGATGGTTCGAATTTGAATTATATGCATCAAATGCCTAGAAAATGCACATAATGGCCTACACATAGTAAATGAACCCAGAAAATTACCAAATTTGAACACGGTGCATTGTAGGGTGTATGTTGATCGTAGAAAAAAAATCAAAGGACAAACGATGAAGGAAATTTGTATTCATCTTCAAACTTTGTGATTTCCCTCTCGAAACCACGAAACTTCCTCGGTGCTGGTTTGATTTATAAAGAGCGTGTATAATGACATTAGCCAAAACTTCTCAAATATTGACCACATCATGCTTAGGTCATACCATGACACCATGCCAGCTATCATGTTTTTCAGACATGTTTTTCATTTTCTAGAGTTAAAAAACCAATAAACGACACGTTTATGGTTGACTCTTTGCACACATATCCTTAAAATTTATCTTTATTTCTTGTAAAAGGCATGAAAATTTACTAAATACCACAAGCATGACTTTTCAAACCATTTTGTGCACTTTTTCATGTACCGATGGTTCGAATTTGAATTATATGCAGTAAATTCCTAGAAAATGCACATAATTGCCTAAATATAGTAAATAAACCCAAAAAAGTGCCAAATTTGAACACGGTGCATTGTAGGGTATATGTTGATCGTAGAAAAAAATCCAAGGACAAACGACGAAGGAAATTTGTATTCCCTTTCAAACTTGATGATTTCCCTCTCGAAACCGCGAAACTGCCTCGGTGATGGTTCGATTTATGAAGAGCGTGTATAACGACATTAGCAGAAACCTTCTCAAATATTTACCACAGCATGTTGAGGTCATACCATGGCACCATGCCATGTATCATGTTTTTCAGGCACGTTTTTCATTTTCTAGAGTTAAAAAACCAATAAACGACACGTTTGTGGTTGACTCACACATATCCTTGACATTTATCTTCATTTCTTGTAAAAGGCATGAAAGTTTACTCAATAGCACAAGCAAGATTTTTCAAACAATTTTTGTGCACTATTTCATGCACCGATGGTTCGAATTTGAATTATATGCATCAAATGCCTAGAAAATGCACATAATGGCCTACACATAGTAAATGAACCCAGAAAATTACCAAATTTGAACACGGTGCATTGTAGGGTGTATGTTGATCGTAGAAAAAAAATCAAAGGACAAACGATGAAGGAAATTTGTATTCATCTTCAAACTTTGTGATTTCCCTCTCGAAACCACGAAACTTCCTCGGTGCTGGTTTGATTTATAAAGAGCGTGTATAATGACATTAGCCAAAACTTCTCAAATATTGACCACATCATGCTTAGGTCATACCATGACACCATGCCAGCTATCATGTTTTTCAGACATGTTTTTCATTTTCTAGAGTTAAAAAACCAATAAACGACACGTTTATGGTTGACTCTTTGCACACATATCCTTAAAATTTATCTTTATTTCTTGTAAAAGGCATGAAAATTTACTAAATACCACAAGCATGACTTTTCAAACCATTTTGTGCACTTTTTCATGTACCGATGGTTCGAATTTGAATTATATGCAGTAAATTCCTAGAAAATGCACATAATTGCCTAAATATAGTAAATAAACCCAAAAAAGTGCCAAATTTGAACACGGTGCATTGTAGGGTATATGTTGATCGTAGAAAAAAATCCAAGGACAAACGACGAAGGAAATTTGTATTCCCTTTCAAACTTGATGATTTCCCTCTCGAAACCGCGAAACTGCCTCGGTGATGGTTCGATTTATGAAGAGCGTGTATAACGACATTAGCAGAAACCTTCTCAAATATTTACCACAGCATGTTGAGGTCATACCATGGCACCATGCCATGTATCATGTTTTTCAGGCACGTTTTTCATTTTCTAGAGTTAAAAAACCAATAAACGACACGTTTGTGGTTGACTCACACATATCCTTGACATTTATCTTCATTTCTTGTAAAAGGCATGAAAGTTTACTCAATAGCACAAGCAAGATTTTTCAAACAATTTTTGTGCACTATTTCATGCACCGATGGTTCGAATTTGAATTATATGCATCAAATGCCTAGAAAATGCACATAATGGCCTACACATAGTAAATGAACCCAGAAAATTACCAAATTTGAACACGGTGCATTGTAGGGTGTATGTTGATCGTAGAAAAAAATCAAAGGACAAACGATGAAGGAAATTTGTATTCATCTTCAAACTTTGTGATTTCCCTCTCGAAACCACGAAACTTCCTCGGTGCTGGTTTGATTTATAAAGAGCGTGTATAATGACATTAGCCAAAACTTCTCAAATATTGACCACATCATGCTTAGGTCATACCATGACACCATGCCAGCTATCATGTTTTTCAGACATGTTTTTCATTTTCTAGAGTTAAAAAACCAATAAACGACACGTTTATGGTTGACTCTTTGCACACATATCCTTAAAATTTATCTTTATTTCTTGTAAAAGGCATGAAAATTTACTAAATACCACAAGCATGACTTTTCAAACCATTTTGTGCACTTTTTCATGTACCGATGGTTCGAATTTGAATTATATGCATTAAATTCCTAGAAAATGCACATAATTGCCTAAATATAGTAAATAAACCCAAAAAAGTGCCAAATTTGAACACGGTGCATTGTAGGGTATATGTTGATCGTAGAAAAAAAATCCAAGGACAAACGACGAAGGAAATTTGTATTCCCTTTCAAACTTGATGATTTCCCTCTCGAAACCGCGAAACTGCCTCGGTGATGGTTCGATTTATGAAGAGCGTGTATAACGACATTAGCCAAACCTTCTCAAATATTTACCACATCATGTTGAGGTCATACCATGACACCATGCCAGGTATCATGTTTTTCAGACATGTTTTTCATTTTCTAGAGTTAAAAAACTAATAAACGACACGTTTGTGGTTGACTCTTGCCACACAAATTCTTGAAACTTTTCCTCATTTCTTGTAAAAGGCATGAAAATTTACTAAATACCACAAGCATGATTTTTCAAACCATTTTTGTACACTATTTCATGTACCGATGGTTCGAATTTGAATTATATGCAATAAATGCCTAGAAGATGCACATGATAGCCTAAATACAGTAAATGAAACCCGAAAAGTGCCAAATTTTAACACGGTGCATTGTACGGTGTATGTTGGTCATACAAAAAAAATCCAAGGACAAATGACTATGGAAATGTTGATTCCACTTCAAACCTGGTGATTTCTTACCGCATACGGTTCCTTTCCGGATTCTGTTTCCCTCTGAGAACCATGTGCGCTGACCCTATTGTGCGTTGCTTTCTGATTGGCCAGAACCCCAGCCCCACGGATTGCGCGTTTGCACTGTAGGATGCACCGCGATCGAACGGCAATTCACGTCCCTCTCATCAAACCCATGTAGCTGTAGTTGGGATTTGATTTATACTAGAAGGATAGGGCGCGCTTTGCTGCGCCATAGGAGCAACTGGCATTTTGTATTTTCTTTTTAATGTAGTTTTATTTCCCTTGGGGTGTTGTTGTTTACCGCCTCTCCGGTGCCACTTTCCATCTTGCTTCTTGTTGTTCACTTGTTCCATGTGGACTGGGGTACTGGATCATGGACCTACTTCTAGGAGCAAGAACTTGATCAGTAAGATATGTAATACTCCACCCGCTAATGCACAGAATTTTGCCTACCATGTGGCGGAGAAGCTGGTCAGTGCCCCTTCTGTGGAGGGACAGCTTGATGAGGGACCGAGTGAGCTTCTACCTATAGTTGTCTGGTATCTTCAGTCCCCTGTGTACAGGAATGGTGGGGCGGTGCACAGTCCTGTGCTGGATAGAAAGAAGGTGCTGGATAGAAAGAAGCCTGGCGGAGTTGAGGTGATGTTGTTCACTGCATGGAGGATATCAATATAGCGGTTATGGATGGCAGTGAGCTGGCCAACGACACAGTGGAAATCATTTTTTTTGAACAGTCATCGGGGGGGGAGAGGGTCCCCACCTGAATATATTACTCAAAAGCCCAAGGGCAAGTTGCAGGTTACATTAAGAATTACAGCGAGAGGATAGGTACAGACGCCAACACACGGCAGCCTCCCTACTAACGGGGTCCTTAAATCTGAAGGCCCAAAGCATAAAATCTGAGATGATGTTCTGAATAGTATCTAGGGGGGAGTGCAGCTCATTACGGAAAACACGAGCGTTCCTGGAGTCCCACAGCTTCCAGAGGATGGCGAGGGCGACGGTAGGCCAAGTGTTGATGTCGAGGCCAACCGGTGTTGGAGTATCCCAGATGAGGTCGATGGCGAGAGGGATCTGAAGGCCCAAGAGGGACCAGACCTGGGCCGCGCATGGGCAGAGGAGGGCGAGGTGCGTCGCGTCCTCAAAAGAGATGCCGCAACGAGGACAAGACGACACCGAGGTGATGATCTTGCGATGTAAGTTCACCATCGTGCTAAGCCTGTCACGACAGAGGAGCCAGCCAAAGATCTTAACCTTGATAGGTGCCTTGGAGCCCCGGATGTACCCTGCGTTGAGATCGAGCTCATGGTCGGAGGAAAGCAGTGAGTTGGAGCACCTGGAGGTGAACGAGGAGCCGTGGGTGAGGAACATGTCATCGGGCGCGTCGCTTGTGGTAACATCTTGCAACAAAGACAAAAACAGACGCAAGCTCGGCAGAAGCCACATTAGTTAGGCGGTTCCGCAGAGTAGCGAGTAAACCGTTATGCATGACATGAGATACCAAGAAAGAGGGTGAAGTAGAGTGAGAGAAAATGTGTGGGTAGGTTTCTACGAGCGGAGTGGGCAGGAGCCAAGCGTCGAGCCAGAAGAAAGTTGACGTGCCATTGTTGGAAGGACGAAGGAGATTTTACGAAGGTGGCAGAGCTGTTGGTTAACGATTTTCCAAAGGTAGGGAGGGTTTTGAGGCTTATTCGTGAAGTCAAGAGAGTAGTGTTGGAAGAACCAGTTGGCCCAGGGTAGGTCTGTTTTTTGGAGAAGTTTGAAGGCGAATTTCATGAGAAGGCAGTTGCTTTGGAGAGTGAGATTTTTGATACCAAGACCACCAGCCGGTTTGGGCTTGCAAACGTTTTTCCATGCGATAAGGCATTTTGCTCCGGAGCAAGTTTCGTCTGCAGCCCAGAAGAAGGACCTACGGATAGCGTCTTACTTTTTGATAATCTTCTTTGGGAGTCTAAAAATAGACATAAAGTGAGTGGCGAGGACGTCTAGAGTGGAGGAGATGAGGGTAAGTCCAAGTTCTACTCCATGTCTTGTTTCTCTGTCAGGAGGCCATGATGCTCCTAGCAGACAATGTTGTGTTTGTGGTTCCCAAGATCATATGCGTCCTAGGGATTGGTCAGCTGTTGTAGAATGTTGATATTGGCCCGAGTTGTTGGACTGCCCTTGTTGATCGCCGCTTGAGCCGCTTCTTGGTGCTGTATCTGATAGCTTTTAAAAGCTGCCAATCTTCTTTTTGTCTACTGGAGTGCGTCATGCTTGATGTCGTCAATGACGGCATCATTCTTGGTACACACGTATCTTACCACCTTCTCCGTCACATCTTAAATTGCAGTGTAGGGAGTGGACATTGGTTCACTGCAGGAGACTTATGGAACAATTTGAACAGTGAATTCCTCGGAAGGAACGTCATAGCGACATACCCAACGAACAGGCTGTTGGTCTTGGACTTGGTGTGCAGGAGCAATCCGGTGAAGGACTCCTTGACACAGCGCATAAACAGGGCACGTTGCCCGCAAAACAACCGATGATTTGTTAAGGTATGAGATTCAACATCAGGATTTTGTAGTAGCGGCTATGTGGATTAGATGTTAATCCGCTATATTTAGCTCGTTTCGGTTTATAGCCTAACCGGCAAGCAGTGTCACATTATAAGTGTGGCTCTTTTATAAAATAAATGATGAAGCAAACGGTTAGTCACTTAATGGACTTGGTATAGATTCAGTTGTACGGATAGCGACAGACATGCTGCAAGGTCTAGGTCGTTTAAAACTTTAAATTCAACTGTATGGAGAATGATAAAGGCAATGTAAAGACCATATAATACATGTAGATGTTCCCAAAAAAAATATGTTTCAGAGTTGATGCTTATACAAAATAATTTTTAAAACTTGACATACGATTAATTGGCTAACAATATAATTCGTACTCTGTAAATTGTTCCAGAGATATAGCAAATGACAGAATTGTCAGGAGATTAATTTCTTTTGTTGGCATGTGACATATTCTATAGTACTATCTCTTAGCTATAACAAATCACAGAGTGATCAACAAACTAATTTGTATTGCTAACATGTGAGATATTGTATAAGATAGAAAATCTATTATGTGGGTATTATATTTTTTTAGGATGGTATACAGGCTAATTTGGTAACAACATTATCCCGCGGCAAGCAGGATTAGCCACCTACAAATTTTGCTATAAGAAATTTGGTAACAACATTATTCATGCTCTGTAATAACGTTTCTCAGATATAGTAAGTGGCAGAGTGATCAGAAAATTAACTCTTATTGTTGACACTTCCAAATATTCTGTGGGAAATCAAATCGACTATGTGGGTAGTCTGATAAAACGACTATGGATCTGTATCACAGCCGGTTTAAATTGTGCGATTATATTAGACTTAAGCTATCATGGAACATTTCTTGTCAGGTAATACATGTACCTTTTTTAGAAGGATGTGATACAACCATTCTGCAAATTGTCTAATTAATTTTGGGAGAGGTGAAAATGAAGAACAGTACTCCATACTTTAGAATGATGCTGAGGCCGACAATGCGTAAATTATTCAGATTAGCTTGCCTAGAATAATCTACATAGAGTAGCGACCATTTTTTTCAGAGATGGTGTTAGCATAGTGGATTTATCAATTGATAAGATTATGACAGTACTTATGAGCGGTTTTAAGATAATATTAATGCATTACCCCTGGGACAAATATCTCCATGTCTTGGTTGTGGTCGAGGTCCGGCAACGGCGGAAGATCATCACCATAGCCGACCAAGCAGAATCAACCCAAAATAATGTTGCCCATCAAAAAATTAAGCCACCAACCCACCGACATCGTGAGAGACACCTGACAGCAGCAACCGCAAACCACAGAATCAGCACCCCCAATCTACCTGGCCCCCAAAAACACCCAGCAACGAACAACACGACAAAGCAAGCACAAGGAGCAGGCCGTCGCCATCACAACTCACAACCCTAAATGGCCTGCTGCCCAACGGAAATAGACCGGTGGCAGACCCCAGCCGTACGAACACCACCCCCATCAAGGACTGAGAAATTGATTAAAAGAAAGGGAGTTCCCTTGCTAGAACAATATTTCTCGTGCCTTTATTTTCTACAAACTATTAATTGTGTGAGATAAATAAGTTCCTCTGAGTATGCATCACAAAGTCTGAAAACGAATATTCCCTATGCACATTAGTCTTTTTAACAGGACAACAACAATAAGAAGAAGTTTAAACAATTGGAACCAACCCTAATAAACTATCCAAAGTAGCTAGCTATGCCAACTAACCAAAAAACGAAAAAGGAATTTCTTCATCCGGAGCAACCATGTATGTTCATTGAAACAAATATGTGTCATCATGGGATCTAGCCATGCTTATCTTAAGTGCACAAGAATTAAACCTATTTATTTTTCAGGGCGAAGAACTAACATATGAAGTAACTGTGAGTTACCTCAAAAGCCATATGCTGAAGCCATGCTCCCATGTCATTGATTTCGAAAATCCCCCAATTTCTGTAGTCGAAGGTAGGGACTGAAACCAATAGACGAAGCTATCAATCAGGGGGGGAAATGGTTGCAGCAACCATTGGAACTCTGAACCATGTCACTTGAACATTAATTTCAATAAAGAGATCAATGGATCATCGATAACAATCAAATGAAGGAGTACCTGAGAACTCGTAGAGCATGAGGAACGGGTCCAAGTTTCTAACTTGTGCCTACAGCAACAGAAATATCAACAAGAACAAAAGAGATAGTGGAAGCAAAAATTCATGGGCTGATTAGATGGTTCAGAGCTTCAATTAATGGGGGGAATTAGGGGAAGATTGCGAGGGCAAAAGAAGGAGCCGGGATCCAGTACCAACCTTGGTCTGGGAAGACATACTGATCAAGAGAATTGGAGAAGGAACAACGACTGTACAGATGCTCCATTAATCACGAAGAGGAAGACCATACCGAAGTAGGTGGACAAAACTGGAGGCGGTCTGGGACCTGCATCGAGAGGGGATGGGTCGAGGCACCGTGGGAGGAGGCCCAACTGAACCACGGCGGGCCGCGCTGAAGTTCGCGACGGCCGAATTTGATCTCAGAAAATCCGGCACACCGCCGGAAGGAGAACGCCGCCCCACTACTTGTTGTGTCGTCGCTATTGGCTGCTGCATTGTGCACCCACGTCTTCCATCCCTCCCTCCCGGTCCACCGCAATGGGCAGCAGCAGCGCCGTCCACGTCCGTTGTGTGCGCTCGCGTGGACGGCACAATGACAACAGTGAAACTGCTCCCGCCGCCCACTCCCTCCCCAAGCCACCTCTCCCCCTCTGTCCAGAGCAACCACATCGCACACCCCAGCCCCCGGCGGCGGCGGTGGCTACCAAAGCCCTCCACTCACCTCTCTCCTCTGTTGTCAGCCGGGTGATAACCCACAAGTATAGGGGATCGCAACAATTTTCGCGGGTAGTATTTCACCCAGATTTATTGATTCGACACAAGGGGAGCCAAAGAATATTTGCGAGTATTAGCAGTTGAGTTGTCAATTCAACCACACCTGGAGAACTAAATATCTGCAGCAAAGTGTATAGTAGCACAGTAGTATGGTAGTTTCAATAGCAGTAGTCACAGTAACAATAGTAACCAAGGCAGTAACAGTAGCAGTTTTGTAGTGATTGTAACAGCAGCAAGAATGAAAATAACTTAGCAAAGATCAATATGCGAAAAGTGTAGGCATTGGATCGGTGATGGATAATTATGTCGGATGTCATTCATCATGTAACAGTCACAACCTAGGGCGATACACAATAGCTCCAATTCATCAATGTAATGTAGGCATGTATCCCGTATATAGTCATACGTGCTTATAGTAAGAACTTGCACAACATCTTTTGTCCTACCCTCCCGTGGCAGCGGGGTCCTTAAGGAAACTAAGGGATATTAAGGCCTCCTTTTAATAGAGAACCGGAACAAAGCATTAGCTCATAGTGAAAACATGAACTCCTCAAACTACGGCAATCACCGGAAAGAATCCCAATTATTGTCACCTTGGGGTATGCGGATCATGACACGTAACAGGTGCATATAACATGCAAGATAGGATTAAGAACTCAAATATATTCATGAAAACATAGAGGGTTCAGATCTGAAATCATGGTACTCGGGCCCTAGTGACAAGCATTAAGCATAGCAAAGTCATAGCAACATCAATCTCAGAACATAGTGGATACTAGGGATCAAAGCCCTAACAAATTGACTCGATTACATGATAAATCTCATCCAACCCATTGATACGTCCATTTTGCATCATGTTTTTCTACTGTTATTTATAGTGTTTTTAATCAATATAACACTTTGTGGAGCAATTCTAATGCCTTTTCTCTCTTAATATGCAAGCTTTACACAAGGAGGGAGATTGCCGGCAGCTGGAATTCTGGACCTGAAAAAGCTATGTCAGAGATACCTATTCTGCACATCTCCAAATGAGCTGAAATTTTGCAGAGATTTATTTTGGAATAAATAAGAAATACTGGAAGCAGGAAGTACTAGAGGGGGCCACCCAGGTGCCCACGAGGCACCAGGGCGCGCCACCCCCCCAGGCGCGCCCTGGTACCTCGTGGGGCCCCTGGCCAGCCTCTGGCCCCCATTTTCTGGTATATAAGTGCATTTGCCCTAGAAAAAATATAGAGAAGACTTTCGGGACGGTGCACCACCGTCTCGAGGCGGAACTTGGGCAGGACCACTTTTGCTCTTCGGCGGAGAGATTCTGCAGGGGAAACTTCCCTCCGGGAGGGGGAAATCGTCGCCATCGACATCATCAGCGATCCTCTCATCGTGGGAGGACTAATCTTCATCAACATATTCACCAGCACCATCTCATCTCAAACCCTAGTTCATCTCTTGTATTCAATCTTTGTCTCAAAACCTCGGATTGGTACATGTGGGTTGCTAGTAGTGTTGATTACATCTTGTAGTTGATGCGAGTTGGTTTATTTGGTGGAAGATTATATGTTCAATTCTATTATGCTATTCAATACCCCTCTGATCTTGGACATGATTATGATTTGTGAGTAGTTACTTTTGTTCTTAAGGACATGGGAGAAGTCTGGTCATAAGTAATCATGTGAATTTGGTATTCGTTCGATATTTTGATGATATGTATGTTGTTGATTCCCTTAGTGGTGTCATGTGAACGTTGACTACATGACACTTCACCATCTTTGGGCCTAAGGGAATGCATTGTGGAGTAGTAATTAGATGATGGGTTGCTAGAGTGACAGAAGCTTAAACCCTAGTTTATGTGCTATTCCGTAAGGGGCTGATTTGGATCCATATGTTTAATGCTATGGTTAGAGTTATCTTAATTCTTCTTTCGTAGTTGCGGATGCTTGCAAGAGGGGGTAATCATAAGTGGGAGGCTTGTTCAAGTAAGAACAGCACCCAAGCACCGGTCCACCTACATATCAAATTATCAAAGTAGCAAACGCGAATCAAACAAACATGATGAAAGTGACTAGATGAAATTCCCATGTGTCCTCGAGAACGCTTTACTTACTATAAGAGATCGTTCCGGCTTGTCCTTTGCTACAAAAAGGATTGGGCCAACTTGCTGCACTCTTTGTTACTATTGCTACTTGTCACTTGTTACAAATTATCTTGCTATCAAACTACTCGTTACCGATAATTTCAGTGCTTGCAGAAAACACCTTGCTGAAAACCGCTTGTCATTTCTTTCTGCTCCTCGTTGGGTTCGACACTCTTACTTATCGAAAGGACTATGATTGGTCCCCTATACTTGTGGGTCATCTAGACTCTTTTCTGGCGCCGTTGCCGGGGAGTGAAGCGCCTTTGGTGAGTGGAATTTGGTAAGGAAACATTTATATTACGTGCTGAAATTTACTGTCACTTGTCACTATGGAAAGTAATCCTTTGAGGGGTTGGTTCGGGGTATCTTCACCTCGACCGGAAACACAAATAGTTGCTCCTCAACCTACTGCACTTACTGAAAATATTTATTATGAGATTCCTCCGGGTATAATAGAGAAACTGCTAGCTAATCCTTATGCAGGAGATGGAACGGAACATCCTGATATGCACTTGATCTATGTGGATGAAATTTGTGGATTGTTTAAGCTTGCAGGTTTATCCGGAGATGGAGTTAAGAAGAAAGTATTCCCTTTATCTTTGGAGGGAAAAGCATTGATGTGGTATAGGCTATGTGATGATACTGATACATGGGACTGGAACCGATTGAAACTAGAATTCCATCAGAAATTTTATCCTATGCATTTGGTTCATCGTGATCGGAATTATATATATAATTTTTGGCCTCGTGAAGGAGAAAGCATCGCTCAAGCTTGGGGAAGGCTTACGTACATGATGTACACATGCCCCTATCATGAGCTCTCAAAAGAAATTATCTTACATAATTTTTATGCTCGGCTTTCTCATGATAATCAAACTGCGCTCAATTCTTCTTCGACTGGCTCCTTTATGAAGAAAACTATTGAATTCAGATGGGATCTTCTGGAAAGAATTAAACGCAACTCTGAAGATTGGGAACTCGACAAAGGTAATGAGTCAGGTATAATACTTGATTCCCTTAGTGGTGTCGTGTGAACGTCGACTACAAGACACTTCACCATCTTTGGGCCTAAGGGAATGCATTGTGGAGTAGTAATTGGATGATGGGTTGCTAGAGTGACAGAAGCTTAAACCCTAGTTTATGCGCTATTCCGTAAGGGGCTGATTTGGATCCATATGTTTAATGCTATGGTTAGAGTTATCTTAATTCTTCTTTCGTAGTTGCGGATGCTTGCGAGAGGGGGTAATCATAAGTGGGAGGCTTGTTCAAGTAAGAACAGCACCCATGCATCGGTCCACCCACATATCAAATTATCAAAGTAGTGAACGCGAATCAAACAAACATGATGAAAGTGACTAGATGAAATTCCCGTGTGTCCTCGAGAACGCTTTACTTACTATAAGAGATCGTTCCGGCTTGTCCTTTGCTACAAAAAGGATTGGGCCAACTTGCTGCACTCTTTGTTACTATTGCTACTTGTCACTTGTTACAAAATATCTTGCTATCAAACTACTCATTACCGATAATTTCAGTGCTTGCAGAAAACACCTTGCTGAAAACCGCTTGTCATTTCCTTCTGCTCCTCGTTGGGTTCGACACTCTTACTTATCAAAAGGACTACGATTGATCCCCTATACTTGTGGGTCATCAACCATCACCGTCCAGCAAGCCTACAAAGAAATTACTCATGCATGGCGGTGAGCATCATGAAATTGGTGATGGAGGATGGTTGATGATGACGACGGCGTCGAATCCCCCTCTCCGGAGCCCCGAACGGACTCCAGATCAGCCCTCCTGATGAAGAACAGGAGGTGGCGGCGGCTCCGTATCGTAAAACATGATGATTCTTTCTCTCATATTTTTTCTCCACGAATAGGTACTTATAGCGTTGGAGTTAGTGCAAACGGAGCTGCCTGGGGCCCACAAGCCTGCCAGGCGCGCCCTGGGGGGTGGGCGCGTCCCCCAGGCTTGTGGCGCCTGGTGGCCCCCCCTCTGGTGGATCTTTGCATTAGTATTTTTTTATATATTCTGAAATAATTCTCCGTAAATTTTCAGGTCCATCCGAGAACTTTTATTTCTGCACAAAAACAACACCATGGCAATTCTGTTGAAAACAGCGTCAGTCCAGGTTAGTTCCATTCAAATCGTGCAAATTAGAGTCCAAAACTAGAGCAAAGGTGTTTGGAAAAGTAGATACGTTTGGGACGTATGAACTCCCCCAAGCTTAACTCATTGCTTGTCCTCAAGCAATTCAGTTGAAAAACTGAAAGTGATAAAGAAAAACTTTAACAAACTCTTTTGTTCTTGTTGTCTATATATATACTTGACTAGCATCCAAGTTTTCAGCAAAGATTATGAACTAACCATATTGATGATAACACTTAGGTCTCACATTTACTCATGGCAATAACATAACCAACTAGTGAGCAATAATAAGATATCTCGGATGCCAACACTTTGTCAAAACAATCATGATATAATATGATAACATGGTATCTCGCTAGCCCTTTCTGAGACCGCAAAACATAAATGCAGAGCACCTCTGAGATTCAAGCAATGACTAAACATTGTAATTCAGGGTAGAGGATATCCAGTCATGGTCACACCCAACATTAACTATACTCAATGCATAAAAATGACAATAGTGCTCTCCAACTGGTGCTTAGATGAGAGGGTGATGACTCAACAATAAAAATAAAATAACATAAAAGTAAATGGATAGGCCCTTCGCAGAGGGAAGCATGGATTTTCAATGGTGCGAGAGCTCGAAGCTCAAATTAGAGATGAAAATAATTTTGGGAGCTATGCTTTTCCTGTCAACGTCACGACCGAGAGTTTTCAATATCTTCCATGCTAAACGCATTATAGGCAGTTCCCAAGCGAAAAGGTAAAGTTTACTCCCCCTCAACCGTACCAACATAAGCCATGTCTAGCCGAATTAACGGGTGCCCTCCATACCAACAACTTTTCGGGGGAGTTTGTTTGCATTATATGATTTCGATTTGAGCATAGGACTGGGCATCCTGATTACCATCCTCTCTCGTGTAATGACAAGTGAATAAACACTCATCTGAGAGTAACCCGCTTAGCGTGGAAGATACTGACCGCCCCCTGTCACTCCATGAGTGGTACGGGCACACAAAACAGATGTTCATTTGAATGTTTAGAGTTAGCACATGCAAATTTACTTGGAACGACAGAATAATACCACATATAGGTAGATATAGTGGACTCATCTGGAATAACTTTGGTTTAAGGATTTGGATGCACAAGCAGGATTCCCGCTTAGTACAGGCGAAGGCTAGCAAATAGATTGAGAAGCGACCAACTAGAGAGCGAAAACAGTCATAGGCATGCATTGCGAATAATTAACATTGAACACGAGCATGAGTAGGATATCAACACCCTGAACATAAATATCATGGAGGCTATGTTGGTTTTGATTCAACTACATGTATGAAACATGTGCCAAGTCAAGCCACTCGAATTACTCAGAGGAGGATACCATGCTAACATACTACATCACAACCATTTTAATGCATGTTGACACTCAAGATAAATCATTATCCACTCCTAGCTATTTAAGCATGGTGATACGTCTCCAACGTATCTATAATTTTTGATTGTTCCATGCTGTTATATTATCAATCTTGAATGTTTTTATATACATTTACATCAATTATATATCATTTTTTGGGACTAACCTATTAACTTAGTGCCCAGTGCCAGTTGCTGTTTTCTGCCCTGTTTTTGTTTTACAGAAAATCAATACCAAACGAATTCCAAATGCCACGAAACTTTTTGGAGATTTTTTTCTGGACAAGATAAACACTAGAAGCTTCGGGAGGAGGCCAGAAGCCCTAGGGGGTGCCCACGAGGCACCAGGGCGCGCCTAGGGGGGTAGGCGCGCCCTAGTACCTCGTGGGGCCCACAAAGCTCTGTTTGACCTAATTCCACCACTATAAATTTCAGAAAAATCAGAAACCCTCAAAGGAGTCCACGAAATACTTTTTCCGCCGCCACAAGTTTCTGTTCTCGAGAGATCCCATCTGGAGGCCTTCTCCGGTACTCCGCCGGAGGGGGAATCGATCACGGAGGGGCTCTACATCAACCTTGCTACCCTTCCGATGATGCGTGAGTAGTTTACCACAGACCTTCGGGTCCATTGTTAGTAGCTAGATGGCTTCTTCTCTATTTTTGATCTTCAATACAATGTTCTCCTCGATGTTCTTGGAGTTCTATCTGATGTAATCACTTTTTGCGGTGTGTTTGTTGGGATCCGATGAATTGTGAGTTTATGATCAGATTATCCATGAATATTATTTGAGTCTTTTCTAATCTCTTTTATGCATGATTATTATAGCTTCGTATTTCTTCTCCGATCTATTGATTTGGTTTGGCCAACTAGATTGATTTATCTTGCCATGGGAAGAGGTGCTTTGTAATGGGTTCGATCTTGCGGTGCTCAATCCCAGTGACAGAAAGGGACATGACACATATGTATTGTTGCTATTAAGGGTAAAAAGATGGGGTTTATTCATGCGTGAGTTTATCTTATCTACATCATGTCATCGTTCTTAAGGCGTTACTCCGTTCTTTACTCTCATCTCCTTGCATTTACTTTATTTACCCCTAGTTTTCATCTCCCCCCACTTCTAAAAAGTTTTTACAAAAATCCAAAAATATTTTTCGTTTGCCTTTTTCTTGTTTGCTTGTGTGCTTGCTTGTTACCTCTTTTGCTTAATCATGATGCCCCGAGAGAATTATAATGATACTTCTTATTATAAAATTTTGTCCAAAATTGAGAAAAATACTAAGGATTACATGACGACGCAGTTTGAGCACAACAATTTTTTTACCGAGGAACTCAAAGAACACTCCACCTTATTGGACGCTATTGCAAAACAACTCGATGATGTTAGTAAAGAAGTTGCTAGTCTTCAATCTCAATTTGCTCTTACTGAAAATTTGCTAGGAAAAATTTCTGATGCGCAAGCTACGCTAGTAAATCAAATGGCAGCTAAGCCGGAATCATTAGAACACAGTAATGATGAGGATATTAAAATGATTGGTGTTTCATCTATTGATTCTTTGTTTAGCAATATGAAACTTTATGAAAAGGGGACTGAAGAAGAGTCAAATTTAGCTAGTAGGCGTTCCCATAATTCGGAGGGTGAAAATCTTAATGAAAAAATTGCTAAAAGTGGGTTTGGAGAGGTAGAAACTTTAAATAGCGATGTGCCCACTCTCTTGGATTACAAAGATTTTAATTATGATAATTGTTCTTTGATTGAGTGCATTTCTTTGTTACAATCCATGTTAAATTCACCCAACGCTTGTGAGCAAAACAAAGCTTTTACTAAACACATCGTAGAAGCAATGATGAAAGCGTTAGAAGAAAAGCTAGAACTAGAAATTTCAATTCCTAGAAAATTATATGATGAATTGGAACCCACCATTAAAGTTAAAATAAAAAAATTATGAGTGCAATGCTTTATGTGATTTGGGTGCTAGCGTTTCCACAATTCCAAAATCTTTATGTGATGTGCTAGGTTTCACCAATATAGATGAATGTTCTCTTAATTTGCACTTGGCGGATTCTACTATTAAAAAGCCTTTGGGAAGAATTAATGATGTTCTTATTCTTGCAAATAGGAACTATGTGCCCGTTGATTTTATTGTACTTGACATTGAATGCAATTCTTCTTGCCCCATAATACTTGGTAGACCGTTCTTACGAACCATTGGTGCCGTTATTGATATGAAAGAAGGGAATATAATATTTCAGTTTCCATTAAAAAAGACTATGGAGCATTTCCCTAGGAAAAGAATTAAAGCACCATATGAATCAATTATGAGGGCCACTTATGGAATCAACTTGAAAGATGACAATACTTGAAACTATGCATTATGCCTAGCTAGGGGCATAAAACAATAGCGCTTGTTGGGAGGCAACCCAATGAATAAAATAAATTCTTGTGTGTTTTCACAATTATGCTACTGGTATGATTGTGTTTTTGTGTTTTTAATTAGTGTTTGTGCCAACTAATGCCTTTAGGATGATTTGGAAAATAATATAATTGATGCTGTTTGGAAAACAGAAAGTTTTGCGTCCAGTGCTGAAATTTTGTTTCTGTACTGGAGCGTCAGAAAAATCTGAAATTTTTACACAGTATTGGTATATTAATTTCCCACGTTGTTCTAAATTTTCAGAATTTTTGGAGTTACAGAAGGATGGATTTTAAATAGATTTATACAGACTGTTCTGTTTTTGACAGATTCTGTTTTTTTATGCACTACTTGCTTCTTTTGATGAATCTATGGATTGTATCGGGGGGTATAAGCCATGGTGAAGTTAGAGTACAGTAGGTATAATGCAAAAATAAAATATGAATGGGTTTGCAACAGTACTTAAAGTAGTGATTTGTTTTGTTATACTAACGGATCTCACGAAGGTTTGGTTGAGTTTTGTGTGATTGAAGTTTTCAAGTTTTGGGTGAGATCACGATGGATGAAGGAATAAGGAGTAGTAAGAGCCTAAGCTTGGGGATGCCCGAGGCACCCCCAAGGTAATATTCAAGGAAGACTCAAGCGTCTAAGCTTGGGGATGCCCCGGAAGGCATCCCCTCTTTCTTCTACCAACCATCGGTAATTTTACTTGGAGCTATATTTTTATTCGTCACATGATATGAGTTTTGCTTGGAGCGTCTTGTATTATATGAGTCTTTGCTTTGTTTGGTTTTTAGTTTGTCACAATCATCTTTGCTGAACACACCTATCTTGAGAGAGCCACACGTTTATCATCATTTGTTAGAATACTCTATGTGCTTCACTTAAATTTTTTGAGCTAGGCAGTTGCTCTAGTGCTTCACTTAAATCTTTTTGAGCACGGTGGTGGCTATATTTTGAAGAAATAAACTCTCATGCTTCACTTATATTATTTTGAGAGTTGATTGAAATTTTGAAGAAATGAATTCTCATGCCTTACTTATATTATTTTGAGAATTGATAAGATTGAAATTTTGAAGAAATATTTGCACTCTCATGCTTCACTTAAATCTTTTTGAGAGTTGATAACAGTAACAGTAATTTGCACAAGATATGAATTTGGTCCCAAAGTGATGAATATTCAAGAGGGATATAATAAAAACTTTCATATAGATCATTGGATATGATAAGTGTGATTCCTTACAATAGTTTTGCGATATGGAAATGATAATATGTGAGTCATGTTAGTGAGTAATTGTGATTTAGTAAGAATATAAGTGTTAAGGCTTGTGATTCCCTATGCATCCACGCTAAGTCAATAGTTATGCAATGAAATTATATCCTACTTATGGTGAATTATTCGGTGTTAGTTATGTTCAATGCATGTTTATGACCGTTTTCGCTTTTTGGTTGGTTGCTTCTCAATCTATTTGCTAGCCTTCATTTGTACTAAGCGGAAATACTGCTTGTGCATACAAAATCCTTAAACCCAAGTTGTGCCAAATGAGTCCACTATATCAACCTATATGCGGTATTTCAATGCCGTTCCAAGTAAATTTGCGTGTGCCAACTCTAATTTTCAAAATAATTTTTCCGTTTTGTGTGCCCGTACCGCTCATGAAGTAGCAGAGGGTGGCCATTATTTTCCATGCTAGGTGTGTTATTCTCACGATGAGTGTTTATTCACTTGTCGTTGCACGAGAGAATGGTTGGTAATAGGGATGCCCAGTCCCACAATGAATCAAAAATTAATAACAACAAAATTCCTTGGAAAGTGTTGGTTTGGAGGGCACCCGTGGATACGGCTAGCCATGGATTGTGAAAGAATGGTGGAAAGGAAATAAACTTTACTTTCTGTTTGGGAACCGCCTATGATGTGTCTAGCATCGAAAATAATGGGAATTCTCGGTCGTTTTCGTTGACAGGAAAAGCATGCCTCTCAAAATATTTTATATCTTTAATTTCAGCCTTGAGCTCTGGCACATTTGACAAATCTCTGCTTCCCTCTGCGAAGGGCCTATCTATTTATTTTTATGCAATTTTTATTTTTATTTGAGTCTCCATCTTCTCTTACGAAAGCACCAACTGGAGAGCACTATTGTCATACTTGTGCATTGTGTGTAGCTAATATTTGAGTGTGTTTCATGAATGGATCAATGATTGAGCATAATGGGCTAGGGATAACTTTCTTTAGCGTTGATATTTTGAAAGACATGGTTGCTTGTTAGCATGCTTGAGTATTTATATCTTCATGTCAAATTATAGACTATTGCTTTGAATCATTCAAGTCCAATGTCCATGCTATAAAAGAAAAGAATACGTGATGAATATGATAGGCAGCATTCCACATCAAAAATTCTGTTTTTATCATTTACCTACTCGAGGACGAGCAGGAATTAAGCTTTGGGATGCTGATACGTCTCCAACGTATCTATATTTTTTATTGTTCCATGCTGTTATATTATCAATCTTGGATGTTTTTATATACATTTACAGCAATTATATATTATATTTTGGGACTAACCTATTAACTTAGTGCCCAGTGCCAGTTGTTGTTTTCTGCCCTATTTTTGTTTTATAGAAAATCAATACCAAACGAAGTCCAAATGCCACGAAATTTTTTGGAGATTTTTTTTCTGGACAAGATAAACAGTAGAAGCTTCGGGAGGAGGCCAGAAGCCCCAGGAGGTGCCCACGAGACACCAGGGCGCGCCTGGGGGGGGAGGCAGGCGCGCCCTGGTACCTCGTGGGGCCCACAGAGCTCCGTTTGACCTAATTCCACCACTATAAATTCCAGAAAAATCAGAAACCCTCAAGGGAGTCCACGAAATACTTTTTCCGCCGCCGCAAGTTTCTGTTCTCGAGAGATCCCATCTGGAGGCCTTCTCCGGTACTCCGCCGAAGGGGGAATCGATCACGGAAGGGCTCTACATCAACCTTGCTGCCCTTTCGATGATGCGTGAGTAGTTTACCACAGACCTTCGGGTCCATAGTTAGTAGCTAGATGGCTTCTTCTCTCTTTTTGATCTTCAATACAATGTTCTCCTCCATGTTCTTGGAGTTCTATCCGATGTAATCACTTTTTGCGGTGTGTTTGTTGGGATCCGATGAATTGTGAGTTTATGATCAGATTATCCATGAATATTATTTGAGTCTTTTCTGATCTCTTTTATGCATGATTATTATAGCTTCGTATTTCTTCTCTGATCTATTGATTTGGTTTGGCCAACTAGATTGATTTATCTTGCCATGGGAAGAGGTGCTTTGTAATGGGTTCGATCTTGCGGTGCTCAATCCCAGTGACAGAAAGGGACATGACACGTATGTATCATTGCTATTAAGGGTAAAAAGATGGGGTTTATTCATGCGTGAGTTTATCTTGTCTACATCATGTCATCGTTCTTACGACGTTACTCCGTTCTTTATGGACTTAATACACTAGATGCATGCTGGATAGCGGTCGATGTGTGGAGTAATAGTAGTAGATGCAGGCAGGAATCGGTCTACTTGTCTCGGACGTGATGCGTATATACATGATCATTGCCTTGGATATCGTCATGATTATTTGCTTTTCTATCAATTGCCCAACAGTAATTTGTCTACCCACCGTATGCTATTTTCTTGAGAGAAGCCTCTAGTGAAAACTATGGCCCCCGGGTCTATCTAAATCATATTACTAAAACCCTAAAAATATTGCTGCACTTTTTCTTTATTTATTTTATTTTGTATTTTTGTTTCAATCTATCTATCTATCACATACAATTTAATCTTGCAATTAACCGCTGAGGGATTGACAACCCCTCGTTTGCGTTGGGTGCAAGGATTTGTTGTTTGTGTGCAGGTACTGCTAACGAGGTGTTGCGCGGTTCTCCTACTGGATTGATAACCTTGGTTTCATAACTGAGGGAAATACTTACCTCTGCTATGCTGCATCATCCGTTCCTCTTCGGGGATAATACCAACGCAAGCTACAAGTAGCACATGACATGAGAAACTATAATCTCTAGTTGTCATCACAAATATGTTTACTCATAATAATGCTGAATCACGAATACTGAGCTGAACATATTTACAAAGACAAAAACAAGAAGAGTTCATACCAGCTTTTCTTTGCCGCAATCACTTCATCAAATATCGTCATTATTGCCTTTCACTTGCACGACCGAATGATGTGATAATAATAATAATGGTGCAAGTATGCCGTGGACTAAGCTGGAATCTGCAAACATTAATTCAAAGGAGAAGACAAAGTAATAGTGGCTCGTTGTTAGATCAACAATAAAGCATACGGGAGCCACAGAACATTTTCATCGTGGTCTTCTCCTTGTGACGACTCAACGAAAAGAAAAGAAATTCAGAGAAACACACTGAAATATTTTTGGAGTTTTTGGTTTTTCTAAAGGAAACAAATTAACGAAGGAAAACGAAAAAACAAGAAAAACTATTTACATGGGAAAGCTCCCAACAAGTAAAAGAAGAAATGAGAAATCTTTTTGTGTTTTCTTTTACTACTACGAATTAACTAAACAAGAAAGAAACTACAACTAATTTTTTTGGATTTTCGAAAGTTTTTCAATCAAGAAGAAAGTGAAAATAAAACTAACATGGATATACAATGAAAAAGGATGAACACCGACAACTGGAATGAGTGTGCGAATATGAATGTAATGTCGATGAGAAATATGTACTCCCCCAATCTTAGGCTTTTGGCCTAAGTTGGTCTACGGCCACGGGTCGAAATCAGCACCTCCTGGATAGTACTGAGGCTGCTGAGGATCCCACTGGTAAATGGCCTCCTGAGGCTCCCACTGATAGATGGGCTCCTGGTACGGCTCTGGCTCAGGTGTTAGCTCAGGTGCTTGGGGCTGGTCCAAGCCCCAATAGGCATAAATGTCATCAGGCATAATGATGTATCTGGCCCTATGAATATCAAACAAGGTAGGCGCAAGCAAAGTAATAATCTCACATGTACCCTGACTAAATACCAAGTTATACTGAAATCGTTTATGGGCCCTGTTAATAAAGTCATGCCCAACCATACTGTCATAATCAAGATGCATAACGGGTAAAAGCCTCTCTTCCCTCTCGTCGTGCCTAATAGGAATCTCAAAATGTTTAGCGAGACGGGAAGCATAACTACCACCATAAATAGCGCCCCTCAAACGGTTGATGTGCAACCGCCGGGCAACCATAGCACCCAAACTGAAAGTCCTATCAGCGTAAAGAGCATGGCGCAAAATAGCAAGGTTAGGTGAGCTGAGCGTGCCACTCTCCCACTATCGGTGTATAAAACATGGGCATTTTATACCCAGACTTATGCACAGACAGTAGCAGCCTCCTTGCCGGCCAAGGCCTTGCCGAGAACTGCCAAGACCAAGATTCAGAATCCAGCCAAAGAAGCTACCAGAAAGAAGCTCAAGGCACGACAGCCAACTAGTACCAAAGATGAAGACGTTCCTTGCCGGCAAGGCTAAACCGGCAATGTGAGGACCCGGCAAGCTACGCACCGGCAAGCTTATACCAGCCCTCCGGCGCTCCACCTCGCTGCACGGGTGTTCGCTGACAAGTGAGGTGTCGACCGCGCAGGCTGGTTGGTGAGACTCGTCGGACACGTGTCGGCACGCTGGGACAAGATTTGCTTCTAAAGACACCCGTCCAGGAGGCGTGTCAGGATAATACGAGGTAGCTGGGCAAGCAGTGCAGAAACCTTGCCGGGACTACCTCTCCGCATGACACCTAACGGCGCATTTAATGCCTTTGTCCTAAACTGGCAGAGTTAGGTATGATAGCACTGTTTGCTATCTAGTCACGATGTAATTACTGTTTTGCCACTATGGTAACCCCTTAAGCTATAAAAGGAGGGCCAAGGCAACAGTTTAGAGGATTCGGACCCCTTTTCAAACACAAGCACCTCTCGTGTAGCTGCTCTCTCCACGCCTTGCCGGGGAGAAGCGCTCCTTGTACTGTGCTTCCGTACCACTAATACACCAAAGGCAGGAGTAGGGTTTTACGCTTCTCAGCGGGCCGAACCTGGGTAAAATCCCCCGCGTCCCATTGTTCATGCTCTTTGTGCACGTCGATCTTCCCCGCCGAACCAGAAGGGGCTGCATGGCCCCATAGATGGTCGCAACCCCGACATCTTTGGCGCGCCAGGTAGGGGAGAGAGCGCTGTGCGAACCTTGATCAGTGAGCCACGTGTCTTCTTCATCTTCATCATCAACTTCCTCACCACCCTTCTCGTCGTCGATGGCGCCCAAGAAGAAGGGCATCACGATGACGGCCACCTCGCGCGCGTCCGCAGGCGGCGCAGGCGACGCAACCATTGCGGGCGGCGCGGGTACTGCGGTCGGCGCAACCAGCGCAGGCGGCGCGGTCGTTACGCCCACCGCAGTCGGCGCAAGGGACGAGCACGACGGAGCCTGTCGACCTCCTCGGTCCTCTGGCGAACGGAGCCGCGACGGCGCAGGCGGAGCGGACGGACGTCTTCCTCCTCCTCCTCCCCGCCGCGATGACGAACGCAGCCACCGGAGTGGCAACGCCCAGGCCGGCGCATGCCGAGACCCCGATGCGGCGACGTCTAAGGACGCTGCTTCAGGACAGACGCCGCGCCCCTCACACAATGGGCGCGGTATAGCCCCAAGCGGCGCCAACGACTCCGGGCAGCGGCGACCCCACGGCAAGACACCTGTGGACCAGATCCCAGATCCTTAGGCACCGCCTCCGCCACGGCAACCTGCTGCTGATCATGTGCCACGGCAGAAAAACCGCGATGGCGCTCCTACTGGCTCTGCCAGGAGTAGAGTGACGTCGCGCTCTTCGCTCCCAGCCATGCCAGGCACAGCGGCAGAAGCAATGGCACGAGCTCAGATGCTGCTAAATTCCCTCTGGCGGCAGAGAAGATGGACGAGTGGAGAGCCACCATCCAGAGCTTGATCGGATTTGCCGAAGCCGGTAAATCGCAGCAAGCGGAACCCTCACGGCGTCCGCAACCGGCGCCGGCATCTCCAGCTGGTGGCCGCGCTGACGGAACTACGCTAACGGTGCAGTCGCCGCCGCGGCAACAGCCTCAACAGCAGCAACGCCAACAGCTGCGACAAGCCCTGCAGTCTTTTGGACCCAACGAGATGTCGATCGCGTCTTCGGATCCACGAGCGCGGCAAGATCAGCGGCAAGTACTGCGAGACAGGCGGGCTAAAGACGCCCGCACCACCATCGAACGGCGCCGCGAGGCGCGCCGACAATCCGACGTGCGTAATGGCCCCATCGTTGATGAGCCTGCGCCAGGGGTTGGCGGATACCTACCTTACAAGGTTGGGTGTCCTGCCTTCACTCGTGAGCTGCGGCAAGTCCGATGGCCGTCCGTTCGAGCCTTCAAACCGGAAGTGCCAGAAAAATATGATGGCAAGCTGAACCCGGCAGAATTTCTGGGCATCTATACGATTGCCGTACAAGCTACCGGAGGAAGAGATGAGAAAATCCTCGCCAACTACTTTCCGTTGGTACTGAAACCCAACGTGAGGTCTTGGCTGATGAACTTGCCGGAGAACTCCATCTCTTTGTGGTCAGACCTCTGCAACGAGTTCGTTGGTGCCTTTACCGGAGGCCACAAGGCTCCTGGACAGCCCAGCGATCTGCAGGTAATCCCACAAAGAGATGGTGAAACCTTATGCAAGTACATCCAGAGGTTCAGCCGTGTGCACCACAACATTCCAGACGTGCACCCCGCGGCCGTGATTGCCGCCTTTCACACGAATGTGCGCAATCGGAGGATGCGGGAGAAAATGAACGTTAAGTTGCCCAAGACCGTCAACGAGCTCTATACGTTGGCGGATAAGTGTGCACGGGCTGAGGAAGGAAGAAGGCTTCCCGGGGAGGACGCTGGCGTTGAAGTAGATTCTGAGGACGGTGATGCTGCCACCTCATGTAAGAAAGGCCGAAAGCGCAACAGGAAGCGCAAAGGCAAAACTGTTATGGCTGTCGAAGGCTCCGGCAACTCTGAGTCCGCCAAGAAAGCCAAAACTGAGAACTCCGGCAAGGAGGCTGCTGTATGCGCCGCTTGCCAGGAGGTGGCGGCTAACGAGAAGGCCGGCAAGTCAGAAGGGCCATACTGCAAGATTCACCGCACCAAGGGCCATGATCTCCAAGAGTGCCGACAAGTCGAGCACCTTGTCGAGAAACAGAAGGCTGAGTATGAGAAGCGCGACAAGGAAAAGGGCCAAGATGGTGCCGGTGTGTCCGGTAAAAAGGGCTGTGGTGGTCGAGGAGGCCGCCGCGGCAAGGCCAAACAGCAGAAAGAAAAGCCTGCTAGAGGCCGTGAGAAGAAAGACGGAGATGATGGAAGTGAGGAAGAAGAGGATGACGATGAAACCAGCGAACAAGAATTCCAGAAGGCAACCGATGCCATGTGCGTTGACAGAGGCGCATCCTTGCACTCCTCTCACCGCCAACTTAAACAGTGGGCTCGTGAAGTTAACGCAGCAGAGCCGGCAATGGGCTCTCAAAAGCCACTGAAATGGTCACACACGCCTATCATCTTCGATGCTGAGGACCACCCTGATCGCATAACTGCGGTCGGGTGTTTGCCGTTGTTGGTCTCACCAACAATTCGCAACCTCCGGGTAATGAAGATGTTAGTTGATGGTGGGGCCGGTCTGAACCTGATCTCTCCAGAAGTTATCAAGAGGCTGCAGATCCCCGACGAGGAACTCGAGAGATAGGCACGTTTCAGGGAGTGAACTCGGGAAGGAGCCAGCCCAAGGGGAAGATCACTTTGCCGGTAACGTTTGGCGGGGAACTGAACTATAGGACGGAAAAGATTGTCTTTGACGTCGTCAAGACCCCCTTGCCATACAATGGAATTCTTGGCCGCCCGGCTTTGGCAAAATTCATGGCAGCATCCCACTATGCTTACAACACATTGAAGATACCAGGGCCGATGGGTGTCATTTCCATCAACTCCGATAAGAAAGATGCAGTCATTTGCGTCGACAAGATGTACAGAGATGCGGTTGCAGCTGAAGCCGCCAGCTCCCGCCAAGAAGAAGGAAAAGAAGAACTCCGGCAAGACCCCTAGCAAGGATTCCGGGAAGCGCACCTCTTCGGAGTGCTGCGCACCCGTTGAAGACTTGCCAGAGTGCTCTGCCAGTAAGAGATCCAAAGCCCCTGCACCGGCGACCAAGAAGGTGCCGGCAAAGGAGGGCGCCGCTGACGGTACCTTCACTATCAGCGCCACCCTTGACAGCAAATAGGAAAGCGCACTCGTTGCCTTCCTGCGGGCAAATGTCGATGTGTTCGCATGGCGACCGTCTGACATCCCCGGCGTTCCCAGGAAGGTAATTGAGCACCACCTTGCCGTCTGTCCCCACGCTCGGCCCATCAAACAGAAAGTCCGGAAGCAAGCTTTGGAACGGCAACAGTTCATTGCCGAAGAAATCAAGAAACTCGAAGCGGCAGGCCTGGTCAGAGGAGTGTTACATCCCACGTGGTTGGCAAATCCAGTGGTGGTGCGCAAAGCAAACGGGAAGTGGAGACTTTGTATTGACTACACTAATATCAACAAAGCTTGTCCAAAAGATCCTTTCCCATTGCCGCGCATTGATTAGATTGTGGACTCCACCTCTGGCTGTGATCTGCTCTCCTTCCTTGATGCATACTCTGGATACCATCAGATATTCATGGCTAAGGAGGACGAAGAGAAAACCGCATTCATTACTCCATGTGGCACATACTGCTTCGTGCGTATGCCTTTCGGATTAAAGAGTGCCGGTTCTACGTTTGCAAGAGCAGTCCAGATTGGTTTTGGGCCCCAGCTGCACAGGAATGTAGAAGCCTACATGGATGACATAGTGGTCAAAACCAAGGACAAATCAACCCTCGTTCAAGACTTGGAAGAGACATTTGCAAACTTGCGCAAGATTAATCTGAAGCTCAACCCCGAGAAGTGTGTGTTTGGCGACCCGTCCGGCAAGCTTCTCGGGTTCTTTGTATCTCAACGGGGAATTGAAGCAAATCCCGATAAGATCAAGGCAATTGAGCAGATTCAAGCACCGAAAAGCATCAAGGATGTGCGGCGTCTTACCGGTTGTGTTGCTACTTTGAGTAGGTTCATTTCAAGATCTGCCGAGCGCGCCTTGCCGTTTTTCAAGGTTTTGAAAAAGGAAGGACCGATGAAATGGACTCCGGAAGCGGAGGCCGCGCTGCAAGACTTGAAAAGGTACCTCTCCTCTGCGCCAACACTAGTTGCGCCTAGACCACAAGAGCCGTTGCTGCTATACGTAGCGGCAACGAATCAAGTAGCTAGTGCTGCATTAGTGGCGCAGAGGGAAATCGATGACGAGGAAGCAACCACGGCAAGCCCATCCAACGACAAACCGGAATCTTCTCCGGCAGGTTCTGACGCCGACGAGACGAATACAGCGCAAGCGAATGAAGCTGATCAGCAAGTGGTGCCAAAGAAGAAAGTGGTGCAGCGGCCTGTTTATTTTGTTAGTTCCCTTCTGCAGGGGGCTAGGTCAAGATATTCGGGGGTGCAGAATTTGCTTTTCGGCCTTCTTATGGCCTCAAGAAAGCTGCGCCACTACTTCCAAGCACACGAGATTACCGTCGTCACTCGCTTTCCGTTGCAACGCATCTTGAGAAATCCAGAGGCGACCGGCAGGATAGTGGAGTGGGCGTTGGAATTGTCAAGCTTTGCACTCAAGTTTGAAAGCACTTCAACTATCCAGAGCAGAGCCTTGGCAGAGTTCATTGCTGAATGGACACCAACACAGGACGATGAGATTCAAGAAACGGCTCTCCCCGGCAAGGAAACAGCAAAAGAATGGATTATGTACTTTGATGATGCCTTCTCGCTACAAGGCGCCAGTGCCGGAGTGCTGCTTATCGCACCCACCGGGGAGCACCTCAAGTACGTGGTCCAAATGCACTTCCCCAAGGAGCAAGCTACGAACAACACTGCTGAGTACGAAGGACTCCTTGCCGGTCTCAGGATCGCGGTAGACCTTGGAATCAAAAAATTGATCATCCGCGGCGACTCGCAGCTTGTTGTAAAGCAAGTGAACAAAGACTATCAGAGCCCGTTGATGGAGGCGTATGTGGAAGAAGTGAGGAAATTGGAAGAACACTTTGACGGGTTGCAAACAGAGCACATCCCTCGTGCGGAAAACAGCGTTGCTGATGGCCTGTCCAAGTGTGCCGCTCAGAAGTTTCCCATGGAACCGGGGACTTTTGTGCTCCATTTGAATCGACCAACGGTCACCCCATCGACGCAGGCCAGCAAGAGAAGGAAGTTAAGTACCGGCAAATACTTTTCGGCAGAGCTCCCGGAAGCCACCGGCAATGATATTGCCGGGAACAACGACAAGGCTGTCGGTGAGCAGCCGCTGAGCGTAGAACCTCAGGTTCTTGCCGAAGCAAGCGCTCCCGTAACCGAAGAGATGCCTTTAGTCCTTGTCATCGAGCCGCAGGCTCCGACGTGGGCACAACAGATAGTTAGTTTCCTTCAAACAGGAGAGCTTCCCGATGAGCAAGGAGAAGCGGAGAAAGTAGCCCGTCAGTCAAGTATGTATCAGTTTGTGGATAACATCCTGTACAGGAAACGACCAAACGGTGTGAAATTGAAGTGTATCTGCCGGGAAGACGGACTAGAGTTGTTGGCGGAGATACATGGAGGCATATGTGGCTCTCACATAGGATCAAGAGCACTCGCCGGCAAAGCTTTCCGGCAAGGCTTCTATTGGCCCACTACCCTCCAGGATGCAACTGCGCTAGTAACCAGATGTGAAGCATGCCAGTTCCATTCAAAGAATATACATCAACCAGCCCAAGCTCTCCAAACGATCCCTCTCTCCTGGCCCTTTTCGGTCTGGGGGCTCGATATGTTGGGCCCCTTCCCCCGTGCTGCCGGGGGCATTGAGTTCTTGTACGTCGCCATCGACAAGACAAAGTGGCCTGAAGTGGAGCCAGTGAGAAAGGTGACAGCGCAATCAGCCGTCAAGTTCTTTAAAGGATTAGTTTGCCGTTTCGGGGTTCCTAACAGGATCATCACTAACAACGGCACACAATTCACGAGCCGCACCTTCATGCAATATATCCAAGACCTTGGCAGCAAAATCTGTTTTGCGTCCGTCGCTCACCCGAGAAGCAACGGCCAAGTGGAAAGGATGAATGTTGAAGTGCCGCGTGGTCTCAAGACAAGAACTTTTGACAAGCTGCGCAAGTGCGGAAAGCGTTGGGTTGATGTGTTGCCGGCGGTTCTTTGGTCACTCAGGATGACACCAAATCGAGCTACCGGCCAGACACCCTTCTCCCTAATCTATGGTGCAGAAGCGGTGCTCCCCACGGAACTCATATACGGGTCACCTCGAGTGCTCGCTTACGATGAAGCTGAGCAAGAGCAGCTGCGGCAAGACAACGCGTTGTTCCTTGAGGAAGATCGTCTTCGGGCGGCTGTGCGAGCTGCACGCTACCAGCAAGCCTTGCGCCGCTACCATAGCCGCAAAGTGCACGCCCGAAGCCTTGAGGAAGGCGACCTTGTTCTTCGGTGCGCTCAGTCTGCTAGAGGATCAAACAAGTTGACGCCAAAGTGGGAAGGCCCTTACCGGGTAGTACGAGTCACCAGGCCTGGCGCAGTCCGGCTGGAGACCGAAGATGGCACCCCAGCGCAAAACTCATGAAATATCGAGCATCTTCGCAAGTTCTACCCGTGAGGCGCAGTTGTCGGGACATCTCCCGGCAACCTCTTTTGTACAAGCCTTGTCGGCAAGACATGTAACCCTTTGTACAAAGCCAGGCGCAGACCCTGTGCATAATAAAGCTAAGTGTTTCGCAACTCCTCGTACATATTCATTTACGTGTCCATGCATGTGATGTTGTGATTTACACTTTAGTTTGTATGAAATGGCTAGCGGACCGTCAAGGTTCCTCAACCGCTCTTTTCTCTTCTTTCTTTTTCTTAAAAGGAGAAGAAGGATCCCTCGCGCACAAGTTTCCCAGGGGGAGTGGAGATGGGTACCATTTTTAATGACGTTCAAGTGATCATTTCACGCAGCAAGAGAAACGACGTAGGGAAAAGCTAAGTTGCAAAACTTTGAATTTTTTTCCTTAATTACATTCGCATTCTCCCTTGAACGATTTTGCACTTTGTATGAGAAACCTGCACGCGAAGGAACCTTGTCGCAATCATTCGCGCTCTTATCTTGTTTCGAGTCCGCTCGACAATTTAAGTAGCTGCAGTGAAAATGGCTAAGGAAAACTTGCCGGCCTCGGTACTTCCGGTAGGCTGCTAAGGACCCGTTCCTCAAAGCGCTCGCGGCAAGTACACACTCCGGCAAGCTTGCTGGCGGCGGTGTTTCCAGCAGGCTGCTAAAGACCCGTTCCTCAAAGCGCTCGCGGCAAGCGTGCGCGCCGGCAAGATTCCGAACAGCGTAGGGATACAATCGTTCAAAGGCAAAATAAATCAAGGGGGACGGTGCGCATACATTCAAGCAACACAAGTTATATCACACCGACAACAGGGGGAAGGAAGGAGAAGAAGATGGAGATGGCGGCTGCGGAAAGGATGGGATGGAAGAAGTGGATGAGCGTCGCATCCCCGCGGCCCTCCTCTTTATAGGAAGAGCACGGGGGCTGGCTCTTCACCGTCTTCAGGCGGCCGCCCAGCCTCCCCAATCCTGCGCTCTGCACTCACGGACGGACGCATTACTCCAGCGACCGTCCAAGTTCGCCAATCCCGCGTTCTGCGCTCATTACCAGGCGCACCACTCCAACGACCGCCCTTCTCCACCAATCTACTGCCCTGCATGCATGCAGACGCGCGTGGTAGAGGAGCACAGAAAAAGGAGAAATAAAGGCAGAAGGGGCAGTTATCTCTTTCCACGCGTGGCTAAACGCCCGTCGATTCAAACCAACGGCAGTTTCCCGCCGCGTGTCTGTGCATTGTTTGGGCCTAGCCCAACGACGCTTCGGACGCGCGTATGGCCCAGGCCCGGGGGCTCCTGTCGGTGTATAAAACATGGGCATTTTATACCCTGACTTATGCACAGACAGTAGCAGCCTCCTTGCCGGCCAAGGCCTTGCCGGGAACTGCCAAGACCAAGATTCAGAGTCCAGCCAAAGAAGCTACTAGAAAGAAGCTCAAGGCACGACACTCAACTAGTACCAAAGATGAAGACGTTCCTTGCCGGCAAGGCTAAACCGGCAAGGTGAGGACCCGGCAAGCTTATACCAGCCCTCCGGCGCTCCACCTCACTGCACAGGTGTTCGCTGACAAGTGAGGTGTCGACCGCGCAGGCTGGTTGGTGAGACTCGTCGGACACGTGTCGGCACGCTGGGACAAGATTTGCTTCTAAAGACACCCGTCCAGGAGGCGTGTCAGGATAATACGAGGTAGCTGGGCAAGCGGTGCAGAAACCTTGCCGGGACTACCTCTCCGCATGACACCTAACGGCGCATTTAATGCCTTTGTCCTAAACTGGCAGAGTTAGGTATGATAGCACTGTTTGCTATCTAGTCACGATGTAATTACTGTTTTGCCACTGTGGTAACCCCTTAAGCTATAAAAGGAGGGCCAAGGCAAAAATTTAGAGGATTCGGACCCCTTTTCAAACACAAGCACCTCTCTTGTAGCTGCTCTCTCCACGCCTTGCCGGGGAGAAGCGCTCCTTGTACTATGCTTCCGTACCACTAATACACCAAAGGCAGGAGTAGGGTTTTATGCTTCTCAGCGGCCCGAACCTGGGTAAAATCCCTCGCGTCCCATTGTTCATGCTCTTTGTGCACGTCGATCTTCCCTGCCGAACCACAAGGGGCTGCATGGCCCCATAGATGGTCGTAACCCCGACACCCATCGACCAGTCAAACACCTTCCCGCAAATAATGAATAATAGCGCAGAACAGGAAATTGTAAACTAGCAACCCTAGCCTCAGAAACTCCCCTCGACTCCCCCACGGTAACCTCAGGGATGAACTCTGAGACATCCCTGGGATGTGGCTCTAGTGGGCTGCCCGCATTGGGAAGTTTGCATACCTCGCAAATATCCTCAAGTGTCATCTCTTGGGGAACATCATATAAATTAAATGACACTGTGGGTGTATCTCTCCTAGCATGAAAATGAGAGCTTTGCACGAAAGTATTAGTGAGGATAAGATACTGGTCACACTTATCTTCGAGGAACGGGATAATGCCAGCATTGTTTGCCATATGATAGAAATCGTCGAAAATCCCCGCATCCTTCAAGAACATATTGCATGGCCATTCGCACGGCCGCACCTCGGCCGCATGAGGAAGATGATACTTGGGCTTAGGAGCCTCCTTGGGGTTCCGGCTCGAAGAACCTCTCAACCTCCACTTGAGAATTTTCTTTTTCTAAAAATTTCTGAAATTTTTAGTGACTCAAAATAAAAGTGAACCAGACCCAACAAAATTGATAGCAACTACTCCTACAAGTATCTAGAGGCTATATCATGCATTAAAACTACTTTGGACCATACAAATTCAACATGCAAGCTCATAAACATGGTCACCACAGCAGCAAAAATTTGCAAAGTATAAAGCACTAGAGCAAAAACTAATTGGAGCATTGGAGGAGTCACATACCAAGGAGTAATTCATCAAAACAGTTTTGGAAACGGAGTTCCGAGCAAGGAGATCGAAAATCACAGCAAAATGAGCAAGAACACGGGCTTGGGAGCAAGTTTGATTTTTTCTGGAGGAAGAAGAAGGAGATGGGTGGCTGGCATAAGTGAGTGGGTCCCTGTGGGACCCACAAGCCTGCTGGGCGCGCCCAGGGGGTTGAGCGTGCCCTGTGGGCTTGTGGCTCACAGGTGCACCCCCCCCTGGGGTGTGTTTAGTGCCAAAAATTCTTAAATATTCTGGAAAAAATCATACTAAATTTTCAAGGTATTCTGAGAACTTTTATTTTTGGGCCATTTTTTATTGCACGGAAAATTCAGAAAACAGGATAATCATGGCATTTTATTTTATTCTACTAAAAATAACAGAGAGCAAAAGGTGGGTACAGAAAGTTGTGCTTACTAAATTCATCGACCACATGCACCTCAAAAAGAATCCATTAATAAGGTTGCTCAAGTCTTATTAACAAACTATTTCCAAATGGCATGAAACCGAAGAATTTTCGTATAACACTAAGTTACCTTAATGGGGATATGCATCTCCCCAACAATAAGAATTTCATATTTCTTTTTAACAGTGGGAAGAGGAAATTTGAAACCTCCAATAGTAATTGTCGAAACTTTTTCAATACAATTGATACCATTCACCAAACTTTGTTTCTTTGGGAAATAAACCGTATGCTCATTACCATTGACATGAAAAGTAACCTTGCTTTTGTTGCAATCAATAACAGCCCCTACAATATTCAAAAAGGGTCTACCAAGGATAATCGACAGGTTGTCGTCCTCGGCCATATCAAGTATAACAAAGTCTGTCAAGATAGTAACATTTGCAACTATAACGGGAACATCCTCGCAAATTCCAATAGGTATAGAAGTTGATTTATCAGCCATTTGCAAAGATATTTCAGTAGGTGTGAGCTTATTCAAATCAAGTCTTCTATATAAAGAGAAAGGCATAACACTAACACCGACTCCCAAATCACATAAAGCAGTTTTGACATAACTTCTTTTAATGGAGCATGGTATAGTTGGTATTACTGGATCTCCTAACTTCTTAGGTACTCCACCCTTAAAAGAATAATTTGCAATCATGGTGGAAATTTCAGCTTCAGGTATCTTTCTTTTATTAGTGACAATATCTTTCATGTATTTAGCATAGGGAGACATTTTCAACATATCAATCAAGCGAGTACGCAAAAAGACAGGTCTAAGCATTTCAACCTTATTTTTAGATGGTTTAGTAGGGAAAGGCATAGGTTTTTGAACCCATGGTTCTCTCTCCTTTCCATGTTTTCTAGCAACAAAGTCTCTTTTATCATATCTTTTATTCTTAGGATGTGGTTTATCCAGATCAAAAGCAGGTTCTATTTCTACATCATCATCCGGTTGAGCATCAGCATGAACATCATCATTATCATTATCATTATCCTTGTCATTATCATTATCACTAGGTGTATGTTCATTACCAGATTGTGTCTCAGCATCAGAAATAGACCCATCATTATGATTCTCAGGAGGTTTTTCTATCTCAGGTTCACTAGAAGCAGGCAAAGTTTTATCATTTTTCTTTTTCTGTTTCTTCTTAGATGGACTAGCTGCATCAATATTATTTCTTTGAGAATCTTGTTCAATTCTTTTAGGATGACCTTCAGGATATAGAGGATCCTGAGTCATTCTACCTCCTCTAGTAACAACTCTAACATCATGATTATTCTTTTTACTATTCATCTCATCAAGCAAATCATTTTGTGACTTAGCAATTTGTTCTAACTGAGTCTGGACCATAGAAGCATGTTTACTCAAGCATTTAACATCATTAGCAGTTTTAAACATCAAATCACTCAAGCGTTCAATCATGACAGCATTCCATTTTAGTTGATTGCTAACATACATATTAAAATGCTCCTGTTTAATGATGTAATTATCAAATTCATACAGGCATTGACTAGCAGATTTATTATACGGAATATCACCTTCGTCAAATCTAGTGAGAGAGTTTACCTCCACTACCTGTGTCGGGATGTCGAGCCCATGTATTTCTTCAATAGGTGGTAAATTCTTAACATCTTCAGCTTTAATACCTTTTTCCTTCATAGATTTCTAAGCTTCTTGCATATCTTCTGGACTGAGGAATAGAATACCTCTCTTCTTCGGAATTGGCTTAGGTGGTGGTTCAGGAAGTGTCCAATCATCGGCATTTCTCAATATATTATTCAATAGTACTTCAGCATGTCAACAGTTCGTTCCCTGAAAACACAACCAGCACAACTATCTAGGTAGTCCCTAGAAGCATCGGTTAGTCCATTATAAAAGATATCAATTATTTCATTTTTCTTAAGAGGATGATCAGGCAAAGCATTAAGTAATCGGAGAAGCCTCCCCCAAGCTTGAGGGAGATTCTCTTCTTCAATTTGCACAAAGTTAAATATTTCTTGTAAGGCAGCTTGTTTCTTATGAGCATGAAAATATTTTTCAGAGAAGTAATATATCATATCCTGGGGACTACGCACACAACCAGGAGCAAGAGTATTAAACCATTTCTTAGCATCACCCTTTAATGAGAAAGGAAACAGCTTAAGAATATAGTAATAACGAATTTTTTCCTCATGAGCAAATAGGGTGGCAATATCATTCAACTTAGTAAGATGTGCCACAACAGTTTCAGTTTCATAACCATGAAAAGGATCAGATTCAACCAAAGTAATTAACTCAGGATCGACAGAGAATTCATAATCCTTATCGGTGACAAATATGGGAGAGGTAGCAAACTTATGATCATATTTCATTCCCTCCCTCATAGATTTTTCTTTCAACTCAGCAAGCAATTTTCTAACCTCATCTCTATCATTACAAGCAAGAATTGCCCTAGCTGTCTCCCTATCAAAAACATAACCCTTTGATGTTTCAGGCATTTCAACTCTAGTAGGAGAGCTAGGCATAATAGGTGAATCATAATTTTCAAGAGTTTCAACATTTTCAGTTTCTTTAGCTTTAGCAATTTGTTCATCAAGAAATTCACCAAGTGGCACAGTATTATCAAGCATAGTACTAGCATCATCATAAGTATCATTCATAGCAGAAGTAGTATCATCAATAACTTGCGACATATCAGAATGAATAACAGGTGGCGGTGTCGCAAGCTTACTCAAAACAGAAGGTGAATCAAGTGCAGAATGTGATGGCAGTTCCTTACCTCCTCTAGTCATAGAGGGAACGATCTTAGTCTTAGCGTCTTTCAGATTCTTCATAGCGATCAACAGATATAAATCCCAAGTGACTCAACAAATAGAGCTATGCTCCCCGGCCGACAACGGCGCCAGAAAAAGGTCTTGATAACCCACAAGTATAGGGGATCGCAACAGTTTTCGCGGGTAGTATTTCACCCAGATTTATTGATACGACACAAGGGGAGCCAAAGAATATTTGCGAGTATTAGCAGTTGAGTTGTCAATTCAACCACACCTGAAGAACTAAATATCTGCAGCAAAGTGTTTAGTAGCACAGTAGTATGGTAGTTCCAATAGCAGTAGTCACAGTAACAATAGTAACCAAGGCAATAACAGTAGCAGTTTTGTAGTGATTGTAACAGCAGCAACAACGAAAGTAACTTAGCAAAGATCAATTTGCGAAAAGCGTAGGCATTGGATCGGTGATGGATAATTATATCGGATGACATTCATCATGTAACAGTCACACCTAGGGCGATACACAATAGCTCCAATTCATCAATGTAATGTAGGCATGTATCCCGTATATAGTCATACGTGCTTATAGTAAGAACTTGCATGACATCTTTTGTCCTACCCTCCCGTGGCAGCGGGGTCCTTAAGGAAACTAAGGGATATTAAGGCCTCCTTTTAATAGAGAACCGGAACAAAGCATTAGCACATAGTGAATACATGAACTCCTCAAACTACGGCAATCAACGGAAAGAATCCCAATTATTGCCACCTTGGGGTATGCGGATCATGACACAAAACAGGTGCATATAACTTGCAAGATAGGATCAAGAACTCAAATATATTCATGAAAACATAGAGGGTTCAGATCTGAAATCATGGCACTCGGGCCCTAGTGACAAGCATTAAGCATAGCAAAGTGATAGCAACATCAATCTCAGAACATAGTGGATACTAGGGATCAAAGCCCTAACAAATTGACTCGATTACATGATAAATCTCATTCAACCCATCACCGTCTAGCAAGCCTACGAAGAAATTACTCACGCACGGCGGTGAGCATCATGAAATTGGCGATGGAGGATGGTTGATGATGACGACGGCATTGAAACCCCCTCTCCGGAGCCCCGAACGGACTCCAGATCGGCCCTCCTGATGAAGAACATGAGGTGGCGGTGGCTCCGTATCGTAAAACTAGACGATTCTTTCTCTCTGATTTTTTTCTCCATGAATAGGTACTTATAGCGTTGTAGTTAGGGCAAACGGAGTTGCCAGGGGCCCACAAGCCTGCCAGGCATGCCCCCCAGGCTTGTGGCGCCTGGTGCTCCCCCCCCTCTAGTGGATCTTTGCGTCAGTATTTTTTATATATTCTGAAATAATTCTCCGTAAATTTTCAGGTCCATCTGAGAACTTTTATTTCTGCACAAAAACAACACCATGGCAATTCTGCTGAAAATAGTGTCAGTCCGGGTTAGTTCCATTCAAATCATGCAAATTAGAGTCCAAAACTAGAGCAAAAGTGTTTGGAAAAGTAGATATGTTTGGGACGTATCACCGGGTAAATGCGGTTGGTCGACGCGTATTCTGCGAGGCACTCCCAGACGCTATGTCGCCCACGGACCAGAAAGGACCTCCCCTCCTCTCGATGACAGCGTCAGCCCACCACCCCCAACCACTGACCATAAAGGCCCACCAGGAGTCGGACCCACCCAGCGGAAGACCCGGTCAAAATTGATTGTCCAGATCAAAATCAACTACCTCAATTGATTCTCAGCCCTTTAAAACTAGGGAGCTTAGTGTTATAGAGGATACACTAAATGTCAGGTAAATGCTATAAAACGCTTAAATATAGCAAATGAGTCCTAAAATGCGCAAAAAATTCAAACCTAGCGACTGATAGTGTTTGCGCATCGTGTAAATAGTTCCGAGGCGAAACAATGAAGTCATCGTCAATTCGAGTTCAAATTGCCATGTATCCTTTTGGAAATTATGATTCTTCTTGTGAGATGCTCTCGTTTCCAAGGAGTTATCGTTACAACTTGTGCCAGAATTTACCAATTTTTTACCATAGCATCCTGAGGTCATATCATGACACCATGCTAGGTTTCATGTTTTCAGGCATGTTTTTCATTTTTTAGAGTTAAAATACCAATAAACGACACGTTTGTGGTTGACTCTTGCCACAGATATCCTTGAAAATTCTCTTCATTTCTTGAAAAGGCATGAAAATTTACTCAATACCACAAACATGATTTTTCAAACCATTTTTGTGCACTTTTTCATGTATCGATGGTTCAAATTTGTATTATATGCATTAAACGCCTAGAAAATGCACATAATAGCCTAAATATAGTAAATGAGCCAGAAAAAGTGCCAAATTTGAACACAGTGCATTTTAGAGTGTATATTGATCGTAGAAAAAAACTCAAGGACAAACGACGAAGGAAATGTGGATTCTCCTTCAAATATGGTGATTTCCCTGTCGAAACCACGGAACTTTCTCGATGATGGTTCGATTTATGAGCAGCGTGTATAACGACATTAGCCAAACCTTCTCAAATATCTACCACAACATGCTGAGGTCATACCATGACCCATGCTAGGTATCATGTTTTTCAGACATGTTTGTCATTTTCTAGAATTAAAAAACCAACAAATGACATGTTTGTGGTCGACTTTTGCCACACATATACTTGAAATTTCTCTTCATTTCTTGTAGAATGCATGAAAATTTACTCAGTGCCACAAATATGTTTTTTCAAACCAATTGTTTGCACTTTTTTATGTACCGATGGTTTGAATTTGAATTATGTGCACTAAATGCCTAGAAAATACACCTAATAGCCTAAATATAGTAAATCAACCCGGAAAAGTGCCAAATTTGAACACGGTGTATTCTAGGGTGTATGTTGAGTGTACAAAAAAATTCAGGGCCAAATGGTGAAGGAAATTTGGATACACCTTCAGTCTTGGTAACAGTAATCACACACGGTTTGTGTTTACAAATCGTTGCCTCCGGAGCGCATTATTTTGGCACAGAAAACCCTCACACACACATCAAAAAAAAGAAACCCCCCTTCGTCCTCACTCCTCTGCAAATCTGCATCTCACCGCCTATCGCCGCGGCCACCCCTTAGCTTGACAACTGTCGTTGGCCGCCAAACACCACAACATTTCGCCTCTACCGCTTGCCGCCGCCTATCTGCACCGACTTGCGTGCCGACGTCGTTGCACGTTCTCGATCTAGGTCTGCCTAACTCTTTGAGATCGACGACGCCTCTCGCAGCCGGCTGCCGCCAATAAACGCCACCGCATTTTCTTCCCCTCATCGACGCCTATCGGCACCGACTTTCTCGATGCTGCTCGATTGGGGTTTTCTGTGGAATTGTGTTTTTGTGCAGGATTTTCTGCAGGATTGGGTCAGGAGTTTTTCTCATGGAGAACTAGGTAATTAATTTACTGAAATATTTGCTCATGTCTTATCGCAGTCCGTCTGTCCCTGTTAATCACCCGGCGGAAACCGCCGTAGATTCATTTTTTTTCTAGCTGATTCGAGGGTTTTCATTCATAGTGTCCACAGTGCAAGCACACATCAGGCCAGTGTGGTCGCGGCCAGACTGAGAAGTTCTATCTCACCATACCAGATGACTTCAGGGAGCGCACGGTATGTTCAATCTCACCCTACCACGGTTGGCATGGCCTAATTTTATGAACATATACTATATATTGCTAAATTTGGATAAAAGGTGCCACATGCTGCATAGATGTCAAAGAGGATTTTTTTTCTATATTAGGCAAATTATTGTTGTACTGTTCTTTCAATTACTCTCATACTTGCATGACATCTTGGTTACATTATCTGTTTAATTATATATTTTTGTACTTTGCTTTCAGATATTGTTCTGTTCTCTTAATTACTCCCATATTTTTGAATGATGCTCTGTTCTTTCAATATATGTAACGATCTTATCATTTCCTGCAGTACACCCCTAGCTTTGCAAGAACACGTGTACAAGGAAATCTTGGCATTTACTTAGTTGAAGACACCAGGGATGTCATATTGACCACACACCATGGATTTACAATCGCAGTTTCCGTAAAAATTGATAAATATGGTCACTCCTATTTTGACGCGGGCCTTTGGAGAGAATTTTCTAAGTTTTATATACTGAAAGCGGGCAATAAAATTCTAGTGCATACACCAGAGCATGTTCCTATCATGGATGTTTTCTTCCCCAACGTCATCATCCAACCACGGTCTGATCGAGGTTAGTGTTGTTTCAACTTTCCGCATGTTGACATATTACTTAGCAGAATTAAAGTAATTGTTCTGACTAACTGATCACTATTTAAGCAACAAATTGGGATTTCATTTTCTTCTTTGTTCCTAGCCAGTAACAACTTATAATTACCAATTTATGTCCACTATTCTTCTGCCCTGTTCTGAATAAATAACCACTATCCACCTTTTAAGCAGACTATATTTGAAGCATATTTAACGATCTGTATGTTACTCGGCATACCAAGTTTCACTGGAAAGACTTGGAGCATGTCAAAAAAATTGTTGATAATCTAACAATCCTAACACATCATTTCAATGCTGGATTTGGGTTGGGAATAAATCTCCCACTGGTGCACACATTGAACAAGACCAATTGTGTCAACAAAATGCTAGTACAAAGTCTTATTTTCATGTTGTTGTTCATAAACTATATATAGCTTCAACGATATGTTACAATTGGTTTTTATTCTTAATTGCAATAGAAATTGCCCGCTGCAGCTGTTCCTGAATTGTTTTCCCAGCATGGTCCAATCACACTTGTGCCTGCTGAGAACGCCAAAGTGATTGGAAGGTACTGCATTTCCCGCACAAATGGAGCAATTCACATTAATAGGTTCTTGGTTGTCCTGGCAATGCATCCAAAATTTAAAATTGGAGACACTGTTATACTCATGCTCTACGAAGGCACTGAAGGGATCTTCCTTTTCATTAACGAGATGACGTGATCAAGTTGCTTTCAGCGGATAGCTGTGGTTGTTGGCCCTCTGCTTCATAAAATGCGTTGGTTGTTACTATCTTAAGTATGTAGATATGGTTGTCAACGTTGTTAAGTTCGGAATTGTTAAGTACTGTGTTACCTAGATCCGCCTTTTGTGGAATAGTGTCAATTAACCAACCACTATATGTCACTCAAATGTTGTTTGTTAAGCTATTAAATTTTTATGGAAAGTATTAGTATCGCACACAGGTCATTCAGTTTACGCATGTGTCCGGTAGAGAAGAGGATGTCCATGTTTTCCAAATGGCGATCAGCACCGATGTCCAGAAGGCATTTGCATATTAATTGTCCATATACCAAAATGAGATGATATATAGATAGGCCAACCCATACAATTGGCATAGTTGGCATGCGTGAACAAATCATTAGAGCATATATATGCTCAAATTGGTCCGGTGCCTAGTTTGAGGAGTAATTTACAAACCATTGGCTCGCTAATTTACATCAATATATACGAACCGCACAAAAGAGCTACTACCCCTAACGTCGACCCAGCACGCACAACTGCCATCATCGATCGTGTCGATCCTGGGCTCAGGAGGAGTAGTCAAGGAGGTCACCAAGTCCATGACCTCCACCTTGATCGATCGCAGCCAGGGCAGCCTCGACATCGGCGCTCGCCGGTGCTGCCTCGGGCGCAGCTCTCACCAGGACTGCCGCGACCGCCGGGTCAGTGTACGTCGTCCCGGCGGCCGACGAGATGGTGGCTGTCGCCACAGCTGCCAGGCCTGCCCCGGCGTCCGGTGCTGCGTCCTCCGGGGGGGTAGATTGCGGTGCAGAGCTTGAGGTGAGTAGCGGTGACCCATGAGCGCGCATACATGTACACCCAGCGAAGCAAGATGGCCACAAGAAAAAGCGCGACCGTGCCCCCAAAAATGGCGCCGACCATCTGTGTCTCCGCCACCAGCTCGAAGCTGCCTGCCGGAGTCAGAACCGGACGCATCGTGCTCATGCTTCCTACTGTTATGTTGTGATCTAAATTCAAGTATAAAGATAAAGACTAACTTCTGACGAGTGAGCGGAGCGAGGCCCATTGCCTAGCCCCAGTTAGGGATGCCTGGGGGTGCGGGGGGGGGGGGGGGGGGGGGGGGGGCGAAGCCCCCCGCTGTACGGATCAGTATTGACCTAGGTCACCTGTGTTATATATATCTTTTGTAAGCAGCCACACGGGATAAGTTGATAAGTTGTAAATCCCCGGCGTTTGTAATCTCCCCCGATATAGTGAAGATTTGCTGGTTGGCGCCCGTGGTTTTTTCTCCTTCGTGTTGAAGGGTTTTCCACGTTAAATCCTTGTGTCCTTGTGTTTGATTTCGTTCTTTATCGTGTTTGATTGCGTGTCGTATGTCTAACACCTCAAGAAAACCAAACACCGTGAGTCCGTGTGAGTGAAAGCGAGAGAGAGAGAGAGACCGTGTAGAGGAAAAAAACCAAACACTGTGAGTCCGTGTGAGTGAAAGCGAGAGAGAGAGAGAGAGACCGTGTAGAGGAAAAAAACCAAACACCGTGAGTCCGTGTGAGTGAAGCGAGAGCGAGAGCGAGAGAGAGAGACCGTGTAGAGGAAAGAAACCAAACACCGTGAGTCCGTGTGAGTGAAAGCGAGAGAGAGAGAGAGAGACCGTGTAGAGGAAAAGAGAGAGTAGTGTGAGTGTGTAGCGGTGCAAGTGCATCGCCCGACCCCGCCCTTTATATACATGCATGGGCTCCTCTTGAAGAAGAGGTAGAAATCAGTAAAACTGGTGTACAGCAAAGATCGTGGCGTGGCTAAGGGCCTCATGGAGTGCCTGGGTGTTCATTGTCTCATTGGATTTAAAGAGAGAAATACTAGACGTGATCACGTGTATACATGTTTTGTCCGGGGGAGACTTGTGTGAGATCTCACATTAGGTGAGATCTATAAGATCGATTTTTTGAAAAATAAATACATGTTCAAACATTCTTAAAAAAATTGTAGACACACATCAATATTTGATGTACAACCTCAAAAAGTTTCAGCTCGTAATTCAACTCACATTAATAGGAACAAAAAAGACAAATTTGAATGTGAATAGTGTCACATTCAATTTTGTCTTTTCTGAATCTCCAAATGTACATCGAGTTTTGAGCTGAATTTTTTTTGGAGTTGTAGACATACCCCACATGGATGTTGTCAAATAATTTCAGATTTTTTTGAAATGTCTAAATATGATTTTTTTGGATTGATCTCACGATCTCACCTAAATGTGAGATCTCATACAAGTCTCCCCCTGTTTTGTCCATCGTGGCAGTATGTAGCTGGCAAAGTAGGACTAGAATGGCCAACATCGAAGAGCGCAGACACGATGTACTCCCAGCTTGAGAAACGTTCATATATTATGGGACGGAGGAAGTAGTTGCCATTGGCATACGTCGACAGGGCTGAGGCATACATGGGAGGAGCCACAACACAGCAGTGTCTGTCACTTGAAGTTTTTTACCTGCAACAGTTTCATGCCTCAACCAGCCGTTTAGCTTGGAGCTCTGGGTTTCTTGGAACTGCTCTTAGATTCATTCTTCAGTAATCATATGATAGTTTTTCTCGTAGAGATACTGGCTCAACTTTTTCTGAAGTCGATTAGATGTATATGTGTGCACGTAGACATGCATGTTAATCCCTGCCCGTAGCTGAAACTTGAAATTTGTTTCTACATACACTACAGGATCATGCTAACATCTTAATTTCAAATACGGGACATGTGTGCTGCCGTTTCCGAAAAATTACACGTGCTTCAACTTGAAATTAATAAAACTGTCTAAGCATGCTGCCAAATCATGTTAAAATTATGCCCATTTGTCATATATGCAACATGTATGCGGTGGTATATGAACAAACTACACACACGAATAATCAAGTATAAACTCTTGGTTGGCGACACCGTCAGAGAGGATGGGCTAGGAGGAAATAAGGAGACCGGAACCAAGCAACAACCAAAAGAAGGCTTACCGATGATGCTCCTATGTAATATCAGCCAAGTGTTGGGTTATGCAATTTCAAAGAAGATTCCATAGATAATAATAGGAACACTTGTGAGGACAGGCACGTTCAGTGCTTACCAAATAAGAAAACAGAAATGTGGGGCAGAGGAAATGTGAGTGGAATAGAGAATCTTACATATTTTTAAGTAGAGGTAATATCACTCGAAGTCATAAAACTTGCATCGTAAGTTCAGTTTGGTGATACAACTTCAAAAATACGGTTTTGTGATCATCTAACTTGACTCAAGCGTGCATATACAGTCATAGTACGCGCATGCGAGTGTATCCGTATGTATAGACCCACCTGTCAGCGAGTGATGGAGCCGGGCATGACATATTTTTTATAAAAACACCCTCATATTTTTTTATTTACAACGAAGTCTACTACTGCGACACATTTATGCGAAAATTAACAACAAAAAGAGGGGTCCCTGGGACTCAAACCCAGGGCGATCTATTCTAACATGGAACGCTCCAGCCGCTCAAACCTTCAACTCTTTGTGTCTAATATTGATAACGATCTTATATGTACCCAAAGGTGACGCATGTGGAGCTTAGGCTGTGTTTGGTTCGGCTTCGAAAGCCAACTTCTGCTTTGCAAAAGCAGAATCTGAACCAAAGGGCCGGCAGATCACAGCAGATTCTGAAAAGTTGCAGCTTCGCGGTAGTGTAGTTTTCGCAGCAACTCGCAACAGCTCGACCCCAACTTCTCAGCTGTGAGAACCAGATTCTGGATAAAAATTACCCACGCTGCCACTCCCAAGTCGTACCGGTTCATTTCTTTTTTCCCTTCACCCTCGACCGAACAGCACCGGCGGCCTCCTGCTTCCTTCTCCCGACGCACGGGCTAGGGTTCCTAGCGCTGCCGCCACTCCAGCCTGCCCTTCGCCTCGGCACCGGTCATCTGGTCGGACCCTCTAGCAGGCCCCAGCTCCGGTCGCCCGCCCTCAAGCAGTCCCCTAGCTCCGGCATCCCTCCTGCGCCCAGCATCCCGGAGACCCTGACGCGGCCGTCGGCGCCGAGCTCTGACCCAGCCAGCTGCGTTCGTACTCTGCTTGGCGTGCGAGCAGTCCTTGTGTGCATCCGTGTCCGGCTCCGGCCAGCTGCGTGCGTGCTCTACTCCAGCTGGTTGTGCTTGTTGTGTGCTAATTTCAAAGATAAATTTGGTAATTTCAGAGATAGATCGAGCACTGTCTCGCAAATTAGTACGTACGGTAATTTCAGAGAGATGCTAATTTCAGAGATAGGACAATGGCGAGTACAGTAGTATGTATATGTCCACTGGTGATGTGACGCCCCCGACTTAATCGTGTACTAATCATACACGCAAATGCACATGATCAAGCCTAGGGACTCACTTGAAGATATCACAACACAACTCTAGACACAAATAAAATAATACAAGCTTATTATTACAAGCCAGGGGCCTCGAGGGCTCGAATACATAAGCTCGCGATCAAGCGTCAGTGGAAACAACATAATATCTGAGTACAGACATAAAAGGGAAACAAGGATGCCTTAAGAAGGCGAAAACAAACAACGGTTTTGATCGAAAGAGGCAAGGCCTCCTGCCTGGGAGCCTCTGAATCTACTCCTGGTCGTCGGCGGTCTTCACGTAGTAGTAGGCTCCTCCAGAAGTGTAGTAGCAGTCGTCGGCGGTAGCAGCTGGCTCCTGGGATCCGTCATCTGATCGCAGCAATCGGGTATGGGGGAAAAGAGTAGCAAAGCAACCGTGAGTACTCATCCAAAGTACTCGCAAGACTGACATCAGAACTATACTAAGTATGCATTGGTTTCAAAGGGAGGTTGTATCTGTGGACAAGACTGCAGAAATGCCAGAATAGAGGGGAAGGCCTAGCCTATCGAAGACTAGCATCTTCAGCGTCTTGCAGCGTTAGAAGAGTGCAGATTAGCATATTATAAAGTATCAAGCATGTGATAGCAAAGCCTAGGAATCCTTCCTCGACTCCCTGCGAGAAAGCGATCCCGGAGCTTCAATTAATTAACATGTATCCAGTTCAAGTAGTATTAGATCGGGATACAACACTGAGCGTCCTGTTACAGTGGACACGGCTATTTGAATAGATAACTTCCCTGCAGGGGTGCACTACTGTTACCCAACACGCTCGATTAACTCTGGCCGGACACACTTTCCTGGGTCATGCCCGGCCTCGGCTGATCGACACACCACAGCCCTACCTAGAGCTCAGCAGAGAGGTCCCCGCCGGTCTACATCCTAAGCGCTCAGGGGTCTTGGGCCATCGCCCTTAGCACTCCGGGTCGTTGCGTGCAGGGTGAAGGCAGGCACCACCCGTGTGCTGGATGGCGCCGGTCCGTCCCGGCCGCAATGCTGAACTGGACGTCTGATAGAGCTTTCAACTGATACATACGGTGTAGAGGGCCCCATTAAACCATTATCCCACGTGGCGGTAGTGCGTATATGGCCAGCGACCAACTCAGATCAATACCCAAATCCGTTAGTGACTTATTAGGAGCTCGCGGTGACGATCAGTACTCCTGTCGTCCCGTCTGGAGGAAGTGCAAGAAGGGCCAGGCCCATCCCTCTCTAGGGCGGTCTCTTCCTGCCCGGCTGCGCCTCGTAATTATCTCGCGGGTACCCTCATGGTCAACCCGACTTCACACCTCTCGCGGGTACCCCTCGGAGTCGACCCGACTTTACCTAGGGACTGTAGTAAAGTAGGGTATCCGTGTGTTCATCACATCAAAGGGGAATCTGAGGAATCACTCCCGATGGATTCCCACTCGATGTAATCCGTCAAGGAGAACCAGGAGGAATCACCCTCGGTGGTTCCCACTTGAGGGGTTGCTCGACAGAGTCATCATCGGGAAGGGGAGAGCGAGGAATCACCCTTGGCAATCACCACCGATGAGCTATACTACAGAGATATCATCGAGAGTGCGGTACGAGGTATCACCCTCGGCACTCGATAGTAGCCCTGCAGAGTCGTACAACTAAGGGGGGGGGGTGTGGTGATGTGTCGGTCTCAGCCTGTCGATCACATCGATCGGGGCATTAGTAACTAAGCGGGGCAACTAGAACAAGGGAGAGGGGCCACCAATGGATTTACATCCAACCTATACTAAGCATTTAGGATATCAGGTAAAGTAACAATAGCAGGTTACAAAAGCAGGCTATGCATCAGAATAGGAGCAATCATTTATAGTAGCAAAATCTAATGCAAGCATGAGGGAGAAAGAATGGGCGATATAGGAATGATCAAGGGGGTTTTGCTTGCCTGGAAGCTCTGCTAAAAAGGAAGCAAGGTCGTCGGTGACATAGTCGATCACAGGGGGAGCGTCGGTCTCGGGGTCTACCGGAGAGAAGAGGGGGAAGAAACAGTAAATATAAAGCACACAGATGTAACACAGATGCACGACATGACAACACGCAGTGCTAGGGTGACCTATCGCAGTACTACACGTTACCGACGAAGGGGGAAAACATCCGGGAATGTTTTCCCAGCGTTTGGCATTTCGGACAGAGGAAACAGAGGGGGACGGTTCCATGTTCAGCATGCTAGGGGCATGCGATAGATGAACGGAGTGCGTATTCGGAATCATCATATTTTTCTGATCATTTTTCATATATAAATTATTTTAATCCGAGTTACGGTTTATTTTATATGATTTTTCAAAGTTTTAATCATTTTCTGGAATTAACAGATTTAATTTAATTCGAAAATTATAGCTATTGCGTCAGCCTGACGTCATCATGACGTCAGCAGTCAACAGGGCTGTTGACTGGTCAAACAGGGCAGTGGGGCCCATGTGCCATTGTCACATTAAGCTAACTAACAGTTTAATTAGGTAATTAGGTTAATTAAGCAAAGTTAATTAAACTAATTAATTAAGCTAATTAATTAATTATTATTTATTTTACTTTCCATTTTCATTTTTTTTGATTTAAAGGGGGCCGGGCCCCACCTGGCAGTGGCTCTGGCTGCCACTGTAGCGGGTCAACGGCTAGCGCGCGTGGGCACGCAGCGGCGGGCGACGGCGAGCTGCGCACGGGCGCAGGCGAGGCGGCGGCTAGCGGCTGCGGCAGGGGCGGAGCGGCGAGCGGCGGCGTAGGGCAGCGGCAGCAGCGGCGAGCGGCGGCGCAGGGCAGCGGCAGCATCGGGGCTGCACGGGCGAGCGCGCGCGCGGGAGCGGAGGCGGGCGAGCGGGGCAGCGGCGAGGCCGGGGTGCGGCCAGCTCGGGCGGGGCGCGCGGCAGGGAGGCGGCGGGCGCGCGCGGACGGGCGCCGGGCGCGGCGAGCGAGCAGCGGGAGGCGGCGGGCGATCGGGCGCGGGGCGCGCGCGGGGAGGCGAACAGGGAGAGGGGGGTGTTGCTCACCCCCGTTGCAGGGGATCCGCCGGCGAGGCTCGACGGAGTCCGGCGAGGGAGAGGACGAGGAGGCGGCGACGACGGCGATGGGCGGCGGCAAGGCGGCGCCGAGGAAGAGAGGGGTTCGGGGGGGAGAAATGGGAGGGTTAGGGTTTCGAGGGTGGAAGGGGAGGCCATATAGGCCAGGCGCGCGGGGTGGGTCGGCTGGGCTGGCCGGCTGGGCCGTGGCCCAGTAGGGGGGGCTTTGTTTTATTTTTATTTTCTTTTCTATTTTCTCTTTTATTTCTGTTTTGCCTTTTTTTTCTTGCACTCTTTCAATTTTGTAAAACATAAGTCTTGCCCAAATAAATTCAGTTCAATTTCTAGCACTGCCACAAAAGGTTTGGAGTCCAGATCTTTTCATTAGGATTTTAATTAAATGAATATGGATTAAATATTTCTGTTTTGGCCTGTTTTAGGATGTTAGAGTCACTTAACTAATTCTATAAATGTTGATTTTGTTTTTATAATTACCTTGGGAATATTTGCAATATTATGAACATTTTTGTTTACGTGTTTGTGCAACTTTTATTTTTGACTTTATTTTAAATTTGAATCATTAGTTGGATTATTCTCTAAAAGCAATTTATTTAGGATGATCATGATGACATGGCAATTTAATTAGCTTAATGACAGGGTTAAGATCTGGGGATGTTACAGGTGAACTACATGCATCACACATTCTGGTGTGCATATATAGGTGCTAAATCATCTGGAAGGTTTCGATTGTTCTAATCAAATATGTATCAATACGGGTATTTCTCTTTAATATAATAATATTTATATATTTGTTAGAGAAAGGATTCGTATGATTCTGGCAAGAGTGTGATATCACATACATATATAGTGTATATAGCTAGCTAGGTCATTAATCATATTGTCATAGTTAATAGTAAAATCACATAAAATAAGTAAAATCACATGTTTTAGTCTTCAGGGGCATTACAGACAATTCACAGCCAAATCTACAGTTTCACGGTCGTTCCAACCAAACAGCTTTCAGCTTTTCCGCAGTTGAAAGTTCACCGCGGCTTTCTCACAGCTCACAGCTCACAGCAGCTTTTTCAGAATCTACAGCTCAACCAAACACAGCCATGGGCGGCGTAAATTGCGGCCCATTTTGCACGTGCTATTTTTTAAGATATTTGTAAAACCTATGTGTTATATAAATGTGTTTATTACATACTTTTGCACATGTTTTTATATAAATGGCTTTACCCTTAAAAATACATATGTTGGCACATATTTTTTAAGATAAAAATATTTTCTAAATATTTTATAAACCTGAGAATCATATAAACTAATGTGTTATATAAATGTGTGTATTACATATTTCGTTTTCAAAATTACAATTCATAAATATTATTTTAATTATACAAACATTTAAATAATGATGCACACATTTGTATAGTTCAATGTTTGTATAATTAAAAATATTCATAATTTAAAATGTTAATATGGACATTCAATCGTGGCTAATATTTAGTTTATATACTTTTTGAATATAAGTCATGAGTAAAAATTATACACAAGTGAATATTCATAAGTATTTCGTAAATGTTTGAATTCATCATTTTTTATAATTACGCAGCGGCAGGACACGGACTTGCAGCGGCAAGGAGTACGCGAGGACACGTACACTGTTTTATAATTTATAATATTGCACGTTAGGTTATATAATATTGCACTCAACAGTGAGGATTAGGCAAGGATAAAGGTTCAACGTATACAAATTAAGAAGTGCAAGGCACCCTACAAAAACACAGGCAACCCCCTCAAAAAGAAACACACAAGGCAACGGTGCATATTAGGCATGGACACAGATATATACTATTGCAGGTAAAAATTCTTTTTTGATGATTGTAACGAAGACAAATAAGACATCATGTTCATCCGCACAGATTAAATTATGCCGTTAAATTTAGATTTTAACAGTTAAGATTCAAAGATGTTATGTTACCCGCAATAAAAAAGATGTTATGTTACAGTATTGTCATGAACAAAGAGTTCAACACGTGACGTACAAATAGTAGACGAACGGAATGTATTTCCATCTAAGTCAACGTGATGTACAAATCCAGATCAATCCGGTTGGCACACGTTCATACAAAGCAAGCAGTGTAATCCATTTTGCATAGCCGAGTAGGCGTATACTAGATTCAAAACGATTACATCATCACTGATGTCATTAGTCATTAATTGATTTTTTTGTTTCCTTTTTAGCATTTAGGTAAAACGCCCTAAAAATCTTAAGGTGGAGATCAAACATAAAACCCTTGCAAAAAAAGCAACCTGAGTTTTTCTTTTCCTGAGTTAGTATAGCAAGCCATCAATCAGATAAGATGGGAAATTGTTTCTGGCAACAAATGCACAGTAACAACACAGATGACTCCATCAGCTTATTTATGTTCTTTTTGGTTCGGCTTTTGCACTAACTAAAGAATCCATGGGACTCTATACTATAGAGAGGACTATGCACATTTTTTTTTTACCATGAATGTTCCTTCATTGATTTCACAAAAGAGGGCGTGATGACAACCTCAAACTGACATCCAATTTTTTTTTTGATTCTGTTTTTTATCTATTATCTAAAGACCTAAAGCATCATAGCTTAACTAATGTCACAATCTTTTTAAATAATTTCTTTTAAACTTTTTCAAAATTTGATTGATTCCAAAACACTACATGGAACGTGAGAGGTTGGATTAGGAGTGACACAAATATGTTAGTGCCTACCTATTAGCTCTTGCGATTCACAATATAACCAGGAAGATTATTAATATATAAATATTCACATATACATATCAGGATATCGACGAGGAGTATTAACAAATTACATTAGCTTTATGTCGACAGTGCTTTCGATACGTATAATGAAATCTTGGCGGTACCATGTATGGTACGTTTATACCATACTAATTTATTTAAAGAAATCATAAATATTAATGTGTAGGAAAGCAACATTGCCCAAGCATGAGCCGTACAGTGGATGTTTGAGTGATTCCGAAAGTAAGATCATAAGGTTTAAAAATAGAAAAGGACAATACCACACTGTATGCACTTCATGGATAATAAAATCTCACAACATGCATTTATGGTGAAACCTTGCGAGCCAATGGCTCAAGCGCTAAAGCATGAATATGTCATTTCGATATTATACCTTAGGTTACAGTCAATGAGAAGTGCGCAGATAAAACAACAAAGACAATATGCAAAAATACATTATATCTAAAATGTAAGGTAATTTGAGTTTCATATTTCGTCAAATGATCCCGTTACAGCACCACCATGTACGCAATAATTCATCTATAAATTTTAAGGAGTGGACATTTTTTTAGGTGACTTAGAAATACTTATTGTATACGAGTTAACATTTATAGCCGTTTGACGAAGATCTTCACACCCTTTTGTATTTGTATGAATTTCAATGTGTTATAAGACGATTCATAGTGTCAACCTAAAAGTAATTATTTTCAATTACCTCAGTAATAGCAAATCTGGAGTTTATATTACTCATTTAAACCATAAAAGCAAATATCACTTGCAGGAGACAAAAAATTTAGCAATAAAACCATGGAGAACAAATATGCGGGCAATTCAACGTATAGAATGTGAAAATATCATATACTTCCGGTCCTAAAAGACAATTTGTATAATTGTGGGATGACCATGGTATGCACTTCTATAGTATGTTATCCAAAACTTAGCAATACAATTATTTAATAATCAACATGTACATACATAAGAAATGTAACCACATAAAGGTGTTCTTACTGCATACGCAGGATCACTTTAGGCATTCTCAGATCATATGTTGAATTGAAGGAGCTTTCTTATATACAAAAATATACTAACTTTAACTTTTTTGTATACCTTTTTGGCACAACATGCAAATGAATTCATCATACACAATTAAGTGACAATAATATAAATTTACAAATCATAAAGAATTATTTGAAATACCAATATATAGTTACCAAATATAATAATTACAGACAAATCTCTAGCCGCGCAAATGCGCGGGTAACACCGCTAGTTTAAATATAAGCCACAAGTTTATATTTTTTTGATTCATTAAACATATTTATTTTACTACATATAAGTGGGCTGCAGTGTACGCAGCCCATTTAAGCTCCCCATGCGTTCTATTTCAGTACATATAAGTTAGTTAACGCTTTAACATGTACCCATTGGGATGGTGTAGTGGTTAGTGCGTCTGTTTAAAAGTGTTTGTTGTCGGTTCGAGCTCCGGCGACCCTGTTTTTGTTGTCAATTTTGCATATAATGGCAGCACTGTGGTCGGTTTTTTTTTCTGTAAATAAAAACATGTGAAGGATTTTGTGCAAATGTTTGTCGCGGTGGTTGACTTTTTGCTCAACTAAAAAATGTGAGGGTATTTTTTGTAAAACTATGTCGCGCCTAGTGCTATCACTCACTGACATGTGGGGCCATACACATGGATACGTCTGCATACGTGTACTGTGACCGTATCTGCACGTTTGAGTCAAGTTAGGTGACCACAAAACCGTATTTTTAAAGTTCTAGCACCAAACTGAACATGTGATGCAAGTTGTGTGACTCCTGGTGATATTACCTCTTTTAAGTAGGACTAGTTTACTTGCATGCGTGTTGCAATGGTGTATACTAGTACTACATATTCTAGCGGCCCAACACTAATTATGTCTGACATAACTAAAATTAAATTTGCAACAAACTGAGCTGGCAGCGTGCGTTTCGATTTTTGTCCCCAGAAGATGGCCTGAGCTAGCAGCGTGCCACATTGTGTGCAACATAGAACCTCACCAACATTTTTTTTCCCCAGAAGATGGCCTGAGCTAGCAGCGTGCCACATTGTGTGCAACATAGAACCTCACCCCCAAAACGTGCCATCGTAGCCTATCTACATGCACGGTGGGCCGGCAGTTCGTTTGTGCCACCGCTGAGGCCGCCCATGTATCCCCAGCTGCTGTGCACGTTGTCCGAGCAGCTACAATGGTTATGGCCCCTGTCATAGATAGGGAATTTAACGGAGTTGTTTGCCTCTTTGTTGTACGTAGCGAGAGGAGGGGAATGAAGAAGAGAGAGAGATACACCTCACCTTCATGTCAAACATTGACACAAAAGGACCTTCAAAAGCCTCTCCACTTTTGCTAGAAGGTCAATACAAATGTACTAAACCTCTCACGGTAGATTTTTTACAAGAATCCATTTAAATCTACCTTTAGTATCAGACCAATCACAAAAGAAGACACCACAAACTTCATGGTCATTTTCATTGCAGCCATCAACACATCCAATAAGTCCCTGGACGATGAGATAAAAACTGAAAGACTCAAGGTATTTCCGATATAACTTATCTCTAAATTTCTCTGTAGTTTTCTGGTACTTGCATGGAGAATCTTACCTATTTTTAAGTAAGACAAGTTTCTTGCATGCGTGTTGTAATGATGTATACATATTCTAACGGTTCAACACTAAATATGTGTGACATAAACTTAGATTTGCAAGAAACTGAGCTCACAGCGTGCGTATGGAAAAAAATCCCAGAAGATGGCCTGAGTTGGCAGCGTGCCACGTTGTGTGCAACTTGAAACCTCACCACCAAAACGTACCATGGTAGCCTATCTACATGCCGGCTGGGCCGGCGGTTCGTTTGTGCCACCTTTGTTGTACCACTTCTGTTTCGGCACAACCCCTAAACACATCGACGGACAAGATTTGTCCATACTCTTTATAATAAAAGGTATGATGGTTATTTAAAAAAAAATGTTGCAGCGCCATGTCGAGCGCGCTGATACGTGACCTGTGCACGTACCGTCCGTACACGGACCGGCGTATACGGCGTACATGGGCGGTCAGCACGCCAATCGCGGCGCTAGGCGGTGATCGCACCAATCGCGGCGCTGAGGCAGTGAGCGCGCCAACCGCACGCCTCGATGTGCCTACCTGCGCCTGATGTCGCCATTAATACCACGCGGATTCGCGAGCCTCGCTTGCGACCGCCCGCCTGCCGCACAACGACGCAGATTCGCAAGCGGCCTAGACTCACACGGCGGCCCTTGATCGCCCGCTTGCCGCACGCCACCGCCCGCCATTAAGCCGACGTCCACCTATCGCCCTACCTCGTCGCCTATAAAATCCTCCCGCCCCTCCTCGCCGCACGCACATCAGCCTCCGCCCCCTTCTCGCCGCATGCATACCGCCCTCCCGCCGCACGCGCACACCGCTTTGCTCGCCGGCGATGGCGTGCCCGAACCTCACGACGGAGGAGGCAGAGGAGCTCGCCCAATGGCATCCCCGTCGAGCCGGACGTGCGGATGCCGGGGCGATGTCGGCTCCATTTGTCAGGGGTCCCGGTGGCGCCGGTGTCCGCCGTCGGCACCCACGGCTTCTTGCGTGCCATGGGTCTCTACCGGGCACGGTTATCAGCAGAGATGCTCGACGACCCTCGGTACGCTCCCAACAACGTGCACTGGCAGGACATCCTCGAGGAGGACCATGAAGCGCGGCTGCAGGTGTACGACGGGCCACGGCTGCCGGTGAACCACAATAGCTGCCGTCGGCACGACCTCTAGGATGGGCACACCTTCGAAGAGGTGGTCGCCCCGTACCGCACGAAGGCATTCCACGGCGTCATTTCGGCACCGCCTGCCAGTGGTTTCCATGCGTTCCGCCGCGGTGCCGTGCAGCTTGGCGGCACCCGCGTGCGTCTGGGCGGTGACCCGCACCCTTGCGGCCGGCTGGTGACCGCGGTGACCATGGCACTCCGGCACAGGGTGGTGCAAGCGACGCTCCGGGGTCTAGCCGCGCCCCCTACGATCGAGCCGGAGCCGACGTTGGTGGCGGAGTACCAGCAGCTGGCAGCCGAGGCCGGCGACCCCGAGGACATGCCGGGCTACCTCACGGTCATCCGCGAGTCGGAGATTGCTCGGAACAAAATTTTCAAACAAACATGATATTACTTCAAACAAATGTCGTGCCTTGGTCAAGTTCAACTTGCATAAAAAGTTGGAACAGAGAAGCTTAGAAACATGACCATTGTTAGCTAGCTTTTTGTTTTGAAAAAAAAAAGAATCAGGTTTCTTTTTTCCACAACACGGTCATGATATAAGCTCCTTGTTTTTTTAAGAGAAAAGGCCAAGGCCCGAATTTAAATTAATAAAGCCAACAAGAGTCACAAGGTAACTCAAGAGTAGCAACCACACACCAAACAACACCCAAAAAAACGACAATTTAGACAGGCCACAACCGGCAAACAGGCACGCAGGCCAGCATGTAGACAACTGACGAGGGAAACATAAGAGACGACGACGACATGCACTAACTACTGCGGAGAGGCTCGATCTCCACCTAGAAGACTAGCAGTCGAAGCACGAATGCGGGAGATCAGAAATTCCACAGCCGCCAAGTCGTCGTCCTTAGTCAGAGATTTGCACTGCTGCAAAAAGATAGAAAATTTCAAGATGCAATCAACCGCCCTGTTAGGGAACATGTTCAATAGTAAATTTATTCATGGTCGTCCACAGGGTCCAACACATGGCAGAGAAGCCGAACCAGAACACCCTCTTGGTCTGGCCCAACAGGGTGGACGCAAGGGCCCACAGCTCCCCAAACCTATTTGGTGCCCAGGAAACACCCGGCCACTCCCGACAGCAACTCCAGAACAGCCTAGCGAGGGGGCACCGGAAAAGGATATGATAAGTGTCCTCGATGCACCCACACAGGGAACAAAATTCCAAGCCAGGCCCATTTCTCTTCTTGATTTGATCCGAAGCAGGCAAGCAGCCCCGCATGGCCTGCCACATGAAGTTTTTTATCTTGGGCGGCACCCTCGCACTCCAAACAGGACAAAATCTAGACACGGGAGAACCAACAGACAGAATACGATAGCAAGACTTAACAGAAAAATGGCCAGAGGACGAGTGTGGCCAAGAGACCACATCTGGCGACTCTGAGAGCACCGGGAAGATAGCAACAAGACGATGCCACTCCTACAACTCTGTGGGAGACAGGACCCGGCGAAAGCCAAGATCCCACCCTCTGGCTGCGAGCTCCGCGATGGATACCAAAGGAGCCGCCACAAAAGAAAAAACGAATCGGGAAGGCAGCCACGAGGGCCCCTCCCCAGTCCACCAGTCCAGCCAAAACCTAACCGAAGCGCCATTACCAACAGAGAATTTAGCCAGGGCCCTGAGCTCGTCACGCACATTGAGCAGCTGGCACCAAAACTGAGAAACTGAAGAGCCCACCTTGCACAGGGCCATCAACGGTTTCGAAATAGGGAAGTATTTGGCTTTGAGGATATGAAGTCACAGCGCGTCAGGGCCCGGAGAGAGTATGCGCCACCACCACTTAAGAGTGAGGCATTTGTTCATAGTGGAGGTGTTGAGGATCCCCAAAACCCCAAGATTTTTTGGTCTGCGCATCAATTTCCATTTAACCAACCTATACTTCTTTTTATTATCCACGGTGTTCCAGTAGAAACCGCTCCTGTGTTTATCGAAACCCGCGTGAATGCCTTCCGGCAAACGATAAAACCCCATGAGGTACATAGGCAAGGACGAGAGACAAGCATTGATCAGACAAACCCCCCCCCCCCCACAGAAGAGTTGTAGCGACCTCTCCAAGGCATCACCCGATTACCCACTTTAGAAACCGAGAAGGAAAAATATTTGGAGACAAGTTTGTAAGGAGAAATAGGCATCCCAAGGTATTTAAAAGGGAAAGAACCAAGGCTACAATTAAGGAGGGAAGCAACCTACCTCGCGTACTCCAGAGGAGCTCCAATAACTAAGACCTCGCTCTTGGAAAAATTAATCTTAAGACCAGAGAGCTCCTTGCTGTCCAGTGGTATTTCAATGTACAGAGAAATATATCTCACTCAAGCTCCCTATGTAGACTGGTCATGGACTTAGTTTAGAGCATTTATGTTCTCGACTGATCCTAAAGCATGGCAATTCAGAAACTATCAGTGTTACTCTCAAATAGTGTTCACAGAATTCATAAGTTGGAGTATGTACTAATGCCTAGACCCTTTTTTTGTAAGCTTCAGGGTTTTTTTTGAAGTAAGTGTTCAAACAGGGTTACGTTCCATATCACAGAAAAAGAAAAGGTAAGAACGTGGATTATTTCTTAATGAGGCAATTCAACAACACACCAATGTTGGACTATATATAAGCATAAGGGTATAAGTTACTGACGAATTGTGAATGTCAATATTCTGATGAGCACGGTTGAGATCACCAGCAATAATTATTGGATTGAAACTTTCAAGTTTCTCCAGACCACAAGGTTAACATTAGTTTATGCGTTATAAAGTTTTGACCCTGACTTCTACAGATAATTCTGGACCCTCCTAAAACATCCGATCTACAGACTCTTCGCAGACTTCTACAGAAGAACTCTTGACACTGAAAGTTTAAAACGAGCATAATCGTTCTTCTGCCAAAGAACGAGGCTGCGATCACTCCTGACGCCTTCCGTCCCATTTCTCTTCAGAACTGCCCAGTCAAAGCACTTGCAAAGGTGCTACAAACATACTTAAGTCACTCATCCCCCTCCTCGTTTATGCTGACCAAACCGGCTTCCTCGCGGGCAAATCAATCGCTGAAAATTTCCTCTATGCCGCTGACCTTCTAAACTGTTGCCACAGGGCAAAACAAAGCCAACACTCTTTATCAAACTTGACCTTAAAAAAGCTTTCAACTCTGTAAACTGGGAAGCCTTGATTAAAATCCTTCTATTTTGAGGTTTCCCTGATCTTTAGTGCTCCTGCATTAAGGATCTGCTCCAAACCGACAAAAGCGTTGTACTCCTAAACGTGTGCCCTGGTAAATGGATTGAAACTTTCAAGTTTCTACAGACCACAAGGTTAACGTTAGTTTATACGTTACAAAGATACCTTTCTAAGACCACAATACGGAGATGCGGTCAGAAAGTTGTGGTAAACTGCAGATCAGAATAAGAAGC